>CM022950.1:7796088-8396088 GCA_012931725.1 Litsea cubeba | reverse complement strand
TATCAATTATGGACCCTTATGAATTATGAAGATGGAGATCTATTCTGTCAAAAATACAGCACTCCTATCAACGACTATGGATTCGATACAGTTGCAGCTATCACTTGAATAAAGAAATCATCACATCAACATCAAACTCCTAAAGCCATTAAATGACATGTCTCATGTCAAAAGCATACAGTCCATTTCATTGTATGCTGTATCACACATTAATGTAAAAGGACTCTAAAGTCAACAAAAGTAGGCTTTAGTGCTCTCACACTATGGTCGTCCACAAAACCAGGCCAAATGAAGTTCAACATTCGGTACTTTATCCATGCAAAAGTTAATAATTACGACTACAGTAATGCAAATAATATAACTTCAGCTACAGTCATTCAGATGTCAGAAGTAATTACACATGCAGCAGCTACAATATCTACAAATTATTTCATCAAATGATACAGTGCAATGACGTGTAAATCTTATCTACTTTTATACAGTATCTCCTGTAATTGTCTATAAATAGGGAATGTGAGCCCTTGTCTCACAACAACAACAACATTGTAAATCTTCCGCTTTTCTCTTTCTTTAGCTTCTTTTCAAGAGAGCACCCACAAATATGGAGAGAGAAAGCTCACACACATTGGAAAACTAGCATACTATGTTAAAAGGCATGTCCTTACCTTGAATTTGGGCTTGGGCTCATACATGATGTTGCCAACCCACTTATGGTACGGCTCTTACCTTGCCACTCTTATGCATTTGATGAGTGAGTGTATGAGTATTTACCAAAGCAAAAGGACAAAAAAGAAGAAGAAGAAAAGGAAAAAAAAAAAAAAAGGAATTGAGCTCAAGCTCAAGGCAAGCCCTTAATTAAGCCAGGTTAGAGACAAGTCTCACCAACTACTAACTCATAAGTTGAGCTAAAGCCTAAGCATTTGACCCGGCTCACCCAGCTGAGCTGGACCAGCGCATTGAGAACCCAAAAATGGAACATAGTACTAGGATACTTTCATACACCGACTCATGAATTTTTCTTTGGGGGAGTGCTATTGGCACCGCATATTTTTCTCTCCCTACCGCACTAGAAGACAAAAAAAAACTTTGTTTTCCTAAACTACCCCTCCCCTCCTCCCTCCCTCCTCTTCCTTTCCTCTCCCACCCTCCACCTTTCCTCTCCCACCCTCCACCCTCTTCCCTTCCTCTCCCACCCCCACCCGTCTCCGGCGGGGAGGGAGCCCCGGCCGGCAGCCCGCGGCGGGCTCCCTCCCCCTCTCCCTCTTTCTTCCTCCCTCCTCCTCCTCCTCCCTCCCTCCCTCCTCTTCCCTTCCTCTCCCACCCTCCACCCTCATCTCCCCCCCACCCAATCTCCGGCCGGCCGGGGCTCCCTCCCCCTCCCCTTCTCCCTCTTTCTTCATCCCTCCCCTTCCATTTTCTTTCCCTCTTCTCCCTCTCTCCCTCTCTCCCTCCCTCTCCTTCCCTCCCCTACTCCCCCACTCCCCCTCCCCCTCCCAGTCGTCGGGGGGAGGGGGAGGGGGAGTAGGGGAGGGAAGGAGATCGAGGGAGGGAGAGAGGGGAAAAAGGGAAAGAGGGAAATGGAAGGGGAGGGAGGAAGAAAGAGGGGGAGGGGGAGGGAGACCGGCCGGGGCTCCCTCCCCGCCGGAGACTGGGGGGGGGGGTGGGGATGAGGGAAGAGGGTGGAGGGTGGGAGAGGAAGGGAAGAAAAGAAGAGGAGGAGGGAGAGGGAGGAGGGGCGAAGGGTAGTTTAGGAAAACTTTTTTTTTCAGTGGGAAGAGAGGTTTTCGTGGTGCCAATAGAGCCCCTCTTTTTCTTTTCTTTTTTTCTTTTTTATTTGCTGGGTTCAAGTGTGATACTTCAACACAAAAGTCTACTCTACCCACACGATTTTTATACCAATTCGATCAGGAAAGTTTAATCCACTTTACAAAATGTAATAATTGAAACAAACAAAATCAAATGCTAACAAATACAAATATTACTTTGAAGATTGGGTTTGATATCAAGATCCGGAATCTAAACTCAAGCTGTAGCCTATGTAGCAGACGACCCTTGGCGCACGATGATCTCCCAATATTGCTCAACCAATATGAGTGGAGGTTCTTGATCTAGGGTCGATAAGGTATTCCTTTTATGCAAACAAGGTTCCTATGTGAGAATCCATTCACACTACTCTCATAGATGAGATTTGAATGCTCTTTCAGTCAACCGAGGAAATCACTTGAGCCGCCTAGACCTCTAAAGCTCCAAAACTAAATTCTCTGGAAATTACACGGAAGGCAAGTCTCAGGCCAACAAGGGAGTCTTTCAAGCCAACTAACGAATGGGCTTGGTCCACCGAATTTCTTGAGAAACCTATAATTAATAAAAAAAAGCATTCTCTGGCTACTTAGATTCAATATGTTTGTGCTCATTTAACCAAGGGTCTCAAGGCCTATTTCTTTTATTGATATATATATATATATATATGACTTAAGGCCTGCTTCTTGGTATGTATTAAAGGGTCTATTTACTCTTACGTTCGCACATATGGACGACATGACTTGATGTAGCAAGGCCTTCCATGACTTGGTCCTCACATAATTGACATGCCTTATGAGTTCGTCGTGGAATTGACAACCAGAGGAAGTGACAGATTTTACTATAACATTAATTAACGAGCATGACCCCCGACATGGTTTAGATAGCAACAGTCGATCGGGAACGATAGCCATTGATGCCTGAGAGGTTTCATAGAGAGTTTTACACCGCAGATGATCCACATCTGGTTATATCATAGGATATATGGGTAATTTCATAAAATAAAATAAAATAAAAAATTTATGGGTCAAAACACCCTAATATGCAATTCAGTTCAGGTTTTTATTTTAAAAATCTCAAATGAGTATTCATACATTGATTTTCTATACGTTCTTTCTTTCTAGAAAGCTTCTTCTATTTTTATGACATTTTCCTGAAATCATCACCCTCCTAAAATATTGTCCCAACTATGTTTGAGTCGGTCATATAAAACATGTTTCTCCATCTGGTCTATTCTATTTATTCATGAGTTATTTTACTTGTTTTTAGTGTCATTACCAAGCCAAGAGAAAAGGTAGTTGTGTTAGCTACGATGATGGCTGATGTGAAACTTTTGTTGCAATCCAAATTCTGTGGCATTTTCTTGAAATATATATACTCTACTAAACCCCCAAACATTAAAAATTTTAGATAATTTGGATGAAGATATATTCTCAAGTAGACTTGTGACGTTCAGTGTAGTCTTTGAAGATAAGGATTCAAATCGCACAACTGATCTGTCAAGAACCTAACTTTTGCCGGCTTTTATGATCAATAGCTCCTCTCAATTAATAACCAGCCCAACTAGATGTGATTATTTTTAGACCTACGTACTATATATGTACTCGAGCTTGTACTATATATGTACTCGAGCTTGTTTAGGTAATTTACTTGTAGAGTGCAACTGATCCGTCAAGAACCTAACTTTTGCCAGCTTTTATTATCAACAGCTCCTCTCAATTAATAACCAGCCTAACTAAATGTGATTATTTTTAGACCTACTATATACGTACTCCGGCTTGTTTAGGTAATTTACTTGTAGAGTAAAGTAAAGAGTAGGATCAATGACTTTTTGTATTTAGCGGCATGGGAAGGTATCGTTTTTTTACTCTCTTTTTAGTAAGAAAAAGAGGTTTTGTGGCATGAGAATATATCTTTTTTTACTTAAAAAAGAAGTTAATTTTAAAATTTGGTACCTTTTAATTTGACCCCTCTTCTTTTTCTTTCTATTTATTTTTCTTTTTTTTTATAGTAACCTTCCACCTCACTTCATTATACAAGTGAATTATCCAAATAGGCCCGACTTGAAATATATTTTTATAATAAAAAAGATGCTGGGAGGTGAGAGAAGGAAGAAAAAGATACATGGGCATGTGTGACTTCATTTATGGATGAAATGCTAGGTGCCATTTTAAATACGTAGGACGTTTTTATTTTCTTAAAGTTGTGAAATATCCAATATGTACATAACAAATAATTTGATAGAGTAAAACTCTTTCATTTGGGTGGTTTCTGGCCCCACCAAAGTTGGGCTTTTTGTGTGCCGACAATTAAATCAAATCATATATGGTCCACTTCTTAAATTTGAGTCACTCAAAGTGAATGCCACTTAAGATGGCACCATGCCAAGTCAACTCCAACCAGTCAACAGTTAGATTTTTTTTTTTTTTTGGTAAATAAGTCAACAGTTAAATTGATGATTTATGCGATGAATCTAACGACGGAGCCAATCTGGTTTCATGCCGAACGAGTACTATATGTTTATATTTTTATGGGACAATTATCGTATGACAACCTCTAAATCCGACGTTTGTCCGAGAACTGTTAGAAAAGTTATAATTACCGTACCACTATTCATACACAAAAGAACATCGTGATAGTGGCTATCTTATCCTTTACTGTGCGATATCCAATGGCCGTAGGATATCCCAAATTGCAATATCCTATAGCCGTAGGATATCACAAAATTACCTATTCCCGCCCAAATCTAAAGCACATTTTTACCATGAATTTAGAACTCTATTTTGTCTTCTCCGTTTATCATTTCATTGTGGATTTCTTTGAGCTCTTACTATACCATTTTCTATAACGTTTTCCTTCAATGTTTGGTCTTGTTACTGGATGGGCATCTAGATGTGAACGTAGTGTTAGAGATCGAACTGAGTGCATCTAAATGATCGGCCTTAAAAAAAGGCCCCAATCAAGAAAAAAGGAAAACAAGGCATCACAGGGGGAGTCGAATTGGGTTTCCGGGCGGGGCCAATGAGATGGTCGAGGCGGTGGAAGAATGGCCACTTGGAGGGGCTGGCGCCGGAGGTGATCTTCGCCTTCTCAACCTTGAATTCTTCGCTCTAAAACCTAAGCCATTGAAGATCAAAGAAGTTGTAGAGATCGAAGAAGGAGAATGGTGTGAAAGAATGCGTTCATGCCATATCCAAAGCAAGATGATAAGATGAAAATGAAGGGAAGCTCATAAGACAATCAAAGACGATGAACTTAGTGAAAAATGATTTTTTACCACATTCTCTCTTCTCAAGCTCTGTTTTACTTCGGTAGAAAGGAAGACGGTGAAGGTTTTTTGGAAATATCCTATGGCTGTAGGATATCTCATAATGTGATATCCCACAACCATATGATATAGCACAAGAATAAGGGTAAAATCGTCACTTTCACTGCATCCTTTTGAGTACGAGCAGCTCTGCGAAAATTAGGTTTTTGCTAACAGAGTTAAGGTAATTGTCGGATTTAAAATTTGTCGTACGGTCATTATCCCTATTTTTATTAAAATATATCATTAATCTTGTTCACCTATGAAATTCGAGCCACTCAAAAATACATGATCCTTTTTATCAAAGGTAGGCCTAAGGGGACCTCATAGAGCTTAGATTACATCTCCAATCAACTTGCAAGAAAAAGAATTCTCCTCTAATTAGACCACCCTAGTCCTTCATTTTTACCCTCAATGTTTGACTGTGTCATATTATAAGTAAGTCTTTTATAGACATTGAGTCCAACCATGCATGTTGGTAAAACTAGGCCCTTTGGCAAATTTTATTTGTATGAAAAAGAATATTTGTGGATAATAAATCTATAAAGAATAAATGTTGTTTAAATAAACCGTTTGGTAAGACAAATAAACTGTTTGAAATAGATGTTTTATTAATCCAAGGGTTCACTCTCTTTTACAAAACTCTCAATAACCACAATGAACCAAGGGTTACAATTCAATATTCTAGCGTTTTTTAGCTTACCAAAGAGGATCAATTGTTCAGATCTTGCTTATGGGGCTCACATCCAGAGAGGATCAACTGTACGCACACAGAAGCACAGAATGTGAATGTAATGGTTCACATTATTCTTAAGTATCTCAAGAATTGTGAAGCATCAACGGCTAAAATTTTACATAGTGGCCGTGTTTGACCTTCTGAAGAGACCCAATGGTTTGGATCATACGTTTGGGTCCCACAATTAAAAAACTAGAAAACCAAAGTGCTTCTCATCACCAGCAATAAAGTCCGTTTAAATAAAATGATCAATGTTCCACGATTTTTCATAAATATCTCGACGTCCACATGGAATCAAGGGATGGAATTTGACCCCATAGTCATTCCTATTATTTTAAAGAGGATTAACGGTTTACATCATGCTTAAGGGTCCCTACATAAGTCTAGAATACAAATGTAATGGTTCACATTTTTTTGGCTTTATAAGATCTTTCTCATTGACACCCCATGGGCTGTTCAGATAGGAAGCAGTAGCATGAAGCTTGTATTTGATGTATCAAATCCGGAGGATTTTCCAGTACTTAACGTAGCAATCGAGATCCTCTATTACTGGGATGATAAATCCTTTGGCAGTACCCACTTACAAATTCAAATTATTACTTGATTGTGATGGACTAATTAGAAGAGAACTTTTTTCTTACAAATAGACTGACAATGCAACCCAACTTTATGAGTGCTCTTGGGCACATCTTTGATCAATGCAATCATGTGTTTTTTAACGGCTTCAATTTCATAAGCAGACCCCACTATGGGCATGTATGCTTAAAATTAATATAGCATTAAGAAACCTGCTCATCAGAAACCCTGTAAGACTGCAATTCTATCTTAGGCATCTGCATTTAATTATGTTTATGCAAATCATAAATCTAAATCTAATAGTGAACTCCAGTTTGATTAGAGTTTTTTTATATAACGAAGGGTGTCCCTGCTCTATGAGACGGACTAATCCCTACGGCCCAGTGAAAATCAGGTAAATCCCCCATGGCCCAGTGATTAGAGTTGAATTGGCTTGGTGCTATTTTGGGAGGGAAAAAAAATGTTCATCCAGTTTAGTAGGGCTTTTGAATATTAACACATCAGGAATTTCACAGCTTAAAATGGGTATGGAGGGTAAATTGTCTTAAAAGTTTTGTAATGAAAGTCTTTTTTTTTTTTTAACATTGGAACCCGCCGACCCCCCTTCGGTTGATCATTGGTAAACTCACGGATATATAAAACCACCCACTAGCCCTATGGATTCGAAGGCATGATATCTAGATTAAAACTGGACTTCCTAACCACACGAATATTTTAAGTGTGGGTAACATTGTAATGAACATCTGACATCTCTTTAATAACTGAAAGGACATGTGACACATGAGTTTTTGTTTTGGCTTCTTTGATTCAGTGGTGCTTTCATCTCCCTGTCAGCATTCAATAAACATGGCAAAAAAAAAAAAACTCTCTACAATGGGTCCTACTTGGGATGACGTAAAAGAAGAGGTGTTGGAAATTTTTAAAATCATTTTTGAAGCCAATAAGCATGATATCTTCTTTCCCATATGCATATGGTTGTAAAGAGGATGTCATTTATAAATGATTATTTGGATAACCCTATTGTGTTAGTATGAAGGGTTTGGGCCCAGGCTTGGTGATTGCAATTTCGATGAAGTTTGAGACGAATTATCATCAACCATTTATTGGCTCAAGGTTACAATTTTGATGAAGATTTCCTTGTTTCAACGGTGATTGCAAAGTTAACTCCTAGTTGGGAAGATCACCGTAAAATCTTAAAACATTAGGAGTCCATGTCAATGCAAGATTTGTTACAAAATCTTGAAATTGAGGAGGAATCAAGAATTCACGATTTGAAAGAGGTACAATATGAAATTGTAGCAAAAGCCAATATATTGGAATCAAATTTTCATTCGAAAAATAAGTAGAAAAAGAAGGAAATTATTGATATTAATGAGAAGTTTGAGACGGATTTTAAGAAATCCAAGCCTGAGAAGGGAGGATGTTTCCATTGTGGCAAATCGGGCCATTTTAAACCGGACTGCCAGATTCTCAAATGAGAGAAACAAGCTAAAGTTAAGAAAAATACTAAAGATCAAGCACATGTGACTAAAGAAAACTTTGCAACAGTCATTTCGGAAGTTAAAATATTGGGAAATGATAACGAGTGGTGGTTTGACACCGGGGTTACTCATCATGTCTCCTATGATAAGGCATTATTCAAAACATTTGTTAATGTAGGAGATGGCCATGAATTGTACATGAGAAACTCGTCCACTTCTAAAGTGGTCGGGTATGGAAGGTGATGAGTGTTAAATATTGTATATATTACCCCTCATTAGTTTGAGTTTTATCAGCATCTTATGTGCATATCATTTTTTTTACACGGAGATTTTATTATTCTATTGAATATTCTGATTATCATCGTTTATAACTTCATTTTAACTCATAAAATGACACCGTTTCTTTGCATCATTGCATTGGATGCAGAATTCTGAGCGAGATCTTCTACTCATTTGCATTCATTCGAGTTCGGACGAGGAAGATACAAAGGCAAAGTTCAAGTATAAATTCGATAATTTTTTATAGCATATTTTTATGTAATTTATCTTGTGTAGGTGGACCCCACGACTACCCCAACCCTCCGACGAGTATCCCAAGGCATCAAGAAGAGATTTCAATAAAAGAAGTTCCATGAAGAAAATCTTGGTGAAGAAATCTTAGAAAAAGTTGAAGAATTCCAAAATAAGAGTAGAAGACTTTAAGAATAAAAGAAGTCATTTTCTAACACAAATAAGAGGTTGGTGTATTGGTTAGAGATTGGGTAGATATTAGTTAGGTTATGGGTTCAAACTTTAAACCCCAACAATAGCATTTTTCTTTTTTACATATAAAATATCCCAAAATTGAAGCAATCCATAAATTGGAATGTATTTGTAGAGAGAACCATCTTTTGGTAATTTTATTTTACCTTCTCTACACTTTTAGGGCCCGTTTCTTTACTAGAATTCATAAAATTCATGTCTGGTGGTTGTCTGGGAATCTCAAATCCTGATATTTGAAATGCTACCAAATTCTGGAATTCCAAATTCGTTGTTTCATTCATGGCCTGAATTCCTACCTGAGCTCCTGGAATGCTATCGTCCCTCCCCCGGAATTTATGTGCCAAGTGAGATTTCCAAATCCTACTTGTTAAAGTGGTTTTTCAAATGCTGGGTTTTTTGGAATTTGAAATGCTTGAAATTTCAAATGCCCAAGAATTCTGCGGGAATTCTGGTAATGAACAAATCTACAGGAATCTGATTCCTGACAGGAATTCTGAATTCATGACAGGAATTCTGAATTCCTGACAGGAATTCTGAATTCCCAGACAGCCTGAATTCCTGTCAGGAATTCTAGTAAGTGAACAGGCCCTTAGATTGCAATTAGGAGCTTAATCGTAACTAATATAGAGAGAGTGTATAATTGAAGATCATTAATGAAGATTTGAAGCTCTTTCTTGATGTTTAGTGGCTAAAGCTCTTAGATTAGGCTCTCATTTTGAAGGTAAGTAATGTAATTAGTTCAATTTCATGCATATTTTAGTTTAAATTCCCTAATTGTGCATTGATTGATTAGTAGATTTTAGATCTAATTGTGCTAATCTCTCTCAATTCTCATGCTCTATCTTTACACATGATGCTTGGATAATTTCAATTGATGCTTTGTAGTTTGATTAAGTTCTCTCACATAGCATGCTCTAGAGCCCTTATCTTTGATATTTTGTAGCTTGATTTTGATGATTGATTGTTAGGGTAGCTAGATGATGATCTAAGATCTTAGCTTTTGATTTTCTTTACTTTTATCTTTATTGCTATATCAATCAATCGAATTAGGTAAGAAATTGCTAATTGGATTGTAGATTTGGAAGTTAATTTAGAACATGCATTGATTGGATTAATTACATACTTAGTAGATTTTGGATTGTCTAATCTCTTCTTTTAATTGTTCTTTAATCCTTATTTGATTTATTATTTTCACTTCTAGATTGTTAGATCTACATTTTACATCACTTGTTTTAAAATCCTACACATTTCATACCATATCTTCACTTTAAATCTTCCATTTCCACCACCATTCATCTACTAATTTAGTGTAGCTTGTTAGATTATCTTAGGTCATATTAATTTCATATTTTAGATTGTTAATTAGTTGTTTACATTGCATGGTTTAAAAGTTTTAATTGTTCACTTCAATTGTCTATATTAGCAATAACTTAGTTTAATTCTACTTTAATTGAATTCATTGCTTGTTCCATCATCTCTCCATGGAATCAATAATCCGGATTCTTTAGTCTTTTACTACTTGACAACACCGTAGTCTTGTTGTTAAGTGTTGTACATCTTAGTGTCGATCAAAAGGGTGGACCTTAAGTTGTCCTCCGGCAAACTTCTCACTTTTAATAAAGTCCTATATGCGTCGGAAATCCGAAAAAAGCTCATTAGAGCCCGCCTTTTGGTCAAACATGGTTTCAAATTGATTTTCGAGGCATATAAGTTTATTTTGATGAAAAATGGGACATATGTGGGCATGGGTTGTGCCACCAATGGAATGTTCAAAATTAATATCAATAATAAATCTTCTCCTTCTGCTTATTTGGTTGTATCTTTTGATACTTGGCTTGGTAGATTAGGACATGTGAATGCTAATTCTATCAGATCTTTGATTCATTTAGGATTAATTCCAAAATGTGATCATAATAAAAGTGATAAATGTGAAATTTGTGTTAAAGCTAAAATAACTCAGAAATCCTTTCCCTCTGTAGAAAAACACTCACAAAAATTAGGACAAATGCATTTTGATATATATATATATATGAGTTAAATGGAATCATAACCATAAGAGGAAAGTGGTATTTTATCACTTTTACATATGGCCACTCAGGGTTTACTTATGTTTATTTAATGCATGCCGAAGATGAAGCTTTATCTAAATTTAAATGTTATGTAAATGAAGTTGAAAATCAATTAGCCTTAAAGGTCCAAACCGTAAGAAGTGATAGGGGAGGTGAATATACCTCTAAGGAATTTGATGAATTATGTGAATCCAAAGGCATTAGGCATGAGACCACAGCCCCATATTCTCCCCAACAAAATGGTTCAGTGGAATGGAAGAATTGAACTTTAGTTGAAATGGTAAATTCTATGTTAATTAGTTCCGGCCTAAATAAAGATTTATGGGGAGAGGCCATATTCACTGCATGTTATATATTAAATCGATTACCACATAAAAAGACTTGTCTCACCCCATTTGAGATATGGAAGGGAAGGTCACCAAATCTTTCCTTTGTTAGAGTTTGGGGTTGTAGGGCTCTAGTAAGATTACCGGATCCAAAGACTTCTAAAATAGGACCAAAGGCTATTGAATGTGTTTTTATTGGATATGCGTTAAATATAGTAAGGCCTACAGACTCTTAACATTAGAAAGTGTAGGTGGCATAGATAAAAATGTTATTATTGAGTCTCGTGATGCAGAAGTTTATGAAAGTTCTTTCAAATGAAACTTACATGTTGACCCTTCAAACTCTATTGGACCTAATATATCTTCTTATAATGAACATGATAATGATATGAATATTGATGAGGATCATGAATCCCAAATTGCATGAGATTTTACCTAGGTATAGTAAACAGCCCAAGAAATATCCTTCATCTAATTTTGGCTTTGATTTTTATCTGTATCTTGTAGAAGGAGATAGGTCCACATTAAAGAACTCTTCTTTTATATTAAATGTTGATAATGACCCCTTAACCTTTATTGAGGCAATGAGCTCTAGAGATGCTCCATTTTGGAAAGAGGCTATCAATGATGAAATGAACGCTATTATGGCTAATAAATATGGAAATTGGTAGACTTACCACTAGGGTCAAAACCCATTGGATGTAAGTGGATCTTTAAATGCAAGTTAAGATCCGATGGGTCAGTGGAAAAGTTCAAAACCTGATTAGTGGCGGAGGGGTTTTGCCAAAAGGAAGGTATAGATTATTTTCATACATATGCTCCTATTGCAAGATTGTCTACTATTAGAGTTCTTGTTGCTATTGCCTCTATAAATAACCTGGTAATACATCAAATGGATGTTAAAACCGCATTTTAGCATGGTGACATAGATGAGGAAATATATATATATATATATGCATCAACCTGAGGGATTTGTTATGCCAGGTCAAGAGCATAAAGTATGCAAACTCATTAAATCCCTTTATGGCCTCAAACAATGACCAAAACAATGGCATCACAAATTTGATAGTAGTATTATTTCCCATGGTTTTTGAGTGAATGATGCTAATAAATGTGTTTATTATAAATTTACACATGAAAGATGTATCATTATATGCATATATGTTGATGACATGCTTATTTTTTGTACTGATTATGCTATTGTTATAGAAACCAAAGAATTTTTGTCATCATGATTTAACATGAAAGACTTGGGGGATGCCAATCTTATTTTGGGCATAAAGACTTTGAGAGGAGAAAAATGGTATTTCTCTTCCTCAATCTCATTATATATATAAAAAATATACTTAATAAATATGATAGCGGTAATTCAAAGTTGGCCTCTACCCCAATAGACCCTAGTATTAAATTGGTAAAGAATAATGATAGATCCATTTCTCAATTGGAATGTGCTAGTGTAGTTAGCAATTTAATGTATGCGATGCATTGCACTCATCCTGATTGTGGGGGTATTGAGCTGATTTACTAGTAATCCAGGACATATGCATTGGAACTCTATTCAAAGGGTCTTTGGTTATTTAAAAAATGCCATGGACTATACTTTACATTATAGTCAGGAGACAACTATACTTGAAGGGTACACTAATGCAAGTTAGATTACAGGTTCGGATCACTCTAAATCCACTAGTGGATGGATTTTCATGCTTGTAGGGGCAACAGTTTTCATGGGCTTCTAAAAAACAAACATGCAACAGTTTTCATGGGCTTCTAAAAAACAAACATGCACAACTCATTCTACAATGGAGTCAGAGTTGGTAGCTTTGGCAGCAGCGAACAAAGATGCTGAATGGTAAGGGATTTACTAACGGAGATTCCTCTTTGGCGTAAACCAGTATCAACTATTTCCTTACATTGTGATAGCACATCGACGTTGTTATGAGCACATAGTGGCATATATAATGGTAAATCTAGGCAAATTGCCTTACGGCATAGATATGTGCGGGAACTCCTTAAAAATAGAGTTATCACTATTGAGCATATTCGATCGAAGGCTATTTTGGCGGATCCATTTACAAAGGTCCTTGCGAGGGAAATGATCTGGACAACTTCCAAGGGGATGGGGTTAAAGCCCTTAAATGAATCATCACCTATGATGGTAACCCGACCTGACTAAGCAATAGTATCAAATTTCCAGGTTCAATAGGTAGAACAAGTCATAGAGGTGATGGGTTGTGCAATGAAAAGAGAGATTAAGATCTCTATTCCCATCCAAGATTTATTAGTGCATGTCTGTATGGAAAGGGAGGTTGAGTTATTACTCTTAATGAGTCTATGTCTGTATAGAGGGGTGCAGGTCATACAGATGCACTTCAGATAGATTCACCTATGTAAGTGTGGAAGTGAGGTCGCTTCTTGTTAGGGGTGCACAAAAAATCTGTCAATCCGTAAAATCGATCCAATCTACAGATTTTTAACCGAACCGAAGGCAAACGGATTGGATTGGTGATGGATTGAAAATCTTGTAATCCGTTAGCAACGGATCGGTGACGGATTTCACCCTCAATCCGCGGATTCAATCTGATTCGATCCGTTGACATTAAATATAAATTAAAAAAACTTAAGGAGTCTAAATATAAGTTAAGAGGTCTAAATATAAAAGAAGAAAAAACTTCAGGGGTCAAAATGTAATTCACTTTTATATATAAGTATAACAAATGAAACCCTAAATCTCTTTTGGTTGTAATGTAGATAAAAATAGCTCTTTGTATTGATCAATTAGGTAGCTTCCGGGACAAAAATATATATTTATAATTTGTATTTTTTTGTGGATTGTTAGCTTGTATGCTGAAACTCTTTACAACATGTTTGATCTCTTTCTTTAACATTAGATTCAATGGATTGAACGGATTAAACCGATCTAATCCAATCCTTCATGGATCAGATTGGATCGGTTTTTAACAGTCACGGATTGGTAACGGATTCTAAATCCATCAATCCGTAGGTAACGGATTGGTGACTGATTTGGCCTAATCCGCACCAATCTGATCCGTGTACGCCCCTACTTCCTATGGAACTTTTAATCTAGTCCTCTAGAGCACTTACTAAACCAAGATAATAGCACATGGCCATTAACGCGCGGGCTTCTAATATCACCAATAGTGTTCAGGAAATGCATGTGTTCATTATATCCGGCTTGCCAAATGTGGTCCTTAGTTCAAGACGAAGTTCACTAGCTAAGTACCTCGGTAAGCTTTGATGTACTTGAACTAAGTGGGGGTTCAAGTCCATAGACACCCTCATGTATGCATTCATTTCCAATGCCTGTAACCCATGTTTCTTTCTTTCTTTCTTTATTTTCTTCTTTTGATGTTTTCAAAATTGGTGGGGACGATTTAAAAAAAAAATTGAAAATTGTGGGGGGGGGTGGTTGTAAATTTCAGAAATCATTTTTGAAACCTAAAAGATTGATATCTTCCGGCCCACATTGGATATGGTTTTATAGAGGATGTCATTTACATGTGATACTTTGAATAACCCTATTGTCTTAGTATAATGGGTTTGTACCTAGGCTTGGGCTTGGGCTTAGGCTCAGGCTTGGAGCTATATAATGGGTCCTTATTTTGGAATTTATTAGGCCTAACTTGGGTTGACCCAATTCCGTTCCGGGATGAGTTGGGCTTCTTTTGGGCTAAGTTGACCCAATGTTTGATTGGACAACATGGTAGTTTTAATTGCCAAGCGACAGTTGTTGTCCTAATAACAAATGTCCAAACAGGTATACCCTTTCAAAACTTACGCAACTCTCCCGAAGAGTAACTGTGTGGGGATATTTCCTAGCTCACCGGATAACTGGCCTGATTCTCCATCCCGTACTGCCGCGCCGGCTAATCCACCTCGGCATAGCTCATCTCAAACCTCCGCGCTCCGCCTACTCGGCCAAGTGCTCCCACTTCGGCAAAAGCCTCACCTCGGCTTCCCGCCCTCGGCTTCCGCCCTCGGCTCCCAGACCTCGGCGTCACACCCCGACCTCGGTCAGGGCTAGCCAAGGCAGGGCCTGACAGCTGTCTACCCTTGGACACTTAAGCACGTTAGAGCACGCGCGATAAGACAAGGGCACGCCCACGCCCTCTGACAGAGCCTCCCATGCCGCCCACGTCCTCTGACAGAACGGCGTCCACAGACGCCAGGGTATGGCCCGATGCGACACGACATGTCACGATGGGATAGCTCCCTGACAGGGTCACCTCCTTGTCGCCTCTCCTCCTCTATAAAAGGGGCCAAACCAGAACAGCAAAGGGACTTCTTCCTCTCCGGTCCGGGGAAACCACTGGTATCACCTTCTCCCCCAAAATCTCCTCCTACTGTCCAGTACACATACTGACTTAGGCATCGGAGAGCCCTGCGCTGCCCACAGCCAGGGTCCTCTGACCTGTTTCTTCTCCCTCTTCCAGGTTCTCAGGCATCGGTTCTTCCACCTTCAACGAGGAAACGGGGAGCCTCAGCCTTCGTCTTCCTCAGTGAGTCGCAAGAACACCACCCCCCGGGTCCGTGAATTTTTTGTGCACTTACAATTGGCGCCGTCTGTGGGAAACGCTACAAAAAGCCATCTTCCCAAACACCATGCCTCGGAGAACCAGAAAGGGAAAGGAACCGCTGACACTGTCGACACAGCTGCCGACGGTCCCCCACCGGGAAAGGTCAAGAGCAAGATCTAATCCAGCGAGCGTCCAACAGCAGGGTACTCAGTCGGGTTCATCCTCCAAGGGTTCGACCTCAACCCCACCTTCCAAAAAGCGCACCCTGAAGGACAACAGAAGCAACCAAGCTCCGGGCAACAGCCACGACACCAGAAAGTGGCTTGATCAACGCATCGAGCAAGCAGTACGACAAAACTTGGAGGCTGCCGGTTTCGCTCGAGTTCGGCCGAACTCTGACGATCTCGGCACATCTCCCCTCTCTCCAGAGATCAGGAGCTTCCCCCTCCCCGAAGATTTCAAAGTCCCGAGGTTCATCGTTTACGATGGAACCTCGGATCCAGCAGCACACCTCCGGCACTTCACTCAGAGAATGTCGGTGTGGGGCGATGCAGGCCACCTGAACTGCAGAGTCTTCTCCTCCAGCCTCGGGGACCTCCCCCTGAAATGGTTCTGCGCACTCCCCCAAGGATCAATCAGAAGCTGGCAGCAGCTCCGGAATTCCTTCATGACGAAGTTCCAAGCCCACAAGGTCGTCCCCAGGTCAGCCGCCGACCTGATGGCCCTTAGAATGAAGCAGACCGAGAGCATCACGCAGTTCGCCAAAAGGTTCTGGACTGTCTACAGCCAGATCGAGAATACATCAGATGCAATAGCGGTCCTGTCTTTCCGACAAGCCCTCCTGCCAGGCAACGAGCTTCGGAGGGATTTGGTCATGCATCCCGTGGTCACTATGGCAGCTCTGATGACCAGGGTAAACCAGTTCGTCAGGCAAGAAGCAGATGAAGCCCGAGCCCATAAGCATTTCAACGACAATGACCAAGCAGCGTCCATCTCGGCGGATGCCTCCAGCTCCGCAGCAGCCTCCGTCTCGGCGGACACCTCCATCTCGGCGGACGCCTCCACTTCGGCGGATGCCTCCAGCTCCGCAACAGCATCCATCTCGGCAGATGCCTCCGTCGCATCGACAGAAGCCTCCTCCAGCTCGGGGGGCTGCTGAAGCCTCCTATCGCCTTTCAGCTTTGACCGCCCGTCAGCTTTGATCGCACGACCCTCTACTGTCGGCTTCGATCGTACGACCCTCTACTGTCATTTCGACGGCACGGTCCTCTGCTGTCAGCCTTGATCGCACGGTCCTCTACTGTCAGCTTCGATGGCGCCGTCAGCTTCGACGACACCGGTACGACCCTCTACTGTCGGCTTCGATCGTACGACCCTCTACTGTCATTTCGACGGCACGGTCCTCTGCTGTCAGCCTTGATCGCACGGTCCTCTGCCGCCACTAGTCATCCAGAGCTTCGTACCCCTGGTGAAGAGCCAGTGGGATCTCCATTGCGTGCGGCAGGCGCATCTCGGCCACGCGCCAGATGCCCGGCACAGGCCCCTGGTGAAGAGCCAGTGGGATCTCCATTGCGTGCGGCAGGCGCATCTCGGCCCACGCGCCAGATGCCCGGCACAGGCCCCTGGTGAAGAGCCAGTGGGATCTCCATTGCGTGCGGCAGGCGCATCGCGGCCCTCGCGCCCGATGCCCGGCACGGGCCCCTGGTGACGAGCCAGTGGGATCTCCATTGCGTGCGGCAGGCGCATCGCGGCCCTCGCGCCCGATGCCCGGCACGGGCCCCTGGTGACGAGCCAGTGGGATCTCCATTGCGTGCGGCAGGCGCATCTCGGCCACGCGCCAGATGCCCGGCACAGGCCCCTGGTGAAGAGCCAGTGGGATCTCCATTGCGTGCGGCAGGCGCATCTCGGCCACGCGCCAGATGCCCGGCACAGGCCCCTGGTGAAGAGCCAGTGGGATCTCCATTGCGTGCGGCAGGCGCATCTCGGCCACGCGCCAGATGCCCGGCACAGGCCCCTGGTGAAGAGCCAGTGGGATCTCCATTGCGTGCGGCAGGCGCATCTCGGCCACGCGCCAGATGCCCGGCACAGGCCCCTGGTGAAGAGCCAGTGGGATCTCCATTGCGTGCGGCAGGCGCATCTCGGCCACGCGCCAGATGCCCGGCACAGGCCCCTGGTGAAGAGCCAGTGGGATCTCCATTGCGTGCGGCAGGCGCATCTCGGCCACGCGCCAGATGCCCGGCACAGGCCCCTGGTGAAGAGCCAGTGGGATCTCCATTGCGTGCGGCAGGCGCATCTCGGCCACGCGCCAGATGCCCGGCACAGGCCCCTGGTGAAGAGCCAGTGGGATCTCCATTGCGTGCGGCAGGCGCATCTCGGCCACGCGCCAGATGCCCGGCACAGGCCCCTGGTGAAGAGCCAGTGGGATCTCCATTGCGTGCGGCAGGCGCATCTCGGCCACGCGCCCGATGCCCGGCACAGGCCCCTGGCGAAGAGCCAGAGGGATCTCCATTAGCGCATCTCGGTACCCATTCTCCAGTTCGGCAGTTGTGTGGCTCTCCAGCTCGGCAGAAGCACCCTGTTACAGCTTAGCAGTGATGCCGACCTCTAGCTCTGGTCCATTGCCAGCCAGTCATCCTCACGATACTTACCTTCTGACCTCAAAGAGCAGTCTATTGAGCTCAGAAGCTGGGGGGCTATTGTGTGGGGATATTTCCTAGCTCACCGGATAACTGGCCTGATTCTCCATCCCGTACTGCCGCGCCGGCTAATCCACCTCGGCATAGCTCATCTCAAACCTCCGCGCTCCGCCTACTCGGCCAAGTGCTCCCACTTCGGCAAAAGCCTCACCTCGGCTTCCCGCCCTCGGCTTCCGCCCTCGGCTCCCAGACCTCGGCGTCACACCCCGACCTCGGTCAGGGCTAGCCAAGGCAGGGCCTGACAGCTGTCTACCCTTGGACACTTAAGCACGTTAGAGCACGCGCGATAAGACAAGGGCACGCCCACGCCCTCTGACAGAGCCTCCCATGCCGCCCACGTCCTCTGACAGAACGGCGTCCACAGACGCCAGGGTATGGCCCGATGCGACACGACATGTCACGATGGGATAGCTCCCTGACAGGGTCACCTCCTTGTCGCCTCTCCTCCTCTATAAAAGGGGCCAAACCAGAACAGCAAAGGGACTTCTTCCTCTCCGGTCCGGGGAAACCACTGGTATCACCTTCTCCCCCAAAATCTCCTCCTACTGTCCAGTACACATACTGACTTAGGCATCGGAGAGCCCTGCGCTGCCCACAGCCAGGGTCCTCTGACCTGTTTTCTTCTCCCTCTTCCAGGTTCTCAGGCATCGGTTCTTCCACCTTCAACGAGGAAACGGGGAGCCTCAGCCTTCGTCTTCCTCAGTGAGTCGCAAGAACACCACCCCCCGGGTCCGTGAATTTTTTGTGCACTTACAGTAACACATAACTATTCACAATGGACACTTGACTTCTTTAATTATCTCATCCAGCCCATCTAACCATTAATCTTCAAATGTTCTGGGTGGACCATTGATAATCAACGGGCAGGTATGGGTACTGCAAACTACAGTTGCTAATAACCCATTTGCAAACATTTATCTGGTGTGGAGGCATTTATTGCCTTAAGGAGAGCGTAACCCGCGACTCAGGCGATCCATCCAATCAAAGTCATTTATTATATTATTTCTAACAAAAGGACGTAAATAGATAATTCTTTCCAACACACTCATGGTTGAGTGATGTTGTGACCCTGGTATCACACAAATGCCCAAAGGATTCCCAGGTCCTTGGGTCTTTATGTCCCGTGTATCATTCTTGACCGGTAGGCCAATCTAAAAAATTAAAACAGATAATTCTTAATGCACAACATCTATCCATGTAAAGACATTCTGTACTTAACTCCAATGGTGGAAAAGGTTCAAACACGTGCAAAATGTCACCTAATGCTAATCAGAGATGGTAGATGTATGTGAAGATCTTGGATTGATGATAGGTACATCATATATATAAAGATTTAATACAAAATATGAAAATGTAGGAAGTCAAGTAGACCGTCCATTCATCCAATGACACCTGGTAGTTTTTGGAATGGCACGAGGCGTGGGTTTGCTCTCATGTCTTGTGCTCAAAACCCAATCCAGATTTATCCGATGTGTGTTTGCGTAGATTTTGTTAGATCGGACTTCACGGATACCCACATTAAAGAAGAAGAAGAAGAGATGAAAAGCCAGGTGGCTACATTGATGCTTCATATCTTGAAAAGTAGACAGGATCAGTAGTAGTTGCATTTCTCCATCTATAAACGTCATGTAATCTTGGAAATGTAAAAGTAAGCATGGCTTCGAGTATCAGTATCATATGTCACTAGGGAGGCAAGTGTTAAGATTGAGCCCAGGTAGAGAAACATAACGTAGTTTATTTTGTTTTCTTTTCTTTTTGTTTTATTTAAATCATGAGAACTTTTCAATTTTCTCTTGGTCCAGTTTTGTGAGTTTCATATTTGTTAAAATAGAAAGGTAACGGTCAAGATTTAATTGAAGAACTTCCACTATAATATATTTTAATAGATTTATTTGAAGTCCGGTGAAAGTCTAAGAAAGATAGAAGTCAAAATTAAATTGGAAACCTTTCGCAATAATATATAATAATGTGGATTGGCAATACTCTAGCATATAAGTATTCTATCAATGTATTAGTTGCATCGGTATAATTATATTTTTCAGTTAAAAAATGATAAAATGTTATATTCTTGAATGATCAATGTGATCGAAGTCATGGATATAGGGGTTAGTAAATAAATGTTAGAGTGAGGTGTGAGGTTAGGTTTTATCTCTCTTGCCTGTAATCTTTCAAAATAATTGTGTCTCTTGGAGAGACCATATATATTTATAGAGTAAATTTATAACTTTTACAAAAAATGCCAAGAAAATTTCAAGAAATTGCTAAAGACAGTCCTGAATTGAAAGACGACTTGCATACATAAGAAGAGATATGCTTGAAATTCAAAAAGAAAAGGGGTCCCACACTCACACCTCCCTTGGACGTCCCATACTCTCTTGTGTTCATCCAGAATAATCATGATCGCTCTAGTCTCACAGAGTCTTGAGCAAAGAAGAGTCTTATCCAAGAAGAAGAGATAAAATAACGAAGAGAAGAATTGCAAAAGAACTACCAGAGGTCCCACACAACCTTGGACGTCCAAGGGGGAGTTCTCTCCACTCCATGGGATGGACGGCCAAGGTGGGGCCCACACAATCTATATTGTCCAAAGAATTTTATCCTCTTTGTGGTGTAAAGGTTTGTGGAGACTCAAAGGTCAAAATTTGAAATTCAAAGATCAAATCAAGAAGGCTAAGAAGAATGGAATTTGAAAGAGAGTTGGTGGCTAAGAAAGAGAAGCAGATAAGGAAGGAAGATTAGATTGTGCTGCGTTGCGATCGACGGGTCGGATCAAGGGTTTGATCCGGACTTCTACACGTGGTTCTTCGTTGCAGAAAAAAGAGAGATCAGTTCTCATCTCGGTGGACCACACGATCAGTTACAGAGAAGATCGGAGAACAGGGCTTGACTTTCCCTGTTGCAGAAACCGTTGAGTTCAGTTTTGGAATTGCAGAAATTTTTTTTATCAAGATCAATCAAGTTCTAGTTTGTTTGCTGGATCAAGAGTTCTGATCTTCAAATCAGAATTAGGTCCTGCGCCGCCATCGGTCACTATGTGTCACCGGAGAAGGAGGATCGCCACTAGACGCCGCCGCTGTGCCGTTTACGCCGTGACGTGGCCAGAGGGGAAGAAGACTCCCACACAAGAACTTGGGCGCAGGCTTGCTGGTTCTCAATTCTGACTACAAAAACCAGAACTCAAAAAGAAGAAGACTGGGGTTTTTCACCCAGGCCAGGCCAAGTTCAAGTTCGGATCAGTTCAGCCTGACCCGTTTGCAGAAACCCAGCGCAGTGCAGAACGCGTCAGAGAACAGTACGGTAAGTAGGGGTTTGACCAGAAATCAACGCCAGAAACTTGTTTCGTAGATATCTTGATCATCCGAGGTCATATCGGAGATCCGTTTGCACCTAAAGACTCGTTACAAGCATATCTACGCAGTTGTGGAAGAAGATTGGTTGTTTGACGGTCAACAGAAAAGTCTGACTAATCAGAGTGCAGAAAATAATTTTTGCAATATCGAAGCCATCCAAAGTCGGATTTCAAATCCGTTTCTTCCAACATGCTTGTGGTGACGAGATCTACAGATTGGTGCATAAATTGAGGTTAGTGGGAGTTGTTTGATTTTCTTGATTATTTAATTGAGATGGAGAACAACATTGTGAACACTACCATGATCAAATTCAACCATATCAATTCGTTTCTTTGGAAACCTAAGATGAAGGATATCCTTTATTGCAAAGACCTCTATGATCCCATTGAGGGGGATAATGCCCGACCAAAAGAGATGTCTGATTCAGATTGAAAAAAGATGCATAGAAAGACCATTGGTCACATCAGACAGTGGGTGGATAACAGCATATTTCACCACATGTCTAATGAAACCAATGCGAGAACCCCTTGGAAGAAGTTAGAAGAAAGACATGAGAAGAAAGCTGCCGTAAACAAAACTTTTCTAATTAAAAAGCTTGTGAATATGAAATTCAAGGAGGGTGGGAAAATTGAAGATCACATAAATGATTTTCAATACGTTGTGAATGAGTTAGCTACAATGAGTATAGTCCTTGATGATGAGATGCAAACTTTTCTTCTAAGTTCTTTACCAGATACATGGGAAACATTAGTTGTTTCTGTTAGCAACTCTACTCCAGATGTTGTGTTATCAATAAGTCAGGTTACTAGTAGCTTGTTAAATGAATAAACAAGAAGAAAAACTGCAGGGACATATAATGCACGATCCTTTGTTACGGAGAAAAGGTGGAGGAGTAAGAGTAGGGGACCAAAGGGGAGTCGTGGCAAGTCAAAAGGTAGATCACAGACTAAGAAAAAGTCTGAAAAATGCTTTCATTGTGGCAAGGAGGGTCACATTAAAGAAGAATTGCTTTGCCTTGAAGAAAAAGAAAGAAGACAACAATAAGCAGAAGAATGACACTAACAATACAGCTGCTTTGGATAATGAAGAAGTGGTACTGACCAGTGAAGATGAAGAGTATTTGAGTGTTGCAGATGATCAGGTTGAGTGGGTTGTTAACACAGCATCATCCTACCATACTACTCCTTCTAAGGAGATGTTCACGACGTACAAAGCATGGGACTTTGGCACTGTGAAGATGGGCAACACAAGTCATTTAAATATTGCTGGGATCGATGATGTCTGCATTCAAACCGATATTGGTTGCACAATGACGCTAAAAGATGTGCGACATATTCCTGATTTGCGGTTGAATCTGATTTCTGAGACTTCATTGGACCGTGCAGGTTATGAGAGTTACTTCAGAAATGGCAGGTGGAAACTCACTAAAGGGTCTCTTATTTTTGCGAGAGGGAAGGCGTGTAATATGTTGTACAAGACACATGTGAAGCTATGCAAAGTTATGTTGAAGACAGATCTTCTCCAAATCTATGGTACAATAGACTTGGACATATGAGTGAGAAATGACTGCAGTTGTTGGTAAAGAAAGATATGATTCATTACTCCAAAGGTACATCCCTTGACCCTTGTAATTATTGCTTGTTTGGTAAATAACATAGGGTTTCTTTCTTTAAGACATCAACGATAAAATCTAATGTGTTGGATTTGGTATATTCTAATGTTTGTAGTCCCATGGAGGTGGAGTCATTGAGTAGCAATAAGTTTTTGTCACATTTGTTGATGATGCATCTAGGAAAGTTTGGGTTTATGCGTTGAAATCGAAGATCAGGTGTTCCAGGTATTTCAGCAGTTTCATGTCATGGTTGAAAGAAAAACAGGAAAGCTCTTGAAATGTCTCCGCACAGATAATGATGGTGAGTATACATCCAACCAGTTTAAAGGCTATTGCTCGAAGCATGGTATTCGACATGAAAGAATAGTTCCTGATACTCCACAATACAATGGCGTGGCAGATAGAATGAACCGCACTATTCTTAAAAGGATGAGATGCATGATTAGAGTGGTACATCTACCCAAGCCATTTTAAGGTGAAGTTGTTCTGACTGTCGTTTACCTGATTAACAGGTCTCCCTCAGTTCCTTTGGATTTTGACCTTCTGGAGAAGGTATTGACGGGTAAAGATGTTTCTTATTCTCATTTGAAAGTGTTTGAGTGCAAGGCTTTTGCACATGTACCAAAGGAGCAACGTTCAAAGCTGGATAATAAGGCGGTATGTTGCATTTTTCTTGGCTATGGTGGAGCTGAGTTTGGTTACAGGTTATGGAATCTAAAGAAGAGAAAAATTATCAGAAGTAGGGATGTGAAGTTTCATGAAGACAAGTTCTTTGGAGATATTGAAAAGATTGAAAAGTCTAATGAAGTTGCTGATGGAGTGGTTGATTTCACACCAACTCCTTCTCCAGTGCAGACTACAGGTGGAGAAGGTGGACAAAACGATCCAAATCGTGATGAGGTGCAGGGGTTGCCAAATGGACAGGGTGTTGAGCAGGGGAGTAGTCTCCTCAGTCAGAAACCACAGAACCTCCGGTTAGGAGGTCTACTCGAGGGCGTTAACCATCAACAAAATATCCTACAATAAATTATATTTTGCTTATTGATGAGGGGGAGCCAGAGAGCTACCCATAAGTAAAAACTCAAGCAGATAAAGATGAGTGGATGAAGGCTATGCATGATGAGATGACTTCTTTGAAAAATAATAATACTTATGAGGGGTGTTCAAGTTGAAGATAGATGACAGTGGAAAACTGATAAACCACATAGCACAACTTGGTTAAAGGCTTTTTGCAGATGAAGGGAATTGACTTTGACGAAATATTCTCTCCAGTTGTGAAGATAACTTTTGTCAGAGTTGTCTTGGGTCTAGCTGCCAGCATGGACCTTGAGCTTGAACAAATTGATGTGAATACTGCATTTTTTTCACGGTGATTTGAAAAAATAGATCTACATGACTCAACCAGAGGGGTTTGAGGTAGAAGGAAAAGAACAGTTGGTTTGCAAGTTGAAGAAGAGTCTCTACGAGCTGAAACAAGCACCGAGGCAGTGGTATAAGAAGTTTGATTCATTCATGGTGAATCACGGGTACCGGAGGACAGCTGCAGATTATTGTGTTTATGTTCGTAAGTTTGGTAATGACAAATTTATCATCCTTCTTTTATATATAGATGATATGTTGATAGTTGGACAAGATGGTAAGATGATTGGCAGGTTGAAAAGGGATATGTCAAGACTTTTGACATGAAAGACTTGGGTCCCGCACGACAAATATTGGGAATGCAAATATGTCGTGACAGGAATGCCAAGAAGCTGTGATTGTCACAGGAGAAATATGTGGAACAGGTGCTAGCGAGATTCAACATGATAGATGCTAAGCCAGTTAACATACCTTTAGCCAGTCACTTTAAGCTTAGTAAGAGATTATGTCCTACTACAGATGAAGAAAAGGAACGGATGATGTCTGTTCCATACTTCTTAGCAGTTGGGAGTCTTATGTATGCCATGGTGTGTACACGGCCAAACATTGCTCATGCAGTGGGTTTAGTGAGTAGATTTCTTTCTAACCCTGAGAAAGAGCATTGGGAAGCAGTGAAGTAGATCTTTAGATATTTGAGAGGTACATTGGATTTGTGTTTGTGTTTCGGAGGCTCAAAACCAGTACTTGAAGGCTTTATAGATACTGATTTTGCAAGCGATCTTGATCGTCGGTTGTCTACTTCTGGGTACTTATTTACTTTTGCAGGGGGAGCTATTTCTTGGCAATCTAAGTTGCAGAAGTGCATAGTATTGTCTACAACCAAAGCAGAATACATAGCTGCTAATGAAGCATGGAAGGAGATGATTTGGTTGAGGAACTTTTTTCGAGAACTGGGTTTGAAGCAAGGAGAGTATGTAGTTTATTATGATAGTCAGAGTGCTATGGATCTTAGCAAGAACGCTACATACCATGCCCGCACGAAGCATGTTGATGTGAGATATCATTGGATTCGTGAGGACATCGAAAAGAATCTCATGAAGCTGGAAAAGATTCACACTGACAAGTGACAAGGATCCCTCGGACATGATGACTAAGGTCGGGTCTAAGGGAAAACTGGAGCAGTATTCAGAGTTGGTAGGACTGGACTCTTAGTAAGGGGGTTCAGACGCGTCTTCCCCATGGTCTGGAGGGGGAGATTGTTGGCCTAGTGGGTTCAGACCAATTGGGTTCAGGGTCATGGGTATTATGGTAATTGTACCGGGACTTTCTAATTGACTAGGATATGTTTTCTTAATAGATAAGAAAGAGGACATTATATATATGATGTAATGTGTAACTCATGATGTACTACTGCATATCATATAGAGAGTGAACCCAAGGAGAGTCGAGTTTCTTTCCTGTGAACATAGGCAAGTTTACCGAACCACGTAATTCTCTTATGTCTGATTGCTTATTTTTTGTGTGGTTGATTGTTCGTTCAATCGCTTTGATTGGTGGCGGGGAAGAAGGGGGACCTATGGATCAATGGATTCGGCTTCCTAACTTATGCTAATCGGGTGGCATTTTGGCAAACTAAGCATGATCTTTGTAGGAATTGGCCTAAGCATGTCTTAAGTGGTACGGAATACGTATAATTAGTGTCATGGTCAGCTCCTTGTGTGAATAGTGAGTATGACTCGAGATCTTGACGCGTTTTGGCGTTTCTCTCACGAATTTTTAAAAGTTGTCGGACTAAGTCTAAAATTATCAACAATCATCTTCATCGTCATTAATTAATCTGAATTATGCCATTAATCATTTAACTATGGGTGAAATGGGGGCACCACTATATATGCCAAGTATTTAAGGCTATCATCAGGGGCCAAATGAGGTGTCTACAATCTTATCTTTAACTCAAATCTCAAATCTTCATAGTGCTAACGTATAACTTTAAAACTTGAATTTTCGTAAGTAGAGTTGCAAACGGGACGATTCCGGGTCGAAACCATACTGAACCCAGTCCCGGACCCGTTTCTAAATAATTATTTCGGTTCCAGATCCGGTTTTGACTCGGAACCTATTTTATTGGTTCCAGACCCGGTTTCGATAAAAAAATCTAGATCCGATTTCAAAACCAGGTCCACCTAGAGGACTGAAATCTAGTTCCCAAATCGGTTCTAACTTCTTTCCATTTTTTTTTCTTAAAATAAGTATATCATTCAAGTTATAACAATACATCAAGTCTACTACCTCTAGAGTTATGCACAAAAACGTTAGAAAAATTTGTTTTTGAGGTACAGTTTGCAATATCAAATACTCTTATGCTACGTCTCGGGTCTACAGGTCGGAACTTATATGGACTCGGAAGCAGACATGTTTACGAATCAGAACCTAAATTGGGTTCCGGACCCAAATTTTTTCGGGTCAGAACTTTCAGGTAATCGGAGGATCGGATACCCATTTGCAACCCTACTCCTAAGATTGAATGGGTCGACAGAGATTTTAGGATTGATTATGGGCACACAATGGTTGTGACATGAGGGATTTTAGAACATGGATAGGCATAGAATTCTTTTTAAAATAAAAATTGGATACTCGTATATGAGATTAAATATGATTTAAATCTTAAAGGATTAGACAAAGAATGATTAAAAAAATAAATCGCAAATTGCCTCTATTTAAATCTCTAAAATCTCTCTTTGAAGTTAATTGAAATAGATTTCTCTCATCAAATAATGTAAGTCTACCAGTGGAGCCTATGTGAGAAATCTAAACCGAGCAATAGATCATGATCTTATGGCAAAATTACAATCTTGGTTTGATGATGAGATAAGTTCTATTAGAGTAGAATTTATAATAAATCTAATATAGGTTGAGCTATTGATGTGAATGGCTTAAGATATAGGCCCCACTGTTGGATTTGTACAAATGGAGAAGTCCGGATCCTCTAAAAGGCTTTGACATAGAGAAATCCTATGCAAGTTCTTCAATTTTTCAATAGTAGAAAGAAGGTAAAAAAGAAAAGAAGAAAAAGAAAAAGGCAAAGATAAAAGAGAAACATGCTTGTGTACCCAACTCACAATAGATATATTATTCGGAATCTTTAATCTCCCAACCATCACAGAAATATTTAAATTTGAAATTCTCTTAAAGAAGGTTGACAAAAGTGGACTCTTGACGTAGATTCCAAGCAAACTTAAGATTTATTTCCAATCAAGATTGAAATGGAAATTTGAGTTCCAATTTCGCAATTGAAATCTCAATTGAGCTCCAATTTCTCGGTCGATTGCGAAATCAGACTTCAATTTCAAAATCGGATACTACGTCTTTAATATATATTTTGAGTTCCAATTTCGCAATTGAAATCTCAATTGAGCTCCAATTTCTCAGTCGATTGCGAAATCAGACTTCAATTTCAAAATCGGATACTACGTCTTTAATATATATTAATTGGACAGTGGAACCTGTTCCTGTTACAACTAAAATTTGAGAATATTTTTCTGGATTGGATGACATTGATTTGTCATGGTCTTCGGTTCACCTCTGAGTGTTCATGAAATGTGAACTATGAATAATAAGCTAGACCCACTCACCCAAGGACCAAAAAATGCACCTCCCAAACTTTACATTGCACAAAACCAGTCCATTCTGTTCATGGCTGGAACAAGGCAGGGTGGACCCACTTACATGGTTATTATACTTAAAAAAAATCCATAGGCCATAGACGCCTCCTTTCCCAACTTGAAAAGAACCTGTCTCGATCTCTCTCTCAAAAATCCCCCAAATCAGTCTCGGCTCTCGACATCAACATCTGCGCACGCACCTCGGTAGGTTCCTATTCGCGGCAGGTATCCCTCTCTCTCTCGGCGAGTGAACAGATTAGGGTTTCTTAAAACTCGTGTTTCAACAATCTCTGATCTTCGTTTGGTTTGTTTCTTAAAATCGATTTTCCCATTGATTGATTTGGGCATTCGAGTTTCTCGAAGGAAGATCCATGGCCGGTCGGTCATCTATGGTTGATTTGTAATGTTGCATTTTTCTTTTTTATCCCATCTTTCTCACTGCAGAGAAGAAAAGGGGTTGGATGTAGAGTACATTCTCACCTTAATGTTTCCTTCTTCTTCTTTTCTGATGTGTGGTTTGGCAATTGAATGATGGTCGGCTCGCCCTTTTGTCATTCATTTGAAGTTTAATGCAACTTAGTGAAAGTTTCTCAAATCCCCAAATACTAAGCTCCCATAAATTTTGGGGATGGTCTGGTAGCCAAATGTGAAGGCACAAAGACTAAAAGCTTTTAAGAGCTAGGAGTTAGAGGAAGGACTGATTGACAGTTTCGTTTTCCAACACAACTCCCCCAAAACATGGATGCATGTTAGAATAAATTATTTAGGTTCCACAATTGACACCTTATAATATAAGCCATTTTTTCCTCCTTTGTTGTGGTGGTGGTGGTACATAAATCTAGTGTTGGATTTGTAAATCTCATATGGTGAGATGTCCATGAGCAAGCTATTTACAGGTTCTTCTTTAAGCATCATCACATCACACATCCACCAGAGTGATGATACTGGGTTTTTTTTTTAGGTCTGAGGACTCAGTACACTCTGGTGGTCTGTGAACCTATAATCCGACCCGATTGTAATTATGTTTATAACAACATTTTCCCCTCATTTTCTTTAACTAAAGGTACCTTAGATTTTTATTGTTGTGGCTCTGTCCATTGTCCCCCCCCACCCCCCCACATACGAAAATCTTTGGTTAGCTACTGGCGTATGGTTACCATTGGTCAATGCAAGTCCATTGTCTTGTTACCTTAAAAGAGAGTATAAAAAGAAAAATCCTGACGCCTGATTAACCTCTGCTTCATCTATCTGAAATTATGTTACAATCTCCCTTTTTACACCATTGGAACACCCATTGTTTTTTTGAACCACCTATAAATCCTGCCCGCCGTTATCATATGGTCCATATGCATTTGGATCTATCCATCTGAATTATCCTTATTCTTAAATTGGAGAGATAATGATACCTGAAATCTCATTTCCCATTCCAACCTCATGTAGTTTCTATCACACACTATAAGTGGATGGCATGCATTGCGATCCTCATACACCTCTTTTCCAAATATTTCTGATGCTGTCTGCCAAAACATACTCTGACTTTTGTCTCCTCCAAGAGTGGCACCAAAACCTTGTTTTGAACCATTTTCATGATTGCAATTCTTTTCTCCTTTTGCTCTAGCCTCCTCATGTTCCAAGACGTTACTAAAGCTGTTTTGATCCATCAGTGCCCCTCTTCAACTTTTTTTTTTAATAAAAAAAATTCAGTCTGCCCTTTTCCCTTTAGCATTCTTATTATCATGGTTGAGGCTGCACACTAGGTGCTCTATTTTAAACTTGTCCCCTTTAAACATGTAACGGTATTATGTTAGTTTTTGTTTTCTCTTCCATACGTGTCCTTGGACTTGCCACCTTTGCAGGTGGGCTCATAATCCCCCAGAGATAAGCTCTTCCTCTGTCATCTGTACTGCTTCAGCTTACTGTATTTTTTCTTAGCTATCCAGTTTCCCACTTTGATCCGTGGCCTTGAACACACCATCTTTGTGGTGCTTAGCCACGTAGACTAACCTACCCTCCATCTCGGCTATTGCAAAAGGACTTCTCTGCTAAGAGTTGTACCCTGCAAGTGCGACAAATGAAAATCCCTCATCTTAATGCAACCCAACTATCCAAGTGCATCATTAGCTTCAACATCTTCAAAAGAAGTCCCAAGAATAAGCCCACTATGGGCCTGCTCATCAGGCCAAATCCATAGTGGGCGGCCATCCCATTGGTCCAAACTGATAGTGGGCCAAGCCATTGGGTTACGCACATAGATGTCTAATCCATTGGGCCTAACCCATGGACAGCCCTCCAAGTCTAACTATCCAAGTCTTGTGTTTTATTGTTGTTGTCACAGAGGTTTTTTGACAATAAGTTGAATCTTCAACCACTAGCCTCAGTTTTCTGTCTAACTATACTCATATCCAGTGAAGTCTCTCCTTAGATCAATGATCTAAGTCCCTACTTTTCCTTTCTCTTATTTTTGCAAGCTTAAAAATATCCTTCTCCCCTTCTCGTGTTCCCAACTATTATATAGGTCATCATATGCTTTGCACTTGGCATCACTTACTACTTTCTTAGCTTCTTTCTTTGCCTTCTTGTACATCTCATAGTTTTTCATATTCCTAGTACATTGCCAAACTTTGTAACAACGTCGCTTCTCCCGAACGGCTTCCTGAGCCTCTACACTCCACCACCGGGGCGTACTTCTTGCGGAAGCTGGCATATCTAGACCACAAAACCTTTTACAATATAGCTCTGGAAGGTTATTATTTTTTAGACTCGCTATGTGTTCCTTGGGTTTCTTTATATAGCCACTGCCTTGTCTCCTTTCAACATGTTCAAATAAACTATACAATTTTGCTTTCCTACGATAATTTTATTTAATGGGTTGTAAATAGGATTAGGTTTCTAATTTCTTTAGTTTCCGAGTTGAATTAGTTTTCTTAGGGCCTAAGGTTTCTTTTTCCTATTTATATGGCATTGTAGAGAAGAATTTCTTATAGTTGATTAATAGAATTTGAGTGGATGATTTATCCCTTGAGGTGTGTTCTCGTGTTGAAATATTTTTTTTTGAGGTGCGTGCTCGTGTTGAAATCTCTGCAGAGATCTCGTATAGTGTATGCGAGCACGTGCTTAGTGATGCAGTGTGGTCCAAGAAGAAGAGGGCCAATTACAAGGAACCTTCCATTGATTTTCTTTCCTTAAAAAGATTAGTATTTAGTAATTTGATGTAATCTCTGATTTAATTTAATCAGAGGGATTTTAGTGATTTGATTTAATTAGAGATTTTAGGGAGTGATTTTAGGAATCACTGAATAATGGTAGTTTCTTTATTTAGACCATTCCTCTATTATAAATAGAGAGGGATGCTTGATTGTAAGGCATGCTATATTCTAATCAAAATTCAGAATCATTCTCGTGAGTGAGTTCTTAGGGAGTTCTCATCTAATTGGCCTTAGGGCTTGAGTCTTAGGGCTCGATCTCACCGTCGGAGGTGTAGATCTTCACCGTGATCATGGCTGGGCTGCACCACTTAGACACTTCCATGCAAGCCCTAACCGTAGGGCCTGCATCACTCTTAGCAAATTGGGCTTCTCAAATCATTGGATTCGTGTCTTAAAGGAATATGTGCACACCTAGAGGATCAGTTATCATAAATTGGGTACCTTTTGGCTTCTTTGCTCCTGAATATGGGTTGAGATAAGGGGATCTTATTTACCCTTCTTTATCCTTGCCAAAGAGATCCTAGGTAGCAAAATCATGGACTTAGAAATGTGGTCACAAGCCTATCTATAACACCGCTCATGTACCACCCATGTTGCACTTTTTCTTTGCCGATGACATAATGATGTTGGTCTGAACTAAAGTGGCCAAATATGAAGGCAATTACTAATCTCTTTTCTTGCTACTAGCTGGTGTTTGGCCAACATTTTAGTTTGTGTAAAAGTCATCTCTTTCTTGGTAAAAGTACCCTCCAAATCAGATCCATTATGAGGAAAATCCTTCCTATTCCAATTTGCAAGCTGCCTTCTAAACATTTGGGAGCTCCTTTTTTAATTGGTAGTCCTTGAGATCAGCATTTTGATTTAGTCTTGGAGAGAATGAGAAGTGAATTAGCCGGTTTTAAGAGTAAGCTTCTATCATTCGTAGTTAGACTAGTTCTTATCAAGCACGTGCTCTCTAGCTTGCCTCTTCATATCATGATTGTCTTCCCAGCCCACAAAAGCTTATGTAAAACTGTAATGAGAAATTTCGTCCAGTCGGCTTGCAAAAAGCAAGAGACGAGTAATTTAATTAGTTGGAGCAAAGCTTGCATCCCCAAAGATGAAGGTGGATTGTGCCTGGTAAGAAATTGTGAGCTTCACTGGCGAACTATCTCTTCTTCTTTTTGGGTCTAATGTTTCAGAGCTAGGTATCAACCTTTTGCCCATGGGTCCTGTATATGGAAGAACCTCAAGCTTTTAGGTCCAATTTTCCATAACTTTTGGCTGGATTCTCCAACTGATCAGTTCTTTGTTAAGGCAGCTTGGGATTTAGGGGTACCTCCCAACCTTAGGCCCCAATCATTTGAACCAATTTTCTTCAACTCAATTCTTCTTTTTTCGCTTGGAAACTCTTCGATACAAACAAGAACATCGATGTTTTGGAGATTATTCGATGGATCTCATCATCCAACGCAAACACAACCCTCTTTATGTAATAGCATTCATAGTGTACAGTTAGTGATGCAGTGCGATCCAAGAAGAAGAGGGCCCCCTAGCTGACCCCACCAAGGAGCCTTCCCCATTTAGTGTTTTCCCTAATTAGATTGAATTAATTTTGTTAAGAGAATAATTGATTTGATTAGAGATCAATTTGAGTGATTTTACCAATCGTTAGATTCTTCCTTATTTAGTCTGTCCTCTATTATAAATAGAGAGTTCTTTCTTGTAAGCATGCTATATTGATAATAAAGATTTCAGAAGTATTATCGTTTGGGTATTTTCTCCTAAGTGATCTTAGGGCTTGAGTCGGAAGACTCGATCTCACCTTCGGAGGTGTAGATCTTCACCATTGATCGTGGATGGGATGCACCAAATTGGTAATCTCGGATCGCCCTCCCGATCACCGATTCGAGGTAACCCGTGAATCCGATCTCTTTGGTTCTCTGTCATTCATCATCATCCATCATTGTCCATCCCTGTCGTCATTCCACACCCACCATCATCTACCACCACCACATCCATCCATCCATCAGATTTCACTACATCCTTCCACTCGTCACCATCACAGACCCATCACCGCTCTAGCAGCAATGGCCTCATCACCTTCTCCATAACATCACTGACATCCCACAAATCATCCCAACTCATCATCATCATCATCATCCTGACCATCCCTGCCCAACGAAACCAAAACCCACACTACCACCCAACCCATTCATTAGGGCAAAAACCCCATCTCCACCTTTTCAAAAGAATCAAAACCCCAGCCCAGAGATATAAAAAAAAAAAAAAAAAATCCTCTCTCTTCTTCACCAAACCCTAACCTCATATCCAAACCCCCATCATCAACACCCCTTCCCCCATCCCGATACCTATCTCCTTATCGGTGCCCCATCCAACCCAACCGACAATCTGAACTCCAATCAGAACCCTGAGATCCCGAAGTAAAAAAATAAAAAAAGCAGGTAGAAAGGTCAAAGAGAGAAGCAGAAAGAAAGAAACAGAAAGAAGATCTGGACGGTAGAGATCCCAAAACCAGAAACCCCGCCTGCAATTACCCAGCAGCCATCCTCTTCCAGCTTGTCATCTACATGTTTAGCAGCTACTCTGCCTGCAAGCAACCAGCAGCCATCGTTGACAAGCGGCGCACCTCCATCGTCGCAGCCTCACCAGAAATTGCCAGAGCCCTTTGTTTTTCCCTTCATCGCAACAAGGCATTTGTCTCAATGATTTCTTTTTATTCCATCTACATACACAGAGCCCAAGACAAATAAAAGACCATTCCACACGTGTTTTCCCTAACACCACATATCTTGGGTCTAAGTTTGGGTCCAACCTGAGCCAAAACCCGAACTTACAGAAACAGTAAAAAAAAAAGGGGTTTTCTCCCACGTGACAGTCAATTGTTTGGGCTTGAGTTCAGGTCTGACCTGATCCTAACCCAACCCAGTAGAAGCTCAAAAAAAAAAAAAAAAAAAAACAGTCACTTTACTTGGTTGACCCAACCCACAAAGAGCCTCGGTAGGTCCAGTCCAGGTTAGGTGAACCCAAAAAAAAAAAAAATTATAATAATATTGCAATTGAATTCTCATGGCCACCCGAGGACGTCAATACCACGGGTACTTCACCAATTACCAGCGGGATGAGCAACTGACTAAATTGGGCCATGACATGGATGATGTGGTTCGGCGACTTGAAATTATCGAAGCCACCATTGCTAAACTACAAGGAACTTGGACTACAGGAGAAATAGAATTTGCTGTCACAGATCTAAGATCTACAAACATCTGTAACCAGAAATCAGACCATGCCAGTAACCCTCGCTCCCCAAACATTCGGAACGAGGGCTTCAAGTGAATCTAGCCACACCTGGTCGCCAGCGTCAGCATCGTGAGACCATGTTTGACATGGTACATCATCATCTAATCGAACATGGTGATGACGAGCCACACATTGCACCACCTACAAATGGCATTACCAAAAAGGTGAGACTAGAGATTAGTGATTTTTCAGGGGATCTCAATTCAGAGGCCTTCATCGACTGGCTCAATTCTCTCGATGACTATTTTGCATGGTACAACATGAATGATGCCCAGATGATAGCCTTCACAAAAGTTAAGCTCAAGGGTCCTGCACGCATTTGGTGGCAAAGTATTGAAAACAATGAGCTTGCCTTTGAGCATCCCATCTTACCGTGGCAAGAAATGAAGCAGTGACTCAAGGAAAATTTTCTTCCTTCTGACTATATTGATTCCCTGCATAAATGATACCTTAATCTGCAACAATGTGCCTTTTCTCTGGATGAGTATACCAATTTGTTCCGAGAGTATTTAGTGCGCTGCAATTTACGGGCTAATGATGAGCTCATTGTCAACAAATACATAGAAGGCTTATGCCTTGATATTCGGCAATAGATTTCTATATTTGATTTCAATGATATCAACGAAGCCTATTGTAAAGTCCGCAAAGCACAGCATGAAATCCAGTTACGGAGGCGGGAAAGGTATCAATCTGGGGAGTTTTCCAATCGAGGGGTATAGTATACAACCCCAAATAACTCCCAGCAGTCAATTATTCGACCGAGACCACCACCGGCACAACAGAAGCAGCCCCAAGGGGTTAACAAAGGCCACTTCCTCCTCAAAATCAGCGGTAGCAGGCACAACAGAATGATCCTGATGATGGTGTACCGCTTGTATATCTTGAGCGCCATCTTCTGATCAGAGAAGATCAACAGGATGAGTGGGATTCTAATCATGCACCCATCTTTCGCTCTCGAGTTCGCTGCATGGGTAAAACTTACAATATGATCATCGATGAAGGTAGTGCTATGAACGTTATTGCTAAAGAAGTTGTGGAAAAGTTGAAGCTGCCTACAACAAAGCATCCGAGGCCATACAAAATAGCATGGGTAAATGATTCAACTATTCCGGTTGACAAACAGTGCATATAGTTCCTTTCAAATTGGGCTCTTATGAAGACACAAATCAAATGCGATGTCACCCCAATGAAAGTCACACACATACTCTTCGGTCGTCCTTGGCTGAAGAAGTTGAAGGTTGTCACAAATAATGACGACACCCATACCTTCATGTGGAAAGGACACAAGACCCGGTTATGGCCACTGCAAACCCAGCCTTTGCTAAGGCCCCAAAAGAAGCAGCCAATCCTCAAATATTAACCATGGGCAAATTTGAACAGGAAAGCTGAGATCAGGGTATGATATATGCCTTGGTTATCTGACAGGTTGCAGATGATTCTCCACACGAGTCAATTTCGAAAGAAGTCAAACCACTCCTGCAACAATTCTCTGATCTTATTCCGGATGAGCTGCCAAACAATCTTCTACCTATGAGAGACATATAGCATGCCATTGATCTAGTCCTTGGCTCTTCACTGCCAAATCTACCTCCATATCGGATGAGTCCAACAGAGCACGCTGAACTAAAGCGGCAGGTGGATGATCTGTTGCAAAAGGGCTACATTTGAGAAAGTCACAGTCTTTGCAGTGTACCAACCCTTCTTGCTTCCAAGAAAGATGGAAGTTGGCTCATGTGTATAGACAGTCGAGCTATGGACAAGATCACGGTAAAATACAGACATCCTATTCCCCGATTGGATGATATGCTTGACATGATGACGGGAGCAGCCATCTTCTCCAAGATTGATCTGCGAAGTGGTTACCATCATATTCGCATCAGAACAGGTGATGAGTGGAAGACAGCTTATTTACAGCAAACCAGGGAGGAGCATCTCACTTATCTGCACACTATTTGCCATCTCCTTCGTCGAGAAAGCTTCTACGTCAATCTCAAGAAGTGCACCTTCATGAGCAGTTTAGTTGTATTCTTGGGATTCATCATATCGACGGAAGGCATCAAAATGGATCCAAAGAAAGCCAGAGCATTTATGGATTGGCCACTCCCCACCACAGTAATTGAAGTCAGGAGTTTTCATGGACTTGCTACCTTCTATAGGAGATTCATCAGAAATTTCAACAACATCACCGCTCCAATTGTAGAATGTTTAAAGAAGGGTGAGTTCAGATGGACCAATGTCGTAACTCGAGCTTTTGAGCAGATCAAGTAGAAAATCACAGAAGCTCCTATCCTCCGCCTTCCAGACTTTGACAAAGTGTTCGAAGTTGCATGTGATGCGTCCAATGTTGGAATTGGAGGTAATCTTAGCCAAGGAGGACATCCAATTGCCTTCCACACCGAGAAGCTCTCAGATTCAAAGCGCAAGTACTCTCATTATGCCTTGGAGTTTTATGCTCTTGTTCAGTCACTTCGCCATTAGAGCCATTACCTGGTCGGTAGAGAATTTGTGCTTTACTCTGATCACGAGTCTCTCAAGCACCTTCATTCACAGCAGAAAGTGGGAGCCAATTATGCCAAATGGAGCGCTTATGTTTAGGAGTTCATCTTTACCATCCGCTATAAATCTGGCAAGGAAAATGTGATAGCAGATGCCCTCAGTCGCCGGAAACATCTCCTGATCACCATGGCTATTTCCGTGCCAGTCTTCGATCAAATCAAACAGGAATATGAGACAGACAAAGACATCAACACCATATATAAAGAGGTCCGTCAGGGTGAGCATCTCAAACATCCATGCTGGATATTTATTTTATGGTAGTCGACTCTGCTTGCCAAATACATCTATCCGAGAGCATGTTATCAGGAAACTCCATTCCGGAGGATGCAGCAGACATTTGGGTCATGATAAAACCTTAGTTCTTGTCGGAGATAGATACTATTGGCCACACATGACAACACCCTATGTTTCTCGTATCTACGAGCGGTGTCGTACTTGTCAGTTGGCCAAAGGTAGCAAGAAGAAGCAGGGGAATATCGGCCGTTACTAGTCCCAGAGGGCCCCTGGGAGGATATCATCATGGATTTTGTACTGAGACTGCCTAAGACCCACAAAAAAGTGGACTCTGTATTTGTGGTTGTGGATCGCTTTTCGAAAATGGCTCATTTTATTCCTTGTACCAACACAGCAGATGCCTACAAGGTCGCACAGCTCTTCTTTAAGGAAGTCGTTCGTCTACATGGACTTCCAAAGACCATTGTGTCCAACAGGGATACAAAGTTTGTTAGCTACTTCTGGAAGACATTATGGAACATGTCCAAAACAAAGCTGAAATTCTCTAGTGCCTATCATCCACAAACTGATGGTCAGACAGAAGTCGTCAACCGTAGCCTTGGGAATCTGCTATGTTGTTTAGTGCGAGCCCATCTTACCACATGGGATCAGGTTCTGCCTATGGCTGAATTCGCATACAATAACTCAGTCAACCGGTCCACATGGATTTCTCCTTTTGAAGCAGTTACTGGCACCAGACCACGTCTACCAGTTGATCTTGTTTCCCTTCCTGTAGAAGCAAGACCAAGTGCTAATGCGGACAGCTTTATTCGCCATATGCAGCAGGTTCATGAAGAAGTTCGACGCCATATTTCAACAAGCAATGATTTATATAAAGAACATGCAGATAAGCGTCGTCGCTTCATTCAGTTTGCGGAAGGAGATATGGTTATGCTTCGTAATCGTCCTGAGTGTCTTCTGCCGAGAGCCAACAAGAAGCTGCACCCTCGCAACTCAAGACTGTTCAAGATTCTCAAGAAAATTGGTCCTAATGCATGTGTTGGATGTGCCGCAGAGCTTGGATTACATGCTGCATTCAACGTTGAAGAACTCACTCTCTACAAGGGACATGACGAAGACAGTCTGTCGGAAGAACATGAGATTCAGCTACCACCTTCACCAGCCCCTGCGGATAAAATCGTTGATGTGCTTGATGATCAGATTGTCTCCACTAGACGAGGGGGATTTCAGAAGTTTTTTTTTTTGCTGGCGGAATCGTCCTATCTCTGATGCCACGTGAATTACAGCTACAGATTTCCAACGTCTTAATCCCGATCTCTACGAGAGATATTAGGCCATTAACTCGCCGGAGTCGAGCTTTTCCAAGCCGAGGAGAGTTGATGCAATGCGATCCAAGAAGAAGAGGGCCCCCTAGCGGACCCCACCAAGGAGCCTTCCCCATTGAGTGTTTTCCCTAATTAGATTGAATTAATTTTGTTAAGAGAATAATTGATTTGAATAGAGATCAATTAGAGTGATTTTAGCAATCATTAGATTCTTCCTTATTTAGTCTGTCCTCTATTATAAATAGAGAGGAGTTCTTTATTGTAAGCATGCTATATTGATAATAAAAATTTCAGAAGTATTCTCGTTTGTGTATTTTCTCCTAAGTGATCTTAGGGCTAGAGTCGGAAGACTCGATTTCACCGTCAGAGGTGTAGATCTTCACCATTGATCGCGGCTGTGCTACACCAGTTAGGGTATAATATCCCTTATTATTATACCTACCCTAATAGGATACACTCAAACAGTTTCAAGGGTCAACATAAACTCATGAGTCCATTGGGCCCAAGGCCCATTTGGTCTAGGCCTAGGTCTCAGGTTCAATTTATCTTTTTACACTCCCCTCTCACGCTCATGATGGTCTGACAAGAATCGAGAGATTGTGAACTAGATAATATAAGCATTAAGGCGAGTGAAATTTGGTGAAGAAGTAGGCCATCTGATCAGCGGAAGATATGGGTTGAAAAATGATGGCACTTTGATGAATATGCTGATGAACCTAGTGACAATTGATCTTAAGATTTTGGTGCTTTCCAAACACATCATTGTGGGCAATGTGTCTAGCATTGGTGCTGTCACAGTAGTTGTGGTTTTTGGTTTTGGCGTGTAAATTGTGACTGCTGATTTCAGTAAGTTGATGAAACCAAACAAACTCAACTGTAGTTTCGGTGAGTGCGCGATATTCAGCTTTGGCAAAGGAACAAGAGGCGCATGTTTTGCTTGTTTCTTTTATAGAAGATAAGAGAATTTTCCATGGAAAATATTGTATGCTATGGTAAATCAATGATCATTGCTGTCACAAGGAGAATCGGAATCTCAATAAGCAATGAGACTGAGAGCGAGGGGTTTGAATGAGAGAATAATCACTCCTTGTGTCAATTTATGTTGAAGACACCAAATAATGCACAATGCAGCCGTCCAATGTATTTTAGTAGGAGCATAAACAAATGCACGTACAATATGAACAACAAAGGCAATATAAGGCTAGGTAATAGTCGGATATACAAGGTTGCCGATGACTTAGTGTTAGGAGGCAGCCGCCAGGAACCCTAGATATTGCATAGAGATTGAAGCGGAAATAACTTTAGATGAAGATGATCAAAGATCATACCTGCGAGATCTCTCTGATTTGATCTCGGTAATATAGCAACTTGAAAATCTCAAGATCTTCTACTGTATTCCTCTATGCTCGAATCCACACCAAGGTGTGGGCCTCTTCTGCGAATTCTCTCTGCTCTCAAAAACGAGATTTCTCTTGTGTGTTTTAACCTAAAGAGCAGTAGCGCATATTTATAGGCTACGGTAGGGACCCTAAGAAGTAAATAAGGAATAGGCTTCTTATGGAAGCAGGAAACCCTAATTCGATCCAAATTAGAATCCTAGTTCCATAAATTATAATTCAGTCCACTAGAGAATTATAATTGCACTCTTGTTCTTTATTCTCAAAATAATATTTCTAGCTTCTTGTTATTACATGCTTATTTATCTCCCCACGTTAAGATTTCAGATATCCATCGATTAAATAATTACTTACATCTATATGTAATCGATATCTTTATAATTCCTTGAGACCTTACGCTCAACTTATTTGATATGTCGGACACAAAGTCCACCTGCAGGGTTTGACATTATCAAAACTTAAAAGCTTCATCAAGGGGATATCATCAATCCCTATTACGGGACGTGGATTCCATCAATAAACTAATATACACCATACACTTAATGTAGTCATCCAATTTACTGAGATTATTGACCCATAAAAGATTTCACTCATTTGTAAATCAAAATGTGAAACACTAAATGTATGTGTCTATTATTTATGTCGGGTTTAAGAGTACAAGCACTCATAATAACCATTTGGATGTTAATCGTCTTATATAGTTAGTATAAAGACAATAAATCCAAAAGCGGTCATGTTCAATACACACAAAGCGTACTAGCATAATGAGTTGAAACTATTCCGTTTCCCGCAACCAAGACAAGCCTGCTGAAACATCATGCTACAATCGTACCGATGGTGTGTCCAAATCCATATAGATTGTGAACAATTTATATTCTATAAGAACAGACAAACAAGTCTTTTGTGTATAAGTTGAACTCTACACACCAACTTGTCTACTTTATAAAATAAAAGACACACACATGCATAATACTAAACAATGTAACCTATGATACCCAGATACGACATGGATACGGGAGGGACAAGCCATAGACATGCCAGGGACACGGATTTTATATGTAAAAAGTGAAGTATCAGATACGAATGGATACGATACGTTGCCCATTTTGAAGTATCCGTGCATCATAGAATGTAACTATTTGCCCATATAAATTCTCATAAAGATGAAAGACCAAAATATACCAATAAATAAATCAGTCAAAGACAAATACATAAAAGTATGCTTTTAGTATAAATTTACAACAATCTCCCACTTAGGCTTAAAACCATGCTGACATGTATTTCAACCCCATGCCTTCCACATGACTATCAAAGCTCTTTGCTGGTAAGCTCTTTGTAAAAGGATCTTCCAGGTTGTCCGCCGATGCAATCTTGGTCACAATTATGTCACCCCTCTGTACGATTTCTCGTATGAGATGATACTTGCGTTGGATGTGCTTACTCTTCTTATGCATCATGGGTTCCTTTGTATTAGCAACCGCACCGGTATTATCTCAATAAAGTATTATAGGTGATTTTACCGAATGTACCACTTCTAGATCCATCAAGAAGTTTATGAGCCAAACTGCCTCCTTGGCTGCTTCAGAAGCTGCCACATATTCGGCTTCCATGGTAGAGTCAGCAGTACATGATTGCTTGACACTCCTCCAATTTATAGCTCCACCTCCTAAAGCAGCGCAGGGGAGAAGGTGATTAGCCAACGGGCTATTCTCCAAGCCAGAAGGCTTAGGGTAGGATGTCTTGGTCTCACACCATAGACAATAGAGGAATGCTTGTTTGAGAGAACTCAAATTTCATTAATTTTCTGTATATCCCAAGGGAAGGGATTACATCCTATATATAATAGAGTCTCAACATAATTTTAGTAATCAATCTCTAATACTAAGAAACTTCTCAATTCTAAGAATCTTGGAAATTAGAAACTACCTAACCAAAGCAATTAAAGAAATTTGCTAAATGTATAGAAATCATCTAGAAAGCCTAAAACTAGAAATTCTCGTTTGAAGATTTTGTCACTGCTGGGCCTTGTGGGCTTTGGGCCTTCTGGAATATACTTTCAATCGGGGCCCAGTAGTCTGGCCTGCATCAGCTCTCCCCGGCTTGGAGAAACTCGACTCCGGCGAGTTATCAGCTTGGTACCGCTCGTACAAATCCGGATTGAGTCGCTGAAAATCTGTGGCGGTGATCCATGTAGCTTCAGAAAATGGTTTACCTTTCCACTTGACCAAGAACTTGTGATATCCGCCAGTCTTGGTTGACAACAGTCGGTCATCATAGACATCTTCAATTTCTTCTCGAGGAACTGGAACTATGGGAAGTCGGATATCTTGTTCTTCAAACGATTCATCTTGATAATGCCCATGATAAATCGTGAGATCTTCGACATTGAATGTAGAACTGAAATTCATGTCTGGCGGAAGATCGAGTACGTAAGCATTTGAGTTGAATTTCTTCATAATCTTGAACGGACCTACATTTCTGGGGTAAATTTTCTTGTAAGTGCTTGTGGGGAACCGTTCTGGCTTTATTCTCACCATGACCATCTCCTTCATTAAATTCAAGATGGCGCCTTCGAGTGTCCGCTTGCTATTTGTAAGTCTCATTACTTTTGGCAATCTGTTGACGGACCTGATCATGAACGTCCTTCATGTGTTTGGCAAATTGTTCAGCTTCTTGGCTTGGCCTGGCTTCAGCCGGTAAAGGACTCAAATCAATCGGAAGACGCGGCTGGATGCCTGTGACAACTGGACCTCTTATACACAGGATTCATCAGGGTTTTGCTCAAAACCATAAGAGGTAATGGCTTGATCAAAACGAATGTTCCAAGATCTAGATGCTTGCTTAGGTCCATAAATGGACTTCTTAAGGTTGCACAACATGTGCTCACGGCCATCAGCTACGAATCCATCTGGTTGTACCATATAGATACATTCATCAAGATTTCCATTAAGGAAAGCTGTCTTGACATCCATTTGCCAAATTTCGTAATCAAAATGAGCCGCAATGGATAAAAGAATTCGGATGGATTTCAGCATGGCTACTGGCGAGAAAGTCTCCTCATAATCGATCCCTTCTTTCTGAGAAAACCCTTTCGCAACAAGCCTAGCTTTGAAGGTTTCAACCTTTCCATCCACCCCTCTTTTCTTCTTGTAGACCCACTTACAACCGATAGGTTTTATCCCCTCTAGTGGTTCTAAAAGATCCCAGACTTGATTAGAGTACACAGACTCCATTTCTGTTTTCATAGCTTGTTGCCATAGATCTGCATCTTTATCTTGGAGTGCATCATTATAGTTACAGGGTTCGGTATCTAGCTCATCAGGGACTTTGTCGAATGACTCTCCTAAGAACATATACCTCTCGGGTTGACGAACAACCCTCTCACTACGACGAGGCACATCCTGTGTTTGTGTATGAGTAGGGTCAAGTTGTGCTAAAACTAATCCTGGTGTACTATCATCGACATGCTGATCCGGCTCGTCACCCAGCATGGTATGGTTTTCACCAGGAGTATCATCAGCTTGAGACTCGGCAACTTGAGGTGTCTTTTCCTGTGCTACTGTTAATGGAAAAGTTTGGGTAGGTCTTTCTCCTCTCAATTCCTCTAGAACAATTCTGCTTTTGGGTTTGTGGTCCATTACATAGTCCTCTTCTAAGAATCGAGCATTGGTGCTAATAATGATCTTTTGATCTTTAAGATTATAGAACAAACCACCTTTTGTTCCTATGGGATATCCAACGAAAATGCAAACTTCCATTCTTGGTTCCAACTTATCTGTGTTCCCTTTCAGCACATGTGCGGGAGTACCCCAAATCCGAACATGCTTTAAACTGGGTTTGCGCCCAATCCATAGTTCTGTGGGTGTAGTAGGTACTGACTTAGATGGAACTAAGTTTAGAATGTATGCAACCATTTCTAGAGCATCCCCTTAGAAAGAATTAGGCAAATCCGAATAACTCATCATTGACCTTACCATATCCATAAGAGTCATATTCCTTTTTTCCGCAACACCATTTTGTTGAGGTGCACCTGGTGCAGACAACTGGGATGTAATCCCCTCTTGTGCTAAGTAATCCCTAAATTCTCCAAAGAGGTACTCACCACCCCGATCAGATCGTAGTGTCCTGATACTTTTACTTAAACGCTTCTCCGCTTCCGCCCTATACTCTTTGAATTTCTTAAAGCATTCGGACTTACGGCGCATTAAGTAAATGTACCTATACCTTGAGTAGTCATCAATAAAAGTAACGAAATACTCAAAGCCACCTCTTGTTTGGACATTCATGGGTCCACACAGGTCAGAGTGAACCAATTCCAACGGTTCTTTGGCCCTATAGCCTTTTGCCGAAAAAGGACGCTTGGTCATTTTCCCTTCTAAACAAGATTCGCAGACTGGAAGTGCCTCTACTTCCAATGAATTTAATGGTCCATTTGCAACCAGTCTGGAAATCTGTTGTAGATTAATATGACCCAGGCGTAAATGCTAAAGATAAGTTTGGTTCAATTGCGAAGGTTCCTTTCTCTTCATGGTAGGGTAATTTTGTTATTTGATTCAGTTAGTTGCAGCTTAAGAGAGATAGGATTAACAATATAAAGATCATCCTCCAATGAACCAGAAAGGATAAAACGTTTATTATACTTAATAACCACAAATTTATTAAAATAAAGGGAATATCTGCCTTTAACCAACTTGAAAACAGAAATTAAATTCCTCCTAATGGAGGGAACATAAAGACAATATTTTAAAATTAAAGTCCTATCTCTACTAAAACTTAGATAAACATTTCCTATTGCAACTGCTTCCACTCTCGTAGCATCACCCATAAGCAAATAAATCTCCCCATCACTTAGCTGCTTGGTTTCCTAGAACCTCTGCAAAGAATTGCAAACATGATTGCAAACCTCTTAATTTCCTGGATCCATTCCTGGATCCATTCACATAACATACAACCATGGTGACCATGATAGCTTCCTGGATCCATTCACATAACATACAACCATGGTGACCATGATAGCCAAATCTCATGTTTGCAATTCTTTGCAGAGGTTCCAGGAAACCAAGCAGCTAAGTGATGGGGAGATTTATTTGCTTATGGGTGATGCTACGAGAGTGGCAGCAGTTGCAGTAGGAGATGTTTATCTAAGTTTTAGTAGAGATAGGGCTTTAATTTTAAAAGATTGTCTTTATGTTCCCTCCATTAGGAGGAATTTAATTTCTGTTTCCAAGTTGGTTAAAGGCAGATATTCCCTTTATTTTAATAAATTTGTGGTTATTAAGTATAATAAACGTTTTATCCTTTCTGGTTCATTGGAGGATGATCTTTATATTGTTAATCCCATCTCTCCTAAGCTGCAACTAACTGAATCAAATAACACAATTACCCTACCATGAAGAGAAAGGAACCTTCGCAATTGAACCAAACTTATCTTTAGCATTTACGCCTGGGTCATATTAATCTACAACAGATTTCCAGACTGGTTGCAAATGGACCATTAAATTCATTGGAAGTAGAGGCACTTCCAGTCTGCGAATCTTGTTTAGAAGGGAAAATGACCAAGCGTCCTTTTTCGGCAAAAGGCTATAGGGCCAAAGAACCGTTGGAATTGGTTCACTCTGACCTGTGTGGACCCATGAATGTCCAAACAAGAGGTGGCTTTGAGTATTTCGTTACTTTTATTGATGACTACTCAAGGTATAGGTACATTTACTTAATGCGCCGTAAGTCCGAATGCTTTAAGAAATTCAAAGAGTATAGGGCGGAAACGGAGAAGCGTTTAAGTAAAAGTATCAGGACACTACGATCTGATCGGGGTGGTGAGTACCTCTTTAGAGAATTTAGGGATTATTTAGCACAAGAGGGGATTACATCCCAGTTGTCCGCACCAGGTGCACCTCAACAAAATGGTGTTGCGGAAAAAAGGAATATGACTCTTATGGATATGGTAAGGTCAATGATGAGTTATTCGGATTTGCCTAATTCTTTCTGGGGGCATGCTCTGAAACCAATGTTAAGAGGCAGCCGCCAGGAACCCTAGATATTGCATAGAGATTAAAGCGGAAATAACTTTAGACGAAGATGATCAAAGATTATACCTGCGAGACCTCTCTGATTTGATCTCGGTATTACAGTAACTCGAAAATCTCAAGATCTTCTACTGTATTCCTCTATGTTCGAATCCGCATCAAGGTGTGGGCCTCTTCTGCGAATTCTCTCTGCTCTAAAAAATGAGATTTCTCTTGTGTGTTTTAACCTAGAGAGCAATAGCGCATATTTATAGGCTACAGTAGAGACCCTAAGAAGTAAATAAGGAGTAGGCTTCTTATGGAAGCAGGAAACCCTAATTCGATCCAAATTAGAATCCTAGTTTCATAAATTATAATTCAGTCCACTAGAGAATTATAATTACACTCTTGTTCTTTATTCTCAAAATAATATTTCTAGCTTCTTGTTATTACATGCTTATTAATCTCCCCACGTTAAGATTTCAGATATCCATCGATTAAATAATTACTGACATCTATATGTAATCGATATCTTTATAATTCCTTGAGACCTTACGCTCAACTTATTTGATATGTCGGACACAAAGTCCACCTGCAGGGTTTGACATTATCAAAACTTAAAAGCTTCATCAAGGGGATATCATCAATCCCTATTACAGGACGTGAATTCTGTCAATAAACTAATATACACCATACACGTAGTGTAGTCATCCAATTTACTGAGATTATTGACCCATAAAAGATCTCACTCCTTTGTAAATCAAAATGTGAAACACTAAATGTATGTGTCTATTATTTATGTCGGGTTTAAGAGCACAAGCACTCATAATAACCATTTGGATGTTAATCGTCTTATATAGTTAGTATAAAGACAATAAATCCAAAAGCGGTCATGTTCAATACACACAAAGCGTACTAGCATAATGAGTTGAAACTATTCCGTTTCCCGCAACCAAGACAAGCCTGCTGAAACATCATGCTACAATCGTACCGATGGTGTGTCCAAATCCATCTAGATTGTGAACAACAACTTATATTCTATAAGAACCGACAAACAAGTCTTCTGTGTATAAGTTGAACTCTACACACCAACTTGTCTACTTTATAGAATAAAAGACACACACATGCATAATACTAAACAATGTAACCATTTGCCCATACAAATTCTCATAAAGATGAAAGACCAAAATATACTAATAAATAAATTAGTTAAAGACAAATATTTAAAAGTATACTTTTAGTATAAATTTCCAACACTTAGATGACACTGAGTTGGTGCAGGAAGAAGAGCCCCAGCTTGAACTCCTAATTTAACATTAGATTCCTAAGGTATGCCCACTTTCTTATCATCTATAAGGTAGGCCTGAGAAATATGTCATAGATATTTTTCTGCTGTGTAAGGACTAAACCTTTAGGCAAGGTGGTGACTTCAATGCCAAGGAAATAACGGAGAAATCCCAAGTCTTTCATATCAAATTGTGTGTGCAGACATTCCTTCAATCATTGAATTTCATGATGGTCATTCCTAGTGATAATCTTGTTGTCAACATAAAGTAGCAGCGAAACACGCCCCTAGAGGTGTGTCATGATAAAAGAAGACTGAATATTAAGTAAAGCTAATATTGCAGATGGCCTCACGAAATCAGGAAAACCAGGCCCGAGGAGCTTGCTTTGAACCATAACAGGCACGATGAACATGACCAGAGCGATGAGGCAAACCAAGAGGTCTCATATAAATTTATTAAGAGATGAACCCATTTAAGAAAGCATTTTTCACATCCATTTGGAAGAGATGCCATTTCTGAGTTGTGGAAACTGTCAGAAGAGTGCAAACAGTAGTCATTTTAGCAGCTGTGCAAAGGTTTCCTCATAATCAACTTTTTACTTTTGAGTGTAGCCAGTTTCGGGCCCAGGATTTTCATTTGACGGGTGCGGACCCTAATAGATAGTTTGGTTTTAGGAGCAAACCAAGGATTTTCATGTGGATTTTGAAGGTGGACCCACAATTTTTATTGGATTTTTGGAAGTGAACCCAAGATTTTCATATAGGTTTTGGAAGTGCACCACAGTTTGATGGGTCCAACTGCATTGACGTGCCTCTACTTGGGTTTGCCCCTGATTGTGGCCTTTGGTAACGAGACAGGCACTATATCTGTCAACTGAGCCATCTAACTGGGTTTTTATCATATAGAGCCATTTGCAGCCTATAACAGATTTGCCAGGAAGTAAAGCAACCAGATCCCAAGTGTGAGTCTTATCAAGAGCTGCCAGTTCTTCTACCATAGCCTGCTGCCAATGTGAAACAGATGAAGTTTCCTTGTAGGACCGAGGCTTATGAGTGCGAATGTATGGATGCTGAGAAGGATTGGACTCTTCAAAAAGAAAACAAAGCCATAGCAATCTACGGGGTTTCAGGTACGAAGAGGATAGTGATGAGAAGAATTTGCTTCCAAAGTAATGGACAAGCCAATTTCAGTAGGAGGTTGCACTACTGAAACTGGAGTCTTTGCCCATCAACTGGAGAGTTGCAAGGGCTTGGCAGGAGATGCTGGTTCGGGAGAGGCAGGAGATGTTGGTCCAGGAGAGTCAGATGATAGTTCAGAAGGAGAAATGGAGAATGTGAATAGGCTGGGGAAAGGATATAAGGGGGATGGTTGGTCAGGAGTATAGGATATAGGTAGTGAAAAATGGCATATGTTCTAGAAAAGTGACACTCTCAATATACGAAGGCGATTTGCCTTAGGATCATAATAGCAATATCCTTTTGCTCAACATCATATTCAAGAAATACACATGCAGTAGGTTGGGAATAAAGTTTCGTCCGTTCATGAGGAGGCAAAAGGACGAAACAGGTTGAACCGAAGGCATGAAGATCGTCATAATTGGGTTTGGTTTGGAGTGGTTTTTCAAATGGAGTAATACTTGAGAGAATGGGTGAAGGGGTGCAATTAAGAAGGTACACAACAATGAGAATGGCTTCCCTAAAAGGAAGCTAGGCCAAAAGAAGAGTGAAGCAGAGCACTTCTACAACATCATTTTGTCTGGAATGTATGGATTGGAGAGTTGTTGGTTCCCGTGACAGGCTAGGAATTTTTAAAATGAGATGAGAGTATTCCCCTTGATTCAAAACAATAAACTTTTATTTGAGTAGAGAAATATGTTTCAATCATGATTGCAAAAGTAGCATAAAAGTTTGACTTATTTTTCAGCAAATAAATCCACGTATATCGAGTGCGTCATTAATAAATAAAACGTAGTAGAGGGAGCCGTCTTTAGTGGGCATTAGTGGGCAGTGATGTGGGTCCCCAGATGTCTACATGAATTAAATATAGCTGTGCATGAGCAAGATGAGATCTATTAGTGGAAGATAAAGTAGTCTTCTTGGATAACTTTCAACCAGTGCGATGAAAATTGTGCCAATGGTTACATTTCCCAACATAACAGAACTACTAAAAATTTTCAACGTGCAGAAGAAATATGCCCTAATCTAGAATGCCAAAGCAAAAATAGTGATGTAGAAAAAGAAAGAATGGGTGTTGCCACTTGCCTGTGAAAAAAAATAAAGATCCCGCTTGTAAGGGACATGGATGTGTGAGTAGTGTGAGAGTTTGAATTCCCAATGTACCAATAAAAAGAAAGGAAAAGAAAAGAAAAGGATAAAATAATCGAGTGCAATTGTTTTAGATAGTAAAAGCCTCCTGCTTTACGCTGTGTCCCAATATGCTTTCGGCTTTGCAGTCCTGAACAAGGCAGTGGGTATTAGTGAAATTAGCATGATACTTACCAGCAGCTAACTGGCTAATGGAAAGCAAATTCATGGAGAGTTGAGGTTCATGTAAATAGAATAAAGGGCCAGTAAGCAAGATGATGTGACAGGTGTGATGTTACCAATTTTTTTTCCCATTAATGGTGATCCATCAGCTGGTTGGATAGATATAGGTTTGACAGGTGTATGTTGGTTAATAAGGACGCATCCAATGTCATGTGACATGAAGCACCAGAGTGAAAAACCCATTGCAAGGAGCCTGTACCTGTTGTGTTGGTAATAGCCTTGGGGGAGGCTGCACTGCTGCAGTAGGTGATTGATCGCTTGCTTGGGATGTGAGAAGCATTTGTTACATCCTTTCACCAAGTGTGCCATCAAATCTGCCGGAGCTTGTGTAGTGATTGTACTGACAGAATAAGCTACATGATTAAATAAAGGGACACCTTTACCATTTGCAGGATTAAATGTCAGGGGACCATCATTATTGTTTCGCCGAGCTTGATCAGATTTTCAATTACCTTGACCTTTAGGGTGACCGGGGAAGTGCCACCCACTTCCAGTGTTGAGCTTTCTTGCAATAGTTGCACTAATCCAAAGTTCCACAACCTTTTTGTGTTGCAACGTAACAGGAAGTGCCAAAGTTAATGAAAATAATTTGACGGCTGGAATAATACTTTCAGTTGCCGAATAATTGGGTTGCTTGCCTGAGTCCTGGATGAATGCAAAAACAACTAGCCAAAGGCTCCTTAATTGCATATAAGATGTAAAAATCACATAATCTATCAAGATAGGTATGTTATAGAGTAGCTCCAAGAAGAGCAGAAAAATGTCCAAGAAAATGAATTGTTGAGCTGAAAATTGTTCAGAAACAAGTGAATGCAAAAGCAACTAGCCAAAGGTTCCTTAATTGCATATAAGATGTAAAAATCAAATAATCTATCAAGATAGGTATGTTACAGATTAGTTTTAAGAAGAGCAGAAAAATGTCCAAGAAAATGGACGGTTGATTTGAAAATTGTTCAGAAACAAGTGAGTGAAGATCTGCTCCAAGTACTTCTATTTTATAGTGTCCTGAGCTCCAGAGAAATATCAAGAATTCATAAAAATTCTGGGCGACCATATTAGTGGCAGACTTGTGCATTGTACATCAGAGATGGGATGGGTTGTCATAGCAAAAGATCGCAGATTGGGCCACTCGGCTCAGATCCTATTTCAGATCAGACAGTGTGTCCAAAAGAGAGTTGTGTACATTATTGTAGAAGCTAAAGATCAAACAGATCTATAGACAGAAAATTGAACGACCTAGCTGAGATCTGGCTCTAGGAAAGTGTCGAACCAGAAGAATGGATGGAAACCCCTTCAGATGATGGATTTTTTTTATTGAGAAAATAATATGCTGCTTGGATAGGGGCAACCAAAACCATACAAGAGTCTTGGGAAGCGATAATAGGGTGGGCTCTGCCAACAATGGCCTTGATCTTCAAGGAGCTTTGCCATTTCCTGAGTATTAGATTTGATATAAATTCATTGATCAGTGGCTTAAGTTGAAGCTTGTGGACATTTGTAGAGATCTTGAGGATGTGCACTTGTTGAGGGTGGAGCACAGGATCAGAGAGCGTAGGGCTCAAACAAAAACGGAGATGTTTTGGAGATTGTTCGGTGGGTCTCTTGATCCCACGCAACTCTCTTTATATAATAGCATTCATAGAGTTAACTTAGGGTATGATAACCTTTATCAAAATGAGATATACCTATCCTAAGGAATACATGTAAATAGTTTTAGGGGTCAATGTGACCCCATGAGTGCATTAGTCCTGAGGCCTAGTTCCAAGCTTCATTTAGTCTCTTTAGTCTTTACACAAACTGCTTCATGCGCTCAAACAAGAGGCGTTCAGCTTGTTTCCTGCTGCTGGTTTTGTTTCCAACATCAAGAAACTGACTGGCACCTTCTCTTCACCTGTGACATGGCTCTTGCAAGTTGCGAGGGTCCTCCTCGGGTCCATAGCAGCAACCGGTTTATGGAATTCCCTCTCCACAGATTGTTGTAAAATTGCCAAGATTGGTGTTGGTGCAGCCATGATAGCTACTGCTTATGCTATTTGAAAGACAAGAAACGCTCTAATCTTGAATAGTAGAAGTCCTCCCATTTCTAATACCACCCAAGTTCTCTAAGTGGATATTGCATTCTCACTCAGCCACTATCTAAGCCCTCCAAAGGCAGCTTGTTGGAGGCCATGTTTTTCTTCCTTGGTCTGCTGATCCCTAGGCTAAGGCTAAGTTCATGCCAGTGTTTCTACTTGTCTGTTTTGTATTTCTCCTATTCTTTTATAGTAGTTTTTATGTCTCTCTCTCTCTCTCTCTGGTGGGTGTGCAGATGGTGATTTGGGGGATCGTGAAAAGAAGATCTAAGGGCGTCCCCAGCTCCTCTTTCCACAAAATTTGGACAGGTTTCCAATAGATGGGCCTCACTGTGGAGCCACGTGAAGTTTTCGATTCACGCATTTTATGAGTGATCTATCTCATTGCGTTGTGGCCCGGAGTGATTTTGTGGTGGGCCCATTAAAGAAGAGCATGTATTTTGAGTGATTTAGATTTTTCATCCAGGTCTTGCTAAGGAATTTTTAAGCCATCCTTAGCCTATTAGTTTTTAACCTATTAGTGGGGAGATTTGCCAATACATTGCTAGCTCAATGGTGTGGCACCTTCCTCTCCACAGAAACAACCAAGGTTCCATCCCTGACTATAGCGCTGATAGTTAGGAACTTGTCTGGGAGTGGGTTTGTGAGTTGTACCAGAGTGAAGGAAAAACAGTAAGTTCAAATTTCTGAATACCTCTCTCACCCCTTGTCCAAGTTCACAACAGTAGAAGTTGGGCCCCTGGCCAAATTAATCACACAAAATGCATGATTAAAAATTTTTTAAGAAAAAGGAAAGTGGTTTATTATTTTTTTAAAAGATTATAAGAATGGCCCTAGAAATCCTTTAAGGCCGGTCCTCAGAGGATCCAAATTTTTTAAGGCCGGCCCTCTGTGGTTTGTAATTTTTGTAAAGGGTGTAGATCTTTGATTTTAAGGCCTTAAATTTAAATATTTTTAAGTTCCATTATTATTATTATTTTAATCAAAATATTGATGATGTAACTTTATGAAATGGGGTTAGCGACAATTTCAAGAGTGATGATGGCAAGTGGATCAAATGTGATTGAGCCTTAATGCGTTGTTATGACATGAAGGAAACTTTAAGCGGACCTTTGAATTTCATATAATTCACTGGGTTTAAATTTTTGACCAATTCTACCAATATTGAGACATTGCCGTCCCCTCATCCTTTTTTATTGGCATGCGTCTATATAGGTCTGAAAAAAAGGGAATGCGAGTGATAATATCAACATGGGTTGATGCTATTATGGATTATCAAGTTTTTACAGGTAGGGGCGATGGACCATAGTGTAATGACTCAGATTGTTCAAATTATATTTCAATGATTTAAACACTAAACTTAACAGATTAAGTTTTTGCAGAACAACAATACAGGATGTTAATTACTTTGGAGGACCGATATTTTGGATTATAGCGTGTACTAATTTGAAAAAAATGGATTCTGGCATTTTTTCTAATATGTCCAATATTTTGGATTTTTTAGGATTGAAAAACTCATGCTGCAACAGCCATAAATTGCTGTGACTTATCGCTTTTCAAGGTCTACCATAATGGCTATTGCAACTGTGATTTTGAACCATGCTACCATTTTGTTATTCATTTTAGGCACTGTTTTAATGGTGTGGATTTGAGGGAATGAATTGTGATGTAGGATAAGTTTTAACCCTAATCTTCATCAGGTGGTATCAGATCATTAGTTGTCTCAAGAAATGATAGTTGTTTTTGTTACATATTTTTATTAGAGACTTTTAAGTAATGGCTACTTCTCTGTTTTATCTTGTTAACCACTGAAACATAAGCATATCTTCAGTGCCTAACCAGGAAAGTGCTTGTAATTGCACAAGTGAGAATGGATCAGCAAGGACATGGGCAGCCTCCAGTCATGGGAGTAGTTAGCAGTGCAGCTCAGATACAATATGGTGCACCCTCATATCAAGCAAACCAGATGATGGGGCCTACTCCTCCAGGTTCGGTTGGGACACCAGCTCAGCTCGCACAGCACCAACTTGCTTATCAGCACATGCACCAGCAGCAGCAGCAGCAATTACAGCAGCAACTCCAGATGTTCTGGGCGACCCAATTCCAAGAGATCGAGCAGACCACTGACTTCAAGAATCATAGCCTTCCATTAGCTAGGATCAAGAAGATCATGAAGGCGGATGAGGATGTGCGGATGATTTCTGCTGAGGCACCAGTGATTTTTGCCAGGGCATGTGAGATGTTTATCTTGGAGCTGACACTGCGCTCATGGAACCACACTGAAGAGAACAAGCGAAGGACACTGCAGAAGAATGATATCGCAGCAGCAATCACGAGGACCGATATCTTCGACTTCCTGGTTGACATTGTGCCAAGGGAGGAGCTGAAGGATGAGGTTCTAGGATCGCTTCCGAGAGCTGGGGCTGTGCCAGTTGGTGGTCCAGCAGATGCCATTCCTTACTACTACGCCCCACAGGTTGGAGCTCCAGGACTGATAATGGGCAAACCTGTGGTGGATCAATCTTTGTATGTGCAGCAGGCTGGCGCTTACATTCCCCAGCAGATGTGGCAGCAACCACAGCAGCAGCAAGAGGCAGGTAAGCAGCAGCAATCAGGTGAAGATTAATGAGAACTGGGAAGGAATTATCAATGGCAGATGAAAACCATATACAATGTAAGTGCACTTTTTATCTTAGTGGTTTTATGCTAAAGTACTATTTGAGGATGGAGATTCACATGTTCTCCTCCAGTTGCATGTTTTTATGAGAAGTATTATTGATGACTGATTTCCTTCTATAAGTGATTCATACCCTTCTAGATGTTTTCTGATGCTCAGTATTAGTGTTCCTCATAGCATGGAGACCCCAGTGAGATACATGATCAGATCTGCTTGTTATTTATTGTGTGGACACGTCATATGGCTGATTGCCAGTTTAATGTCAAGCGGCCCTTTCTGGCCCGGAAGACTTGATGTAGGGTTACTCCCTACCTTTTGTTTTTTTTTAATTTTGCAACCCATCTAAGTCTTTTACTTCGAAGTGTCTCATTCATGGAACTCACATCTCTTTGCTGATCATGATGATCCATCTCCTCCAGTACTCCTACGGAACTTGAGTTTCTTTGTTGTATTTCTGTTATTCCCAACTATTCCAGATGCCACAAAGCAACCTTTACCTAATCTCCCGTGTACAATTAGTGAGGCACTCCTCTAATTAGGTCAAGCTAAGTTGAGCCCCCTTCGAGAAAATTTGTAGATTAGCTGTTGAAACTGATGGTAGCATAGGATTATTTATCAACTTTTGTACATACTTTATTTGGTTTGATTTGGGCTTTATTTATTTGACTAGCTCCCCTTTTAAACCAGTGTTTCCAAAACTGGCCTAGAATTTGTGTTCCGCGCATGTGGGTGCAGGGGCATCTAAGGGGGATTATAGCGGGTATCATCTCGGATTATGTTTGGTTAAAATGAAGGTGAATGATATAAACATGCCTACTGATTTTAACATGGGTCTCCAAAGATTTAAGTCGGTTGAATCAAGCCTGCTGTGGATATATCATATTTGGGTTTTGGACTGATCCCAATACTTAGGGTTAGGTGAGTGCTAGGCTGTGGATTAGAATTGCTAAAGATGGACCTTGAGGGCAAGTTTGTGCCGTTGGCAGAAAGTGGTTCCGCGGACTCTCACTCTTCCTATCTTGCAGAATAATTCACTTCCACAGTACGGTTTTCTGCAGCATCTTTGCAGAAACAGTGCTGCACCAAATCACACTAGCGCAATTCCATTTTTCATGCGAACAGTTTTAGATAAACATGCCCGAAAGATTCAGCTTGCTTCCGTCTTGGAATGTTCAGGACCCATTGATCAGGGCTTGGATTGAACAAATATCTGACCTGGCTCTCGCCCAAATGCTATTTTTATCATTGGTGGGCAAAATCAAATTTGTGAAGCTGCATTATGATAATGGAGAATGCATTGATGAGCACCTTCCAACCATTGTACACACTTCGGTATTGGAAAATGGTATTGTGAATAGTGAATACTATCCTGGTGATGTCCACTACTTTCACCATGTATGAAAGATGATAGTCTATCATCTATCAGATAAAAGATGGCCTCATTTGATATTTATATCCTTTTCCGTCTTCTCCATATCTACTACTAAACTGAATGAATAGACAACTACCAAGTTTGATGCAATGGAGTCCTCGCATGCATGTTTTGGTGGAAGGGACATCAAACCCGTGTAACAGCCATTTACTTAGAAAAGGAGAATTTTACGATGCTGATTTTTTAAAGAGCTCATGTATCATCCTCTCTTTTCTATGGTGGGCCTCTAGGCCACAATTCCAATCCACTGGATCATGAATATAATATCTATTAGGGTCGCAGAGCCCACTTCCCTGGAAATGTGGTGCTGACAAGGCGTCGGAACCTTAGTGCCCAGAACCTCCTCTCAACCCTCTCGATCCTGCTCTGAAAATGCGGATCGGCGCTTTCGGTGCGGATTCGTCTTGAGGAGCGCGGTTCGACCATCTTCGGAGCGCGGTTCGACCGAATTTGGAGCGAACCATGCAGAATTTTGATTTTTTGTGCATTTTTTTTTTCTATAAGCTAGATATTTATCTTTTAAATAAAGAAAGTTCTTTTGACTTATTAATTATTGTCTATTTTATGTGATCAACTTGCAAAGTTAATTTTTTTCTTTATTTTTGACATTAGAATATATGGATAAAATATATTTGTGCACATTAGTTAATTGTTTATAAATCCACAAGCACTATATTATATAAGCGCTCCGGATATATAATTATTTCAAAACTTAGCGTTTCGCCACTCCCGCTCCCACCCCCGTGCTCTGGCACTTACGTCGGAACTCTTTGTTTCGTGCAACAAAAAAATCCCAGACATTCTGCTTATGAAGAGCCTATTTTCTTCGTAGATTTTCTCATCTACTCGGAAGAGGGAACCCGGGTTTCCTCTTCCTCGGCTCTGCACAAACAAACCCTTAGGTAGGAAAATGATGCAAAACCCAGCTTCATTTGCTATTTAGTAGGGTGCGTGTGTGCAAGAGAGGATTCCTCAATAAGAGGAGAAAATTGTTCAGACTTTCTTGATTTCTTCCATCATACGATTCTTTTATCGTGTGAAAAAGAAAAAAAAGATGTGAACTAATTTTCCCATGAGAGGAGCTAGGATGTAGGATTGCTCTCCCGGAAATGGGAGTTTTTCGAGCATGATTTTTTTTTCGCTGCATACACCCTATAACAATTAGGGGACTTGGGTGCTACCCCCTAGGCCCTAGCTAGCTAGGGGTGTTCATGGGTCGAGCTGGACCGGGCTAAGGCATATCCAGGCCTGGCCCGACTCTAGAAACACCAGGCCCGACACAAGCCCAACATGGGCCGTAAAAGTCAAGCCCGAGCTTGCCCATTTATTCAATCGGGCCGAGCCGAACCAGGCTTTTAATAAATTTTGTGGGCATTTGAGCAATTGTTGGAACTAATTCAATTAAATTACATGCATTTCTTACACGGGCTGGGTTTTTGGCTTTCTATCACTTAATTCAAGCCCAGCCCAATTATTAAACAGGCCCTAATCACGTATCCAAGTACGGCCCAAAGTGGGCTGGGCCTGGATCGGGCTGGCCCAGCACATGAGCACCCCTAAGCTTAGCTAGTGGCAAGGAATGATCTCAATCCAAAACTTTCCTTGTTCTCTAGAGATTTTAAACTTTCCTAGGGCGAGACACGAGATAAGATATGACAGTGGAAAACATATTTTGGTAAAAGAGGCCTCCAAATCTTCTCGCCCATCTTAAAAGCAAGTCTCATGTTCACAATTATAAAAGGTGGGCCGACATTGTAATTCTTATAAAATTGAGCCTACTTTGTAGTTCTTATAAAACAGGTTCCGTCTTCTAACTTTTAAAGGTGGGTACCACATAATCTCTAAAGGTGGGTCCCATGTACATAGAGTGTTACAAAATATGATTCTCTTGATTCTGTTCCTTAGAACAAAACAAAATTGTTATAATTTTGTCTAACAAATTCTACACAACATATTTCAGCGTTATAGTTTACAATATATAATTTTACCAAACAAGTTTTGTACAGCACAGTTTCAACGCAACTCGATCTAAGCACAATCAGGAACAAGTAAAGTGCACTGCCTATAAAGCCATCACTGTGGTCAACTTTGAAATACAAACCCGAAAAGTTTGGGACCTAAAAAAAAAAAAAATGCCAAAGGATTATTTGTTTTTTATGCAAGAGATACGAAAATGAGATTTACATATGTAAAATTCTACAAGATAATTCTCACCAACAAGCAGACTGCAAACTATGCTCATGCAGTCAGTTCTGCTCATGTGTGCAGGAACTAATTATTTCTCAAGCTATTACAATAGGGAAAAAACTCCATGTGTGATTTAAATGAAAATAAATCTTGATAAATATATTTAATACATGTAAGTTTAAAAATCCAAGGATGGGCTCAAAACAGGATTTTGAAAGTGTTTGGATAGAAATCATGATAGGCACTAGCTTTAACCTCTGCAGCCTCCGCAGCCGCCACCACATCCTCCTCCACCACAGCCACCGCCGGAAACAGTGCCTTGCTGGGCTCTACCTTCTTGGGGCCATCTGAGGCATCTCCACAGGCAAAGATGATCATGGATATATTAATGGAGAGAGATGCAACCATCAAACATAGGAGGAGGAAGCCCCCAGAGACATGAAACTCACCACCAGCATCCAAAGCTCTTCTCATCCTTCTCTCTCTGCTGTCTGTTACATTGTTGGAGAAGAAGAACATTTTATATATAGCCATTTCTAGTCTTTCAATAGACTTTCCTTTCATTTCCTTTGCTTTTGACATCTTAGGCTGCAATTAATATTGCCATTGCCAATAGCCAATTGCCATGCTATATAGATGTGTGGACTTTCCTTTCATTTCCTTTGCATTGACATCTTAGCTGCATATAATATTGTCATTCAAGTTGGGCCATGTTTCCTGGCCCAACCCAGCCATGGATTGGCCATCTCCAGTTGTTCCAGAACACTTGAATGGATTGCGGATCTACATGGCTATTTCTGGTAAAATCAAGTCTAAGCATGGACCATCCATGGTGAGGCCCACCTACTGAGTGGTTCCAACACCTAACACACAAGACAAACACTGCGTGGGGCAATTGATTTCATGGCCCTGTGGACCATTTACTTAATTTTAGTTTTCAAGTGCAATGACATGTGCACCGTCCAAAAAAAAAAGTGAGTTTACTTGTGAGAAGTACATCATTTTCTCTTGATAAAGAGTGTTTGACTTTTATAATTTTGAAGGGATTGTTATGGATTACTTCCCCTCAATCTCATCTTCCATGAGTTAAATGACTATTTCTGATAATGACACCAGACTTGTTTAACACTTTTAACTCTAAACCCTTATCCTTTTGTCGGTCATACCCATTAAGCCATGACAAACAAAAATTTAATTAAAATGGAAGGGAAGGGTTTTTTAGGCATTACAAATCTCATGATCATAATCACCATAAATTTTTACTTATATCATTAATAATAATAAAAAAAACTCTCATGACCTACAAATCGCCCTTTCATACAACAAAAGTGGGAAAATGCCAGAGGTTCAATAATTTCTTTTTTTTTCTTAATCTTTCAAGCATTTGGTAATTTTACCGTAAAGTGAAAATTAAGTAAAGCCTTCATTTTTCAGACAAGATGTCACATAAAAAATACTTTAATTCAAATTCTCCTCCATCTTTTTTTAAAAAAGTCAAAAAGCAATCACCTTTATCCACTAAAAAAAAACTTCACTTTTCTATACAAAAAGTCAAAAAGATTCTACACCAAACAACTAAAAATAAAATACCATCATAATCCACTTATATTTTATTTCCTTATTTGATGTTTTACTTCACTTCATTTCACTTGATTTTAAAAGTAAAATTACCAAAAGGGCCCGGGATCATAGTTATTAATTTCGTACCGTTTTCATTTCGGCCAAAACTTTTCGGTTTGAATTTCAGTGAAATGTGACTTTTCAACCGAAATGGAATTTCACATAATTAATTTTTTTTACACATATTTTGTATTTCTTATATTTTTTCAAAATATAATTCAAAAAAATTACTATAATGGATTAAATCTATATTTATCACTTTTATATACATATATATATGTGTATATATATTATGTTATATTTTCCCGAAATGTAATTCCGAAAAGTTTCGCCAAAATCCCGAATCAGCTGAAACTTTTCATTTTGTAGGCCAGAGCGAAATGAGATCCGAAACGATATTAACAACTATGCCCGGGATGGCCAAAAGTAGAGTGAAATGGGTACGCAAAACCCCCTACCTGACTTGTAAAGGTGGGTGATGATACTTTGATATATTATAAGTGAGTTGTGCTCGGTGCAGGGCTCAAGTTATGGTTCGACTTATATGCATATTCATCATTGAAAACTTATATGTAAAAAAACTAATATACTTCTTAAAAATTAACCATCATTTCAAATCAAAAGAAACATGAGCTAATTAACCTGCACCAATTCAGACATAATCCGTACCTAACATGACTTGAGTTCCATGCAAACTCAATTATTTGCCATCCTTGCTACTAAGGCTTGATTAATTTGTGTGCTATGGGAACATTAACCTTTCATTTCGCAGGGTGATTTGACCTATTCTTCTCATTTACTAGATCATGGGGTTATGGTAAAGAAGAGAGCAGGCCTTACCGTTGCTCCATTGTGACCTGGGCGTCACGGGTTCAAAATCCGAAAGCCCTGCAGTGGCAGCTGCTTAAGGCCGCCCAAACCCCACAGCGTCAGGAGCCTTGTGCACCAGGCCGCCCTCTTGGAGTTATGGTGAAGAAGAAAATACTTGTTTCTGCAGGTTGCAAACAGTTTCCTTTGAACCGTCCAAAGGAAACCACACAGAAAATATCAATTCCTGAAGTGCTAAGATTCTATGATGGTCTGTAGGACCCTGGAAAAAAATCATTGCACAGGGTAGGCCATGTGCAATTATGGTATAGCCACTTAGTCTACAGGCCCCACCATTGATGGTCTACAGTTTTACCCAATACCATCAGTCATTGAACTACTCAAATTTTCCATTGATCAAATGCATAGGACCATTGTGCAAAAAGATAATGGCGAATCCATGGTGTGAACAACCTTTGTTTTTTGTCCTGACTACCAAGAAAAATTGGCCCAGCCTGCCCATCGGTCATTTACAATGAGCGGTGCCACATACCATTGATCTATCCAAGTAGCCAAAATCAAACGAAACTTGAAATGCCTATATAAGTGGTCTTCTCTTCTTTAGCAATGTAACAATAAGCAGAGACAGAGAGAGAGGGATGAGAAGAGCTTTGGATGCTGGTGGTGAGTTTCAATAATATGTCTCTGGGGGCTTCCTCCTATTTTTTATGGTTGCATCTCTCTCCATCATTTCCATGATCATCTTTGCATGTGGAGATTACCCAGATTCCTCCAAGAGAGGTAGAGACCAAGCTGGCTTTTACGGTGGTGGTTGTGGCGGTGGAGGGGGACCAGGTGGGGGCTGTGGCGGAGGAGGATGTGGTGGTGGTGGTGGTGGTTGCGGAGGTAGTTAAACCCGGTACCTATCATGGTTTAGGAATGATTGGCATGAATTTATTACTTATTTACTTTATTGTCAAAGATCCACCTAGAAGATAGAATGTTTAGTTATATTATAAGATATTTCAATTTATTGTAACGATCGTCATGTTATATTGTTTCATGATATGATGTAGAAGCTCATACTTAATATAAAGATCTACCAAAACATGGGCATAAGGTTTCATGGGCATAAGGTTTTAGCACCAATATAGTTTATGGGCAACCATATATCATAATTATGGTTGAGCTACACAATTTATTCACTTTATTCAAAAGGAAGCAGGCGCATAGACGAGTGGTTTATGGTGAATTCCTAATAAGGGCATGTTTGGTAAACATAAAAGAATCCTATGTTTAGAGGATTCTCTCTATCTCCAAAAAACCAACACGTCCTTAGGTAGGATTCCCAATGAATAAGAGTTCCAGGTTTGGATGGAGGGAGGATTCATACAATTTGTAGAATGTATGATCCAATGGTTATAAATATTTTTTCTAAAGATTTATTATAATCCATAAATAATCAAGAACTCAACATTTACCTCAAAGTTGTCTGTGGTCATCTAGAGACTTTGAACAGTTCCGATTGTGCAAAGGAGGCCCACATAAATAAAAAAAATAATATTCTAGTGTATAGACGGTTTTACAAATATTTTAAGATATAGTAAGGATCAACGGCTGAAATGTGGTCACCTTGCCATGTTTGACCTTCCCAAACAAATTACTGGTTCCAATAATGATTGTCGACCCCACATAAACCAAAAAATTGAAAAAAAAAAGACTATTTTTTATTCCCGTCTTACAAAGTGTAAACAGTCAGGATGTTTTGGCACATATCTCAAAATTTAAGAGGAATCAATGACTAAAATTTGGTGAGGTGGCCATTTTAGAGTTGTTAAAGGTAACTAACTGTTTGATCTTGATTATGGGACTCAAAAGGTATATTACGAAAGTAAAAACTTATTAATCCACATTACCGCCCTATGTACTGTAGCGGTTATTGTAGCTCCGCGCTTCTCTCCTTCCGTGGATTCAACGAGTCCGAAGGGGTGGGGTCCAACCGGAAGAATAATCGGATGAGAGGAATTCGCCCGTTAGTCCTCTTAAAATCCACGCCCAGCCAAACGTCCGAAATCCATGATTGCACGGAAAAGCGCGAGGAATCCTCATGCACTGATGGTTGCCAAACGTGCCCTAAAAATTTTAATTGATGCGGACATGTGGTTGGTAATTTTGGCTTTTGCTATGAGGAGGTTATTTTTGGATTAATAATTTCCCGGTGTGACTAGTCGGAGTTCTTGTCTAGCTTTATTTTGTTTTTTGGTTATTTTTGCTTTCTCTTTGAATGAATTTTCATTTCCTTAAAAAAGGATCTTACAATTTCCTAGAATTCCAAATAAACTCATATTAGTTTTAGATATGGGACAATAACGAGAAAAGTCCTCAAATATCCACGAACCTAGAGTTTAGTCCTTAAATATGTGATTATAAAATTACATATGAGGTGGATTTTTCGCTATAATCATTTTCCATTAAGTCGACAGGCACCAAGTCTCAAAATCAATTGGAGCAAAATTGAGAGCTGGATTGGATATATGTGAGAATATGGTTAAATTGATAGTGAATGTAACTCCACTAGATCTAACATTTTCACACCCCCAAAGGGAAGGAAATTGCATATCTAATGTATAACTAAATCTCCAAAAGAAGAGCTCCATTGTGTTAGAAAAAAAATCTTGTGAGGTAAAATTAGCTACTGCTTAAATTGCATTTGTTTTAATCGAATGGCTAATATCTCTTTCTTTGGAGATAAGGTCACGCCCCTTATATTAAATTGAAACTCACGAGGGGCCCATTTATTAAAAGAAACTTGGAATTGGATATATGTCTACTTGATCTAAGGTGGGGTCCCACCAATGTTTGCACCAATCTAATATTGAATTTATAGGAATTACGAATTTGGAATGTATGATTTTGTAACTTGTCAATTACAGGTATGTACCTCTGTATTCCACTTTTCATTATTTTATAAGATGTTTTGGGTCATATAGAAAAATGAGAACAAATAATGTAAAAATTAATTCAGAACACAAGAAGCACATCTACTATTAGAATTTAGAACTTAAAGCAGAGATCTTCTAAGTGGTGGTGGTTTTTTACCATGTGGATTGGTTCCATCTAAGAGTGACCATCTACAAATGAAATCAGGAAATTAAAGTTAATTAAGAAGCTGGATCCCAATAAATGCTTTAAGTCCAAAATGGACACAACAGACATTCTTTTTTCTTTTTTTCTTTTTTTTTTATCAAGTGGGTCATTGATCCAACAGGACTAATCCCCCATGTGCACACCAGGCAAATTTGGGTCGGGTCTCGAACACAAGATATGGGGAGCAAACCCATGCCTTATGCCACTCCACCAACTAAGAGCGACCATGTAAGAGTGACCATCTACAAATGAAATCAAGGAATTAAAGTTAATTAAGAAGCTGGATCCCAATAAATGCTTTAAGTCCAAAATGGACACAACAGACATTCTTTTTTTCTTTTTCCTTTTCTTTTTTTATCAAGTGGGTCATTGAACCAACAGGACTAATCCCCCATGTGCACACCAGGAAAATTTGGGTAGGATCTCGAACACAGGATATGGGGAGCAAACCCATGCCTTATGCCACTCCACCAACTCTCGGGTGGGCACAACAAATATTTCAGGTTCTAGTATTTCATATAAATTAAAAAATACTAGCACAAAAACCCGTGCTGAGCACGAGTATGCCCATATAATGCAAATCAAGTATTCATATAATTGGAAAATAAGCATTGACTTAAATGGCAGCCAAAATACAATGCACGATAGTACGTTTTTAGAAATAAAAAAAAAAAATATATACCTATTTTCACAATTGAGAGTAGGTAGAGTAGAAAGATAGTATGAGAAGTGAGATAGGACAAAATGGGAGAATATGCATTAATGGAGTGTGAATGATCAAAATCAAAAGAGAAAAAATGGCTAGTTATATGAGATAAAATAGGTGTTGAATGTGATAAGAAGTGGGTAGTTATGAGAGATAACTGGGGAGAGAAGAATAACTTTCCGTCAAAATTGTAACCAACAGTCCAAATTGTTTCAAAAATACCTTCTAGCTTAATATATTATAACTAGCACAATAACCCGTTCTAAGCACGGGCATGCTCATCGACAACTACAAAATATATTCTACTTTCTATTAAAAAAATTTAGATCACGCAAAATCATCCTCAAACACTTACTGACAATGATTTGCTATAGATAGATAATGCAATTTTAAAGAGAGAATAAAAGAGAAGATTATGACAGTACATCTTTTCTCAATTCAAAAGTCTGTAGAGTAAAAATGGGATAGGAGAAGCGGAGTAGGAAGAAAAGAGGATAATTACATTTGGATTGGAAATGAAGTTGTTGTAGAGAGTGAAAAGTGGGAGGAAGACTTGAGTGGTTACAATACAATTAGATGTTGGAAGTGGGAGGAAAAAGTGAGTTAGTTGTAGAACATGTGTATAACTTATGATCAAAACGATAAGTTATTGTCAAAATTAACTTCAAAACCATCTGCTTTAATATATTATAATAGACTTATATAATCTTAGCTTGTATGTTACCAATTGCAACTCAACACCTAATGACCACAGTTGAATTAAAACAAAATACTTAAAAGAACTCAAAGACTTGAAAATAACCAAGGAGAAAAACCTTTAAATAGTGTCCAGCCAACAATATACTGATCCATCACTTTAAAAGATATGGGATTTTATATTCACTTTCATTGGGTACCCGGTTTTCCATTGTTCGCTATCAGATTTAAGACAGAAAATAGACTTGCATAGAAAATCAGAATTCGGAGCCGACCCCTAAACAGAAAGGATAAAACTTTGATATATGGTGGTGGTAGAGATGTCAAATGGGCCGGGCCGAGGGAAGTAGCACGGACGGCCTGTTTCGGCACGGCCCGCTTTGAGCCAACCCATCCAAAACGGTCCGCCCGCCAGGCACGGTTCGCCTAGCCCGTCGAAAAGCCAAAAACGTCTATTTTTTTTAAAAAAAAAAATATCCATTTTGCCCCCCCTCCCCGCCCCCTCTCCCCCCACAACAGCCATAAAACAATCATATAAGGGGTATTTTGTGTCTTTTTTAATTTTACGAAGTCTATAAATACTCTAACCCTCTCATTCTCATTTCTCATCAATTTATACAATTCTCTTACTCTCTTTACACTCTCTAGCGCTCTCTCACTCTCAAAGCACTTAACCCTTTCACTCTCTCTAAGAAGTTTTTCGAGTGCCAAAGATCAAGTCATCAAGAGACAAGATTAACGGGGCCTTCAAAATCTTGAAGGTATTTATATCATTTAAATTTGAGGTTCCATATTTATAAGTTTATTATATATTATATGAACTCTCATTTTCTCCCCTTTCTTATATTAATTATCACAAAAAGAAGGCTCTCAGTATTACTATTATTATTTTTAAATTTTATTTTTTGAAATATGGCTGGACAATCTTCTAGAAGATTTCCTACAGAATCTTCTTCCGTTACTTTATGGGGAGAAGAAGATTTTATTGAGTTAGAATATGAAGTAGGTGATTTACCAACCCCCTTTCCTAGTAGTTCTCGTAAAGCATCCAAGAACTTCAAAAGTTTGGGATATATATGATAGGTTAAAGATGTTGAAGACGGAAAGAAAGTCCAAAAGGCAAAATGTAAATTTTGTAGTAAGATTTATGGTACCGAATCAAAAGGGGGTACTGACCATTTGTTAAGACATAAGCAAAAATGTTTAGCCTTAGATAAACTGACGGATGCAGCAGGGGCAAGGGGCTTGGTTTATATACCCAAATTTCTACTACCAATGGTAGTAGTAGTAGTAGTTTGGGTCTTTTTTCTTTTAATGCACGAAGTGCTAGATAAAATCTTGTTAAAATGGTTGTATTATCCGAATTACCATTTTCTTTTGTTAAAAATGGTTTTTTTGAAGAATGGGTCCAAAAATACTGTCAACCACAATTTCACAGTATTTCAATAAATATAGTTAGAAATGATGCTATTAGACTCTGGCAGGAAGAGAAGACCAATATTAAAAATTACATTGCAGAAATTCCTGGTAAAATAGTTATAACTACAGATATATGGACTTCTAAAGGGGATGATAGCTATCTTTGTATTACTGCACATAACATAGATGCAAAATGGATTATAAATAAACGAGTAATTAGTTTTAGTTGTCTTGAATGGCCACACAGTGGCACTAAAATAAGTACATTTATTTTGAAAAAACTAGATTAATACAATATTAAGAAAAAAGTTATATCTATAACTTTAGATAATGCCAGTAATAATACATTGGTTATTGAACTAATGAGATTGTAGATGCCGCTTGCAACTTTGATAGATAGCTTTATCTTTTAAATTAACAGATGTGTATGTCACATCTTAAATCTCATTGCAAAGGTTGGTTTAAAGCATATTGTAAGTTACATAGATGCTATTAAAGACATTGCTAAATTTATTTTCTGCTCCACACAAAGAAGACAATTGTATACCCAAATATGTGCGAGGCAAGGCGTATCAGCTATAAAAAAATACCCAAAGATGTAGAACATAGATGGAATTCTATGTATGATTTATTAAACAAGGCAATTGACTAGAAAACAGTTTTGAATGAATTTTGTGCTTTTCATGCACAACATTTGTTGATGAGTGATGAACATTAGGAGTTGTGTGCCCATATAAGAGATTTATTAGAATCTTTTTATACTTCAATATTATTTTTTTCCAGGATATATTATTACACATCTAATGAAGCTTTAATGAAGCTTTTTCAAATTACTTTACAACTTAATAGATTTAGAGATCATTTTCTACTTAATAACACTAATAGAAACGTGGAAGAAAAAATTAATAAATATTGGAAAGAGCCTCCAATGATATTTTCTTTAGCTGATGATGATGTATTTGATCCTATGTTAAAATTAAGTGGTGTAAAATTTTTTATTAATGGAATAAATAAAAATGTGAATTATCAAGATTTAAATATTTTTTTCAAATATAAGGGCAAAATTACAAGCACTTTTTCAATTTTATTGTGAGCAAATGGGTACAACTGGGGTTAGTATGACCCCTTCAGAAGTCCAGTAAACAGGTGAAGCTGTTTGGGATGAGTGGTATTCTTCCTTATCCAAGGGCATGGCATCCAGCTCAAGCTCAAGTAATATAATGACAGAGTTATCCTCGTATCTTGACGTCGATGTAATATGGGTGCAGGATGCATCTAGTTTTGACATTTTAGCCTGGTGGAAGCAACAAGAAAACATTAATTATCCGATGACCTATTGACTGTTCCAATATATTTTGTAGCATCAGAACAGGCTTTTAGTGCAGGTGCTTGGACATGTGGTGGATGACAAAAGAACAAATCTAACTAAAGAAATGGTGGAGTGTTTTATTTGTCTGCGAAACTGGTATTTAGCAGATAAGAGGAAGCAAGGGTTGACAGCAATGGAAGATTATGATCCAGCAGAGTACATTAGTGGACTACACCTGATTTTTTACTTTTTCTTCATTGTAATTTATTAATATACAAGTTTTTTTATTCTTTTTTATTTTTATTCTCTAAAAAGATTGTAAGGTTTTGAAGGTAATCCTATTTACAAACCTTCAAGAAGTTAAGATCCAAATGGTTCTCCTCTCGGTGGAGTAGGTCGAGTTTGACCGAACCACTTAAATATATTTGTCATTATCCGTGCTTGTGTTCGAATTTTTAATTTTAAGCGAAAAAAAATAATCAAAAAAAAAATAAAAAGGCACGACGAGAATGCCAGATGGGCCGTGCCGTGCCACCAAATTCTCCTGGCGGCACGGCCCGTTTGACATGCCTAGGTGGTGGTCATGGGGATAAGTTTGAATCCTTATACCAATATGACCTTTTTGGTAGCTTTAAATTATTATATGTCATGACATGAAATTCAAATCGTTAAAATCTCTTGTTTTCATTAATGTAGATACACAGAGCCGAAAATGGTTGCAGTTGGGGCACTTGCCTTGATTCAAGATTTCAAAAGAGTCTGGGAATCAAAAAAGAGTCTTCAGAAAGAGAAAGCTCTACGTTGGCATCCTCCTCCCTCCGGGTATTGTCAAGCTTAATGTTGATGGTGCTATATTTCAAGATGTGCGTACAAAATGGGTGTAGGAGCTATTCAACAAGATGAGAAGGGAAGTGTTATTATGGATTTGAGCAAGTAGAGACGTGGGTGGCGAAGGCTGATGATATTGAGGCAGTGGCGGCACTGAGAAGTCTTTAGATGGTTTATAATATTGGGTGGGGGTGTGGGTGATATCATACTTGAAGGAGACTGCTTGTGGACGATTGAGGCATTTAACTCCTCCTCTCCTAACCTTTCGAGACAAGGCCCTTTATTCGATGAGATCAAAGCTCTTTTGCAGTGTTTAAATAGCTATGAAGTAGTTCATGTAGAAAGGGATGGAAATGCAGTAGCTCACAAGTTAGCTAGGCATGCTCAGTTTGTTGATGACATGGAGGCTTGGTGGTACTCTACGCCTGATCTGATTATGCAGAAAGTAATTGTGGACTCTATGTGTTATTCTTAATAATATTCTCTCGAAGTTTTTTCATCAAAAAAGCAAGTCAAATTTTTAATTAAGATTTTTCAATTTTGTTAGTCATAATGGATTAGTTTCATTGGGGTAGAGATTTCTTTTCAAGGAGATTTGCTATGTTCCTGATTAATAGGAATTGTACTGACATACATGGTTTTTAAATTCTTATTTTATTTCTATTTTTAATTTCTTCTTTCAAGGCATATCGAAGACAGAAGGAGGCCTATCCTTCACATAATTCTTTTCTTCCTTAGCTGGACTGGAATCAGCCAGGATTGAAAGTTGTTAATGATGTATGCAAATATATATATAGCTGTAAAGCTTTTGGTGTTAGGTCAGGGCCATAAGTCCATGCTGACATATGGCCAAGTGAAGGGGTTATCCATGCTGGTGATACTGCCTAACAAGAAAATTCCAGGGATTTGCCGGACTTGGTCGTGTTCAGAGAGGGGAAAAAAAGTTCTTTACATAGATGTATGTCCATGTATATGTTAAACATAGTCCTGATATAGAGTTGCAAATTCAGAAACTTGTCATTTCACAATATTTGTTTATTTTTGCTAGACAATCAACGTTCTTGCATTAAATTATGATAAACTAAGTTAGGGTCTAACATCAAGATTCCACGAAATCGAAAATACAAACAAGCATCCGGAATCTAATACATATCTCTGTGTACAGATTTCAGAAAAAAAAAAAAAAGAATACATCAATATCTATCATGAAGTAGGCCAGAAAGCATGTGAACAGAAAATTGATGGACAAAATGCTAACCAGATTTATGGATGGTAGCCTTTGATTTTTGTGTGAATCTTAAGCTCTAAGCTTTCCTATGGATACTTGATCTTGGACGACAGATATGTAATGAGAGAGAATTTAGAATCTTAGATGTACGAAGGAGAATCTTGTGTTGTACGAAAGAGAATCTGCTGGTCCTTGAGTTGTATTCTGGGAATCTTATGCTATAAGCATTAGCCGTCTGGTTGATGGAAGTTGAAATTGAACTACCTTTAGCAGTCTAAGGCTAATTCGAATGGTTCGTCGAGGCGGCATCTTCTATAATTTCGGTTTTACTTAATATACATTCATAATTCACCTTAGAAATAAAAATTCTCAATGCCCTATCGTGTCCTCACCACGTTTCCTACAATTTCTAAGTCTTTTAGAAAAGACTTTGCATGCTCTGATACTATACTTACGTATGTCACATCCCGGACCCGAGAATTTCCTGATTAGGGTGGTTCCCAATGTGTGACACGCGTACTCCCGTGAACTCACACCTGTTCCGGACCAAGTCCGAATTCACGAAGGAGAAAATTCCACATATAATCAACATTTAATTGCGGAAGCATATATAACATTAATATCAAAGTCATGAGTAGTCCATTAACCTATCCATTATAATACAATGTAATCTTTAACAAGGCTAATAATTAAGTCTTTTAAATGCATAGTACAAAAGTACTCTAATGAATTTCTACTAGATGCTTATCTCAAAGAAACATAGTCCTGGTACAAATACAAATCTACTAATCAAGTAATCATGCATTACCTTAAGCTAAGTGAAATACAAAATACTTAGTCTTAACTCAAGATTACCACTCAAGTGCGTACTCCGGCTGTTATCGCTAACGGTGTGCTTACCAATCAAATCTCTAATCCGTATGGCTACTAAATAAACTCTTAGATGTCCTGAATTCCTATGACACCAAGAGTAGTATCTCAAATACAACCATTTGGCAAGCATAGGCAATAAAAGTGATAAACAAATGAAATAATCGACAATTTGTTGATAAAACATCAATATAAAGAATAACCAAATGTTTGCTCAATAATTGATAAATCCATGATTTCGAAATTAAATCAATAATATACCCATATTTATAATTTATATACAAAACTGGCATCTACGTGAGCTCATCATCTCTATGAGAGCGAATCTAGTTGGGATGTCATCAGCCCAGCCAAAGGCTAACTGGCTACCCGATTTTGGAGTTTCGATGCTCTAGATGACATACTGCAGTAGTCTCAAATAACTAAACCAATGTTTATCCCCGTCGGGCTTCACAAGGTTGAAGCTAAGTAGTGCCAACTAAATTGAATCTATAACAAATCAAATCTGAATATATTTTATGTACTCGTTTACAATCAAATTGAATAATAACTTCAAATGATCGAATGTTGCTCAATTCAAGTCTTTCATCAAATATCAAATAATTATTTGACACTTGAATAACAAATTTGGAAAGTAGATGGTTGAATCAAATAATGTGAATAATATGACGACTATATTAATTAAAATTGATAACGATGAAATTCCTATTTAAAGATACAATGCAATTTATTTAAAGAAAATCAAAATATTTATTAGCCAATTTAATTATTCATATAGACTATTACTATTCAGTACAAGATAGATTAAGAAGTCAACTTGTCATTACTCAATTGATGTCACTATTTATAGGGTACGTTGAGTCTCCTAATTAATCTTCTTGGATAGTAAATAGATTAGTGATTTTCCATTGGGCTAAATTATTAAGGTTAAAGGTATCATTTTAAGGACATAAGATTCTTACAAAATCTAATTTACTGGGAAATAGGATTTACACCTTAATTATCCATTAGGAATGATTAATGATGTTTAATAAAGGCTAAGAGTGATAATTTCACTCAAAAGATGGGTTAAAAGGAGCCAGCAAAGTGCTTCAGGTTCGCTCGAGCGGACCCCATCCAGAGAGTTAGTCGCTCAAGCTTAGGGTTCAGAAGCATGTTCGCTCGAGCGAACTGTCCAGAATTCCAGATTTCTGAATTTTCATATGTTCTTCCAATCCATTCTTTTCCCTCACTTCCTCCTACTACAAACACATAAAATGGAGTCTCTCACTCCTTTCCACAACATATATTTCTTTCAAATCCATTTATCAAATGAAATCATATAAATCATTCATTCATAAAAGGGGTAAAATCATTTATAAAAGCTCCATTCAAATCATATTTATGCTTATACTTGCCTCCATTAAGCTTTCCAAAGCTCTCTTCACTCTAATTAGCTCTAGGAACAAAAACCCCCAAACATATCAAACCCTAATCAAAGAAATCCATGGAAAATGATGAGAATGCTATGCTTGTGGGTGTATGAGTCTATTTGACTCTAATGCAACTCAAAATCATGATTTAAGGGGTTTATGGCTTACCTCTATACCATAATTCCGAATTTGGAGGAGATAGGAGAGGGTAGAGGTGAGTTCTTGTCAATCCACTAAGAAGAGGGGATGAAGAAGATGAAGAGGATTCCAAATCCAAGATATGAAGAAGGTTAAGAAGATGAAGTTGCCTTAATTAAGCTTTTCCCAAACTTTTCTCTAATCTTTGCCCAAATGACTCAAAGTCCCCAAAATAAACCAAACCCTAATCACAAAACATAAGGAAAAGCTAATAAACATACATGCATGAGTATAAGAGAGACTCTTGACTCTATTAGAATTCAAAAATCTAAATAAAAGGGTTAGTCACTTACCTCAATACAAGGATTTCGAAATTGAGAGGGATTAGAGAAAGGTGGAGAGGGTTTCTTGTCCTCAAGTAGAAGAAGAGGTTGGAGGAGGTGATAATGGCCAATTTCTAGCTCCCAAATGCACAAGTGATAGATCATCTTGATTGCTAAAGAAGAAGGGAAGGGAGGATGAAGAGAAGAAGAAGAGTAGTAGGGAGAAAAAAAGTGGAAGGAAATGAAAGGAAGAGATGGGTTTATAAAGGGACAAGGATGTGCAATTTTTGCACAAAAGTCCACCCATTTGGACAAAATTTTGGTAAAAGGCTTCTTAGATGGAAATGGACTTGGGTTTGTAGATGGGTTGAGTTGAGTCTAATTGTGAAAATGATGTAGGGAAGGCGTTTGATGAAATGAACATGAAAGCCCACAAAATTTAATACAGACATGCATTACTCAAAATTAATTAAAATGTTATAATTCTACTTAACTTGTTTAAAATCATACTAATCTACCTAAATCCATCACAAAATCATCCAAAGCAATCGTTAGGCATTTAATCTAAATTAATTAAGCATTAATCAAACTTAGGTGGGGTTGGGGTGTAAGAGTCAGGGATTCCCTCCATTCTGGACTGAGTTGTCTGAATCTGAATGAGATCGGTTGATAGTTTTGAAGTAAAAAACTACTTGTTAGTGTCACAGAGATCCCAAAGAAAGAAGAAATCATAACTAATCAGTTCAGCCAGAAATAATAATAAAAAGTAGGAACAAGAATAAACCAAACAACAGTAGGGTTTTAAAACATAACAACTGAAGAATCCTCAGTGTTGTTGTACTTTGAGAACAAAGGTATTTCATTCCAAAGCAAAAAGCATATATTGTCACTGAGTGAGGACTTTGGTATTTCACTTTAACATAACCAAAGCAAGCAAAATGGATAGTTCATTCCATCTGATACTGTCAAGCATATATGGCTAATGGTTGTTCTATATACTGGATTCAACAGTACAATCTAGAGTGGAACTCAACAAAATAAGCATATTCCAAAGCAGCATACAAAGATAATCATCCATCATCTTCCCAATGCTAACATGAACTTCTATTGTAAATCTTGTATTATCTTCAGACATTTTAGTCATGGTTGACATGCCTTGACGGATGTCAGACAATACCTAATCAACTGACCCGAGTAACACCTCAAGGCATTCTTTATCTCCAGCAGAAAATGGGTACTCTGAGTACAAGTTACTGGGCACATGCATCACCATTCATCAGAATTGCTTGTAATATCAACTTCAACCATCTTCAATTGTGTATTTTAGTGCAGTGTCCTCTTTATTCAATACATATCTGTTTCCTTGATTCTCGTAGAATGACAACTCTCCCAAACATTTAATACTAAATATCACGCGCATCTTACTCTTTACTTCATAGAAGAACCTTCATTAAAGGAACCTTCAACTATAACGAGTCCAAGGGTTGCAGTCCTATTACTATAGCTTTCCTGCTCACTTGGTTGCACTTGTGCAAAAACTCCACTGAAAGAAAACTATTTCATAGAGAGTGGTGCCAAAAGCGAATCCCAAACACCTTCTTCCAATCCAGATATAAGGTGCAGAAAAAAATATATCTTTCAATGGCATCAAATGGAATCGTCATGTTAAATGGCCCATTCATTCATTTCAAGTCCCACACATCCCACACCTCCCTCTATTCTCCATTGACAACCAGAAAAAAACGACAAAAAAGAAATGCATCTGATACGCACTCTATTTGGGTGTTTTTCTTAATCAATAATTTAGTTGGGGTTTAGGACTAATTTTTTTTTTAAAAATCCCTTGTTTCTATATACATTAATAGTTTAATTATTATATATATATGGGGTTCCTTTTTTCTTTTCTTTTTTTCCCCTTTTTTCTGTCTATTGGACAGGGCATTTAATTAATGGTTTTCATCTAGGTCTCGGACAGATAAATTAGAAAATTAAAAGATTTTCATTTATGCTTTGAATCTGTGGTTTGTCTTGATGCTTCTTAAATAACAGAATTTATGAGTTGCGAAACTATCTTTAGTCTTTATTGGGTTATTTTCCTTTTCTGTTCATTAGATGTTGTAGAAACTGACAGTCACCTCCCACATGGATACTGAATAGTTGGTCTATTGTTTCTGCCGTGTCATTTATCCTATTAAAGTCAATAATAGAGATTTTAGAAGAGTTAACTGTATTTTCTACAGCATAAATGCGTTACAATACCCAGTGCGGACAGGACTAATACCCTACAAAAAGAATAGTAACAAGGAAAAGGCCATCATTCTCTGGCTATTTGGCTGTGTAGAAAAGGTGGAGAAATCTATTCTTCCTGTGGTCATTTTTCTCCAAACCCAAACTAGCCCTTTGTAAGAAAGATTTCAAGTAACTTCCATAAATTGTAATTTCTTTGTGAAGATTTTTTGGAATCCAAAGTCGTCTTGATTTTTTTTACATTTATCCCATGGTCACAACTTCATCCCTTGGACCCCTTTCACATAAAGAGAGACCCCTTTCCAACGCTGCAAGAGACACCATGGTTTAAAATAATAAATAATGTTGTTCTGTAACAGTTTTTGTCGTTATGTATCTGTTTCGGTAAATTGTACGTAATGGAATGTGATATTTTTTATATTTTGTTCACATACATAACACTCTTACAGGATAATAAAGTGTGTGAATCGAAGTAATAAAATGATTTGGGTCGTTCCACTGGCCCTCATTTAATGGTTTTTGGCAATAAACACCAAAAAAACACGACTCATTTAAGGTGGATTTGGCTCCAACATGAGTGAAAAATTGGGCCACTGCCTATTCAACTGGGCCTTGTGACATTATTTGGTTTGAATCAAGTAAATGTGGATGAGTGCATCGAGTTTTGTGGTGTGTGTGTGTGTGTGTGTGTGGGGGGGGGGGGGGGGGGGGGGGGGGGCGGTGGTTGGTGGGTTGGGTGGGAAGAAAACTCCTGCAAGGTCATCAGAATTTATAATCAAAAGAACTCCTGCAAGGTCACCAAAATAAAATTAACCAAGAAAATCGCTGTAAATATTTATAGTGAAGAGATTTCTATTTAATATAAAATGAATATTGATTGAACATCATTTTTCTTCCAAGAGTTCTAGTTAGAAAAAAAAAAGGTAAGGTAAATTAAATCCCACGATTGTTGGCTGGGCCTGGGCAGTTGCTGTATGCTAAACCCCACAATTGTTAGGTAGTTCAATTAATATGTAGATCTGCACAATTGTCAAACTTCAAGCAAGCTGTAACGGCAATAAGATAGACTATGACAATGTATAGATTGTTCAGACTTTTCCACCAGTTTAACCCATACAGACAGACCCAACACAGGCCAGAGGTTTCACAGCTACCATCAGGACATTCCAACCAATGAAAAGGAAATAAAAAGAAAGGCATTACACCAATAGAAGAAAACATCTGTATCATCAATAAAGTCCATGCTGTATAATTCATGTCATAAAAATGCCAGACTGCTCAGTCTTCCAAACAAATAGTAACTGCTCCTTCCATAACCACAGCTAAAATGATGACCTGCATGCAGAAATAGAAATTGTATGCCTCAATGAAAGTTAAGAAGAAATCCAAGCCAAGGAACAAACACAGATATAAATGAAAGTTGATTTAGAAATGGATTGCCAGAGACAAATTGAAGGAGAAGAAATCCAAACCATCAAACAAATACAGATATAAAGAAGACTTTATGAGAAGGAAATAAGCAATGGGAGCCAAACCATCAAATTTCTAGCCATAAGATGATTATTTAGACGCACCATATATTTTTGTTATAAGCAACCAACTGGCAATATGTGTGTGTGTGGTTTTTTTATACATATATTTATTATTGGTAACAGTGACTTGAACCCACAAACTCAAGGTTGCAATAAAGAGGACTTTCCACCGTGCCATGGGATCTTGTCCCCAACTAATAATGTATCATAGTCGCAATTAACCAATATATCTTATTTACAAAAGCTTTACTAAGCCCGTTCAGTGTACCTGGACTCTGAATCAAAACCCTTCCACAAGTAACCAATGTTGTAAAAACCGCTAGGCGGACGCTAGGCGGTGGGCATGGACTAGAGATTAATTCCCGATTAATCCCCGCCTTGCCCGATTAATCCCCTCCTAGTCCGATTAATCCCCGCCTAGCGCCTAGGCAGCCGCCTAGGCCGATTTTTGCAACAGTGCAAGTAACAGCACAACAGGTGCAAGATTCAAGCGATCATGTGGCCATAAAATTATAGCGATAATCTCAACAGGTGAATCACCACTACTTGTGGACTAGGGGGGGGTGCAATAATTCATACCATCCATTTTCTCCGCAAATGTCAAACAAAAATGTCAATTCTGTTCCACTGCCTATTTGTCCTATAGTAAAGAAACATCGCCTTCCACCCTTTTCAGCAAAATGTTTTAGCCAATTTGCATCAAAGAGTTCTAACAAAAAGGGAAGCAGTGCTACCTTGCACCACCAAGTTAAGAGGTCATTTGTTTGCAACATTTTACACATGTAACCATTACAAGTGTATAAATTTACACATATATGTTGCTTCAACATTTTATACATGTAACCATTGATTGCACATGTAAAATATGTATAAGGTCCCATTCACATGCCAAAATTTTCACACCTTGTACACTGAAAGTCACACATGTAAATGTCAAAAACGACACATCCACAGAAAGGCGCCAATGGTGCACTTTGCACACTCTTCCTTAAGAGGTTCGGGGTTCAAAACAAATCACATATCCAATCCCTGGTTCTGGATTTTATTTTATTTTTTTCCACTCTTGTAGTCCTAGGGTTTCAAATGAGTCGAGTCCAGGACTAAACCAAGTTGTATCCAGATCCAGATCCATTTTTCAAAGAATGGATTCGAATCCAGATCCGGTGGAACCTATCAAATGGATCCGGATCTGGTTCCGACTCCACCTCTGGTTATACTTCAGGCTCACGTCCAATTCCGTTCCACCTTTCAAATCAGAGATTACACAGCTCCAAGAACCCTGGCTCTCTAACTCCATCTACAGACAACTGAAATTTTAAAAGGAAGGAAGAAAGAAAGAAAGAAAGAAAACGTATCTAACTGATTCCCGAATTCACATTTCATTACACACAGAATGTTTGACAAAACTAAAACACCCATGAGAAATGCAGAAATTCAACAATCCTCGTAGCAATTAAGAGAGAGCTGAATAAAGGGATTGAAAAGCTAGTGATTCGGAAACTCTCAAAAGACGAGAGCATTAAAAGATCAAAGTGGAAAATGACATGAGAAAAGATAACCAGATCTCTGCAAGCCTTCGCTGTAGCGAGCAAAAATTTTGATTGGAAAGGAGAGGGAGGATTTTATACAGAAAACCCAGTCAGGCTTGGGTTTCGTGTCTGGAATCAAATACTGTCCAGGTGGTATATTTACTAAAGTATCGTGGTTTATTTGATGCAGGGACATTCTTCTCCTCGTGAAATTTCGTGTCTGGTTTAGTTGAAAGAGAAGAAAGAGGGAGTTACCCCTCAACCTCAAGCTCTTGGACTGATCTTCTAGAAGGCTCTCTCTGGGACATTGATCCTAACCGTCCACTCACTCCACAGCCAGAGACTGATTCAGGTCTTCATCCAATGAAAGCTTCAAAAATAATAATAACAATAGAACCCTGGTTCTATTGGGTTTCTTCTGCTAAACTGGTCTGGTTCTGGGTCCTCGAGTCGAAACATCTATAGATCCAAAATTGGACCCGATTTCTCGACGGATTGAAAATAGGTTCTGGATCCGATGTTTAATTGGAACAAAAATTAGGTTCCAGGCCTAGTTCTCTTTTAGTCAAAGATGCCGGATAATCAGATGTCAGATATCCATTTGCAATCCTACAGTAGGCCCCTAATTTGTAATCCAAACCGTTCAACATTTTCGCTAAAGTTAAAAAGCCAAAGTGTGAATTTTTGTATCTTATCCTAACATGTTTCGAGAAATTTGTGAAAACCACAAAAACAATCTAATCCTATTTGTCTCATTTTTATTATGCACTCATGTGGGGTCTCCCAATTTGTGATCCAAACCGTTCAACATTCTGTTTGGTAAATTCACTTTACTAGTGAAGCATGCAGGATTTGTGAAACATGTGAATAACACACACACACACACACAAAAAAAACAAACAACTAAACCCCACTTTCAGTTTATTTGCACTTTTGCAGTCCTTCAATTTATGACCCAAAGTCAAAAACTTAATCTCACTTGTTATTTTTTGCCTTTCGAACCATTCATTGTGCTTGAGACATGCCATTTCCTCTCTGAAATAAGTTTTGGGATACTGAACTGAAGCCCACCAAATTGTACAAAGACTCAGATAGATCTTTTCTTCCCCCTCTTCCCAACCCCATACATTAATTTGTTTCTTCACTTTTGTATGTTTATAATCTAGTTAAAACACATTTAAAAAAATCTAGTGAATAGTTAGATATAGTAAAATGAATCACATGTGAAAATTGGGCTTCCTAACAAATTTTTCACATGAGTAAACGCTGAACGGTTCGGATTTCACTAGTAAAATCTATATATATTTCGTTGGCCACCGCCTGTAGTTTTACCCGGTGCATGTGGATAGGAGGGTTTGCATGTGCCCTAAGGATTAGTTCTTGGCTGTCCAAAGTCGAGTGTCCCTCGCCCCGGGCTGGGCTAGGCGTGAGATAGCCTGGGTTATCAAAAAAAAAAAATCTACATATATCTCTCAAAATCTAAAAGTCTAAGACATTAAACCAAACATTTTAGGGTTTAATTTGCCAATAAAGTTTTTGAACGGTTCAGACTAAGAATCTAAGGCCCATGGGAGTTGTAGAAAATAAAAGGCGGAAAAGGGATTCAATACCACAACCTGTTCCAAGCATCCTCTGTACCAATGCCTTCTTAACCAAAGAGGTATGTACTCGTTTGAAAATGTTCATGAGATTGGCCTCATTTGCACACCATTTTCACACCTCATGTACACAAATGGTGATTAATTGAGTACAAACAAACGTGACCATGCATAAATTGTTACTCATGCAACGCTTACATATGTAAATGAGTGCAAACAAACTCTCCCTAAGGAAAATAATGCAATGATTATTTTCAGTTCCAATTTTAAATCATCGACTAAGTGATTATTAATGAGAAATTCACTAGAAAAGCCCCTCTTACTAAAGGTTGAGGGTTTGATAAGATATGAAGACAGCAGGTTATGTGCTCGTTTTATTTTTCTAAAATCCTCCAATATGATGAGTTTTTATTTCCCTAAATAATCTCAAAATCGCAGCTAAGGCTGCCAACAGAGATCTCTGTCCCATCTGATAACCCTGCAAATCTGCACATCTAACATATGTAACCCACACTATGCATGTGCCGTGCTAGCATTTGAGACAGCAAGAAGGATTCTAGATGCTTACGCTGTGTTTGGGAAGGGGGAGGGGAGGGGAGGGGAGGGAAAATTAATTTTACCTCCTCTTGTTTGGAAAGTTAAAAGTAGGGGGAAGAAAAGTGAAAAAGTAGGGTTTTGTTTGTTTGTGAGGTAGAGGGACAAAGACCATTTTATCCTTGCTTTTGCAAAAGTTTCCATTGATTGGCGTCGTCAAATCCATATAGCCGACCCCACCTAGTGGGAAAAGGCTTGGTTTGGTTTGGTTTGGTTTTGCAAAAGTTTCCATTGGACAAAAGGGCAATTTAGTAATTTCAAACATTTTCCCCTCTTTGCCCAATTTAGTAATTTCAAATATTTTCCCCTCTTTGCCCCTCATTTTTTCCCATTTTTGAGGGGAAAATTCTAGAGTGGGCCCCACACTCATTTTCCCCCCACTTTTCTCTCCCCCACTTTCCCTCCCCCCTTCCCAAACACCCTCATTTTTCATTTTCCCTCCATTTTCCCCCCATTTTTTTTCCTTCCCCCCATTTTACCCCCTTCCCAAACAGACCCTTAGGGTAATAGATTCCATATGGAACCATTAAAAATGCAAAAGATTCACCTTTGGCAAACAAGCAGCAGTTATGAGAAGACTCCATTCAATCATCACTTGTTCTCCTCATTTGACTTATCTTCATCTTTCTTTTCCTGTGGTCACAAAAATATGAAAGACCGTTAAAAAAAAAAAGTGATAAGACTGGATAACTAAGCTGTGTGACAAAGTAGGGGATTTTTCTAGAGAACAAGTTCTTTTTTGCCAAAAAGAAAAAGGACTTCTGTTGTGGTGACCCCCTGACAGATACCAATTGTGGAGGATTAACGGAAGGATGGAAAGGTCTTGGTATGGAGGAGTGTAAGGCAAAACAAGGTCACATTGGATTATCCTAATCTTTAATTTGTGGGCCGCATCAAAAAAATTCCAATCCTTAGATGACAAGGTTTTCACTTTTTTGTGCTTCAGTGGTGAATAACAGTCAAATGAGTCACATGTGACTACTAGTTCCAATTCATCATGTCGGGTTAAGTAAAACCTGGTCGTTAATAATAGAATCGGTTCTATATATTTAGTCCCATGTGAAAAATATAGACAACTGATGCTTAAAGGGACAAACTTGAAAAACATGGCCATTTTGGATTTTGATTGGGCTCTTAAACCCGGCAATAGACAACCAAAGGGTATGACAGTAGGTGGCTAGCTATACATCTCGACACTCCTGAAATACAACTTTTGTTTCTTGAATAAAAGAAAAAATATAAATGCATGTGAATTTCTCACCTGAAATACAACTTTTGTTTCTTGAATAAAAGAAAAAATATAAATGCATGTGAATTTCTCACACCTGCATGCGCACAACATGCGTGCACAAGCACAGCATGTAATGTTCCAGAGATGCGTTTAAAAATTTTTGTAAAGAAATCCAATAAAGCTCTTAAAACAACCCATTTAGTTTGCAATTCTTATACAAGTAATAGGGTCATGAAATCACCTCAGATTGGCCTTGTAAGGAAGCAAGTAAATCCTTCACAGAGGGGTCATTGGGATCAACACCAGGAAGCTGCAAGCCCAATAATGCATGTCACTTAAAATAATAAAGAGAGAATAAACATTAAAAAATGATGATGAGATCAGCTTAAAACATATACCGAAGCAAGAATAGATGACACAAACGACTGGTCTCCCAGCACCTTGTTCATGTCGTTCTGGTTAGAAGCCTCTTTTGCACTGTCCTGCACAGACATTTGAAGGGCTGCACCAGAAATGGAACTAAAATTAGAAGAAACGGTGCAACCATGGTGATAGATTGGATTGTCAACATGATAACCAAATCTTCAACTATAAATACTGTAACTGACAATGTTTTCATGTCAACTAAATGGTCGGGATGATTCATGGCTTTTTTGGCAGGGCTGATAAAAGGGCAACCACTTCCCCTCTTTGGAGGAAATATAGAGAAACAAACTGTATGACAAACAGAAGAAAGTAATGTATGTATGTATGTACGTATACATGCAAAGCCTTCAAAATGAGCTTTAGTGAGGCTCCATTTGCATGAAAGGAGTTGAGTCTGACAAAATTACTAGCACTTTCTGAAGCAAGGGTTGCCAATAAAAATGGTAGCTTGATGGAGTTTGAACAACACATGCCGCAAAAAGTTTATGCATGATCCAATCATAGATGTATGTATGTGCATGCATGTATGTATGTATGTATTGGAGAAGATGTACAAACTTACCAAAAGCTAAATCTTGGTCCTCTGTAGCTGCCTCTGACATATCTGTATCTCCCATGGATGCACCCCCTGATTGACTAGACCTAGGATCATCCATTGACATTGCAAGAGCTTGCTCAAGCAAGGCTGTCTCATCATCCTATCAACATTCCAATTTTCAAGTAAACATAAGATAGAAATAAGTTGTTTTATATGACGTCAGTAGTCAATGGTAGTAAATGATACTATTGTAGTACTCCAAGAAAATTCTTAGGTAAAGGCTCAAATAATAGGTGCATCACACAAAAAGAAATTATGACTTGGAACAAAGTCTGTCCTTTCGAAGCAACACCAATGGGTAAGAATAAAATATATATTTTGAAATAGTGAATATTCCAATAGACATCAACAATCAACATATAGAGCAAACTCCACAGAAATACAGAGGGAGTAAATATTTTCTTTCCTTCTGACATGATAAAAATATATTGTGACACAAAAAAGCAAAGAATGCAGTTGAATCTATCCAGACAGAAGCAGGTGACATAGTAATCAAAAGATGTTCTAGCTAGGAATGGCCCAGCATGTGGCGCCCACCAAGAAAAATGAAAGGTCACCCCAGCCCCAATGACCTACCTGTGTGAAAAAAAAAAATGACTAACATGATCAAGAGAGGTACTATCTAGCCATTAGGTTTACTGAGATGGATGACAAAATTTGCATGATCAATTGGAGTTCCTAAACAACTTGGATGAGTATGAAATTCAAGCTGGTGCTAATTTACAGGGGTTTAATACGTGCAATAGGCTTAGATTGATGATCATTGGAGAGGGCCAGGCTGGCAGCAAAGGCTGGGACAATTCCTAAGGAATGGTCTGGCTGTTACTGAAATTTTTGTGCATAAAAATAAATGTTAAAGTCAATTTGTTGTGAGAAACTTGATGTGAACACAAAATTGCCAAAACAAAATTGAGGTATAGCTGTACAGATACCCCTATAATATAATTAATTTATGCAGATTCGATATTGAATTAGGGTTATTGAAGCTTCATCCTTCTAAAATACAGTTCACAATTGTGCTCCCACATGTCTTTTATCCAAAAAAAAAAAGAAGAACAATGCTCTTCCAACTAAAAAGGAATTGCTGGATCCTGATTCCTGAGGTCAATTTCTATCAGCAAAAGAGAGGTTTTTCTAGAATCGAGAAAAATATGGCAACAAAAGTTACCGTTGTAACATAAATCAGCAGCAAGTTAATGAAAGAACATGACTCCCAATACTTCGTGCCATGATCTGATGACTGAGACCGATGAGCTGGCAGATCCCATAGTAAGTAGTAGACGACCCCAACAAAATTCCCATACTTATACATATGAACCTTAACTGTCAGCATAACTGGGTTTAAGGTGTGATTTTTTCCCATTTATTTAAGCACAATTCTCAAATTCACTGCTAAAATCTCTGCATAACTCTCCCTAGGATCACATAGGCATTGCAACTTGCAAGTTGAGCATGCATCATGTGTAGAACATTGTAAAATAGTCATCATGTATTCCTTTTCCACGGTATATTGACTCTCTGTTGTGCTCTTTATTGTCATCGAGGGCATGTTAGGGCATTTTCCAAATGACTTCCTAATGAGCAAGGCTTTGATCTAAGGGGTGAATAAGGCCCTAGTACATTCCTTTTCCAATCAAATTTGATCAGTTAAACAAGAAAATTATAGATTTAGGGAAGAGATTGTCTGCTTTTTGTGCTCTTGGCTAGTATTTAGGGCCTAGTGGCCCTTCTCCTAATGTTTGCATAATTCAGGGTAGGGGGACAAGGGAAGCATTTGATCATAGCGGTGAACGACAGATATCTTACATCCATTTTCGCAAGAAAAGGGTGGAGATTTACAACCATATATTTTTTGCTCATGTGCTAGATTCATTTTCACAAGAGGGAGGAGAATTACTTTGCTTTCAAGAGGAGGGAGGAGAAGTATTTTGCTTTAAAAAATAAACCACCCACTTGCATTGCGAACCAACAAATGGTATTTTTTTTCTTTTTTCTTTTTGATAAATGATAAAAAAAATTTCTACCGGAAACAAGATAAAAACAAGAAACAACAAAAGCTACAATGAACAAGGGAAAACACTAGAAATCATACATCAAAAGGAAGAGAAGTGCGAAAAACTCCTTCCCTGGCCAGACCATCCTCCACAGTATTAGCCTCTCTTAAAATATGATGGAAAGAAGCACCCAACAAACTAGAAATATCTTCCACCTCCTCCACCCAATCCGCTAGCCTCCAAGGATGAATAGCTCTTCCAGAACCCCATTGTATAGAAGAAAAGGAATCACCTTCAAGGATAGGAATAAAACATCCAAATCTACGCAGCTCATGACACCCAATTAGAAGAGCAAACAACTATGCTTCGTTAGCATCAGAAGAATACACTGCCCCAGAAAAGTTTCTAATAATGATTCCATTCCAATCTCCGATGACGCCACCAATACCTCCCCATTGAACACTTTGAACAAAACTACCATCAAAGTAACTTAAAAATACCAGGAGGGGGATGGTTCCAAACCCTCATTAAGAATGGTATACTTGTCTCATTAAGAATGTCCAACCGCTCTTCTTGCTTCGTGAACACAGGAAATATCCATTGAATTGTAAAGACATGATTATGTAGCGGGCCTTTCAGTGAGCACATCTACTGAATATAAGGAAACAAGTTGTATAACCCTTCTACTGCTCCTTCAGTGATGCAGCAGCACCAATATATCGTTATATATTTGAAGGAGTATTGTGGTCCACATGTGGGACACAAAAAAGTTTAAACATTTCTAAATTCTTATTAGTTTCTAATTTAATTAATAAGTTGGTAATTTGGATAGTTTCTAATATTGTTTAGTTTCCTAAGTTGTATAGGATTCTTGGCCATCAAGATTTCTTTTCCTACTTATATTCATTATAAAAGACTTCAATCTCAGGCTTTTGAAGATCGATCGAATTTCCCGTGGATTTATCGTGAAGTGTCTTCTTCGCATGTTAGTTTCTATGGAAACCTCGTTATAGCACTGCAGCACCTCTAATCCAAATCCTAACCCTAGAATTTGCATCAATTTGGTATCAAAGCCAAAAATGCCCGCGATGGTCGTCGCTCGGATTCCACTCTTTTCCATCCCATCTCCCTTTCCTTCACATCCAATCCGCTACAAAATCCCAAAATCCATCAATACCATTCAATTATCACTACACCCACTCATCACCAACCCATCTCATTCGAATCCCAAATCCACTACCAAACTCCCTAACCGAAACCCCATCCATCAAAACCCAATTTCCAGAAATCCCTGAATCAACCCCAAACCCAGTCAACCACCGCAAAACTCCTAACGGACTCCAACCAAACCCAAACCCCATTCAAAAAATAATAATAAATAATAATCCCAGCCAGCAAAAGCCCTAAACGTAGACCAAACCCAAACTTTCATTCGAGCCAACCCCTCCCTGTCGAACCCCAACCAAACCCAAAATCCAGCCGATATACCCCAACCCCACAACGTCCCAACTCTATCCCAACTGAGCTTCTTTCTTTCCCCATGTCAGCCTTTAAATGCCCCAAAAGCATTCAAAAAAATGGACGAGAAGGAGAAGAAACAAGGAAGAACAGAGGACGGAAGGCATACCTAGAACCTTCGCATCTTTGTACTTCACCGTCCCCAGCAAGCAAGTAACTCGCCACCAGCGCGCGATCGCCACGCAGCAACAACTCCATCTCCCTCTCAATCGCCCGTCTCCGATCTCTTGGGCAGACAAACCAGCATCACTGCCTTCGTTGCACAAGAAGAACCGAAGAATGAAATAGGGTTTTCTTTCTTTGCTGCACGGAACTCAAGAGATCCATGTGTCACGTGTGTTGACACTCAACACTAACTACTAGAACTCAGATTCAGGCTTTTGTTTTCTTTAAAAAGAAATCTGGATTAGGTCCAGTCCGTTTCAGGCTTGGTTCGGGTCGAACTTATTCTAAGGATCTAGCCAGTAAAACCATAAGCAGTGCTTACATCATCCTGCCACTTCAGCAAAAGAGTAAAAGGGGCCAGATTTGACCAAAAGGCCAGGATTTGTTTTCGCGATATTGGATCCATCTAAACTCAAATTTCAGGTTCATTTTCACCTGCGCATTCATGGAGAGCAAATCTACTCATCAGGCCAGTCAGTTTTTTTAATTGCATAAAAAAGCGTGCCTCCCAAGAAGCACATAGAAGTTGAGTTTCATCCATGGAGGAATTGACTAGAACAGTTGCGGAATTAATTAGAACCGTTGCTCAATTATCCGCAACAATCACCTGCTTGCAAGGATGGAAACACTATTTGCCAATTTAGAAAATACTCGGCGTGCGGATCTCACTTAGAAAATACACAATTTGCATTCAAGAATTTTGATAATGTTGATGAGATCATCCAACTAATCAATCCAACAAGCCATCAAGGCCGAGGACATAACAAATTATCAAGCCCGAAATTTCATTGTGTCTAAATGGGCTGCACAAAAGACCCCATCAAAGCCAGATTCTAATCCAAGTGGTGATTTGGTGGAAAAAGAATTCTCCAAGCTTGACGGTCAAAGCAAGATCACATCCTTCCACTGTCATCAATTGAGGCATTGATCATTTGAATATCCCAAGCGAATAAATTTCATAGAAGGTGAAGGTGATGTAAAGGATACACCAGAGGATCCAAGGGTAAGGAGATAGAGGAATTAGAGATCATCGGTCCCAATGATGGTGAGCCTCTTGATGGTGTGGACGTCAAACTCCCATCGTTATTAAAGACGACTACACCAACTGTTGAAAAGAAATGGTTGCGAAATAGTATTTTTTGGTCAACAAGTACTGTGAATAGAAAAGCATGCACAGTTGTGATTGATGGAGGCAGTTGCAAAAAATATAATATCCCAAGCTCTTGTGGATCGTTTGAAATATTGAAATTCGAAAGCATTATCGCCCCTATTTAGCCCAATGGTTAACAATGGGTGATGAAGTGCAAGTGCGACAAGCATTTTAAATTACTTTTGCCATTGGTGATGACTACAAGATCTTAATTTGGTGCGATGTGCTACCAATGGATAGTGGTGATATATTATTAGGATGCCCGTGGATGTATAACAAGAACGGAACTCATGGCATGTGCTGAAAATACACATACATTTCCTCATAATGGAAAGCAGCGACACTCTATCCTATGAAGCCAGAACCACCAAACAAGGAATCAAGAGCACGTGCCACCAAAAAAGCTCTTCAAGTACACCATGTCTACAGAGGCAATAAGAAGACGACCTGAGTTCGAGGTCAAACTTGTTTTCAACCTGGGGGAATGATGCAGCAGCACCAGTCGTTGGAAGGAGCAAAGATCAACATAGCGGTTGCAGTAGGCGTACTGGCCAATACACAAAACGCTACGTAGCAGGTGATATGTAGCGGTTGTGGCGATACATAACAGCGTAGCGGTGTGAATTTTTTAAAGTTGCCAAAAGAATTTGAATCTTGTGTCGCAATTAATCTTGTGTTTTTTTAGTAATTTGAAACCATATAATGTGGCGGCCTATTAGGTTTTACTGTTTTAGACCGTAGCGCTACTATTTTCAAAATAGTGTAGCGGCCTCAACCGCTGCGGCCACTACGCTATTGGGGTCCACATGTGGGACCCAAGAAAGTTTAGATATTTCTAAAATTTTATTAGTTTCCAATTTAAATATTAAGTTGTAATTAGGATAGTTTCCTAGGTTGTTAAGGATTCTTGGCCATCAAGATTTCTTTTCCTACTTATATTCACAGTAAGAGGACTTAGATCTCAGATTTTGAAGATTAACAAAATTTTCCTTTTGTGGGTTTATCATGAAGAAGTGTCTTCTTCATTGAGCATTCTTTGGCCACCGCAGTTCAGAAAATATCCCACGCAAAACACACTTACCTCCAAGCTTTAAGAGGTGTGCTAGGCTCAATCTCCAGTGGGTTCCTTTCGGTTTAAGGCACCCCTGGGTGTGGTTTCTCTTGGCTAATAAAGCCTCAGCACTCAGATTGGAGGTCGATAGATCTAGTGCGCAGGTGTCTCTCCCCTTAAAAGGTTCCAATGCTGGTCCATCCAAAACCCCGTAGTTTCTAATGTGGGAAAGATCAAATCTCACTTTGGCCATGCCTAAGTTGCTCCCCATTAGTTCTAATTGTTGTGATGGTGCCTGGTATTTGTGCCTATATATTCTTTATTAAGTCATGCAGCTGGCCCAACTTAGGAGCTCTATCTGTTTTTGAGCTCGTGACTTTCTTTTGGATGTCTTCCTATATTGCTCGCCTGCTGTTAGTCACTGTATGTTCTGCATAGCTGGTCACCTTACAAGATTGTCATAATAGAGTTGGGCTGACTCTTTGTTGTATAGTGGGTTCAGCCCAACCTTTTTTATGAATATATTGACTTGCCTCCCAAAAAGGGAGAAAAAAAAAAGCTATTCATTAATAAAAAGGATGAGACTAACCGTTAGATCAGATCTTTTATTGTCAGCCCCAGGACCCGAATTGCTATTCACAGGTTCAGCCATGGGAGCATCTTGAGAACTTGAAGCTTGTTCCCCATCTTTTTCTTGCCTAGCAGCATCTTCTGCAGCCTTTTTAGCAGCAGCTTCTTGCCTTGCCCTCTCCTCTTCCATTGAAACTCGAAGAGCAAGAGCTAGCTCAGGATCTAAATTAGGATCCACACCAAAATCAAAAGCAGACACACCACCTGCAGCAGCAGCTGCAGCTGCAGATGCTGCAAAACCACTTCCTCCTTCACCATCCCCTGTAAATATGGGTGTGCTGCAATATAATATAAAGCATATCATTCTAAACATACATCATAGATTTAAGTACTACAAAAACAAGAGTAAAGCTTTGTTGATTATGGACTATGGAGAATGAACATTGTGGTAGTGACCTGATGAGCACGTCAGAAAGTGCATTGGGACCTGCTGGAACATGAACAATGTGGCTACTGTCATTATTGTTTACTGCAGTAAGAAGAGCCTCCAATTTTTCTGGCTTCCCATCGTCTTCTTCACCAAAATCAACAATATCAAGAGCTACGCTATTCTTTTTCAATTTTCTTCCAATTGTCTCCAGCACCTTTTTATCGTATTTGATTGGACTGATACAAGATAATAATAGAGCTTCGTTAACCTTAAGGAAATTGACGGTGTTTCAGATCTAATAAGTGACAAGGATGCCAAAGGACAAGAATGAGCTAATGAATTACACCTTCCAGCGAAAACTATAATTCTCTGTTGCTGCTTTTTGTTTTGGCGGTGCTTAAGAGCCAATTGTGCTACTTGGATCCCAGCAGTCATGTTCATCTCACCACCAATTTCCAGACCTGCGTACAGAAAGCATTGGCAATTCAATATTTAGATATTGCAATAACATGAATAACATGATTACATATCTTCACAGATGAAGTTTTCTAATCAAAGAAAGATGTACTAGTTAAAACGAGGTGCATGTATTTAAATCCAATGCTTAGGAAAAACACTAAACTAAACTAGATTTACAACCCATGAGTGGGTTTCATTTATTGTAGCTAACCAGTCCTTGGGTCCTCTCAACAAAAGTCATTTAAAAGCTTCTTTCATCAATTTTGCAACCCAAACTCATTTTTGCTGCCTCCTTTCCTCTCTTCTAAGGCTGCCAAAAGTAATATTGTGCTAGAAGCTCCTCTCAAATTGTAAAATTTCATCATCTACAGTTCTTTGGTTTTGATTCTTCCCTCCATTTTCACATTTTTTTCCTTCTTACCCTTTGTTTCTCTCTCTAAAGGCTTGGTTTTAATTCTTCCCTACATTTTCACATTTTCTTCCTTCTTACCCTTTGTTTCTCTCTCTAAAGGCTTCCAAGGCTTTAGATCTACCAAATCTTGATCTAGAAATCAAGATTTCAGACCATTTGAAAAAAATCAAGATTTCAGATTTAGACTTGAAAACCTGGGGCCAATATTGGGTTTTCACAACAGTTATACTTTTATGTGTTTTTGTTCGATGAATGCATGCATTATATGTTAGGAGTCATGAGAATCACGTAAGTGACTCAGTGTTCCCCATAACTAGATATATCTATAATTCAGATGAAATACAACCTAATAGCTTATATTGCACATTTTTATTTGTTTTCCATTATTTCCTTTTACCCAATTTTTTGAACATTTTTTAGACTAGTTAGGACCACAAGGCCAGAGCGGTCTGGCAGCTCCTCATCCCAGTCCCAACTGGCATGAGACCAGCACAAGCATTTAAAACCTGGGTTTCAATAGCTTGCTTTCACTGTTATTTATCCATCTTATATAAGATAATTGCCTTTAAAGTTGATTTCAACTAATAAGCTGGTTTGGTTGATATACTACTTAAACTATCATGGTAAGTCCCCTTTGTAATATGAAATCAATCTTAAGTTGTGGGCTTCTGCAATCATGAACTGCTGAAATTCACTAAGAGAACTAGGGAGAGTTTTGAGCAGTGGATTGGAATTGGAATCTGGTTCTTGTCCTCGCCTTTTTCATTTCACTGTAAGTTCTCTTTATAGCACTTTGGTATTTCATGGATTTTTTTTCCCTCAACTTACTTTGTACAGGCACTTCCCACACTTTTTCAACTACAACTAAAGGCCATTCATGGTTTTGTTTAATGATTACATACAGTATCCAAATTTCCAAACCATCAAACTGAATTCCCCACTAAACAAACATACAGATCATACAGGCAGCAGCACTCAGTTACAACTAGTAAAAGTTCATACTAAACGGCATTCAATGTAGTTAGATTACTGTGTAAAAAGAGTTACAGATATCCAAACTGAACCTAAGCATAATGAAGCCTCAAATTACTTAAAACAGAGAATCATAAGATAATATCCACCTTCCAAATTCCTATGTCAAAGTTAAATTCCCAAGCACGTCAGATTGATAAATCTCAGATACCAACAGCAATTAAAAACAACTCATGAACGAGTACCAAGCCAATTAACAAAAAACAAAATATACATATACATAAGTAAATATATATATATATCAATCAAAAGGAAGTTCGAAGCAGCGAAATCTCTTACCGTGCATACAAGCAAGGATCTTTCCTAGGTCGCTTGTGGGGGTAACTAAAACACGAACCCCCTTTCCCGCCATCGTCAACAGACCTACAGTATTCTCCGGATTAGACTGCAAACAAGATCTTCTCGCATCAGAATCATCAGGAAAAAAAAAAAAGCCAAATCCAATTCCAAAACCCTAAAAAAAGAATCTTTTCGCTGTTGAAACCCTAATTCCGATGGAACAAAAAGGGATTTAGATGCATTGCCTGTGTTTTGGCCCCGCAGATGAGATTGACGGCATCGGCTAGGGCTTGGAGACGCGTTGGAGGATAATCTCCGTTCCTCATCCATTCCGAGTTGTCAATACAGATCATGGTCGCCTGAAGATGAAGAGAAAGAGAGAGAGGAAGAGAACAGTTAGATAAAACCCTAATTCTGGAAGAAGAAAGAGGATATTTTAGTCGATGATGTAGAAGACGAACCTCGAGAACCATGGCTAGGGTTTTGGATTGAGATCGAGATGGAGAAGCTGCGAGCTTTCTTCTTTGCCCGGGAGAGAAGCGATTGAGAGATTACTTGCGACTTGCCCCAGCTTAAAAAAGGAGGGGGTTTTTCTTTTTCTCAGATGAACCCCTAGGTTATTTGGTAATCTCAAAAGACCCCTTTTTTTATTTGGGTTTCTTCTCCCATGTCATCTTTTTTATATGCAGGATCTGTGCCCTTGTGCCTACGTCCAATCAAATATAGAAACTTAAAAAGAATGTTCTCCAACGAGCTACTGCGAGGTGGCAATCGGGTCGGGTCGTATTAAACTGGTTTAACCCGCATCTAACCCATTTATTAAATAGGTCAAAAACCCCTAACACGCACACACCACGGGTCAACCCGACCCGACCCGCTTAACCTGCATAACCATAGCGGGTTATACGGGTCAGGTCGACCCGCATAACCCACATCCATCTAGTAAATAAATCGACTCAACTATGGTCCCATGCTTGACCAAAACTGACTTTTAAGATCAAATTTGGTCTAATCTCATTTCAACAATCATTTGATGCGCATTATCTTGCTTTCCATTAATAAAAAGCGTGGGGTTGAATTGGTTAAGATAAATTTATTCTTTTATAGCATATGCATTAAAACAATAAAATTCAATTTTAACTTAAATAAGTTGGTTATGCGGGTCAAGCGGGTCAACCCTAACCCGACCCACTTAATGGCGAGTCATGAATACTTGACCCGTGACCGACCCGCCTATTAAACGGGTCAGGTTAAGCAGGTAATACGCGGATCGGGTTGACGGGTCGGGTCATATTTTGCCACCTCTAACTGCATATGTGGTTTAGATAAGTACGGGCCCTTGTATACTGTCATACTGTCATCCCCTCATAATTTGATATTAGGTTAGAGTTCACTATCATCAAACATTTATCCACGATTGAATTGAATATCAAAGAAATCAATAGTTAAATAACTACTAAAGTTTAAGGCATTCAAATCAAGGACTAGGATTATCATACAAGGCCTGGGTTTTCGTTTTTTTCCACTAATAAAAGAGTGTCTTAAGTGGGCCCCATGAGCTAGACTGCATATTGCTCGTATGCAGTCTTCTCATGGGAGAACATTGCCCAGTAGTTGTTACACGTGTAAAACATTAATGCGTGACCTTGTTTGTTTGCACTCATTTACGCATTATATACATAGAGTTTACTATGAAGATGGGTGTAAATGAGGCTAGTATATTGTTCCTTTCTATACATGTGTCCCATACCATACCACAAAGAAGCACCAACCTTCTTTTTTTTTTTTTTTTCAGCCTTGTAGGTCCCAGTTTGCAATTCAAATGATGAACAGTACAAATTTAATTTCCCATCTTTAACCTTCCTTTTGGTTTTGATAAATATTAAAACACCCCCCTCCCCCGGTTTTGATAAATATTAACCCCACGCCCCTTCCCACCCCATGAAAAAAAAAAAACCACATATAGATCTTTAGTCTTGTCTGCCCCTCGTCATCTCGTCATGATCTAAACTTTCACTCATATAAATGATAAATCTCAAGGCATGAAGTTTCATGTCTTATATGATTGTGAATTTTAATAAAAATATGAAAAATTCAAAACTAACTAAATTGTGGGAAAACATGCTTCCAAACAGACATGGTAATGGGTTTGACATATGTAATGGAGATTTATATATGTAAATCACAATTTCATATCCTTTAACCCGAAAGAATGCTGTTAGTATTTTTATGTTGGCTAATTCATAGGGTGGACAAAACTCTGGGTCCATTGAGTTGTATTTTTTCTAATTTATTTTAAAATGGACTGTGGTTGTGTTGTTGGAAAAGCTGAAGCGAATGATAAAAGAAAAGAGAAGACCGGGCAAAAACCCCCAGGCCCGATCAATCGAAGCCTTTGTCCGATCGATCAGGCCATTGAGAGAATGTTCCGAAGAGCTACTCTAGAAGGTCATTGTTACTTCTACCTTTCTGGTATAATATAGTTCATCTTGACTGATAAGGTGCGAGGAGATCAAGAAAAGAGAACGGGGCACGGTGGATGTCGTGTTAGTGGATTCTTTGCATGAACAACTACAGTCCTTAGGTAGAGGTACAGACTGAGGTAAAGGAGCTTGTGAGTATATCTTGTAACTGTTCGTTAACTCGTGATTTTTAGTTCATGGTTTTTCTCCCTGGATAGGGTTTCCACGCTAAATATTGTGTCTGCCTTCTTGTGGTGTGTAATTGGTAGATAGCTAGTTCTATATTGCCTGATTGGTTATTTCTACTGCATTGATTGGTTAAATTAAAACTAGTAATTCATTATGGTAGCTTGCAAAAACCTTCAATTGGTATCAGGGCAGGTTACACTATTTTATTATGTTTGATCCAAATATTGCTGGGATTGACATCTACCGTGAAGGCACTTCAACCAATAAGTCTCCTCTACTGGATGGTACAAATTATGCTTATTGGAAGCCCGAATAGTTACCTTTATAAAAGTCATAGGTCTGAAAGTATGAAAATCTATTGTGAAGTCTATCCATTGCCCACTGTTACTACTGATGGGATAATCAGTCTTAAATATGAAGAATAGTAGACTAAGGATGAAGAATTGGCAGTCACTTGCAACTCTAGGGCTTTAAATGTTATTTATAACGGAGTTAGCATTTCTGAGTTTCGAAGAATTCCTACATGCACTACCGCAAAAAAAGCTTGGGATATTTTGCAGACTGTGCATGAAGGGACTGACATTGTCAAACAGTCAAAACTTCAGAAATTGTATACAGCCTTCGAAACCACAAAGATGGAAAATGATGAAACTTTTGATGAGTTCAATTCGAAGCTAAATGCAATTGTGAATGATACATTTACTTTGGGAGATCCAAGTCCTGAGAATAGAATTGTGAAAAAAGATTATGTAGTCTCTTCCAGAATAGTTTGATGCAAAGGTTGTGGCCATAGAGGAGAATAAAAATCTGAATATTCTCAAAGCTGGGGAGTTAGTTGGCAACCTTCAGACTTTTGAAGCAAGCATAAGGACTAATGAAAAATCAAAATCCAAAGGTGTTTCTTTAAGAGCCTCCAAAGAATCATTCAAGAAAATTGCTAGTGATTCTGATTCTGATTTTGATGAGATATATCCCCAAGTTGCTATTCAATTTATGAAGCAATTTCAGTTGTTTATGAAGGGGAAGAAAAGTGATTTGAAAATCCCTAAAAATCTTGTTAAGAAGAAATCTTCTAAGGGGATTCAATGTTTTGAGTGTCATCGTTATGGCCATATTGCCAGTGATTGTGCTAACAAAAAATAAAGAAATAAGGCTTTTAATTTGACTTGGGTTGATGATACTTCTAAGGAAGATGAAAAAAAATCTGAGTGTCTGAGAAGCCTGAAGCTAGCAAAGAAAAATTCATGACATTCATGGCAACTTCAATTTCTGCTACTCCACCAGTTTCTGATGATGGGACTGATCAAGGTATTAGTGAGTCAAAGACAAAACATGATTGGAAAGCTAAATATCAGATATTGTTTGCGAAGACCATTAAGATGCTAAAGATGAATAAAAAAGTAAGCTGAAAAGAATATGAAGAGCATAATATTTCTTTAAAAGCTGAATTGTTAGAAGCTCTTACAAAAGTGAGTCACTTAGAGGCAGAAAATAACAAATTGGCAGATAAATTGACTGTTGAAATACAGAAGTGTGATTTAATTAATCACGATATGAAGACCTTGAAAGCTGAAAAAACCAACTTGCAAGGAAGACTCAAGATGGTTCTTTCTAAGTTGGATACTACCAAGACTTCTCTAAATAGGATGAATATAGGGTCCAAAAAACTTGATGACATCCTGTGCAATCAAAAGGCAAAGACAGACATGCATGGCATTGGCTACGCTGACAGGGCATCTTCATCAAAAGCCAAAAGTACTAATTATTTTGTTCAAAATTTAGTTGTTATTAATTATGATGTTCATGTTGTCAACACAGCTGCCAAGAAGAAGAATGTGTCACGTTGTGAAAGAATTCCCACTTGTCATCACAGTGGAATTAAAGGACACATTCGACCTTATTGCAATAAGTTGCGAAAGTCACCAAATCAAAAGTAATGGAAAAGCAGAAGGAATAGTCACCTATTAAAAATAAAGCTGTATGAGTCAAGAAAGAAGGCCTTCCATCTGTATTGGTATACACTTTGCTAAAATATTTGAATATGCAAGTGTGCGTATCAAAGCTTTATCACCCATTATCAGCAAGATCAAGCCCCCACCCTAGTGCGGATAAGAAGATCATATTGAGGGGGAGTCAATATTGAGGGGGAGCTGCAAAATTCAGATTGACAGAAGCTGCTTGAAAAATAATTATTTGTCAGTTATGAACAAAAAGGGGGAGAATAATGAAGTTTGGGGGAGAAAACAAGCAAAAATCTACAGTTGTTGAAAATTTTTTTGGGCTGAAAATTCAATTTAATTTGGGTTTTTCTTATGGGTAGATTGTTTGTATTGTTCTAGAGAGTTTTGTCCATAAATTGCCAAAGGGGGAGATTGTTAGTATTTTTATGTTGGCTAATTATGTGGTGGACAAAACTCTGGGTCCATTGAGTTGTATTTTTCGAATTTATTTTAGAATGGACTGTGGTTGTGTCGCCGGAAGAGCTGAAGCGAAGAATAGAAGAAAAGAGAAGATCGGGCGTAAACCCCCAAGCCCGATCAATCGGAGCCTCTGTCCGATTGATCGGACTGAAGATGCGCCCCAGTTATTTGGGCTGTCCGATTGATCGGATAAGAGCGGCAAAACAGGAAAGTCTCCTTTTCTGATTTGGAATTGTTTCCTCTTTGAGACTATGTTTCCCAATTTGAGTCCTTCCTGTGCACTAAGTCTAAGGCATGAATTTGGGGCTATATATAGGGTATTGTTCTCTACCCTAAAGGCGACCACTCTCATTAATCTGAGTCAGAGAGAGATTATTCTCTAGAGCCATTGAGAGATTGTTCTGAATGGCTGCTCTAGAAGGTCATTGTTGCTTCTACATTTCTTGTAGAAGATAGTTCATCTTGACTGACAAGGTGCGAGGAGATCAAGTAAGGAGAACGGGGCACGATGGATATCATGTTAGTGGTTCTTTGTAAGAACAACTACAGTCCTTAGGTCGAGGTACAGACTGAGGTAAAGAAGCTCGTGAGTATATCTTGTAATTGTTCGTGAACTCTTGATTTCTGGTTCGTGATTTTTCTCCTTGGATAGGGTTTCCACGCTAAATATTGTGTCTGCCTTCTTGTGATTTGTGATTGGTAGATAACTAGTTCTATATTGTCTGATTGGTTATTTTTGCTGCATTGATTGGTTAAATTAGAATTAGTAATCCATTCTGGTAGCCTACAAAAACCTTCAAATGCCTTTCTTATAGAAACTGATCATGTTCCCAAGCGAACTGGCCATGCAAATCAGTTGTGGGGTCCAGTCTGGGGCAAGTAAAATGGGGTCAGCTTAAACCGTACAAACGTTGTGTGGGAGAGCAATACAAGTGTCGTGTTACTAGGCGAAGCAATGGAGTGTTGCACTCTAGATGGATAGGGTCCATAGGTTGGGGTGGAAATATTCAAGTAGGACCGCCCCATGAATTTTGAAGCCAACTCCAAGCCCTAATCCATTCATTTGTGGCCCACAAGTCTAACAGATTTATACATATTTAGCCCATATTTGACCGGTCTAATTTTTTCCTCTTTTTGTCAAAATCTTTAAATCGGGTAAAGATTTTGAAAATAGAGGCATTTGGCAGCATCACAATGCCTCTAGATGGTGTAGAGAAATAAAGGCAATGCCTCTATTTCCCACAGCCCAACTTTGACTACATGTGGAAGTTAGAGGGAAAAAAAAAGAGGCAAGTGAACAGTGATTATACCCATTCACGTCCTAGTCCGTTTCTTTGACTTTTTTTATCAAAATAGAAGAGCTTCAATCACGATCCAAACCGTTGGAAATGTTCACAAGATCAAACATGGTTATGAGGCCAGATTTATCCGTTGGATCATCGCCGATCTCGAGATATGTGCAAAAAAGGTTATTCATTAGATATAATTTGCTATGATTTGTGGGCCCCAAACGCAAGATTAAAATTGTTAGATCTCTTTATAAAGCTAAAAAAAAGGCTATATAGTCAATTTTCAAGACTTGGTACCTTGTGGATCTCGAGATATTCACAAAACAAAAACAACCATTGATGTTTTATTCTCAACATTGGATTTGTTAATGAGTAGTAAAGTTTTTTCGGTTTTTTTAATATTTATGGGTGTGTAAAACAAGATCCAAACCATTGGGAATGGTCATTAGATCAAACATGATCATGAGACCAAACCTCACACGTTGGATCATCACCAATCTCTATAGATATGAGCAAAAAACGTGAGCCATTATATGCAATTTTATGGATTATGTGGGCCCCAAACACAAGATCCAAACCGTTAGATCTCTTTGGAAGGTTGAGCACGGCCATGTGGTCAATTTTCATGGCCGAATACCTTGTGAATCTTAAAAAAATTTGTGAAAAGCTCTCAACCATTGATATTAAAAGGTCTATTTAACATAGATCATTGCATTACCAAACACCTCTTTTGATTCTAGCCTCTTTTTTTGTATGGCTCTTTTTTTTGTGGGTCTATTTTGAATGGTTTTTAAGAAAAAGACTAGTGATCCTAAACAAGGCCTTACACACATATAGATAGAGAGAGACCCTCAATCCAAAAATCCAGTCCATTCAAATGGGTACAAAGCCCCAGGATCAGTGACTATAAGGGGGTCCTAATTTGGTGATAGGTGGGCCACCAAGTGGTTCTCGCGGTAAGAACCATGCGAACCAATTCTCGCACATATATTTTCCATAAAATATATACACAATGTCATTTTATTACATACTTGACCTTGTACATTCAAGTCAAACCTCAAATTAGGATCCAAATCTACAAAGGTGTTAGGTTTGATTGGATGTTTATGATGAGCTTCCTGCATGATTGTCATGCACTTAGGGGTCCCCTACTCAAGCAACGGTATGAAGATAGAATCCTTTTTATAGCTATAAAACAAATATCAAAACCCCCATGTTGGAAGTATGTGGGCCTTCCAGATGGAATTTTAAAACTTTTGACCCTATTGACATGGGGATCAGACACTCAAAACACCAAGAACTCAATCTCAATATTTAAAACCCTTATCTCATCATATTAAGATCAGAGATCTATCAACAAAAGGACAAATCTGAACATGCACAAACAAGCATAAAGATCTACAAATATGACCGGTGCGGATCTATAACTGAGGAGCTCGTTCCTGCTCAAATCGAAAAGTTGATGTTCTTGATTCCGCAAAACCCTTTCGCAGTTGTAATCTACTAGGCCTTACAATCTACCACGCTATGATCATTTCGTAGGGAACTTATAAAGAGAATTGTGGGATCTCAGTTGAGAAGAAACCTTAGGCACTCGAGTGGGGAAATCAAAGGAGAAAAGAGAGGGAGAGAAAAGAACTCAATTGGACGTCCAGGTGTTGGGCATGCAACATATATTGGACGTCCACCCCTAAGCCTCATATATATAGTTTTGGAATTCCTCTATTAATGCACTTAGAAGTCTCACTTCTAATTCTCTTATGTATCCTAGTCCTAATTTCCTTATGAGTTCCAATTGTAGTAAAACTTTATCTTCCTTAGGACTAGCACGAGGACCACTAGGATTCCTTAGATCTGACCCCAATTGAAGCATCTGGATCCCACATCTCATGTGAATTCCGGATCAACAGTTAATTATAAATAATTCCACTAAATAAATGCAATCGCACTCCAGTCTTAGGAATTTCATAAGAAAGCCCTACACTTTTCAATAACTGCAAGCAATCTTTTTCATCAATTATATCTATGGATCCATTGGAATCAAACTATCTAACCAAATTGGATCCACCTCTTATTATCATTGTAACTTAATTAATTACACTGATCATCGATACTGGGACGGGTGTGCACTTATCGATGATTAATTTCATTAATCAACACAAGGGGATATTTCTCTTCTAGAGGACGGATTCCATTTTGAGAATATATGTTTCCACAGTCCCGCTACCATTGACCCAAGATACCGAGGTTTTGACTTGCAGTTGGCCTCACTCATTGTTAAGTTAAAGTAAATATTTAGTAGAAACTTGAGTCCATTACTCTCTCATGATTGAGAGCCTATTGTTTGGGAATTATAAGAGCATTCCTTAATTGAAGACAATATTTTGTATAAGGTGCTACTCAAGGTTCTTTAGTACATCCAATACACTAGTACAATAATCCAGAGTCTTCCACCCTGATGGTCGAGACAAACCATATTATCTCATAGTAATTGCATTGCTACAACCTTTTGAGATAAGATACACAGTCTCATCACTGGTTGTGAAAACTCTTCAATTATAAAACATGTGATCCATGTCTCTTACATGTGAATCTCATCCACACACATGGATCACATTTATTATACTTAAGGGCTCATATTCATATCATGAACAATAATGTCATTTTGTATTAATTATGTGCAACCATAAAATAAAATCCCATTCATCTCATAAATGAATGATGAAATTATAAATCAATCAAGATAATGTAACACCCCTCCAACCCATCCTAAATCCCTATATGCTCTCATCTATTTATATTTGAGCACTTCTTATAGTTATAATCCAGACCAAGGTGCGAATGATCTAGCACTAGATAGATCATTACTAAGGGATGGTTCTATTGAGAACCTTTTTCTCTTGTGTGTCCACCCAAAGAGCGGGAGTCATTCTATGCTGATGTGCCAATACCCAAGCATGTACTTCAATACTACCTTTGAAATAGTGTTGTATTTTCTATTGGGTAGAGTGGAAGTCATTTTTGTTCCTTTTGTCTATGGCACTGAATTTGAGCGAAACCTGGAAAAAAAATGCTACACTTTTAACATTTATTTATCCCTATAGTCATTATGGTTGCTATTCAATGTACTCATTCATGTTTGTTACTTATTCAATTAATTTGAATGACTCCTAACCTATATGTGTCAATGACAATTTTATGCTTGACTTCCCAAATATTTTGATATTCTACGCCTAAGAAGAAGCTTAGGGCCTGTTTGGACGCATAAAAAAGTACAAGATTTTTTATTTTTAAGAAAGTTTTCTTAACTTTCAAAATGGGTTGTTTGGATAACTTGAGAATTTCAAATATTATCTCATATCCTTCTAAAATATTGAAAGGTTTTCTCCTTCACCCCTATTGTGTAGGAAAGAATCTTCCAAGATTACATTATGTTATTTCACGGGTCTCCCTCCTTTTATCGTGCATCCTCTCGTCCCCTCCTTTTATTTTTGTCTCCTGCTTACTCTCTTTCTCTCCTTCTTCTCTTCCGTCTCCCGCGTCTTCTCCTTCTGGATACCATTTCCCACGGAAGAAAGGTACGCCATCTCATTCCTTTGCTTCTTTCTGTCTTCAGTTTTTTCCCAATCTCTTTACAGAAAATTATTCAAATCCTAGGTATTAAAAATCAGAAACAAACAGGCACTCAAGCTAGTGCTTCTATGACTCTATTAGCATATCCTGAAAAAGTTTCCTCTCTCATGTCTACTTCCTATGTTGGTCTATCAAGGAGTTGGTTAACCACCTTGTCCATTGACCATTTGTGCGGGATGCTTTTGTGAACCTCTTTCCCATCCCTTGGGTTTTAACGGAGTCATTTAAATCCCTCACAAAGATATTGGGATTAAATCTATGTCCTTCTGGTTAACATAGTCTAAACAAAAGGATCTTCAAAGGGAAAAGGTTCTTTGTGGTATAAGTAAATCCCAAGAATTTAAGCCACAATCATTGAATGGGGACCCCAAGCGAAGGAGTTGCAGGAAGTTCCAAACTTCATAAATATTGGAGAGCTTCGTTGATGGCCCATCAGTTTGATTAGGCTTGTGGGTTAATTTAATATTTTAACAATAGAGGGTGAAAAGGAAAGCCTTCATAGTTCAGACCCTACACTGTATGATAAACTCCTTAGGTTATTATTATGATAATTTCTCATTTTTGTGATTAATATTGTCATTTAATTGAGTTAGGCCAACCCAATATTCCATCGTTGTGGACCATCTTTTAATCCAAGCCACGCAAAATCACTGTCCCAGTTTCAATTGATGATGGACCAAATTCTCACCAATTGATTAGGCACCACTTGAAACAACTTTTAGGAGATGAAAAATCATCATATACAACAAATAATGAAATGGAAGCACATCATGCAATCCATCAATGGTATTAGACGTTCAAGAAAGATGGTCACACCATATGTATGTAAATGCATTGTGTTTACTATGTGAATTGCTTTACTTTAGGTATTAAAAATCAGAACTTTAATTGATTAGGTGTCGCTTGAGAGATGTCTTCATTGCCTTCCGATCCAAAGGTGGAAATAGAGCTTCATGTACACCTGCACACGATGCATTTGTAGTCGATTTTTTAGCAGAACAATGCAGTTTAGGGCGCTTCTCTAACAATGGATTTAAGAAAGAAATATGGAGAAAAGCAACGGAAGAATTAAATAAGAAATTTAATATTTCGGTAACCGTATAACAATTAAAAAGTCATATGGAAGATTTGAAAGCCCGATATAGGATTGTGAAGGCGTTGAGAGAGCAAAGTGGGTTTGGATGGGGTGACCTTTTGCAGATTTGCATTGCAGATGAAGATGTGTGGAATCGTTATATTAAGGTATATTTGCATGGAAACATACATTTCATTAATAAAAACTATCCATTTGAACTAAGTATATTAATAATTAATAGTATATTTTTTTTCACAGGCACATCCAGAAGCAAAAGCTTATAGAAGGACTTCTTTTCCGCTATATGATAATCTTAGCATCATATATGACGGTATGATATTTAATTTATTACATTGCCCAAAATAATATATATTATGATGATGAAAAATAATTTTGATTATAAACTTATTGTTATAGGTTGTACGGCAGAGGGCAAGCGACAAAAGTCAAGTCGCATCCCAATTACACAACCCTGTGTGGAAGAGCAAATTCCCGTTCAGAATTGCGCTACTCCTGCTATATCTCAACCACCATATAATGAGCGAGTGGAAGAGTCTGGTTCAAGCTCAGAGAATGTAGTGATAATGACACAAAAAGATAATCGAAGCAAATGTTTTGCAGTACCAAAATCACTAAATCGTCAAAAAAGAAGTCGAACAAGTGCTGGTGAGAGAATAGCTGATGAAATCTCAAGAATGGTGACATCATCCGATCGCTTAAGTGCTGCAACTCCACCTACATCAATAAAAGATTCGTATGAAATATGCCTAGAAGAACTTCAAAAAATAGAAGAACTAGATGAAAGAAACTATCATAGAAGCAGTAAAATTTCTTTGAGATCGACAAAATATAATCGCATTTATGACCCTCAAAGGACCATTGCGATTGCGATGGCTTCGTCAAAACTGTGGGGGGAGGCCAGATGCATAAGTCTCTATAATTTTATAATGGTTTTAATAAACTTTTTTGCATGGTTTATTATGAGATTGATGATGTTAAGAACTTTGTTAGTTACTCTTTTAATAATGCTTCATTGCGTCGTTTAAGTCGGGTTTGAGGATGCTTAAAACATTGTTCATTACTCTTTTAATAATAATTCATTGTGTGACTTCAAATGATATTTTATCAATACTTGAATTATTTGTTAGTGGTTTTTAATAGAATGTCTTTAATATTGTATTTATTTTTTTGCAGATATATATTTGGTTTTACTATGAAGTATTTCATTTATTAGAACTAAATATTTATTTTATTGCAGAAATTATAAAGAAAAACATAATGTCTAATGATGACATTAATACTCATCGAAGGGAGCAGGTTAAACTTAATATGCTTACTGTAGCGGCTGTTGCTGGTTGGTACATAGACACTTATCTTGATAAAAAGCCATGTCGTGATTCAGCACTTTCTGGTGCTGCTTATGTAAATGAATTATTATTTGGTCATTTAGAACGTTTTTGACAAGTTTGTCGTATGGAAAGGCCCATATTTATGAAGTTGTGTAATGTTATTCGTAGCAAAAATCTTTTATGTGATACACGAGATATAACTCTCGAATAATAACTCATAATGTTCCTATTCACGATCGGTCATAATGCTGTCAATCGTCAAGTTCAAGAACGTTTTCAACATTCAGGTGAAACAATCAGTCGTCATTTCAATAGAGTTCTTCAAGCTATACTTTCTCTTTCAACACAATACATACGTGATCCATCAATCAATGTTCCAATAGAAATTGCAAATGATACGCGTTTTTACCCATTTTTTTAAGGTAAATAATATCCTTTTAATTTAGACAATGTACTTATGATTAGTTTAATGATTCATTTTACGTAATATAGGATTGTATCGGAGCAATTGATGGAACACATATTCCTGTGTTCGTCGGGTCCCATGAGCAAGCACCGTATCGAAATTGACAGGGATTATTATCACAAAATGTTATGGCCGCTTGTACTTTTGATTTGAAGTTCATTCATATTCAAGCAGGATGGGAGGGTTCAGCATCAGACGATGTTGTTTTAAGGGCCGCAGAGAAAGATGGCTTTAAAGTACCACGAGGTATGTAATTTTATTTGGCTTCGATCAAATAATCCCATTTATTTATTAATCAAAATCTTACTTGTATTTCATTAGGTAAATATTATCTAGTTGATGCTGGATATGGAAACACTCCTAATTACATTGGCCCATACCGAGGAGTGCGATATCATTTGAGAGAGTTTGCTCGTGGAAGTATAGGCCCACAAGATGCCAAAGAACTATTCAACCTTCGCCATTCTTCCTTACGGAATGCAATTGAGCGTGTTTTCGGTGTAATAAAAAATCGCTTTCCAATATTGAAGAACACTTCTTCTCATTCATTTGACACGGTTACGGATGTAATAATTGCATGTTGCACCTTATACAATTTCATTCACATCCACTCTAACGGTGAAGATTGGATATTTGAAGAGTATGACCTTCAATATGAGAATCAGTCTTCTGAACAAGAGGATATCAATGAACCAGATGATGATTATAGCATGGATGGGCGACATCGGGAGGGCAATAGAATGCGAGAAGCAATTGCAAATGCTATGTGGGATGAATACAGCATTCGCACTAGAAGGCTAAGAGATCGGCATGAGCATCAATAAAAATCATATCATGGATTGTAATTATCGTCTTGATTTCTTTTGTTATAAACTTTGACGGGAAACTATAAATTTGCATATGATTATTTGTTTGACTCTAAAATCTGTGATGTCTTTGTTTTGGCATATATTATAATCTTTAGCAACTGCCAAACAGCCCAGTTTAAAATCTTTTGCATTCTTGAAAAAATGCCAAACAGCGACAATGTTGTAATATTATAATATTACACTATTATATTCTGCAACATTTGATTCTGCTACTATTTAAATCTAAAAATATTATATTCTGCACGTATCCAAACGGGCCCTTAGGGTAGAAGTATTGGATTTTTTTTTGCTTAAACGAGAGAGAACTGTAAACTATCATATTCCTAAACTAGCCTAATCTATTAAGCTAAAGGTGCATGTCTACAGTTTTCCATGTATTTGAAAGTGCAAACTAGACCTATGCGAGTCCTAGAGGAGGGTTGAGTAGGACTAATTAAAAACTTTAACTTAATTCATACAATTAATCCCACTTAGCACAATCACAAATCTACTTGAAGTAAACAATAGTGTATGACTATTGGGCTTGTTTGGCAACTCTACTAATAGAGTCAAGTAAAATAAAGCCCCCATTTCTCAAAAAAAAAAAAGTCACATCAAAAGCACTTTAATTCAAGGGGTTTTAACGAGAAAAACCCTCATAAGCGGCCATTGTATTAATTCGGGCCAAATAAAAATGGGCAGACAAAAGTGGTCCCTTGGGCCACTTATGTTTTTTTTTTATATGTTTTTTTTTTGTAATAGTCGATATCGACTATCCAAAAACCTGCGCATCACCTGCATCTCACCCTCTCCAGCGCCAGGCTTGGAGTGCATCACCTTCTCCAGCGCCTGCATCACATTATCCTTCACACCATCACTTTCTGAACCAGGTAAGAGTAGCCCAATATACATTCCTCGCATTGCACCATCACGTTCTCCCTCTCCATACAGAAGGCCGCCTGAAACTATGTGGGTTTGTGGCTGGGTTTGCTCTATCATTCCTCCAAAACGATCATCTTTAAGCTTTTATCGCAAGCCACCACTGCAGTGGCCACGATCCCCTGCTTCAATTTCATCGGCGAGATCGACCCAATCAACTACTACGATCCGCCCTGGGCGAGATTCCGATTCCACCCACTCAAACTCTTTGAAACTCCCCCAAACTCGACCGCTCCGGAAAAACCTCCAAACCCCACGAAAACCCTAACCTTAGATCTTGATTCCCTCTTCAAGGACATGATCGCATCTGATTGGGTGGCGCGCGATGACCGGATCCTTTGCGTCGGCTGCGGCGCGGGCGGTGATGGTTGAGGGCTTGTTCCTCTCTGGTGGTGAAGGGGGGCCCGTACCGGCTGCAGAAATGATTTTTCAGATTCGTATTGAGAAGGTTGTATATTGGATGGGTCAAGGAGATGATTTCAGATTCGTAGAACACTGAGGGTTCTTTGTTCATAGGTTGTTTGTTAGGCAGCAAACTCAATCATTACATGAGTTGAGGAGATATTTTTCAGGTTGGTAGAACTTTGGGGTTTTCTCCAGTTGAATGCTTTTCGATTACGAATTTGTGATGGGATGATGTCTTACTAGCATTAGATATTGAAGGTCCGACGATCACCAATCTCGGTCATTTGAAGTTAGTAGTTTCATGCAAAGGACATGATTGGCACATATGTTAATATATACAGACGATCACCAATCTCTTCTTTTCTCTTTTCCCCCCACCTTCACTGTTGCACTTCGCCCTCACAGCCTCTGCGCATACCTCTATCTCCATGCATCTCATCCGCACACACCCACCAACTTTATCTTTGCTTCTTCCTCCATCTCAAAGATTGTTGTAAGATTGATTTGAGATCAGTTGCAGAGAGCAAGAGAGAGATGAAGAGATGAATGAAGGTTCGAGCGGCCTTCTGTATGAGCGTCGATATCGACTATAGCGGTAAAAGACGAAAAAAAAAAAGAGAAACGTCAATTTAGGGCCCATTTTGTCTGCCCATTTTTATTGGGCCCAAATTAATTAATTGGCCGTTTACGGGGATTTTTCCCGTTAAATCCCCTTAATTCAAATCCCCCCCCCACCATATTTTTTTAAAAAAGTAAAAAAGCAACTCCATTTCTCTACTAAAAGACACACACGCACACACACACGCACACACACAACACACACACAAAAAAAAAAAAAAAACTCCACTTCCCAATCCAAAAGGTCAAAAAGATCTCATCACAAACAACTAAAAATAAAATACTATCATAACCCACTTATATTTTATTCTTTATTCAAAATAATCTTTACTTCACTCAATTCCCTTAGTAAAGCCCCCAAACAGGCCAAGAATGGCTATCAAGTAATCAAATGTGAAGTGCTATGTAAGTTGTGTGTACTAATCAACCAATGATATTCCAATTGTTCAATATAATCTAGCACATATGAATTGTATGCCAATGTGTGAATATCACAAGTATCTCAAAATTAATTATGACAACGAATCTTAGAGAGATAGAGACACAACGATTTTATAGTGGTTTGGTCCCTTGACTTACATCCACTCTTAAGAGCTTCAACACTCTTGGTTTCAATATTTGAGGTCACCACACAGGTACACGTCCAATCACATACACAACCAATTTTTTAATATGATAGTTTGATCACAAAGATCTAATCCACCAACACCTATTTTTTATAGTGGTTCGATCACAAAAGTCTAATCCACTTTATAATGATATTGAATCAAAATAAACCGAAGAACACTTGCCTCTTGAACTAGTCTTGAGTGTGCTTTTTGGGGCTTGAAATGTAGGTGAAGAAGATATTCCAATGTATGCACAACCAAGTGAGGGTGAGGTCTAGATATAGGCATGTTGTGGTTTAACTTTGAGGGATCAAAGTTTTCCCTAGAAGGTTTCCACAAATCACACTAATTTTTTAATTAGCAAAGCTAGCTCTATGATTTGCCTATGGAGGATCTAAGTGTGATTGGAATGGGTTATGAGGTATTAGAAGGATCTTACTTAGTGTAATGAGTGTGAGGGAAGAGGGCTCTCTTTTAGAGTAAAAACTATTCCTCATCCTCTCTCTTTACCAATTAAATTCCTCATCCTCTCTTTTTACCATTTATTGCCTTTTAAGGGCCCGTTTGGATGTTTACAAAATAAAAATTTAATAGATTTAAATATTGCAAGAATAAAATAATATAGAATAGAATACTGTAATATTATAATATTTTTACTGTTTGGCAATTTTTGAAGAATATTACAGATTCTAAATTGAGTTGTTTGGAAGGTGCTATGATTAAAGTAAATTACATTATTAGAATAATTTTTTATTAAATATTTTAATTTATATGTAATTTACCATATCTAGATAGAAAAGTAGTGTTGTAAAGTAAAGTTCAACTGTCATGTTTTTAGCATAAGTTACTTTTCTTTTATCACATAAAACCATGGTAAAGCATACAAAAAAACAACTACTTTATAACTCTCTCTCCCACTTTGCTATACTACACACTTCATCTCACCTTTTACCATGATATGAGACAATTTTTATTTTAGCTTCACTACACCTGTAAAGAAGTCACTTTTTATTTACCATATAAAACTACGATAAAATGTGATAAAAAAAAACTACTTTACCATTCCTTCCCACTTTACTTCACCATATACTTTATCCTACCTTTACCATGCTGTGATATTTACTTTTACTTTACTTTACCATATATGTAGAAAAATACATCATAATGAATTTGGTGAACTAAAGTCTTTACTTTACTCTACCACTTTGTAATCGTCATTTTGGAAGATTTTTATTTTGTAGAAAGTTTTTTACGGAGGGGAGCTGTAGGAGAAATATTGAGCTTTTTGAAAGAAAAGAATCTTTCCTTCAAGTTTTTATTGAGTTACCAAATGCATAAGATTTTCTTATGTAGAAAACGAATGATTATATTCTATAAAATATTATTTTCTTGTACATCCAAATAGGCCCTAAGTGTGCCTTTCTTTACCTATTTGGCAAGTCTATTTCCAGGCTCCTGTTGTCTTAAAACTATTTCAAAACGAAAATAGATTGTTTGGTAATAATTTTGGGACCCTTCATTTGGAAACTAATAAAGACGTTGAAGCTCAACCAGATTTTAAGCATAATTGAAACAAACCTCCAAATCCTGAGCACACAAACATTGATGTGCTACAGTAAATTCTTGGTCCAATAACCATCACTGTCCTTTCATTTTTAAATTATAGGACCATACATAATGATTCAAACCATTAGAAGTTTTAAGAAGATCAAATATGGCTATGGGCTCAAATTTGAGCCGTTGATCTATTACAGATCTTGAGATATTCGTAAAAAGCCACAAAACTATAGGTTTGGAATTTTAGACTTCGGTGGGTCCCATAATCACAATCTGATTTTTTGATCCTCTTTGGAAGACTCAAAGCGGCTATACCTAAATTTTGCATCCCCTAATTTGGTCCAAATATTGAGAAAATAATGAAAATTTGATAACCATTGGATACTCTTGGTCAGAAACAACAATTTACAAGTGATGAAATCCTCTCCCCTTTTTATTTTTTTTCTTAAATTTTGGGCCACTAAACTACCATCCTAATTGTTGAGAATATTTAATAGTCCCAACACGGCGATAGTATCAAATTTGAGTCGTTGATCTATCACGGATCTTAGGATATTTGAAAAACATGAAAACCATTTGATCTAAATTTATGGACTTTGGGACTCTAATCAAGATCCGAATTGTTGACCCTCTTAGGAATATTAAAAAATGGCCATGGGTTCAAAAAACAACCATTGATTCATTTTGGATATTAAGAAATTTATGAAATATCATGTACCACTAGATTTAAAAAGTATCTTTCAATTAGTTTTTTTTTTGTGTTATCAAATAATTTATTTCAAAAACATCTATTTTAAACAAGGGCCATTTGAAACAAATCTATTTCATGCAGATCTGTTTGATATAGAAAAGAATTGCCAAACAAGCCCTCTTGACTCTTAAGAGTAGAGTATTTTTTTTTTTTTTGTTTTTTAATCATTTCGTGTCTTTATTTGAACCCTCTCTTATTTTATTTTCTCTTGATATCACCTTTAGTTTTATTTCATTTCACCTCTTGTGGGTAGGGTTGCAAACATGTATCCGATTCTCTGATTATCCCGACATTTCGACCCGCAAAAAATAGGTTTGGAACCTATTTTAGGTTCCGATTCACAAACGGGTCTGGGTCTAGAAGTTAATTTAGGCTCCGATTGATAAACAAGCCCAATTTTAGGTCCATATAAGTTTCGACCCATGGACCCAACATATGAGTATTTGATGTTGTAAAATGCAGCTCAAAATCATTTTTTTAAAATATTTTTATTTTTAATCTTAGAAGTAGTAAATTTGATGCACTATTATAAACTGAATGATATTCTTATTTTAAATATAGTAAAAAAGAAAAATAGATGAAATAAAAAAAAATTAAAATCGACTTTGGAACCAGATTTTGATCCTCAAAGTAGATCTGGTTTCGAAACTGGATCCATATTTTCCTATCGAAAGTGAATCTAGAAGAAACAAAACTAGTTCCGAATCAAAACCGGTCATGATCGAAATTCAAAAACCATATATAATAATTTAGAAATGAGTCCTGATTAGGTCCAGCGTGGTTCGAACCGGAACTGCTTGAGTTTGCAACGCTACTCGTGGGAACAAACAGGCGTAAGGTCACGAACTTCTTATAAAAACACATTGTTTCGTGCTCTAAAAATTGTATAGAATGGAATTGAGTACTTCTGGGCTCTCGCTTCGCACGTAGATCTTTCTCTCTGCAAATTGCTCTCGCCATCTCAATCTCTCGATCTCTTCTGGGTTCAAAACCGTATGATATTTTCGACTCCTCTTTTAGCTCTCTGTCTATCTGCAAATACCTATTAACACTATCATCTCTCTTGCAGATCCCTCTCGCCCCGCACCCATAGACAGCTTTGTCTCATTACAAACAAATACAAATACTCCCCATCAATCCCTGTCGTGGTATGTGATTCATCTCTCTATGGTTTGATTGATTTCTATCTATTGTTGATTTCATCTCTGTAGGGTCGCCCCAGATCAGATTTTTAAATCCCAAAGAGTGTTACCTTAGCCCAAATCAGATTTCTTGACATTACCAACAGATTCTTATGATTTCAGTAGAAAAAAAGGGACATTTTGATATGTTTGATGTGTTTATATATTTGGAATGTGATATGTTGATGTGTGTATATGATGGGTTCTCAAGATAATGGCGCTTTTTTTTTTTGGAGTTTCTTTTCCACCCAAACAAAAATCTGCTTGAAATCCGTATACCAAGTGTACGTTATAATGCTTGGAAGAAACATTGGCTTTATCCCAGTGTGTGTTTCTTCATCTTTTGTGTGGGTAAAAACTAAGAAGACCAGTTTTTTTCATATTGAAAGGGGTCTTTTGAAATTAGCAGAAACATGGGTTTGTCCATTCCTCTAATGAATATTGCATTCTGGCATACAATAGAAGAAGAAACTGCTTTGTATGTTTAAATGACTATCAGAAGTGTTAACTCATTCTTCTGTCTCCATTCATGTATTGGGGGAATTTTCCATCTCTTTATTGAAAAGAGAAGGGATGTGCTTCTTATGTGTAACAGACTGTTAGAGGTGAGTAATCTCATATTAAAAACATTCAATGTGAAAAATGATTAAACCAGATAAATACATTGTAGAACCTCGCATCTGGAGTCTGGACCTGAAACATGGGCTTGAACTGATTTTGAGTTGTCTTTGAACGACTCAAAAGAAACAACATTCATGGGTGTCGCTAAAAATATACACCAAGATAAGATGTTCGTCTTGTTCTCGTAATTTTCGAGTTTGACTCAAGGAGATGCATACCTTGATAAAGTACAAGTGTGGATGTGGTTCTATCATCCAGTCCATTGATCTCACAGGCAATACATTGGATGGATCAGTTGGTATATTTTCTGCTATCCTCTATGCAAATTGTAAATCATTGATCAACGGCCTGAAATATACAGTAAAGAATTACAGCAGAGGCAGACAGGTAATGTATGGTAAAAGCTTTCACTAGGGCTCATTTCATGATTATTTTTCTATGTACTAAAATGGTGTCTGTACTCGTGATTTTGCAACTTATTAGATAGGAATGTAGAATAAAATATTCTCTCAAAATATATGAAGCGTGAGTTCGTCGGATACAACATTTTTCCTATGATGTCCGGATACGGACACGGGACAGGGGAACGAGCGTCCAATACATCAACTTCAAAATTTTAGGATACGTATACGGGTACGGCATTCCTAGAAATATATAAATATAAATATTTAATTAGGAATTTATTTTAGGTGGAATGATTATTTTATCTCAATTTAGAGCTCAAAAATTACAAGGCCCACTGTTTGTTTCAAATTTTCAATTAGGTGGGCCTCACAATACAATATCTCAGGATAGAAAAAGATAAAAAAAGAAAAGTGGGCTGAGTGGCTGACTGGATCAGTAGCCCAACATTAAAAAGCGAAGAAAAGAAAAATGGGCTGAGTGGCTGATGGGCTTAGTAGCCCAACATTAAAAAAAGAAAGAAACAAAACAAGCCCAATGGGCCCATACTTGTTTATAAGAGCGATGGTTCTTTTTCTCCCTTTTCGTTGGCTTCTCTAGGGCACGAATGAATGAAAAAAAAAAGGGTGATTCTAAACTCACCCACATGGTTTGCTGAACACACCCACCTTTTAAAAAAAAATACACATTACGAAAATACCCCTCTCCCTCTCCTTCCTTCTCTCTCCCTCTCCTTGCTCCGGCGACCTCCGGCTGGGAGGGAGCGACGTAGAGAAATGGAGGGATAGAGAGAGAGATTGGAGGGGGAAAGGGAGATGGAGAGGGCGGGGAGGGAGGGAGGCAGAGGGAGTAAGGGAGAAAGAGGGAGAGGGCGGGCGGAAGGAGAGGGGAGATGGAGCGGGTGGGGAGAGGGAGGCAGAAAGAGAAAGGGAGAAGGAGAAGGAGGGAGAGGGAGGGCTGGCTGCAGAGCTTCCAGATATCTGGTCTCCGTCGAACAATTTCACCGGTCGGGCGATCTCCGAAGGGGAGACCTACGCCACGGTGGCGACGAGCAGTCCCAAACGGAGAGCGGGAGGAACGGGGACAAATGGGTCTGCGAGGTGCGACGACGGATAAATGCAGCCGTGCATATCTTATGTGCATGGGGTTGATAAACCGTGCAAATGAAAAATGCACGGTGTTTCCCAGCCGTGCACCTTACTATGTGCACAGCTCCGAAACTTCGTGCACATTTGGAGAAGACTGCGATCTGTGCTTGGATATGATCAACCGTGTAAATGAAAAATGCACGGGATTTTCCGGCCGTGCACCTCTCTATGTGGACGGCTCCGAAACTCCGTGCACCTCGGGAGAAGACTGCGATCAAGAGAGGGCGGAGAGAGTTGCAGGGCGGAGGGGAAAATGGAGATGGAAGAAGAGATATGGTGAAGCATGGACAGAAAGAAACAAAGGAATGAAAAGAGAGGGGGGAGAGATGAAGGAGAGAGAGGGGAGATGGAGTGGGCGGTGGCAGAGAGGGAGAGAGAGATGGGTGCGCAGTGGGGTGGAGAGAGTTGCAGGGCGGAGGGGAAAAATGGAGATAGAGAGGGTGAAGCAGGGAGAGGAGAAGATGGCGAAGAGAGAGGGAGATGAAGAGGGTTATGCGCAGTGGGTGCAGGTGGCAGGGAGGAAGGGAAGAAGGCTGGCGGAGGAGGAGAACGGTGATCTGCAGGTGAGAGAAGATGAGGGTATTTTGGGTATTTTTTGAAAAGTGGGTGGGCACAGCAAAAAACGTGGGTGCATATAGAATCTCCCAAAAAAAAAGGAAGAAAGAAGAAGAAGAAGAAAGAAGAAATAAAAAAGAAAGGAGGAAGAAGAAGAGGAGGAATACCTGGCACCACCTCGAGCTCGAAGCAGCAGTTGAAGCAGGTGGGTCTCCTCCTCCTCTTCTTCTTTTTTGTTTTCCTTTTGATCAAACTAAGAGAGAGACAGGAATTGGCCGAAATGGAAAATCTGCCGAAGTATTGGGCAAAAAAATAACGCAAGCCGTATCTTGAAATTGCCCCCCCCCGTATCCAAGCCGTATCTTGCGGTATCCCCGGTATCCCGTACCGGTATCCGTATCGGACCGTATCGGTAAGGGTACCACAAGTAATTTGCCGTATCCGGGTATCATAGCATTTATCCCATGGAGGGGAGATTACCTTGTTTGTTTTTTAGTGTGTTTTAGGATTTATTTTTGGCATGTGATAAGAGTGGTTGTTTATGCCTTTTTCCCCCCAATGAATGTCTACCTTACGAGAGAGTCGCAATTGCGACAGTAAGGAGGAAGACAAGGGAAAGATTTGACAACGAAGTAATTCCTTTTTTTTTTTTTTGGTGTGCATTAATATTACCTAGTGGGAAAAGGCTTGGTTTGGTTTGGTTTGGTTTGGTGTGCATTAATATTATCCATCTGCATATTGCAGATGAACTGATGATTTGGTTTGCATTTATTTGGTCTTATTTCCAACAGCCACTCTTCCACATTCATGAAAAGTGGGCCCCACTTATCAATACTTGTGGTAGGCGGGGCTGAAGAACTTTGATTTCACATGTTTGATGTTGATTTGGATTGGCTCTTTTGGATGTGTATGTTGCTTGATATGGGGCAGTTGTATTTACATTTGATAAGATAACTAGGCTCCACTCATCATCACTTTAGTTAGGCTCAAGAACTGCAGTTTGTGTGCTTGATGTTGTTTTGGATGAGTGGGCGTCACCTTGGATAGGTGGGGGGCAAGAACTTTGATTTTGTCATTGCTTGAAATGAATGGTTATTGAAAATGTAAAAAGTTTACATAGGAATTCACATTGATGAAACGTACTATATAATCTGTTTTATGTGGTAATTAGCTATGTAAGTGGTGATTACAAACAAATATGATAATTTTAGCAATACACAAATTCATTATGTTCCCATCAGATGCATATATGTAATCAATGCATTAATTAATGCATATGTATTACATGTGAAACAAACTGGCTCTAAATAAAAATGCTCGTGCTTTGAGACAAGATTGGAATTTGAGCTGCAGGGATTGGGTTTTTTGATGGAAGAAGCATGAGTGTCATTAATTGCTTAGCAATACACAAATTCATTATGTTCCCATCAGATGCATATATGTAATCAATGCATTAATTAATGCATATGTATTACATGTGAAACAAACTGGCTCTAAATAAAAATGCTCGTGCTTTGAGACAAGATTGGAATTTGAGCTGCAGGGATTGGGTTTTTTGATGGAAGAAGCATGAGTGTCATTAATTGCTGGAGAGAAGCATCAGAAGCGGAGTAATTTTGCAGAGATTTTTCCTTTTCAAGGTCAGATGGAGTCCGCCTCAATCATGAAGCTTCTTGAAGAGGACGAGGTTCATGATCTTCTTCCTGCCATTTTTCTAACTAAATGTATTGGGGCTTTTTTGTTGTTTGATGCCTTGATATATGAAAGATTACTCTCTGATTATGTCTCTTATTATTTCAGGATGAGAATCTGCACTCTGGGGCAGATGTGGAGGCATTTACAGCTGCTCTGAACAGGGATATTGGAGGAGGGGGTGGAGGAGACACCCTAGTTTCTCAGTCTATTGATTCAGATGCTGGTAATATGATGCAACTCTCTCTCTCTAGAGTAGCTTATGTTGGATGACTTAAATTTTTTTTTGTACTACCATGCTTATAGATTTTTATTTAGTGAGACTGCCCAAAACTAGGAATTAACTGAACATTCTGCAAAAAACATTTCCTACACAGTGACGGAGCCAGGAATTTCTGTTTTGGGTTTTTTTTTTTGGTTTGGGGGGGGGGGGGGGGGGGGGGGGGGGGGGGAATTTCCTCCTGTCGCCCGCCCCTCCCTTTGTCCCTGGGCAGTGGGCCCACATGACCTCCCATAATCAAACCCATCCCTTTACGCTTGCTCTGAATTGACACCAGGGTACTGTACAGGGTAGCAGCACTACTACTGCCCACATTTCTAGGCTAAATTCTGTTAATCATCTGCACAATCATTTTAGAGTTCGAACTACATGGTATTGAATCTTCTTTATGCTTTGATTACCTCTTTTGCCCACTCTTTAGGAGTATCATCCCTCGGAAGCAACCCAACATCAGATCAGTTGATTGGACAATGGCAAGCTTCCAGTCAGGAGGAAAGTCTTGCCTGCCAGGATCAAAAGCAAGAGCAACAACATGATTCTTTGCCACAGCAGCATTCATCCGAAACGGAGGCGATGCCACATGGTCCTATAGCTGAGAACCAGAATCAAGAAGATGGTCTCCCTCTGGAAAATGAGAAGCTTCCATCGCAGTATAATAAGTCTCAGGATGATCAGCAACATCAACAGACAGAACAAAATACAATCCAACTCTCTGAAAAGAATCAGGTCCAGGTTTCTGAAAAGGATTCTGTTCAGCACCCAGAGCAGGATAGGATGAATCAATCTGGAAACCAGCATCAACTTCCAAAACCACCTCAGTTGAGTAATCAGCAGGCTCCTGTGGCGGACCCTAGAAACAACTCAGCGAGAAGGATACCATTTTACTCAATACTTCCAATATTACGCCCTCATCTAGATAAGGATAGAGCGATGCAGCTTGAGGCAATTTTTGGAAAATTGAGGGTGCTTCTCTTTCATATATTTATTATTTTGGTTAAATAGTCATGTTTGATTATACATTTTTCTTGCTTTAAGAATTATACATGGAACTAAGGCCGACATTCTGGTGTTCAAAGTGATATATATATGGTGGGTCCTATTTTGGGACGGGAAGTATTACAAACATCTCCCTTACTGAATGAACCTAACCATCAGATTTATGGTGTGGCCCATCCTATGCTTGATCCCACCAATGGATGGACCAGATTATCAAAAGTAAGACCATCTGCATAATCTCTTGTTGAACAACAAACTAAGATTCTCTTAGTTGAGAATCCGTAGTTGCTTAATATTGAAAATCAACTGCTTGTCTAAGTATAGTCTGTCTATTTGCCTTTTAAAGTCGTGTATGTAGCTTATATTGGGACTTTATGTTATCTATTATAATCCCATAATTTCTTTTTCTAGAAAAATGAAGTTGACAAAGAGGACTTTCTAAGAGTTGTGAGAAATATTGTGGGTGATAAGATGCTTAGAATGGCAGCTCAGCGGATACAGATGCAGGCAAGTAGATCATATATTTGATGTAACCATAGTTTTCAAAATCGGAATCGTATCACAAATCGTTCATACCCATGAATCGAATCGCAAATCGTAGGATTTTTATTTTTCTAATTAAAATGAAAAATAAAAAATAAAAGAAAAAAGTAATTATTCATAACCATCCATTTTCCCATTTATATAAGTATAAATATAATAACAAGTATATCATACAATCATATCAAGAACATCATGACATATATATATATCATACAATCATATCAAGAACATCATGACATATATATATGGGCCAAGACAGCTTAGGATAAACTTCTGTAAGCTCACGCTTGTGGGGCCCACCCTTGGTCCATCCAAATGGACCAAACACACAACCCCCCTGAAGTGCACATGTCCACCAACTTTTGGTCAGATCCGAATTTATTGGACCATTGGATCCACTGTGTACCAATCCGAATGGACTATTGACCATTAAACTTTTGGGGCCCAGATGGAGATGATAGAAATCACGGTTGAGGCTGATTTTTTGTAAAGAGGAGGGTCTCAGGGAGTCATTGAAATCCCCCCATCCCCATCTCCATGTGGGTTCCTAGGTTGGCACCACCATATACTTGAGCTTACCTTATCCTAAGCTTGAGCTTAGTAGAGCCTTGCCCTACATACATATATATATATATATATATATGAAATAAATGATGTGTAAATAATTAAATAATTTTAAAGTATCAATATTTATTTTTATTATCTTTATATCAAAATATAGAAATAAAAATAAAATTCAAACAATCAATCTTACACAGTAGGATATCTCTTGAAGTTAAGAAAGTGTTCATAAAGAAAAAAAACCAAAATTGATTAAAAGAAGAAGAAGATATAGACAGACACTATATATACACTCGAATGCTTTAGTTAAATGCATGTTCTTTATTCATCTTTAAAACCTTATCAAAGGCTAAAAAACTCTTAGGAGGTTTCGTTAACTACTAAATAACCTTTTAAAAATAAAAGCGCTAAAAAGAATAAAGAATAAAGAAAGAAAAAAGGTATCAGATTATTAATATTAATTTATTGGTTGTAAATATTCTCACTTAGTGGAATCGCTTGAATTGTAAGATTCGATGAAACGAGTATTGAATTGTATGGATTTACACATGAATCCTAAGATTCATTTGTAAATGAGATTTGTTGCATAGATACGAACTGTTTTCCTTAAGATTCGGGATACAAATTGGGATTTGGGATACGAATCGTAGGATTCTGTTAACTATGGATGTAACATTATCAATTTTTGTGCTTTTAGCACTTCTCTAAAAGTGGCAGTTTGCTTGATGGTATCAGCAAAGGGCTCAAGCTCAGGCTACAGGAACCTCAGAAATGGCTCCTCATCAGTATCAGTTGCAGTCTCAAGCATCTTTGCAGCAGCTTCATTTGCCATCTTCTAGTGCTCAACAGTTGACTGAAACTCAACCACATTTACAGCATCATTCTACTTCATCAAACCAACATCAGAAAGGGCCTGGAGCTCCAACACATACATCTCAGTTTCCAGTTTCAACAGCTCCAGGACAGGTTGTCCCAGACAAAGAAAACCTTGGCGAGATATCTATGGAGGCAGAACACCGTTCAGACTCACAGATGACCCATGTTAGCCCCAACATGAGTATTGTGAAAAGAGAAAGGGAGACCCCCATGGTTTCTGGAACAGCAGTTAACAAGCAGCAGCAACAACAGTTGCATATTCCTCCAACACCTTTTCCAATGTATGGAGGTGCAATTGGTAATTATAATACGCATGCATATTCTGGGCCATCAGCTAGTGTCGCGGTATCTTCTATTCAAGCCCAAGATCCACAGATAAGGCCAGTTTCACACCTACAAACCGGCATGGTTTCATCTCAACTAGCACCTTCTCATTCCAAAAATCCCATGAATTCGCCCAGGTATGAGCTACGAAGTAGAATGAATGAAAACAAGAGGGTGCAAGGTGGACCTCTTACTCAAGTGCCAAGCCAATCGACTATGCTGCAGAGCTCTGTTGCATGGCAGTCATCGCTAAACAATGACCCGAAGAGTAGTGGTTTAACACCACTTGTTTATCCGAAACAGGAACCAGTCGACCACATATCAAAACAGCAACATAATCCTCGGTTGTCGGCTCCACACAGCTCATCTTCTTTTGGTCTTCACATTGACCAAGGAAGCTCTTCTGTTGGGCCATCGAAGGAGGAAGCCAATGAGAAGCAGTCGGCTAGAATGGGTTTTGCTACTGCACCAGTCATGATGGCTGCAAATCAGATGTCAGGCCCAGTTTCAGCACAACAGGACTCCTCAATGCAGGTATTAGTCCAATCGAGATTGTTATTTTGTATGGGTGTTATAAACTGTTAAGGGCTTGCTTTCTTATCTTCTCCTGTTCAATTTTTTTCTTAGTTTAATAGAATCCTTTTCTTTACTGGTTCAACAAAGAGAAAAACATTAGTAGCTATATTTATTTCTCAACAGGTATTTTCCGGAAAGCATTTGTACCAGCCATCTGTTTCATTCATAGTTACCTGATTCACTCTCATGGGTATCGAATCATGAACAATTCATTTTGAATAATTCGCTATTCGATTTGATGAGTTCAAAAATCTCGAAATCCCTAATTCAGTGCCGTTTGATACCTTCGTTGAAGAAGATGAAATTTCTTTCCCTCAATCAGCTAAATCTCTAGTTTGGTGTAGTCCGACTTGTGGTAAATCTGCATCCCACTTGTCGCAGAGCCTCTCCTCCGATGGAAAATCTTTGTGTATGTCTGTCTTCCTCCTCTTTCCGAATGAAGAAAACACGATATGACCAAGATACCGGAAACCCCCTGGCTCTGAGAAGAACAACCATATTGCTATTCTTCTTTGAAGAGGAGGCGTCCATATTACTGTTTGGGCCCTTTGCAATAAATTCATTGATGACACACTTTTGAAATCCGATAGAACTACACCACGAACTCTCATTAGTGTCATTCCCATCGTCAGATTACCATGTATAGAAATGTGATTTTAACTTTTTTTTAATCATATATTTTTACTTGATCTTTTTCGTGGTGGATATAAGCACGATTGAAGTGAAATTTAAATCATAGAACAATGTGGGTTACTGTGTCTACATGCTCGATCTTACGGTGGGGCCAAAAATTGGAGTAAAATTTGATAATATCTCATCCAAGAGGAGGGTATTGATTTTGAGCCATCCAAACTCCAAATTTTCAAAAGGTGGCCCAACAGATAAATTTCACTTCTCTCAAGAATCCATTAGTGAGAAAATCAAGATAAATATTCATAGTTGGATTTCAGTTTATGCTGGCTAGATAAGATACATAAGAGGTGACTGGACTGACTGAATTTTTATCACTCTTGAATCGGGATCGGGGATCCCTTTTGGACAGTTGTTGGAGAATACATGAGATCATCTCTGTTAATCCTTTATGTAGGGCTTGTATCTTAAATCTAAGTTGCTACAATTTACCATCACCATATGTGTTCATTATGAGTCAAATTTCGCTCTAGCCTACCATCAGATTGATCATGTGCAGAACACTGATGAAAATACAAAATAAAGAGAGTTGAATCAAGTGCATATGAGCGATCAATTTGATAGTGTGTTCCAAGTTCCAACTCTATTCTAGTGAAATCTCATATAAATATAATAGATGAAGGGACAGCTACAACAGATGATTAGGATTTCTTATATGAGCCCCACTAATTAATTTATTCAGGTGGACATAGAGAATATGAAGGCCTTCCATTGTAACCAAAACCTAATCAGGAAAAATGGTCACAGCGCAGGCTGTGGGCCCTACTTGAGACCTTCAGTCTTAGGTGAAATGGAGAGATTGAAATGGCCTACTTCCATCCATGGGCCCACAAAAAAACAAACTTTGAAAATGAGCCCCTCTAACTATTATTAATTTACCAAAGCTCGTTTCAATGTGCCCATTGAGTGGAAGAGACTTTTATTTGAATTTAAATTTATTTAATTATCATTTATAATTTTCATGAAACGTCATCATTTATATATATAACTTTTGCAGCGCACACACAATATATATAAAAATTAGAACTATGAATATATGCCAACCTTATTTAATTATATATCCAAATTTTTGCATTGAATTTATTGAACTCGAACGATAAATTGAGGGAATCGAAAAACGAATTAAATAAGTCCTCCATCGAATTTCTGAATTAGGTTAAGTTTGTACTTGAATGTATATCTTTTGAACTGCGAATCAGGTAACCATGATTTCATCTGTGAGAATTAGGTCTTGATGAATTAGAAACAGAACAAGTTTCTAAGAAGTTCTGTAACCGAAATGACTGATTTCCATTTTCACGTAGTTAGTTCCTGTATTAATGTTCATGATAGCTATACCTTAATTCAATGGGTGAAAGTAAACTGATCCCACATGGTAGAACATGCATTCTTGGTTTTAAATAACTATAGATGAGGATGTCAATAATGATGTGATATGTACTTTTCTGTGGTTACTAGAGTTGGGACAGTGTGTATGGTTAGAGCCCTTTGATGAATGGTGCATGATAGTTGATACGATATATTTGTGAACTCTATGAGTCTATGACATGGGTCAAGCTTTGTTTATGGCCGAGAGACTTGGGTAGCTTCTTAAATGCTATTCTAGATTCACTCTGCCAAACTGGTCTTTAACTAGTATATGTCAGACAACTGGTATTTAGACTAAAAAGGTGACACTACAGCACTTTTGGAAAGAGAATCTTTAGGTCCGCATTGTCTCTAAGACTCCTGTTTGGGTAATTCACTTGTAAAATGATTTGAAGTGAAGGGTCACTTTAAGAGACGAGACAAGTAGAGGCGTCGTATCAAAAAGTATAAAATTTCAAAAATCACTTCTTCTTCTTTTTAAAGTCAAAAGTTATTCTCCCATTCCACTAAATGACAAAAAGGCCTCTTCTTTTTATTCAAAAAAGTTCCTTCTCGTGCCACAAAATGATAAAAAGTCAAGAAGGTGAATTTTGAAGATTTGTACTTTTTGATAGGACCCCTCTTCTTTTCTTGTCTCTTAAAATGGTCCTTCACTTCAATCCACTTTACAATTGAAATGCCCAAACTAGGGGTGCACAAAAAAACTGCTAAACCGCTAAACCAAACCGGACCGATCCGAACCAGGCAGTTCAGATCAGTTTTGTAGTAGATCGGTTCGGTCACGGTTCGGATTTCCTTCAAACCGTTCGGTTCAGTTTTCGGTTTGAAGGTGCGGTTAAGCTGCTCAAATCGAACCGAACCAAACCAATTATATAAATATATATTTTTTATAAAATATATAAAGGAATATGAAAAATTACTTGAAGAAGACTCGAACCCTCACTCCGTTACTTGAAGTCCAACGTCTCTCACCAATTGAACTGCAATTTTTTTTGTGAAAAAAAAAATAAAATAAAAAAAAACAAAAAAACTGTAACCAAACTGAATCGGTTCCTTTTGGTTCGGTTTGAGCACATGGGCGGTTCGGTTCGGTTTGGGAAAATAGAAAACTGATGGGTTCGGTTTGGTTGAGGTTTTCCCTCCAAACCGATCCGAACCGCCCATGTGCACCTCTAGCCCAAAAAGGCGGCGATCTAGCTGATCCTATATTATGGAAATTGTTTATTGAATGATGAATAGCAAATAAGGTTGCCTTCTCCTATGTTGATTCCTTTTCATGTTCCTTTACCTGTCTGATAATTGCACTTTATATCAAAGTATTGTCTATTTTAATAATCCTTTTCCCCTTCTAATGCCGCCCCCCCCCACCCCCCCCCCCCCCCCCCCACCACCACCACCACCACCACCACCACACACACACACACACACACACACACACCCACCCATGCACACATGTAGACGCACACATTTGCACGCGCCCCTACACAAAAAAAAAAAAAGAAAAAAGGAAAAAAAGAAGAAGAAAAGTCCAGTTGCACGGGCACCATACGAAATTGCTGTTCTCAGTTATGTTTTCTCCCTCTCTAATGTCAATTCATTGCTGTTTTATAAAATTAGATGCGTTCTCCGATGGCATCTGCAGCCACTCCAGTTGGAGCTGGAACTAACGCAAGGACACCCCCTAAGAAGCCACCTGTTGGACAAAAGAGACCAATGGAGGCAGCTGGTAATCTCTCGCCCATTTCAAGGTGAACCTCACACGCAGCATTATGCAGTTCCATGGTAATTAGGCTTTATTCCACATAAATTAAACATTTTCTTCTTAATGTTGTCGGTTATTCGACAGTAAAAAGCAAAAGGTGTCAGGTGCTCCTTTGGACCAAAGCATTGAGCATCTTAATGATGTTACCGCTGTCAGTGGAGTTAACCTAAGGGTATGCTATCTTGTTTTTTTTTTTAATCTTTCATTGAGGTTTGCGAAATTTCACCATCCACATTCACACATCCAATTCGTTAACAACTAAACATCTTCAGAGTAAGCAATGTATCCATAATCCTTATCATATTGTATCTGAATCTCCATTTTTATGCATAAAAATCTGTCTCTTACAAACTTATGGTGTGTCCCTGGAATATTAATGTTGTATCTGGGCATTTAGCTTTCTACCACTAACAGATGCAGGTGGGTCTTTCTTAAGTGATTCCTTTGGAACTTGGACATAGAGATAGTAGTGTCCAATGTGGCAACATGCAGCAGCCCAATAACTGCCCCATTTTCTTTAATTTATATGAAGAATAAATGTAACTGCAAGTACATTAGAGCTATGTGAAGGATACATCCATTGCACTAACATAATAACAGAATTTAATTATATCTTCCTATTCCAACATAGAAGCTATTGGTCCTAACTGTATGAACACGCCCTCTTCTATTTCTCTGAGTTGGTGTTGGGATGGGGGAGATCTTGTCTATTGAATTGTTTGACAATTCATGATTCCATTTGAAGTATCTTCTGTAAATCATTTATGATTCAGTGAACTCTACCACTGAACTATGCCCTGTTTTGTAGGTTTGCTTCAATAGAAACCTTTTTTTTACTGTCAAGAAGCCTAACTAGTCGGTTGGTCCGGGTATGTCCGTCTTGTGGGCATGACAAAACAATATTCTCTCTTACAAGAAAATGGGATTTTCCTGTTATAGTGATTATTTCTTTAAATAATGTTGATGCCCCTGTGTCTTGTTGGAGTGTGCAGTTGCATTGATGCAAGCATTCTACTTCACGTTCTTATGATACAAGAAAGGATCCCTAAGTTTTATGTGATAATGATCAATTGGTCTCACAAGTTGTGAAATGCTCTAACACCTTCCTTCATGAGGTGTGTGTAGATCTTCAATTTGTCAAAAGTGTCAAATTCAATCTAAAATAGATTGATATTACAAACTATGGTGCCTAGATATGGCTATGGACACAGATACAATTATTGGGGATACGACTCTGCACTATTAGAAATCTAGGACACCGTTACGGATTTGGATGTCCTAATTTTTTCTTTAGAACATATCTGAATTTATGAAATTATCTTTTTTTGGAATTTTTTTATTTTTTTAATATTGATAAGTAAGAAAACAAGAACTGTATGAAATAATGGACTTGGTAATTAGGATATGGTAAATTTTACTTAAGAAGTATTGGTCCAGTACTGAGTACCTATACAAGTGTTGTGTTGGACTGACTCAAGTATGCTAGGCATGCACAAGTATCTGGGTATCATAGATTACAAATCCATGAGTGAGGTGAATCTGGTAAGCCACAGAAACCTGGAAGGTAAAAAATCATTCGTTGAGCATTATGCAAATTCCATTGACAAAAACTCAAAGGTCAATGATGAAGTTGATTGGAGTCAGGAAACTATGTGAATGGCAAATGAACAAATGAGGAAAAAAGCTTGACAAGAAGTGTTGACTTTGCCTCACATGTCTTCCATCTCAATTGTCCAGATTTATCAGCTCATCTGAGAGATCCTATCAAGATCTATGATGGTTATTTCTAGAAGTTATATGAGATTCCTCTTATTTGTTCATGAACAGTTGGGCCAAAGATATTGCAAAAATTTGATGAATTTTCATGTGTGTATAGTTGCAACCTTGAGGATGTGGGTTCAAGTCACCTAACCAATCAATATATATGTCTTTAAGGACAAAAAACTTAGTGCTTAGGGTTAAAAATCATAATAATCAATAGGAACAAGGATGATATTTTGTAGGATTTAGTTGTGACAATAAAACACATTTTCAGTTTGAGATTTTCATGTGATGTGTTTACGAAATCTAATATTTTGTAGGATTTTGTTTGGTCCAATGTGAAGAAAACCTTTTTTTTTTTTTAATATACTTTGCCTCTTTTCATGTAATGTCATGATAAAAACACCAATTCATATATAACTTTTTATGAGTCACATTTCCAGCATTCTATAAATCTAAAATGCATATAGGGATTTAATTTGAAAAGCTGACAGTGTTTTGGAACAGGAAGAGGAGGAACAGCTATTGTCTGCACCCAAGGAGGATAGCCGTGCCTCAGAAGCAACTCGAAGGGTTGTGCAAGAGGAAGAAGACAGGCTGATTTTGCAAAGGGGCCCTCTTCAGAAGAAAATAGCAGAAATCAGTTAGAAAATCTGTCCTTGAATGATTCTTTGTTTCATTTCTTTGTAGATATGTACTAGAAATTTAATTAAAGGAAAAAAAAAAACAAACATTTTAATGTGTGAATGGGTTGACTTTTGGCATTTTGACAGTTTCTAAATGTGGTTTAAAGAGCAAAAGTAATGATGTGGAGCGTTGCCTTTCGATGGTGAGAAACTAGTATCATTTTCCCCCCTTTGCCATGACAATTTCCTCAAATACTCAATTTATAGTGTTTTCATCTGATTTTTCAGTGTGTCGAGGAGCGTCTGCGTGGTTTGATTAGTAGTCTGATAAGAATGTCAAAACAGGCATGTCCTTTTCTTTCCTTCTCTCTCTCTCTCAAATTTTCTTAGACTAAGCCCCTGTTTGGCATCACTAATTTTTGCCTCAAAATCTTTAAATCGGGTAGGGATTTTGAGAATAGAGGCGCTTGGCAGCCTCTTGTTTTTTAGAGAAGTAGAGGTAATGCCTCTATCTCCCACAACCCACCATTGATAGCATGTAGAAAGAAGAGGAAAAAAAAGAGGCGGGTGAATAGTGTTCTTGCCCATTCACGCCTAGTTCGTTTTTTTGATATTTTCTCAAAATCTAAAAGTGTAAATCAAGATCCAAACCGTTGGAAATGTTCACAAGATCAAACACGGCCATGACGCCAAATTTTAGCCGTTGGATCATCACCAATCTCTAGATATGTGCAAAAAATGGATGCAATTTTTTGGAATCTATGGGCCCCAAACGCAAAATCCACACCGTTAGATCTCTTTGGCAGTCTGAAAATGGCTATGTGGTCAATTTTCAAGGCTTGATACCTTGTGGATCTTGAGATATTTGCAAAAAAAAAAATCAGCCACTGATGTATTATGCTCAATATTGGATTTGTCCATGAGCAGTAACGTTTTTCTATTTTTTTAATTTTTTCTGGGAGTGTAACTCAAGATCCAAACCGTTGGAAATGTTAAAAAAGATCAAACACGGCCATGGCACCAAATTTCAGCCGTTGGATCATCACCAATTTTGAGGTATGTGCAAAAAATTTGAGCCATTGGATGCAGTTTTCTGGATTATGTGGGCCCCAAACACAAGATCTAAACCGTTAGATCTCTTTGGAAGGCTGAACACGGCCATAGCATCAATTTTCAAGGCTTGATACCTTGTGGATCTCGAGAAATTTATGAAAAACTTTCAACTATTGATATAAAAAAGTCAATTTAACATAGATCTTTGCATTACCAAACACTTCTTTTGATTCTTGTCTCTTTTTTTTATAGCTCTTTTTTTAATGGCTTTATTTTGATGGGTCTATCCAAAAAAGAGTAGAGATACCAAACAAGGCCTAACTTATACTCAGTGTCAGCATCAAGTCTCTCATGCAATCATTCAGACAGTTATACACAACTTGGACCTGTGTTTGTGTCAATGTACTTGAATAAGGTGCGGGATGTTGTGGCCTCATGAAGCCTAATACACAAACAAATCGACTAAATTATATATGTTGAAAAAGTACATTATAGAATTACATTTTGTTATTTTATCATTATCTTCATATTATATTGAACTCTTATCATATCTAAAAAAAAAAAAAATCTAGTTTATCATTTGTATACTGTAATTATCCAGAAAAAATCTAATTTATCATTTGTATACAAGAAATCTAGTTTATCATTTGTATACTCCAATTATCCATAAAAATCTAATTTATCATTTGTATACAATAAATATCCATAAATTAGTATTGTATACTTACTATCTTGTAGTACTTCTAATACTCCTCTATATATGTGCACTCATGGAATTAGTGTTAATAGCAAGGTATGAAATTTCATGAGAGACCAAGTTGACATGGTGCCAATCAGTACTGGTATGAGTCTGCGGCAGGGATCCCAAAAAGGTTCGTCTCCATCGAGTCGGATTGACCCAGTTGAGTAGGACCGACATAGACGGCACGAGACAGGCACGGACCAACATGATATTAGCATTAACCGACAATTGGCATAGATTGGTAGAGACTAGCATGGGGGTTGACACGGACTGGTATAATCTGTATGGACTGAGTCAAACAATAACTTAATCCAGAAACATTAAAATGAACTTATTTTTTCAATTTTCCTCCAAGTTTTAACTTTAAATGTAAGTGACAAATAGTGTATGGTCCCAAATCAAATTTATATTTAATGATGTAGATAATGGGCCTCACAGTACAAGATTTATCAATGATGGGGATTTATCAGTATAACTAAAGGTGAGTAGTGTGATAATCTTAGGTATTTAATTTCTATCTATCGGTTTGCCATATTTATCCAGTAAAGACTGAGGCTTATGATAGTGATGATAAAGATAGGCTTGAGGAAGCTTGAAACTCAATGCAGCATTGAAGAATTAATGTGACCGTGGGAGTTAAGTTATCAATAGTTAATTATATATTGGTCATTTGCTGCTTTGCACGCGTTGAATGATCCTTTCATTTGCTATAAGTGATGAACACAGCAGTAGCTCTGAGAAAAACTAAGCACAGCAGTAGCCTTAAAGAAAAACGAAGTATCTCTTAATTGATTTAAGATACAATTAATAATCAATACAATTTAAAGCATTTTTCTATTATATATTTATTTTTCTTGTTTTTGTTTTGTATTTTTTAATTGTATTTTTTAAGACCAGCACATCTGTATTGGTCTGGGCATGGGCGGTACAGACTGGCACGGGCAGCACCGACTTGTCCCAGTCTCGACCGGCACACAGACCGGCACCGGGATTTAAAACCTTGGTTAAGAGTCTGACATGGACAAGGTTTTTTATTGCCGAGCTGGCAAATGCGTTTATATACTCATGAAAGTAATTCTCTAAGTAGCTTGTCCTTATGCTTGATATCGGGCTTCATTTGCTGATTTTAACTGAACCATTTTTTTGTAGAGGGTTGATATAGAAAAGCCAAGGCACAGAATTCTTATCACTTCAGATGTTAGACGTCAGATTTTGATGATGAACCGGAAGGCGAAAGAGGATTGGGAGAAAAAGCAAGCTGAGGAAGCTGAAAAGCTTCGGAAAAACAATGAAGTAGGATGATTCTCTCTCTCTCTCTCAGCAATTGATAATTTTCTTCATTTATTCTTATTAAAATGAAAGTTCTAGTCTTATTTGTAGTGGTCTTAAGTATTCTGGGTCTCATTCATTTTTCTACAACATGCTTTAAAACTACAGAACTTATAGTTATTTTTATCAAGGATCATAGGTTGAATGTTTGAAAGACGGAACATGCCATGTTTATTGGGAAAAAAGAAGTTTGGCTTTGTTAACTGCATGGACCACCGTTAACAAGAAGGGTTTGTTGCAGACATTGTCACAAATACTGTCCTGGCAGTTTCTCATTGTGAAATCTCCAAAAACTTTTGAGCTTTAAGTTCGTTGAGTATAATTGGTTATGTATATTTATATTTTTGAGATGGTTACTGAAATATGTAATGAATTAAATTAATACTTGAAAACAGAAAGAAGCCAACAACAAGCTAATGCGCTACTAGTTGGCACGTTTGGTAATTTTACTAGTAAAGTCAAGTCAAGTTAAGTCAACTTAAACATCAAATCAAAAGCACTTTTTACCATAACTCCCTCCATCTTTTCCAAAAAGAAGTAAAAAAGCAACTACCTTTATTAACTAAAAGACAAAAAAACTCCATTTCCCCATACAAAAAGTAAAAAATATTCCATCCCAAACAACTAAAAACAAAATACCATCATAACCCACTACATATTTTATTCATTCTTTTTATTTCACTTCACTCCACTTGATTTTAAAAGTAAATTGCCAAACGTACTAAATATAGGCATAACTAAATTTAAAATGTACTAGGCAAATATTACAAAAAAGAGAAGGGACATATTAGAAATCACAAGGATAATAAAAGTGTGTACAGATTCTAGGATAAGTTCCATAAGACATTAAATATCAGCAATATTTACAAATCTTGTGATATTTTCAGAATTATGTTAGTATATGAACTTCCCACTAACAAGACTTAGAACATAAGAAAACAAAAGAGAATTTGATGGAATGGAGTGCTTCTCTCTTTCGTAGGCCTCTGATTTATACTCTTCAATAATCTGTGTGTGGAAAGATTACAATGACGTGCATCCCTGATAATTTGGGATATTTACAACAATGCTATGCTAAATAAAGAATATACAATCAAGCGGATTGGATTGTGTTCAACTTGACATCCGTATAAGAAACCTTTAATAGTCCACAGCAGATTTGGTCAATCATATCTTAATCGATCTAGTCCACAAGACAGCCTATTAGAATCGACCTAGTCCATTGGGTCGACTTGACTCATTGAACTTCAATACCCCCCTTCAAATTGATGCTGGGAGGATTGACCAGCAATAATTTGCTTACGAGGAACTGATGCCGTGCTCGAGGTAAGGCTTTTGGTGAGGATATCAGCATGCTGAAGTTCAGTTGAAACATGAGGAAGTGTAATTGTCTTGTCATCATATGCATCACGGATGAAATGACAATCCACCTCAATATGTTTGGTACGTTCATGAAAAATGGGATTTTCTGTTGTCCTGATGGAAGTAGTATTATCAGCATGTAGAGGAGTGGGTTGTGTCTAAGGAAATCCCAATTCTGATAATACTCTACGGAGCCAAAGAATCTCAGAGCAGGCTGACGACATGGTCCGATATTCTGCTTAGGTAGAAGATTTGGATGTACGTTCCTGCTTTTTGCATTTCCACGAAATCAAAGCATCACCACCAACATACATACACCACCCTGTTGTAGATTGACGAGTATCCAGACAACTTGCCCTGTCAGCATCACAATACCTTAAAGATGACCCTGCAGGATAGTACAATCCACGCTCAGTAGTGCCAAGAATGTAGCGAATAATATGTTTAACCCCGGCCATATGATGATGTCGTGGTGCAATCATAAATTGGCTCATGAGATTGACAGCATAAGCAATATCCGTACGAGTAATTGTAAGATAAATAAGACTACCAACCGGTCTTCGATAAATGGTAGGATCAGACAAAAGATCACCTTCATCACGTCGATATTTCACATTTATTTCCAATGGTGTATCAACTGGAGTTGAATTATCAAGGCGAGCTAAGGTGATTAAGTCCTTAGCATATTTTTGTTGATTGATGAAGATTCCCTGTTTGGAGGTATGAACCTCTAAGCCCAAAAAATATTGCAGGTTGCCTAGATCCTTCATGTGAAATGATGAGCGAAGAATGGCTTTAATATCTTTGATTCCATTCAAATCTGATCCTGTGATTCCATTCAAATCTGATCCTGTGATGATAATATCATCAACGTAAACCAAAAGTATTATAATTCCTGATGAACAACGTCGAAGAAACATAGATGGATCATTTTTACTTTGGAAAAATTTGGATTGGCAAAGAACTCATCGAAATGTATCAAACCAAGCACGTGGAGCTTGTTTCAGTCCATAGAGAGATCTTCTGAGCTTGCAAACTTCATTATCAGAACTACTATGAATTCCAGGAGGAAGCTTCATATAAACTTCTTCTTTTAGATCTCTATGAAGAAATGCATTTTTCACATCCATTTGATAAAGAGACCATGCTTGAGAGGCTGCAATAGCAAGAATAGTTCTGACCGTGGTCATTTTGGCCACTGGAGCAAATGTTTCTTCATAGTTGACGCCATATTCTTGTCCATTGCCAAGTGCTACAAGACGCGCCTTGTAACGATCTAGGGATCCATTAGATTTCAGCTTCACTGTATAGACCCATTTGCATCCTATAGGTTTTGTCCCAGCTGGACATTGGACAACATCCCAAGTGTGGTTTGCAATCAATGCATCAAGTTCTTCCTGCATTGCCATTGCCAACAGGGTCGCTTTACAGCCTGTGCGTAAGAATTAGGTATGGAAATAGAAGATAAGGTGGCTAACAAAGATACATTAGGAAATCCATTCCTTTCTGGTGGTTTTGAAGTACGAGTGGATCTACAAAGAGGAGGATTATCCAATGTTGGATCTGTTGTCCAGGTGTCTCAGGTAGTGTTTCAGAATTGGCACCTTCAGTTATGGCAAGGATAATTCCTCGTCGTGTATACACATTTCTTGGTTGTATTTCAGAAGTATCGGGGAAAGTATGCAAGTGAGAATATAATGAGTCAGATAAAGAGCTATGATTATGTTGAAAATATAATTGAGATTCAAGGAAGACAACATTACGAGATGTACGAATTCGACGGACAGTGGGATCAAAACAAAGAAATCCCTTTTGTTGTGGAGCATATCCTAGGAAAACACACTTGGCAGATTGGGCAGAAAGTTTATTTCTCTCATGTGGAGGAAGATGAACAAAGCAGATGCAACCAAATGGATGAAGATGGTTATATGTAGGATGAGTACCAAGCAAACGGTAGTATGGAGATTGATTTTCCAAATTGACAGAAGGAAGACAGTTGATAAGGTGAACAGCAGTTGAAATGGCTTCCACCCAAAAATAGAAAGGAAAAGATGACTCGAGTAAAAGTGTGCGAGTCACATCTATAATATGTCTGTTTTTCCGTTTAGCAACGCCATTCTGTTGAGGTGTGTATGGGCAAGATCGCTGAGAAATAATTCCCTTGAGACGTAGAAATTCTTGAAAATCATGTGACATGTGAATATTCCCCTCCTGAGTCGGAGCGAAGAATTTTAATATTTTTTGAAAACTGATTGTTAACAAGAGCCAAGAATTTCTTGAACACATCCAACACATCAGATTTAGAGTGCAAAAAATAAATCCACATAAATCTGCTAAAGTCATCTATAAAAGTCACAAAATATTTATGTTGTGAATGAGAAACAGATGGTGCAATACCCCATACATCACTATGAATCAGATCAAAACATTCTGTTGTGATAGCAGAATGGGTAGGAAATGCTAATACCTTACTTTTTCCCATTTTACAACTAGCACACATAAGGGAAGATTTGTTTAAAGAAACAGAAGATTTATTCATTAATAAACCAGAATTCATCAAAAGGTAACTTTCTGTCATTTGGATGACCCAAACGTCTGTGCCACAATCTAACAAAATCATTCTCGGAGCTAGAATCAACAATGGAAACAAAGATTTATTTATCCCAGGAGTAGTGATATTCAGAGGAAATAGCCATCCACACTTAGGTCCCTTCCCGATCACTGTCCCTGAGTCCTGATCCTGCACAACACAACCAGATTTGGAGAAGAGGACATTACAATTATTGTCAACAAGTTGGCCAACAGATAATAAATTAGATGATAGGCGCAGAGAATAAAAAACATGATTCAAGGGTAAAGCATGTGGGATATTACCAACAGATTCAATGGGAAGATATTCTCCATCAGCTGTATGTATCTTGTAATCACCATGATATGGTTTAAGATTTGATTTGGAAAACGTCATATGATTAGACGCACCAGAATCCACATACCATGTTTCAGAGTTGGAATTTTACCTATGAGACCAAGGGCTGAAAATGCAGAATGAATCATCTGTTGGATGACTTCAGGAGTAATAGCATTGTGGGGCACAGTCTGCTGGGATACCTGAGGTACAGGAGTAGAAGTAGATCCTTCAAGATGTGTTGTATGAAGAGCGTGATTTCCTCTATTTTGGGGCCGCTTGCGACATGCAGAAATGGTGTGTCCGGTTTTTTACAATAATTGCAAAACTTTTTCTTGCATTGATTTGCCATATGACCAAATTCTTTGCAGCTATAACATTGAACTTTACTGAGATCTCTCAACTTGGTTTGACTTGCATATGCAACATCTACTACCTGATTCTTTTGTTCTAACATAGCTTGAGTCAAACGACGTTGTTCTTCACGAAGTTCTCCCAAACATATATTCAGTGATGGTGGTGGATCAAGACTATGAGTGGACACTTTCATATTCATTCCGTAGTTTCATCAAAAATTGATCCCTCTGAGTATCTTTGTGGACCTTTTGAAATTCAGGAATAGATGTAGAAGACAAATTGGAATACATTAGTTCAGATAGAAGTCCTGAATGGATTTGTTGCCCTGTTTATATTCAGCTATGGCACATTCTAACTGATATTTGCTGGCTGTATTATCTTGGTTATAGATAGCATTCACATATTCCCACATATCCTTTGCTGTCTTATAAGGATGAAGATTGATAACAATCTTTTGATCCACAGAGCTAGTTATCCAGCTCATAATCTTGGCATCATTAGTTTCCGATTTTCCAGATTTATCTTTATCAGATGGTTTTTGAACTGTACCATCAATGTGGCCCCAAAGTTCTCTTCCCTTAACAAACAATTGAAACTGGAATTCCCATGAGAAATAATTTTTCCCATTAAACTTGACCGGCAGACCTCAGATTTGTCAGCCATCACAAAGTATGGTTCCAAGGATGACAACTAGTACAACAAAGTAGTTCCTGTGAACTGTTTCACTCTAAGTTCAATAACAGAACAGGAAATAGGTCCAGGCGACCAAAATATTGGGAGAAGATGGGGAACAAATCCTCCTAAAACACTGTCTGAACACAAATCAATTCATAGAAATTCAAAGACTATGGATTTAGTCATCGACTGAAGCTGAAATCATTTGAATCAGAGTTCAATCCACAAGATTTAACGGTCTTGATTATAATATAAACCAAACCAAACCAAGCCTTTTCCCACTAGGTGGGGTCGGCTATATGGATTTGACGACGCCAATCAAATCTGTTTAGGGCCATGTCCTCCGTTAGATCCATGTAGGCAAGGTCATGTTTAATAGTTTCTTTCCAACTTCTCTTGGGTCTCCCTCTCCTACTCCTGGCAATCTCTATGCTTTCACACCTTTTAACAGGTGCCTCCGTTGGACGCCTTCTAACATGGCCGAACCATCTCAGTCGATTTTCTCTCATTTTATCTCCAATCGGTGCTATTCCTACTTTGCTTCTAATCTCCTCATTCCTAATCCTATCTCTCCTTGTGATCCCGCACATCTCTTAGCATTCTCATCTCCGCAACTTCCATCTTCTTGACATGATTATATGCTTTACTGCCCAACACTCTGATCCATATAACAACGCTGGTCGTACCGCCACCTTATAATACTTTCCTTTAACCTTGAGGGGGACTTTCCGATCACACAAGACCCCCGAGCACTCTTCCATTTGGTCCACCCGGCCCGAATCCTGTGACTTACATCAGTATCAATCCCTCCATCCTGTTGCTCCATAGATCCAAGGTACCTAAAGTTTTCTTTCTCTACAATCTTTTGTGTGTCCAAACTTACTTCTATGTTACCAGGTGTCCTACTTTGACTAAACTTGCATTCCATATATTCCGTTTTGTATCGACTTAGCGTAAACCCTTTTGTCTCTAATGTTTTCCGCCACAATTCTAGTTTAGCATTCACTCCTTCTCTCGTCTCATCTACTAAAACAATGTCATCTGCAAATAGCATACACCACGGCACCTCATCCTGGATATGTCTTGTAATCTCATCCATAACTAGGGCAAACAAGTACGGGCTTAACGCTGAGCCTTGGTGTAGACCAATCGTGATAGGAAACTCCTTAGTTTCGCCGCCAGTCGTCCTTATAGATGTCACGACTCTATCATACATATCTTTTATCGCCTCAATATAAGCGACACACACTCTTTTCTTTTCCAGAATTCTCCAAAGAATCTCCCTAGGAATCCGGTCATAGGCCTTCTCCAAGTCAATGAACACCATATGCAAATCTCTTTGACCTTCTCTATACTGTTCTATTAACCTACTCAGGAGAAAGATAGCCTCCATGGTTGATCTCCCAGGCATGAAACCAAATTGATTCTCTGAAACATTTGTTGTTCTTCTTAGTCTTCTCTCAATAACTCTCTCCCATAATTTCATCGTATGGCTCATCAATTTAATCCCGCGGTAGTTCGCATAGTTCCGAATATCTCCTTTGTTCTTGTATATGGGTATAAGAATACTTTTCCTCCATGCATTAGGCATCTTCTTGCTCTTTAGCACTACATTAAAAAGATTTGTCAACCAACTAATACCATCCTCCCCCAAGCACCTCCAAACCTCAATAGGGATACCATCTGGCCCAACTGCTTTCCCATTCTTCATTCTTTTCAATACTTCTTTAACTTCTTCCCTACCGATTCTCCTATAGAACATATGATTCGCTTATTCTCTAGAAATGGTAAGCTGCCCCAATTGTATGTCACTACTAATGCTTTCGTTAAATAACTTGTAGAAGTAGCTCTTCCAACGCTCCTTTATCTCCTCTTCCTTTACTAATACCTTTTCATCCTCATCCTTAATGCATTTAACTTGGTTTAAGTCCTTGGTCCGCCGATCTCTAGTTTTAGCAAGCTTGAATATCTCTCTTTCGCCTTCCTTAGTGTCAAGTCGCCTATATAGCTCCTCAAATGCCTTTGCCTTGGCCTCACTAACTGCCTTTTTGGTTTCTCTTTTTGCTTCTTTATACCTCTCCAAGTTCGCTTCATTTCGATCCTTTTGCCAAGTTTTAAAGCACTCTCTTTTAACTCTTATCTTGTCTTGGACGGCTTCGCTCCACCACCATTCCTCTTTCTGTACCGGAGCACCTCCTTTAGATTCTCCTAAGACTTCTTTCCCTACCCTCCTAATACACTCTGCTACCTTATCCCACATATTATTTGCACTCTCATCTATCGCCCAAACGTCTTCCTCTAGTACTCTTTCCCTTAAAGCTAGTTGCTTATCACCTTTCAGGTTCCACCATTTAGTCTTTAAGCATCTATACAACTTCTTTTTTCTAGTCCACCTTTGTAACTGCACTTCTATGATCAACAACCTATGTTGGGAAGTCAAGTTCTCCCCCAGTATAACCTTGCAATCTTTACAAGCTAAACGGTCTCTTTTCCTAGTTAAGAAGAAGTCAATTTGTGTCCTCGATGAGCCACTCTTATAAGTCACCAAATGCTCCTCTCTCTTTCTAAAAAATGTGTTAGTTACCATGAGATCATAAGCCACTGAAAACTCCAAGATATCCTTCCCTTCTTCATTTCTATTACCGTACCCATGTCCCCCGTGTACTCCTATGTATCCATCTACGTCAAGCTCTCCCCCAGTATAACCTTGCAATCTTTACAAGCTAAACGGTCTCTTTTCCTAGTTGAGAAGAAGTCAATTTGTGTCCTCGATGAGCCACTCTTATAAGTCACCAAATGCTCCTCTCTCTTTTTGTGTCCTCGATGAGCCACTCTTATAAGTCACCAAATGCTCCTCTCTCTTTCTAAAAAATGTGTTAGTTACCATGAGATCATAAGCAATTGAAAACTCCAAGATATCCTTCCCTTCTTCATTTCTATTACCATACCCATGTCTCCCGTGTACTCCTATGTATCCATCTACGTCACGTCCTACATGACCGTTCAAATCACCTCCTATGAAGACCATCTCTCCTTGGGGTATCTCTAGTAGCACTCCTTCCAAGTCTTCCCAAAACTTCTCCTTATGTCCATCTCCTAAGCCCACCTGGGGGGCATAAGCCCTAATTACGTTCACTATCTCTTCTCCTAACACTAACTTAATTGCAATAATTCTATCTCCATAGCGTTTTACATTCACTAGATCTTCCTTTAAGTCCTTGTTTACCACTATGCCGACCCCATTCCTCGATCTATTAAGTCCCGTATACCATAACTTATACCCAGTCCTCTCAATCTCTTTAGCTTGTCTCTTGCAAGCAAGCAATTGCGATTCGTCTCCTTTCCATTGTATCCACCAATTCCATAAGTTTCCCAGTTAGGCTCCCAATGTTCCAAGTGCCCAATCTCAGCCTTCTATTTTAAACTAGCTTCCTTACCCCCCACACTCGTCCAATAAAGTGTGAGGACCCTTGCCTATTTAGCACTGCACCAGGGCGCCGATGCAGCGGTCTTTGTTCACTTATCACTGTACCCGGACCATACAGCGCGTCGCTAAGTAGGGGACGCCCCAACGAAATTTCATTAGGTCTCAAATCCATAAAAAATCCGACTGAGTATTGTGCTGGCTGTCGGCTACCTAACGCACAACCCTCCTCCTTTGTCCGGGCTTGGGACCGGCTATGTCAAGGATACCCCAACATAGGCGGAGTTGGTCTTGATTATAATATACTGCTGAAAAATCGACTGCTCAAAAGATCCCAAAAACCCTACCTGGAATTGATCGAGAAATCTAAAAATAATTCAGTTAGCACCTTCTGATACAGTCGGTCCTGACTGTGGTGAATCCCCAGCAAATCAGTGAACCTGATGGGCCCTACGGCTGATAGATTATGATGCTACAGTGTTGGTGTCGACTGTCTGCAACCCAAACTACTTCGGCACCTCCAGAAATCCAAGATTTCTTCCTAGAATGGAAGAAATAGCCTCCTGAGATCTACTCTTTAGACAGTAGATGATTGAGCAACCATCTTCTTCAAATATGTTTACCTAGATACACAGTCAACCCTGAGACAATGAGATATCCAAGAAGAAAAGCTTTCCTCTACTTTTCTTATGCTCAGATCTGGGCTCTGATACCATAACAAGACTTAGAATATAAGAAAACAAAAGAGAATTTGGTGGAATGGAGTGCCTCTCTCTTTCGTAGGCCTCTGATTTTATACTCTTCAATAATCTGTGTATGGAAAGATTACAATGACGTGCATCCCTGATAATTTGGGATTTTTACAACAAGGCTATGCTAAATAAAGAATATACAATTAAGCAGATTGGATTGTGTTCAACTTGACAGCCGTATAAGAAATTTTTAATAGTCCAGCAGATTTGGTCAATCATATCTTAATAGATCTAGTCCACAAGACAGCCTATTAGAATTGACCCTGTCCATTGGGTCGACTTGACTCATTGAACTTCAATACCCACAAGTCTATCGAGATATTCATGTATCACTGATGTTTTGGTGCTCATTGTGTTGGGATATCCAATTTTTCCTAAGTCCCAGCATATTATCCTAACAGTCCAATTATTTTCTTTCGAAGGCCTTACAATCAACTGAAGGTACCACTTGAAATCTGTGAATTTGGCTCTTAATTATTGCTGATATTAGGGCGTTTTCGTGCTATGGCTGTTCTTGGTTGATGAATTAGTTAGATCATTAGATGAGGGGGCTATAGATAGTTATCTTAATCAAGAATTACTCAGTACCCTTTTTCTTTTAAAAAAAATTGAGGATCTTTTTTATGCTAGCATTCTCACAAGGTACTGTGGAAAGGGTTGCATAAAAGAAACAAAGTTTTTCATAAGAGAAGTATTTCCTTTTGATAACAAGCGTGCTGGGACTTTTTTTTTTATTTTATAAAAAAATGCTCAGTTTCATTTAAGTCGCAAAATGAAGATGCAGGAAACAAGAAAAACCTCGTAAGATCTGTTGATATAATGATTAAAGAAGTGAAGTCAAGGAATAAAAAGGTAGCAGCAATGTTCCTACATGCACAGTTTCCTCATCAACTTCTTGCCTGGCCAAAGCATCCGCTAATTCACTTGCTCCCTTCAATATGCAGTGCGACTATTTAACAGTTTGCATAATTTCTCGATTTTGTTCAATTGCAGAATCACATTTCCACAATGAAATTTCCTGAATAAAACTTATTGAAGCACTTAAGGCTCCCTAATGGGGTCATAGACTCATAGTTCCACTTCATTGGAATCTCACCTTAGTGCCCGTTTGTCATCAATCCTATGCTGAGAAAATTTCTTTTCTGGAAATGGGTTGTCATGTCAGAATTGTTTCAAGGAATTGTTTCAAGGAGCAGAGTCAATGCAATCATGTTTGTCAACATTCTTTTAATATCAATCTATTGTAAAATATTCATATGTCCATGCTATAAATAAAAAAAAGGCAAAAATAATCATTAAACGTTAAGCATTGAAATTCTTTCATCCATGTCATGTATAGACTTTATGTAAAAAACTTATAGAGCACATTCATTTGGATGGAATTGAATTCCTAGAATTTTGTAAGAAATGTATTCTTAAGGTCTTATTTGTTTGCATGGGATGGAATTCCTACAAGTCCGTAGTAAAAATGTATTCCAAATTTAATCAAAGGAAGCTTAATCAGTAGAGGAGAAATATATTGACAAGCTGCCTAACCAACTTTCTATGGTTGAGAATTGGTATCAAGAAGTTGCCGGCTTGCTCACTTTGGTTGCAAACAGTGTTGACTGGGACCATGCTGAAGGGATAAATGGGGGTCTTCATACTTGAAGGAGGATGGGGTCTTGACAAGATCAAGAGTATTTACGACGTGATTGGCTTTTCCTTCCGAGGATAAGGAGGGGAATGGCGGATTGGGCGGAGGAGGTGCAACATATTTCGCGTCAGTTGGGTGCCTGCTTTAATCATATTTTATGAGAGGCTAATATTATGGCGGATGGCCTTGTAAAGGAAGGGGTTTTTCATTCTACTATTTGCTTGAATGTTTAATTTCCATTTTGTTTTTTAGGCTTTTTGTAAAGGTGTTTGTTGTTTTAGGGCTTGGCTGTTTTGGCTAAGTTATTTTCGTGGCTCAATAAATTTTATCATTATCAGAAAAAAAAGGAGGGAATCTTGGGAGGCTTCTGGGCTTTATCTGGCAAAGAGAGGCGGCTGGCCAATCAGCGATGGTATTAGGCAAGCAGAGATCCAAGGGAGAAAGATGGCTTACTAAATCTGGCATGCTTGTTAATTATCACAAAGGGGACCAACCTCGGTTAGAGAAAATTTGATGGTGTCACATAGGGAGATTAGTAGGATGAGGGGGAAAAGGACTGCTCAATTGTGAAGATATTATCTTGAAATTTCCGAGGTTTGTGGCGGCCAACAAAAGGGCAGAAATGAAAGATGTAATTAGGATTAGCAATGTGTGCTTGGTTATTTTTCTAAAGTGGATGGGCTACTGATTGTTCCATTGTGCCTTACCCTCATTGCAAATGGTTGGATGTTGATGGTATTGATTATGTTGGAGGATTTTTGCTCCTATGCAATTCGAAAATGTGATCCCTCGACTCTTGGGCTGAGAGGTGTTTACTCTATGTTGTTCTTTAAGAAGTCAGGCTGCAATTGGGATTTAACCAATACCTATGGTTTGAATGACTCAACTTAGAGGGGAGAATCATGGTATGAATTGGATTCAGTTAGAAGCAAATGGCTGGGGCCATGGTGTATAGTTGTGATTTCGATGTTACATGGTTTATGGTCTTTCTCTCTTTCATTTTTTTTTCTTTCACCATAACCGGGATTGGGACTCATTTTTTGATGTAGATATAGCATATTACATTGTTTATTTAAATAAAATGAAATAAATAAAATAATTTACTTTTTAATAATTTATTTCATTATCTTTCTTAATTTATAAATTCATTTGATTTTTTATTACTTTCTGAAACCCTCTGAATGAAACACTCAAATGTCAAAATTGCTGAGATGTTTCAGTTTGGAGTCAAACCGAAATGGGTTCCTAAACCGGTGGTATATGGATTAATTATATTATGTCTGATTCCGTCTTTGCTTCGTGTTCTATTCTTGTTTGTGTTCTCTTCCCATCTTGGGTATTAGCTTCGCTTGCATCTTTTCTTTGCCTGCTTTTAGCAAGTTTCATTACCCTTCAAAAAAATAAAAAAAATGATAGAAGATCCTAATGTGAAGGAAACAGGGAGCATAAAACCCTAGAAACTAACCAGAAAATTCACGCCTAATGAATTCTGTTTTTTTAGTGGTCAATTCCAAAAGATATCTCTTCTATCTCAGAAAATAAAGAATGAATAATGTCTGTAATCCCATAGCATATCTTGTTTATATGAAACACATAATGTTTTTACCCTAAAACAATTCTATGCGGTCCATCTAGGCATTATATGTTTTAATTTCTGCTCTATAATTAGTAAAAAAGCAATAAACATCATACAAGGACGCCATGGATACCATATGGACAGGGATTTTGCACATAGAAATGAAGCATCAGTGACTGGTTTGGTTAAATTGTCCATTCTGAATTATCCAGGTATCAAGCTAAAAACATGTCAAAATTGCACAACTGTTCCCGTGTGAAAAGTAACCCACTTTATGCAATTTCATGTCATTTGCACATCATTTAAAATTGGCCTTTATTCAAAAATAATTATAACTGGTGTTCAGCGAACTTCCTGCTTTTATCAGAAATAATTGTAATGTTGTGACTTGTGACCCATCATTAATCCTTACTATACTTGTTCCCCAAGAATTCAGGATTTTGAAAGATCCACATTTTTTTTTTTGTAGTTGATACCACTCTTGTGTGATGTATTCTCAAATACAAACCAATATGCATGATAATGCCATTTTATCCTTGTAAGTTGTAACCCATATGCATGATAATGCCTTCTTGTAGTTTTGTTTTTTTTTTTGGTAAAATTCTTTTAGTGTTGTTAGTCTCAAACATGGACTTCACATCCTGTTCTTGAGCAGTTTTTATTTTGTCAGAATTACAAAAGATGTGTTTTTGCAGACTGAGGGAAGCAGTGGAGTTGATGCAGATAAGGACAAGGATGAAGGTCGTTCAAAGGCAACCAAGGTATATATTAATGAAAGTCTATTAGGGGGATTTTTAATTGTTAATTTTGCTGCTGCTATTTTTCATGGTCGTTGTAAATGTTTTTGCTACTGTTGGAAAATTAAAATCGTTTGCACCTTAACACTCTGGTTTTAAATTTTCTGTTGCTTTGTGCTCCACACTGACTCATGGTATGATGATCCATGGTTGAGACCGTGAATTGGGTGAATCCTGTCATTAACTGATGACAATGATGGTGGATGGACCACTGGCCTTAAAATTCCAAGGAGTGGAGATCCTTGGTGGTAAAAGAAGAATCTCTCATGTTTCCCGTTCCCTCCCACAAAATTGAAACCTGTGACTTGCAACAATTTTCCTTCATAATTGTTTCTCTCTTGGCAAAAACCAAGATTGTTTAGTAATCAGAAATTTTCTCTTTTTTACCAAAGAAAACCTATGCTTGCCAGACCAAATTAGTTTTTCTCGGGGTCCATCTACCATGGACCAATCCAATGAACAACTGGACCAGAAACTATCAAGCCATGCATCCTATTATTTATGTGCAATGGGTTTAACTCCTGACCCTTAGTTTTAATTTACACTCTGTCAGTTTATTTATAACATCTGTAATATACCTACGAATGAAGGCAAACAAAGAGGAAGATGACAAAATGCGAACAACAGCTGCAAATGTTGCTGCCCGAGCTGCTGTTGGAGGGGATGACATGCTATCAAAATGGCAACTCATGGCTGAACAAGCTCGTCAGAAGCGTGAGGGGGGACATGATGGTACATCTAGTGCAACACCAGCTAAAGATCTGAGCCACAGACCTTTATCAACCTCTGGAAAGACTGCAAGGGACAACCAAGAAGCCGACAACAAAGGATCATCTGTTGCTGCTACTGCATCTGGTTAGTGCAACTTATTTTATCCTCTCTCATAAATATAGGCCAAGGCTCCCCTAAGCTTGAGCTTAGGGAGAAAATTTCGTAAGCTCGTGTTTGTGGGGCCCACCTTTGGTCCATCCTAATGGACCAAACACATGACCCCCTTAAATTGCACATGTCCACCAACTTTCGGTAAGATCCGAATTTACTGGACCGTTGGATTGACTATATATCAATCCGAATGGATTATTGACCATTAAACTCTTGGGCCCATATGGAGATAATAGAAATTACGGTTGAGGCTGATTTTTTGCATGAAGGAAGATCCTAGGGAGTCCTTGAAATCCCCCCACCCCCATCCCCATGTGGGTCCCCAAGTGGACCCCACCACACACTTGAGCTTACCTTATCCTAAGCTTGAGCTTAGGGGAGCATTGCTCATATATATATATCCACAACAGGAAAAGAAGGGAAGTTTAGGGCATGGTTGTTTGTATTATAATATATAGGAACTCATGATCAAATGAGCTCCATTGAAGGATTATTAAATAGGTGAAGTGTGAATGATATGAGGTGAGGGGTGAAGGATATAAGGTAGCAATGTAGATAGGACCTTGACTTAGGATTTGAATTACTAGGGTGATGGCTGGGTATTCGTTTGCTAGGTTACCTTATTTCACTTTTTGTAAAAAGGGAGGTTATTTGATGGTCATTTTTGTATGTTACCCTAGGATCTTAAACTTTAACCACTTATGGTATGATTTTATCAGGTATTCAATTCCTATGTATTTTATGCAGACCAATAGGCCATTAGGTGTCGTTTGTCATTTACATGTGTAAATGTTGTTGAACACTTTGATATACATTGTTTCATCGTTCTCTAACAGCTTAAGCTTTTAGAGCAAGTGGTTGTCAACATGGTATCAGAGCAACAGGTCGAGTTTTCAAATCCCGAGGGTTGTGTTGCCTTTTTGCCCTATATTCTCGCATGGAGGGTGTTTTGCGTATGTTGCCGTGCGGAGCTCGCACAACCGGGGTGGGGACAGGGTTGAACACTTTGATATACATTGTTACATCGTTCTATAACAACTTAAGCTTTTAGAGTAAGTGATTGTGAACAAATGTGGCATGTAAATGACATACGTGAATCATTTACATATGCAAATGATACACATGTTTGTCAAAATCACCATTTTTGTTTGTGAATCTGAGTACATCCAATGGTTCTCTGTGTATTTTAATTTTTGTGACATTTTCACGAATTTTTCAAAATAAATGAAGTATTAAGATAAAATATTTGGCCACTTATCCATTTTTAGCCTTTTAAAGAAGATTGAATGGTTTGTATCATGAATTAGGGGTCCACAAAAATTCGAAAAATTAGATCTAATGGTTTGGAATTTTTCACAAAATCTTCAAAATCCGTAAGAATTAAGACATGCAATTTGACCCCTAGTGGCTAGCGGCATTTAGGCTTCTAAAGAAGATGAGTGGTTTGGATCACGAATTAAGGGCCCACAGGATTGAAAAAATTAACGTTTTTATGGGCCTATCTATTGTCTCACTTCCATTGTAGCACGCCTTTTTAAAGGAGGTGTGAGTTCGTTTCATACCTCCCGAGATGGTAAACCATTTCACGGCAAAATGGTGTGTTTTTTTAACACATGTGAAGCTTTTTTACATCAAACAAATGATCCCTAAGGGTCCTCATCTTCATATACAGATATGAGCACATTTACTAGGAGCAGAGATACTTGGTACCCCATTCCCAATCCTATAATTTAACACACATTGCTGGGCATTTAAAAATAATGAATCCTATACAGTTTGATACTGAGTTGTACATTACAATATTACATGTATCCATGATTCCACACACTATCCCATTTAGGAGCAGTGATTTGATGTTTTGAGTTGTATATTACATGTATCCATGATTCCGCACACTATCCCATATAGGAGCGATATTGAATTGCTGTCATTGGAGATCCAATCATGACGCGCAACTGATATGAGGTCCTAAGCTATTTTTGCTGGTGTGCCTATTGCTATAATGGCACCCTTATTTTTCAGTGAATGAAATTGATCCATTGTCACACATCTTATTCTCAGGTATTTCTTGTCGTGTGATAATATCTCTGGGTATTAACCTGGTCGAGTTGGGTCAAAATGGGTCGAGTTGAAGGTCAACCCATCCGATCTATTTTAAAAATGGGTCATATAAGCTCAACCTGCACATGTGGGTTGACCTGACCTCCTTAACCTACATCCAATGTGGGCCAGCCATTTAATTGGCCCAACCTAACCTAACTTGTAGAATTTTGACCCAAGCACAATCCAATTCAAGTATTAAGGTTATTTGAGTTTAGTTATAGGGAAGAAAATGATGTTGTTGTTGTTTGTCATCCACCTCAATTTGGTTTTATGCTAGGGAGTTCAACGATAAAAGCTATCTTCTCACTTAGGCAATTAATGGAAAAATATCGAGCAAAGAGGAAAAAATTGCATATGGTCTTCATCGATCTAGAAAAAGCTTACGACATGATACATAGAGATTTAATTTGGTGGGTTTTAAATAAAAGGAATGTTCCAAGAGGTTATATTGAAATTATTAAATATATGTATGAAGAAGCAGTAACGAGTGGATGAGTTAACTGCTCATATTCAAGAAGAGGTACCTTGGTGCATGTTATTTGGAGATATTGTGTTGGTAGACGAATCAAGAGATGACGTAAATGCAAAACTCGAGAGATGGCGGAAGGCTTTAGAATCCAAAGGCTTTAAATTAAGCCGTACAAAGACGGAATATATGGATTGTAACTTCATTGGGTGTATAGAAAGAGCTAAAACTACTGTGAGAATTGAAGACTGTGAAATACCACAAAGTGATTCTTTCTGCTACCTTGTCTCTATAGTTAGTAAGGATAGTGAGATTGATGAAGATGTCGAACATAGGATAAAAGCGGGATGACTGAAGTGGAGACTTGCTTCTAGAGTGCTTTGTGACCGATGAATGCCAACAAGATTGAAGGGAAAATTTTACAGGACAGTGATTAGACCATTTATGACCTATGGAGCAGAATGTTGGTCAATCAAGAAGCATCATATGCACAAAATGGATGTAGTAGAGATGTGAATGTTGAGGTGGATACCATTAAAAAAAAAGAGAATGTTGAGTTGGATGTGTGGTTAAACTAGGAAAAATAAAATTAGAAATGAGCTCTTCCGAGAACATTTAAGGATAACAAAACTTGTTTGAGATGGTTTGGGCATGTCCAACGTAGGCCGGTAATGACGCCGGTAAGGAAAAGTTGGCCATGAAGGTTGATGGCCCACCAACGGGAAGGGGTAGGCCAAAGACAATGTGGATGGAGGTAGTAAAAATAGATATGAATAAGTGTAACTCATATGAAGATTTGGCTCTAGATAGATCGGAATGGAGAAACAGAATTCGTGTAGCCAACCCCAACATAGTTGGGACAAGACTTTGACGACGACGACGATGATAGGGAAGAAAACCCAAAGTAAAAAAATATTAACCACAAAATCATTTAAATCTGTTCAGATATGGGAATTGACCTTTTAACTTTATTCATTTAAATGGTTATGCCAGTCAACCCTAACCCAACCTGTTTTACTACAGGTCATATTTATCTGACGCATGTAGGATGTATGTCAGGTTATATGGATCTAGTTTGTGAGTCATAGTTTGCCATCTCTAATAATTCGTGAGTTTTCTGTTCTTTTTTTTTTTTTGTGAGACCAGCCAAAAACAAATACTAAAACTCTAGATTTTTTTAAAATACTTAACGTACACATGAATTTGAAATATGTACTATAGGTAAATTTCATGAAATCAATAAAAAATTTGTCACGCCCCCAAGATTAGGTCGGTCCCAACATGATCCCAAGGGTGTGAAAATTGGGGCCAATTAAATTTTTTTTCTCACTAATCACATTTGAGACTCAAATTCCGAGTGGATCGAAGTCCGCAATGAAGTTATGTATGATGATCAGTCACCATAATCTAATTGCGGAAGCATCAACACACAGACAACCTGCGCAGATGGTAAAAACATAACCAGAAAGATAACAGAGAGGAAGTAGTAGAAAAGTGCATCAGTTCAAATAAGTTTACAATGTCTTAAATTAAGTTAAGGCCTAACACAAGCAGGACATCAAAATAAGAGGGGCTATAGACCTAAATGCGGCAATCCAAAAGTCTAAGAGTGTAAACGACTCTCTTGCACTAGACATGACGACTCAGACTACGTCGTCGGCGCTCCACTCAGTATATCCGATATCTTGCGGAACCTCCTGCCCCGCTTCACCCTCCTGCTCAATGGGGGGATCGGTACCGAAGCACCAAATGTAGCACCATCAATAATATGTCAAGTAAATAGATATGAGTAAAAGTATAACATGAGGCAACTGAAACCAATATATCAGAAGTACATAATAATGAATAAACGAAACATAACTAACCAACAAAGTAATCAAACCATCATATGCCATCAGAATGAATGCACCCAGGCGAACTTGGTACCCAGACGAGCTGGGCGAATGAATGTAACCCAGGCGAACCCGGTAAACCCAGACAAGCTGGTCAAACAAATACAACCCAGGCAAAACCCGGTAAACCCAGACAAGCTGGTCAAACAAATACAACCTAGGCGAACCTAGTATGGTGGCGTACGTCCACCCCTAATCTATAGACGGTAAGTACAAACCATACACACACAAACCCACACAAGATATATGGATGACCTCGCGTCGGGAGTTCCCCCACCAAATCGTCGGTAAGCTCGCAAAAGGGAACTACCCCACGAGTACATTGGCGGTACGGGGAGATCCTAACTAACCACAACTTATCCATGATATATGGATAAGGGTCAAGGGGAGTATTATTAACCATCCTAGGGTTATGGTCATCCTTCACACATAGGATCCATATCATCCATCACGGTGGTTACACGGAATCTGGAATGCCTTCGTTATTCATTTGGTGCTTCTGAAGTTTTTTGCACTTCGGCGGTTCTCCACGCCACCCACATAACCCGATATGGGTCCACATGTGCTATTTCATTGCTCACCAGGAGATGCTAAGCCTACACCCCCCCTAGCTAAGGGTCCAATTCATTTTCATAGGCCAAGTTGGGCTAGGTTCCAAATTTCAGTGGGTCGTGTCATGCCATAAATAGTGGATTAATCTAGTTTCAGGTCAACAGGTTGATTTGGAATTCCTAAAGTTATCATATGATTCCACACAATCATTAAAGGGAGAAAAATCAATAAATAATTCAAGGGGGATTATTGTGAAAAATCATTAAGTAATTCAAGGGGGATTATTGTGTTTAGTATAAAGTAAGGGGGCTAGGTTGGAAATTCCAAAAGTACCACATGTTCCCAAAAGGTGTGGACAGAACTCATATCCCCTTACCTGGGACTGTTTCACACCTCATCCTTGAGCTACATGGATGGTGGGCCATGGGAGAAATCCCATATGATACCTAGAAATACTAAATAATCAACCATTGGTTTGTTGTAGTTATTTCAAGAAGGGAGGGTTGTTATGAGATTTATAAGGTTGTTACATTACACAACCAAGGGTGAGGAACGGCTGTTCCCAGGTTTAATGAAATGGGGACTCACGCCTCCCATGCTTGGGTTGGCTGGATGGCGTACCTAGATGGGCCCCACCCACAAAGGGACCAGACCATTAAGGTCGCCCATGAGCCCCCTTCATATGACTGGATCAGATCACCCATCCAGTGGGAACAGGTGGGCCCCACATCCGTTTTTGAAAATCAACCTGTTCCAGCAAAAAAAATCCTTTCCAACTTGGATTTGTGCATCAGTTGGCCAGAATTCTAAATGCCAAAAGGAAGGTTTGGATCCATAGGATGGTGTCCAGTTTTATGCCAATTTACTCTTCTTCATATATTGCTTTTACTTTGAGGTAACGATGATGAAATGAAATCCAAATTTATGCAACTACATATCTATCAACTAGTAATGAAATAATGAGTTAGTCAATGAAACTTAACAAGAGAGGAGTATAAGTGTATAACTACAATGGCATAAATCAAATATTTCTATCAATTTTGTTTTATGTAACTATCCACCATTAATGCATTTTAAATTCACACCCACCAACCCAAATATCATAAATGCTCATGATAGAGAAGGTTAGCACATTTAAAGCATTAGAATCAACCAAATAAACATGCCTCTCCCTACACCAGTAATCATGTCTATATACTTGCCTTTGGCTTAGTTGAGCAAAAACCCCTTTCTTAGAGCCTAGGGTTCCCACGATCTTGCCTTTCACACCTCCCCAATCCAAACAAAGTAACCCACCTCCTACATGCCAAAATGAAAGGGAAAACCCACTAAATCACCAATGCATGCTCCTAGTGTTGAAAGAAGCAAACTACATGAGTTTAGAGAGAGGGTATGCTTACCTATTGATGAGAATGAGAAAGGAGGAAGATGAAGGAGATGATGGGGAGACCTTGGGGGAAGCCTTGGAAACCCTTGGAAGCCCTAGCTTGGTTTGGTGGAGGAATGGGGGAGTAGTAGTAGAGAAGTTGTAGAGAAGAGAGGGAGTGAAATGAAATGGCGAAATGGGGTTTAGGGTTTTATTAGAGATGTTTTGGTGGTTTTTCACATAAGGACAAGGGTTTTAGGGGTGATCACAATAAAGTCCTTGGCAAATGGGTATGGGCTCATAATGAGAGTGCGGGCCACAGGGCCAAGATGGGTCCAAGTAAGGATGATATGCATGACCCACTACCTAATGCATCACACACCACTAATCCTAATGCTTAGGCCACTAAACCCAATTAAGCACCGTAAATCCTAGTAATTAGTGACTAATCCCTCTAATTAAGGCATGGAACCTTACAAAATTGAAATCATCTCCTTTCACCATTTTCCAACGAAGCACTGTTAATATTTGTGACAGTTGCGTTTATCTGAAGGTCCCTACTGTAGATGAAGTTGGTCCAAAAATCTTAAAGATTAGGTGGTCATTTTTTCCCCTTTTTCCAGAATGTTGCTATACTGTCCATGACTGCATATGTAAGCTATGGACTGTATTACATATTCCATTCCGGTAGATATTGGATCACCCCCTACTCATGCTGTGTGCCCATACATGCAGGATGACTAAATCATCGTCCTCAGAAAATCGTGCTTATTTCTTTGTAGTGGCTCAGTAACCTTTTGAGTTCTAAACAACAACAACAACAATAATAACAAATTAACAACTAATATCATGGCTCGCTATTTCTGCACGTTCGACAGTGTAGTTGGTGAGCTAGCCAACATATCCGGCGCCCTTTGCAGTCAATCCATAATATAGTTTTGAGTTCTGATTCTTTAGTCTATGAAGATGTATTTGATTTTTTATTTAGAAGAGTGATTTTTTTTTTCTTTGGAGCTGTGTCGTAGGAGCAATGAGAAAATTTGGAAGGAACTTGGCTGTCATCCCTCAGACAAAAATTGTCCGCACCATTTCAGTTAAGGATGTGATCTCAGTCCTGGAAAGAGAGCCACAAATGTCAAAATCAACGCTGATGTACCGCTTGTATGAGAGAGTGGCTGCAGACACTGTAGCAGAATAATCAGGTATGGTATATTGTTCACTCGGAATGGATGGTCATTGGACTTGCAGAGAGAACATAGACAGCTTCAATTCACACCATTTTTCATTGTGGAATCTGCTCTGTGATCCAGATGGGGCGTCAGTTCATACCATTTTTCATTGTGGACTCTGCTCCGTGATCCCCCAAAATTTTTTTTTATTTTTTAAATGGGCCATTTTCTTCCAAATTTGTTTACATAATAAATGTGGTCCAGTGGCTGTAATTGTCAATCACTGTGAGCCACTATCTCAATTAGTTGGAGTCATCTGTTAGGGGAAGACATTTAGGGGCAAAAGCATGTAGCATAGATGTTATCATTCAGAAACAAATAGAAAGAAGATATGGAGCAAATGCCCATTCCATGATGGATCATCATATAAGCTTTGATAAGGTTGGCTAGACCTGCATCATTTCTGGTCAGAAGATATAAAAAAAAGAATGCCATTTTTCCCTAATGAAGTGGACTGTTTCATTTCTCCAGCTTTGGCCTTGGAGATGGACCACAATTATGTGGAAACCACATTAATCTGTCTGGAGTATTATCAAATGTGGTTCTTTCACTCTTTTGAATTCTGACACTATCTCAATTCAATTCATTTTGATTTGATACAGGTTTATTGGAATCAGGACATTTGGAGATACATACTTGTCCTAGAGATGCAGGATTCACCAGATCCGTGTGTATGATGTAAATACTGTTGGTAGGTACTTTGAGGTTGTGGTTCAAGTCATGGGGATAACAAAACCATAGCTAGGGATTCCATCTGACAGGGGTTATTATTTGTTAAAATGTAATTTTAACTCGGGGATGAATATGTTGATTGGTGAATAGCAAATGCACCTTCCTTTTCTATACCATTCTTTTCCCTTTCCCCCCCTAATTATGCTCCTTATTTGTATCCTTCTGTCATTAAAATATCAGTGGCATCAAGAAGTTGCATTATATCTCAACCACTTTAGCAGAATATATAGAGGGATTGAAAATTATCAACTAATGGTTCACACACTCTTGTAGTTTGTCTTTCCTGGTTTTAACCTTGAATTGCAACAACAGTATAGTTGCTAGTTCTAGTGATGCTACATGTAAAAGAACTATGGTTTTAATATCTGACTGAATATAGACAACCATTTAGCAGCAGTATTTTTTTTTTAATTACATGGGAGTGAATTGTAAACTATCGTAGTCCTAAACTAGCATAAGCATAAATCTATAGCCCGAGGGGCAGCCTTGGGGTCTTCGATGCACTGATACCTTGTGCTTGAGTATTCCTTTTCTAATGCCTTTCATGCTGCCCAAGTACACCTCCGCTGCATTCTCCGCCTGAGTACTACTAGTTGAACTACCCTTGTATTATATTCTAGGGTGTTTTATACCACTTGAATATGATAATTCTTTGTGTGGTTTCCTAAGATTGGTTTTTTTTACAGAATAGTGGGACGAAACAGATCAGTTTTTGGTAAGACTAATTTTGGTCGTTATTTGCTGATTGGGTTTTAGTGGTCTAATAAGCTTTTGGAGAAGGCAAGAGTTATGTGCCAAGAACTTCTATCATTTCCCCTCAAATGCTAATTCAATAGGAAAATATGATGTTGCTGAAATGTGATGTACTTGTTTTCGATGCTAAAATGCATGGTAGTATTTCACTCCAAGTTAAGGAGAAGCACTGGACTGGTAGAGAGAATTATGATAGAAGTAATTAGATGGCATATGATGGAGAGAATGAAGCACTGGACTTACTCATCCTCACCATACTTAGAAACAATAATTTTTCTCCACAAAGCATCTTTTTCTTCTCCAAACTCCCACCACCCCTTAGCTAGCAATGCTCAATTTTTACGCTCCAAATCCCTAATACCTAAACCTCCACAAGATTTAGGTTTTACCACTTCGCTTCATTTCATGAGATGAATCTTCTTTTTATCGCCTTTCCAAAGAATGTCTCTCACTGATGCATTTTGAATAATGTCATGTAATAAACTGGGATATTTGATGAGAGCTATCATTCCCCACTAAAGATGAGCAACACCTTTTCCACATGCACAACTTCTTTTCAACTTTTTCTATAATAGGGTCCCACATTGCTTCCTAGAGTTAAATGGGAAGAATTGGTCACCGTTTTTGTTGATAATATGCCAGAAGATACACTGGCAAAATGGTTCTAGGTTTGGAAAGGTGGTTGATGCATTTAATCTGACCTTTCGTAGAAGGGGTAGAGATAAATGCTTTAGTTTTGTTCAATTCAGAAATATGTTCATTGATGAGAAAGCCATTGATGTGATGAATGGAAGCAGTCTCCATGGACAGAAATTGGTAGTAAAACTTTGCTACATTTGGATGGAAGCAAAGAAGGATTTATGCAAAGAAGAAGTATTGGAATAAAAAGCAAGAGCAGCAGGACGGCTTACAAGCTCCTCTGAAAGTGAAAGGCTCCAAGGTAGATGAGAACTGTAAGACCCCTTCTGCTCAAGCTACCACCATGGTTAGATGGGGACTTTCCTTTGCAGTTGTAACAAGGATGTCAGTCAAGAAGACACAGGAGTTGATTGAGACTAGAAAAGAAATTATTTGTGAAAGGGGCTATTCCTAGTATTCAAGGATTATGTGAACTTGGAGGTCATAACAATGTAATTAAAATGGTTAAACTTTGTGGGGAGATGTTATTGTTCTCTCTTAGCAATTTGGAGGAAGCTTTGACAAAGTTAGAGAGCTTAGAGTTGGAGTTGTCAGAGCATTTCCTCTCTCATGAGAGATGGAAGCTTGGGATCATCCATACTACCTGAACCTTGTGGGTTAAATGTTATGAATTCCCGCTCCATGATTGGGCTGAAAGCACCATCATGAGCATTGGGAGGAAAATAGGTGAGTTGATCCAGGTGGCCAAAGAGACCATTGAGAGGTCTTCTCTCAAATATGGTCATGTTTGTTTACGGGTTGAGAGCCCTAAATCAGTTCATGAACAAGTGGAACTAAATATTTTTGGCAACCATTACACTATTTTGGTTTGTGAGGATTGGTAGTGCAGTTGGATGGAGATGAACGTCAACAACTCCTCTGTTGCTCTCGTGCAAACTGTACAAGAGATGACGTCGGATGTGTGGACGAGGGAGAAAGCAGCCACCCTAGGGGAAATGGCTCTTCCCTAGCTACAAAGCCAATTTCTTTTCACCATTTGGGAAATGACCCTACATAGGATAGGGAGATTTCCAAAGGCTTTTCTCATAATAAAGGAGGAGGTAATAAAGGAGGAGGAAGGAGGAAGGAGGAAGGAGGAAGGAGGAAGGTCATTTGGGCAGGTGGAGGTGTGTTTTGGAAAGAATCAACTGATCACTATTTCAAACTTCTCATTATAAAAATGGGAATGGCAAGGACAATACATGAAGTAACAGGAGTGACAAGTACTGATGCTTGTTTTAACGAACGAGGTAGCTAGAAAAGAGTTCTGACATTGCTTTTAAAAAGGATGTGGAAAAAAAAAAGAAAAAGAAAATTGAGATAGCTATTATGGAAATGGGGCCCAGTTTAGATGGCACAGCTAATAAAATCAAAGTAGATTGTTGTGATATAGGGGACCTTACATAAATAATACTTCTATTAGCCACCTGTTCTAGCTGAGAGGCTAATGAAGAGAGAAGAGAGAGACCATCACTCCATAAATTCTAAGAATCAGCGCCATGTGACATTGTTAGAAGGCTAGCCAAGGAATGAAGATTTGGAACCCATTAATTAAAGACTCTCTGGCTCAATGCAGCTGAGGGTCCCTTTTAGGCAAGCCCAAGTAGAACATGGAGGCGCCTTTCTTTGGGTTAAATGTTGGTGAGTCATCTAGTGGTCCACTTGGGTTGAAATTTCGAGCAGCTCCCCCCAATTTCTAATCAAGTGGTGGGACCATCCCTAGTGGTTCCTACTTCATTGCAATCTCATGAGCAATCTAGTGTTCAAAAGCAGATGGGGGCACCCATTTGCTATCAACTCTCACGGCCCAGCCAAAGATTAATTATAGTGAAGACTGCACTACAAGAATGGCTAATGAAGATTTTAATTCTTCAATATGTTCTAGCAATCATGAGCATGATAATGATGGGTCTCAAAATAGAAGTGTGGCAAGGAAATTAAAAAGCTTGCTCTTTCCCTCTTTTTGTCTTTGGAAATGAGAAAGATGTGGGGAAGAAATTGCCAAAGTAATACAAATGCAAATTTTAGAAGAAAAGTGGTTGCATCAGCTAGTAGGGAGATCAACAGTGAGATCCTTAAGCAGAAAGTCATGTCAAGCTCGATCGGTTAGGTAGTAATTCAGATGTGGAGAAAGGCAGTAGTGATCTTGGCCAGATCATCCTATTGAAGTATTTAGAATTCCAAAGGAGGAAACAATGAGACTAGAGGATAAAAGGAAAATAGAGCTGGAGGGGGCAAAATTTCTAGAGTCTCATCATGTGCAAGTGGAAAGTCAATGGAGTCCTTCCGATGAGAAGGAAGAGGAAGGCAGAAAAACAATTGAAGTGGAAAATATTTTGGGGATGTCCTTTAGATCATGAGATTGAAATAACTAGAAGAGCTTTGCAGCTAGAGGAAAAAGAAGAGATAAATGATGTTAAGAAATAAGGAAAAGATATAGGTAGAATGGTCGGGATTAGGAAGCTAATTGGCACTTCCCAGCGGGGGTTGTGTCAATGTTATAATTATGAACATGGTAAGTTAGAGCATCAGAGGGTTGAGGTTGCCTGAAAAGAGAATTGCGGGGAGAAAATTGATTAGAAAGCATAAAATTGATATTCTTTTTATTCAAGAATCTAAAATCTCGAAGAATATTGATAAATTCATTTGGGATATTTGGGGTTCTAAGGGTTGCGGTTGGGAATGGGTACAGTCTGAGGTGCAGCTGAGGGAATGATATCAGTGTGGGATGCAGATATGTTTGAATTAGAAGATTCTCAAAGTCCCAGAGATCATTAGCTATAAAATTGAATAGTGCCGTTGATAGTTTGATTTTGGCAGTGAGTAATGTTTATGGGCTTGATGATGATTCAAAAAGAAGCAATTTTTTTAAGACTATTTCAGACTCCAAGAGCTTATGGTCAGTGCCATGGTGTATAGGGGTGATTTTAATATGGTTAGATTTTCATATGAGAAGAAATGAGGTTGAAATTTGAATTCTAGTATGGATAGATTTGAGGACTTTATCAACTACAATGAATTGATTGACTTGCCTTTGGTTGGTAGAAATTATACTTTGTCTAACAATAGGGAGAGATTAGCAATGAGCAAGATAGATCATTTCCTAATTTTGAAGGAATGGGATGATCATTTTGATAATTCTGTTCAACTAGCTCTAACTAAACAAATATCAGATCATTGCCCGATCAAGCTATTCCCAAATGAACTTAATTGGGGTCCAACACCTTTTAGGTTTCTTAATTGTTGGCCCATGCATAAGGACTTTATGGTCAAAGTGTCAGAATGGTGGTCTCAGTTGACAGGCCAAGAATTTGTAGGTCTCAAGATATCTAAAAAGCTCCAGATGCTTAAAGAGAAGATCAAGGAGTGAAATAGAGAGGTTTTTGGTAAATTGGACACAATAGAAATTCTATTACCGAATAGTTGGAGGCTTGGGGCAAAATAAAAGAAATTCCTCCTTTTATCGAAATCGAGAAAAGGGCGAGAGGGGAAATAGTAAGTAAGTTATAGGAGGTTAATCACATGAAGGAAATGACTTGGAGGCAGAAATCTAGAGTCTTATGGATTAAAGAGGGTGACAGAAATACAAAGTTTTTTCACAGGATGGCAAATGCTCGTAGAAGAATTAACTACATTGACAAGATAAGGAGAGGAGAGATTAATGTAAGTCAATAGCCCAAAAGGGAAAAGGGGGATTGTGGATTTTTTTGAATCCCTTTACTCTGACGAAGATGTTCATATGCCCAATTTGGAAAGTCTTCATTTCCCTTCTATATCTTTAGACATGAAGCAGTAGTTACAAAGGGACTTTGAAGAGAAAGAAATTACAAAAGCCTTGAATGACATTGCAAGAGATAAAGCCCGGATGGTTTGAATTTTGCTTTCGTCACGGCCAGTTGGAGTCTTCTTAATAGAGATTTTTGTAACATGCTTTTAGAATTTTATAGAAGAGGTCAGCTACACATGAAAGATATTAATGTCACTTTCTTAATGCTAATCCCAAAAGTTCCGAATCCAATTGGTTTGAAGGATATTAGGCCCATTAGTTTGGTGGGTTGTTTCTATAAGCTTTTGGCAAAGGTTCTACCAAACAGATTGAAAGTAGTTCTTCCTCTAATCATAAGTCATGTACAGGGGGCTTTCGTAAAAGAAGGCAAACTATTGATGGTATCCTAATTGCAAACGAGCTTATTGATTCAAGGAAGCGATCACACAAAGAGAGTGTTATATTCAAAACTGGTTTGGAAAAGGCTTATGATCATGTAAATTGGAATTTCTTCAACTATAGATGGGTTGGGTTCGGTGAGAAATGGAGAGGATGGATCAAGGAGTGTATCTCTTCCTCTTCCTTCTCAGTCTTTAGTAAATGGATTGTCTTCTCATCTATTTAAAGCTTCGAGAGGCCTAAGACAAGGAGACCCATTATCACATTTTCTATTTACAATGGTTGTTGAAGCTATGAGTGCTCTTTTATTGGAAGCCAAAGACATTGAGATAATTGGGGGTTTTAAAGTGAGAAGAGATGGGGAAGCCATTACTCATCTACAGTTTGTAAATGATACAATTCTTTTCGGCTCTTCTAACTAGGACGAGATTGTAGTATTAAAAAGAATTATGAGATGTTTTGAATTGGCCTCGGGCTTGAAAGTTAATCTACATAAAAGCATTTTGGTGAGGGTGAATTGTTCCAAAGAGGTCTTAAAATGTTTACCTAATAAACCGCATTGTAAGGTTGGTCGTTTGCCGATCCAATTTTTTGGGTTACCTATTACTCGTCTTTTTTTTTTTTTGACAAAATTAGCGAAAGGTCCCTATAAGTCTATGTTTTAAGCCTCCAGTACAAGGAAAAACTTTATAAGGTCTCTGGTCCACTCAGCTAGACTTTTTCCAGCCTTAGGTCCCTCTGCACACATGTTTTCATTTTTCAAGACTAAAATACCCCTGTAACTGACGCATCATGGAATGAAGTGGTCCTTAACTTGCAACGTGTCACGATTATGTAGCCTCGGATTGCTTTTCACGTAAACAGCCCGGATCTAGCGCCACGTGGAGGGTTAGACATTAAAAAAACAAAAAAACAAAACAGTAGAAGAGAAGGAAAGGAAAGGGATGGAGATACCGTGATTCCATAGGAGAGGAGTGAAGCGAGGGAGGGGTTGGTTGAGGACGACCAGGGCGTACGTTAGAGCAGGGCAGGAGTTGGGTGGAATGGAAGGGAGGAGAAAGCTTGAGGCTGGGACATCGGGTCTATTGCTAAACTGCGCCAAAATTTTCCTACCATCCCTGCTCTTCTCTCTTCTGTCTCCTCTGTGGTGGTCTTATATATAGAAATAAGAAAATGAAGAGGATTCATTGACCAGAAGAGGGGGTGGTTTGGTTAGGTATAATTGAGATTAGTCATGTTTTGTTTGAAAGGTCAAAGCTTTGGCGGTGGGTATTAGTGCGAGCCACTGTTTTTTGAGTGGGATTCGCATTTGTGATTTTAAGATGTGACTGGGGATTTAGTTGTTCACCTTGCTCTTGAGTTTATAGAAATTAGGAAAAGGCCTTGATTGTTTTATAAACTCAATTCATCACCTATGCTACAGAAGTTGGAGTTTTGTGTCAGTTCGGGTCAGGTCAGGTTGATTTTTTGTCAAATTTATCTGATTTTCTGTGAAATTTATCTAAGTTTCTGTCAAATTTATCTGAGTTTCAAGCAAATTTATCTGAGTTCTGTGAAATTTATCTGAATTTCTGTCAAATTTATCTGAGTTCTGAAATAAATTTATCTGAACAGAACTCAGATAAATTTCACAAAAATTCAGATAAATTTGTCAAAAACTCAAATAAACTATATAAAAACTCAGAATAATTTCATTTTCAGTAAAACCTGCAACTAAGCTCTTCTATCTCCTCTCCCTCACCAATCCTTGCTCTCTATCCTACAATCTCCCACTTGGCACGAATGCCGCTTGGTATCAGAGCTTGGTACCGTGCGTTTCAACGGTTTGGATCACGAAGTCACGATTTAGATCGGAGTAGATCGAAGACTTTCGTAGGGCAGATGGCCCTTCGTTTTTGTTTTCTGCAACTCGTTGGAAGGAAGAGGATGACTGGCGTTTTCTTGTTGGGCACATAAATCATGAGTACGTCATCAGTAAGGGATAAGTCTTCCCATTTACTTCTTTGTGTTGCCTCGAGTTCCACATGCCAGCAGGAAAAGCACCAAAGAGAACACGTATTGTTTTCTTTTGTATTTTTCTCATCACATCTTGAGTTCCGCGCGTCATCAGGATAAAGAGGAAGACTAACCCACGTGCTGCTGTTTCCTTCTTCTCTCGGGACGCGTGCCAGAAAGGAATAAACGGCTGACGCAAGTGTGTAACGGTTTGGGTTACTTAAAGATAGGGGCAAATTGGTCATTTCAGGTATGAACAAGTGTGAGAGGGACCTTTGGCTGCATGACTTTTTTTTGTGGACCTAAGGCAATAAAGTGACATGTTCAGGGACCTGTCGCCGAATGCCCCTTTTTCTTAATACCCCTATTAGATTAAATTTGGCCGTGTCCCATAAAAGAAGGAGACATGCATTAAAAGACAAAAAACTCTATCCGGAAAAAGAAGGAATACTCACCCAATAATAGCAACCTTCTTTGCTCCAAGATCCTTTTTAAGGAAAACTATTTGTCTTAACAAGATATTATGGGAAGCTAAATTTAGAAAATGAAATATTTGGTTTTGAAAGGGTTTTGTAAATGCCCTAAACTTTATAAATGAAAATATAGGTTGGGTTATTGGTAATGGTGAAGACATATCAGTATGGAAATGCAACCAGACCCCTTGAGATAGGGGTCTTAGAAAACCCATATTTTCTGCTACTAACCCAAACCTCATTGTTAAAGACTTGTTGGACCATGAGAGGAGATGGAATGTGACATTTATTAGGAATGATTTTAACATCACCAAAGATGTGGAAGGTATCCTTACAATTTACATCTATATACAAAAAGTAGCGTAGATAATACAAAAAGTAGCGTAGATAAAAGAGACTGGACTTATACAAAGAATGGTCAAGTGACCGATAAATCATCTTGTAGAGTGCTCACTTTAAATAACTCAGAAAATGGGAGTGGGTTGAGGAGATAGATAGACTTTTAGAGACTTCCTATTCCCTAGAGAATGTTGCTTTTGGGTGGAAATTTCTTATAAATATAAGATCATTCCTTGGCCCGTTTCTTTACTAGAATTCCTAGAATTCATTTTGGAAGTCGTCTGGGAATTCCAAATACTGAAATTCTAAAATGCCACTGAATTCTGTCATTTCTGAATTCTACATTTCATTTTCATCTGAGCTTTTGCCTGAGAATTTCTAAATTTCTGAATTTTATAAAACTCCTATTTTATTGCTACATAAATTCTAAATTGGAATTACGCAATTTATGCATTGTAGTACATGGGACCCACCTTTTGTGGTTGTGAACTTGAGACTCAACTGTAAGAATTATAATGTGAACCCACCTTAGGTATATGGTACATGGGCCCATCTTTTAAACGAAAGTGTATGGCCCAATTTTAAAATTTTGAACATGGAACCATCTTGATAGGAATTAATTGCATGGGACAAATTTTTATAATTATGAATATAGGGCCCACTTTTTTGTTGGCAGGAGGGTTCACAGTTGGGTGCCAGAGTTCCAACCAAACTTCTCGAAGTTCCAGAATTCTAAAATGCTCTTGGAGGGGCTAGCATTTTTGAATTCTACCTTTTTGGCATTTGAGAATTCTGCCTGCCTTGAATACTGGGAATCCCATTAAAAAAATATTGAATTTCTGACAGGAATTCTTGAATCCACAGACAGCCTGAATTCCTGTCAGAAATGCTTGTAAAGAAACAGGCCATTTGCTTCAAATCAAAAAGTTGTACCGCTTCTTGTCCAATTTGCTATTGTTTGGAAGAGGCAGTTGAGCATGCCCTTTTCCAGTATGATTATGCAAGAGCAATTTGATTTAAATTGCACTTGGTCTTTTTGGCTGACAAAATTCTCATCTACGGCTTAGCGGAATGGTGGAAGGATTCCTTTGATTCAGATGAAGTGACTCTCCTTGACTAATAATAACTTTACTAAAGCTTGGGCCCTTGCCACCTGGTGGATCTCTTGGAAGGCCATAAATGATTATTTATTTAAGGGTATTAAATTAAATCTCTTATACAAGTTAAAATCCGATTGGGTTATCCTTTTCTGATTTGATGAAAGTTAAGGAAAGACCTAATTGAAAGATTATTAGAAAAGATGTGGTTTTAATTTTTACCGATGTTGCATTTAGAAAATCGGATGGTAAAGTTTCTTTTGGGCACATCATTTGGTTTAATGGAACTATCGTTTGTGCAAGAGTTAGAGAAGAGGGGATTGGCTCATCAAAAGAGGCTAAAACAAGGGCGATCCCCCTTGCTTTGAATAGAGCTAAAGTATGAGGCATGAGAAGAGGCCAAGTTTTGTGTGATGCAATGGAGGCAATCCAAGCAATCAATGGTGGCAAATATTGGGCATTAATCTCAATCGTTACAAATATCTCTCTGCTTCTCAGGACATTGATAAAGTTTCCCTGTCACATTCCTAGAAGGCTAAATGAGGCGGCACATCAGATGACCAAGTTTTGTCAAACTTTTAATTGTGATATTGAGTGGTTGAACTCTTACCTAGTCTGGCAGGTTGAGTCGGTCCCAAGATGTGACGTTTGTTTTTGTTGTATTTTGTGTCCTTGGCTTTTGTTGTTTCGTGTTTTTTCTAATGCAAAACCTTTCTTTTTTATACAAAAAAAAAATATTATTGCATTTCACGACCCTCATCATCTCACTTTCGTTCTTTAATAATGTGAATAATCACTAGCAAAGCAAGCCCAGACCTTTTATAATATATTTATATTTATAATTTTTAAAGATTATTAGAAATAAAATAAAGTAAAAAATATATTATTTTCATTCTTAATATTATACATATCAAAATCTATTAAAAAGGAGAAAAATGCACTTAACTTACATATTGATCTTTTAACATTGAATTAAGGATATATGTTAGATAACAATTAAAAACAGCAGCCATAATCATAAATTAAACCATAGAAAAATCAAGGGATGGGAGAATTCAAGGACTCCTTGGGACCCTCTGTTCTTTGCAAAAAAAAATCAGCCTCAACCGTGGTTTCTATTATCTCTCATATGGGCCTAAAAGCTTAATGGTCAACAGTCGTCAGTCGATCCAACGGTCCAGTAAATTTGGATATGAACGAAAGTTGGTGAACATGTGTCAGTCGGGGAGGGGGTGTCACGTGCTTGATCCATTTGGGTGGACCAAGGGTAGGCCCCACAAGTATGAGCTTACGGAATTTTATCCTGAGCTTTAACTTATTAGAGCCTTGCCCATGTTTAAGGGCATATATTAAATGCTGTACCCATGGGAAAGATATTATCTTCATTTGTACCTTTAACAAATCTATCCAATAGTTGATGTCTTCTGCACAAAAATTTTCTTAAGAGATGGTAACTGTGTGGGGAGATTTTCAAAGCTCCAGGATTACGCTAATCACGGCCATCCGATGGGACTAAGCATTCTCACGTGCCATCCGCGTGGCACCAGACTCACCTCGGCTACCAGGACAGAAGCCTCAGCCGAAGTCAGGCAGGTCCTAGCCGCTAGCGCCGAGCTCGGCTACCCAGGTGCCCACCTCGGCTAAAAGCTTGACCTCGGCCAAAGCAGCCGGGACGAAAGCCGAAGCAAGAGAGAGTCCCCACTCGCGCCCTTCGCCCGCCACGCCATCAGACACGTGGAGGAATAGGGGCGCGAGCCAGTGAGACAGATGCGACATCCAGCCGTCCGCAATCTTCGTTAGATCACTGACAGGGCTGCTGAAGCCAAATCAGGGCAAGGCCCGAGGGTGGATCCGATGGTACCTCTACCGCCAAAGGCGTCCAACACGATCTAGCCCAACATGACGCGTATTTAATGCGATGTGGGCTGATCCGACTGGCATTAAATGCAAAGTGGGCTGGAATGGACCGCATTTATTGCTTTGTGGGCTGATGATGACATCCCTATCAAATCACGGGACCCACGCCAAAATATCATCCAAGATATCGTCCAAGTTCTCTATAAATAGAACCCCATTTTCACATGCAAGGTACACATCATCCATACTTGAGAGTCGTTACTCTGCCTCTCTTCTTCCTCTCCTTCCTTTGTTCCAGTTCATTTACTGACTTAGGCATCGGAGAGCCTTGCGCCGCTCAGGCCAGGGTCCTTTGACCGTTTGTTCTTTCCTTTCAGGCTTCGAGGCAGCAGGTTATCTTCTTTATTTGGATAAGTCCTGTAAGGCACCTCGATTATTGTGGGTCATATTTTTCTGCACCTACAGTAACACAACTAACATGTGGTATGTGATATGTCAATTCTTTCAACTATATGATGTTACTATATATCATATAATAATACGATAGTGGGCCCAACTTTTAGAGGACATGTGGGGCCATCTTTCGAGAAGTTGATTTCTAAATGGGCCCATTGAGGAGCCTTATGGGATTCTCGCAAGGCCCAGCATCAGTAGATCTGGATCACTTGCAGTTGATGTTAGAGATCAAGGGTAATCATATATGCTGAAGCACCATCATGATTCATAAGCACATACATATTTGCTGCATCCTTACCATTCACCAAAATGAGGCAGGTCATGTGATCAGATCTGTTGCAGTTTCACATGCTCGTTGGATGTTGATGGTGCAAGTACCTTTTCTAACCATCTGATCTCTCACATGCATATGGCCAATATCCATGATTTTCCCGGCAGCCCAATGTCATTTACAATTCGGATAAATTGATAGGTAACATCATTAAATTATGGATAAAGAGTAAAATAACAGCCCCATCAAATTATTTCAATCCTTTATTTTGCCTATGCAAAAGCCTCACCTACCCAATGCGTGGGGGAGGCAAAGACTTCACGTGCCTGCGAAGTAGTCACCGGACACCTTCGTCACCAAAAAAGAAATCGGATCTTTTTGAAGGAGTGGGACCCAAGATAAATATCAAAGGTAAGAGGAAATTATTGAGATTATTGATAAAGAAAACAGGAAAGCGAATTTTTAAGGCAAGGATAAAATAGAATCCACTGCACTTATGATTTTTTTTTTATTATATTTTGAATGCAAAATTATAGAGAGGAAAAGATGAAAGAAAGAGAATCTGAAGAAATAGATTGAAAAGAATCCTTTTATTGATCGACAAAGAATCCTTTCAGGATTTCAACATAGAGAGCTCAAGGCCCTCACCGAGCTCCTTTAAAAAGGCCCAAAAAAAAAAAAAAAACAAATCTTTAGGGCTGATTGTAGGCCTGTCAATGGGACGCGTTGAAACGGGTAGAAAGCCCGGCCTGACCTGTCTCAAGCCCAAAAATACAGGGCTTTTAAAAGAATTTGAGCCCAGTGGGCTGGACTTGGACAATACATTTTAAAGCCCGGCCAAAATGGGACTGAGACAGGGTAGAAACAACCCAACCCTTTCAGACCCGGCCCGGCCCGCTGCAAAGTCATTTAATAATAATTATTTATATATTACAGTTTGTACCCAAGATTGGTTTAGTCATGACAAAACTAGTGATGATGATTTAAACAATGATGGGAATGCACTAACTGGTGTTTTAGGCATTAAAAGAAAAATAATTTCTGTTGATTTCTTTTTTACATTACTTGACCCATATAGGATACTCATTCTCTACTTTCACCGGCCAAAAAAAAAGAAGAAGTTTTTAACCAATCCTACATTAATTTAACTTGACTCATATAAGATACTCATTCTCATTCATTTCTATTGATTTTCTGATATTCTACTTTCACTGGCAAAAAAAAAAAAAAGGTTTTAACTGTTCCTACATTACTTGACCCATATAGCCTATAAGATACTTATTCATTTCTACTGTCACCGGCAAAAAAAAAAGAACCCAGAAAAAAGGAGGGAATAAAGTCTGGCTCACACCGGGTGTCTGGTGACAGTAGGAATAATTAAAGAATGTTTTGCTTATGTCCAGGATTGGGCTAAGCCCAGGCCCGACCCTGTCCCAGTCCGGGCCCGTACGGGACGAGATTTGATGTAGGCCCATTCAATTTTCGGCTGGGATTGGGCAATACCCGGCAAGCCTGTTTTATTTTCAGGACGGGATTGGACAACCGAAGCCCAAGCCCGGTCCCTCCCATTGACGGGCCTAGTTGATTGGTCTTATTTATACCCAACGAATACTGCACCATTTGGCAACCAGTAGGGTTGTTCATGGGCTTAGAAACTTTGGCCATATCTGCGCCAAGCCCGCCAACGGCCATAAATTTTAAGCCCAAGCCCACCCATTTAGTAAATTGAGCAGTTCTAGGCTAGGCTAAACCATGTTCTTTTAATTATCAAATTTACAACCTTTTTACATTTCTTTTTTATTTTTCCTTTGGCTAGCCTACCCACCCGAAGTGATACTTCCAACTTGAAAACCTAGGAATTGATCCCTGGACAAATGGAGGTGCCAACACCACTTATGATGCCAACACCAACACTACTCAACCATGAGTGTGTTGGCCACTGCGCTTTCTAGCAATTATTTGGACAAATCATCACTGAATTACAAGCATTCCTTATTTAGGTCTGGTCGGGCCGGGCTTAGGGCTTTCTATCACTTAACCAAGCGCAGCCCAAATATTAGATGACCCATTTCTATGCCCAAGCCCGGCTCAAAGCAGGCTGGGCCTGATCGGTCCTGGCCCATGAACAACCCCATCGACAGGTTGAATTTGGTACAAGTTGGGCTATAATCTAAACTCATCCTGTCTCACATTTACCTTGCCCTAAACCAGCCCAACAATGAAGGGTTTATGTTTTGAGATGACAACAGGGTTGGATTTGGGCCTTGTTTAAAGGATTTCAGTAAATCAAGTTTGGCTAACCCAAACCCATCCCTGGTCGTGTAGATTGTTTACAGACTCACTAGCCTGATCCCAAACAAAAATAAAAAGAAAACTTAAAACTTATAAAGTAAATAAATAATGAAGAAACTCAGCTTGTGACTCGGCCCTTTCTTGAACGAATCACAAAATAACCCACCTACCAAGAACAGGATAAATCAGAACAATCTTTCAAAAGTCAAGGGATTCCTGTAAAGCTTGTACAGGTGGGAGGCATGGGTTTTGAAATTTGAGACTTTGTCCCATGGGTGAAGGCCCCAAATGGAGAGCTAAGATAATGTTTTAGAGCATATCATTATTATTCAAGAAGGGGAATAAAGAGATGCTGCTTTGTGATATTTAGTTTTGGAGCAAATGCAAAATCAATTAATTCATGCTTGATGGTTCTACGACAAGAGGTTAACTGGAGAAGAACAAGAGATAATAAATAGTTAAAAAAAAAAAGAGAGTAGAATAATAAGTGATCTGCTAGTCAGTGCAGGATGGTAATAGAGAATATACAAGTTAACTTGAAAAAAAAAAAATCACTGCAGACTAAACCTCAAGATGATAATCATATACTTCAAATTCATTATACAACAAGGATCCATCTTCTGAATAGTGTAGAAGGAAATAGCAGCTTTCGCAGAAATAGCAAGGATTGTCCTCCGCCCATTTATCATCAACAGTCACCTTTGTTGCTCGAAAGGTCCTGCAAACAGAGCATTTCCGCCAACGAGCTTGCAGCTGAAATGTGACGATGGGATATGTGGCCTGGTTCTGTACATCGTCTGGGTGAATCAATCGCATGTCTCTTATCACCATAATATGCCTACAATCACCCTGGTGACAGTAGAGGTATCCAGAACCCAATCGGAAACGCAAGTCACAGAATCGAGTTTTATGCATCTCCGAAGCTTTAAATTGGGGGAGGGCGGCAATTGTCTCACTCCCAAACAGTGCTTTGTTCTTCTTTTGTGGGTCTCCAGATATAGTAATGCACTCCCATCTTTCAAGTGCTTCTTCCTTACGGTTTCTGAGCCAGTTGAAAATAGGTTTGCTATAATCTATAGCAGCAGGATCCCTCAAATCATTGCAGAACACGTCTTCAATGAGGAAATATCCGGAAGGATCATGCTGCCCTGCTTTTCTCATCAACTGGTCTGTCATGCAATAGATCTTATCCCTGAACTCACTGAGGGTTTGCCTTCCTAAAACCAAGAATTCTTGGGTCTTTATATGGGTTTTACTATTATGATATATCTCAATGCTAAGAACGGTTTCTGGATTATTCATTGGCACAAATTCATGTGTGCTTGATGACTTAACCTTCATTGCAGAAGATATGAACCTAAGGGACCTCATCTTTTCAACTTTCTCCGCAACTGAAATTGTGCCTTCAACGGTATTCACATTGAATGAATGTAGTCTAGCTGCTGCTTTGTCTTCATCTTGTTTTTGCTTTATTTTTGCAAGCTCCTCAACTCTTTCCATGTAAACACTTTCTAATTCTACAACATGGTTATCTTTGTCAAAGGTTCTCCCCTTTCTCTTCCTCTTTTTTGAGCCTTGTTGATCCATGTTTTCTAAAGAATTTCCGCTATGCACTCTAAGGCGAGATTCATTCAAGGACTCTTGAGACTTTGTAGTATTGCTTTCATTTCTTGAATTTTCTAAACAAGCGATTTCATTGTTTGGCATTTGACATCCATTTGCCTGCATCTCATTAGAGTTGTCCTCTGGAATTTGCAATGAACTTTCAATTAGCTCAGTATCCTTACATGCTTCTTTGAAAGCTTTGTCTACCAGCTCTTCTTCGCTGAGAACTTTAAGCTCATCAACCGAGAGCTCGTCGTCGAATTCTGTAGTTGAATCCATGAACAGTTCTGCTTCCAAGGCATGGAGTCCTTGGATGATGGAGAATTTGAATTCCTGGATGGTGGTGAGGGGGCCAATGAGATTGGGAACAAAGATGGGCCCACCTAGAGCACATGAAGGTTGGTGATCTTCCTCTTCTTGATATTCTACGATCTCCATATCTTCCGACTCACTTGTTTGGAGAGGGCTTTTCTGAGGTTTTTCTTTCGATGTTTAAACACCTGAACCGCGAAGAATTTTCAGTATGGATAGAGAATACACAAGTTTTGTAATAGAGTATTCTACATATCAGGAAGTTTGAGGTGTAAAATTAGTTAAGTATTTGAATATAGGATAATCTGATTTTTTTTAAGATCAATATCGGATAATCTGATTGGATTTGTAATTTTGGGAATAGGTTTGTTGGGATCCAAGATGGCATTGAATTGATTAGATGTGACTAGTTTTCATTTTTTTTTTTTTATATCTTGTTAGGAGTGTATTTTGATTAGGTGTGTATTTTGATATTTCTCATGTAACTTGCACAATCTCAAACTTCAGTACTCTTCTTGCACAAGTGTGTGCAAGTTATAGGAGAGCTGGCAACTCTCTCCACAAGTGTATGTGCAAGTTACAAGAGTTAGCAACTCTCTCATAGAGTATCTCCCTATCATATTGTACTGAATTTTTCTTAAATTCAATCCAACATTGAGTACCGCTCCAATGAGCACAATTGGGGAGAGTGCTAAGTGCCAGCTCATCTGGTATTGAGTATTAACTGGCTGAATTGATGATAGGAAACCAATAGGGGGGGTGAAATAGTCACATCTCATAAAATTCCATTAAGAAGTACCTCTTGGTAGGAGATATTCGCTATCTATATGTATATCTTTACCAAAGAAGTCCGTACCCCAAAAATAGAGGTCTCCACTCGAATTATCACCAATATAAACGATGATATGGACAAGATTAAATAGAATCTCGAAGATACCAGGTTAACAGAAAAGTATCCTCAAGCCTTGGGTATGTGCAAGTCAAATCCATAACCTTGTGATACAGAACCATTAATTTGATGGCCGCACTGTGGATTCACCCAAAATATAGTTCAACTAACAAATGCTTATGCTTTGCTTGACAACTTCAAAGTTGTACGTATAAAATGATTTGAGAGAGAGAGAGAGAGAGAGAGAGAGAGAGAGAGAGAGAGAGAGAGAGAGAGAGAGAGAGAGAGAGAGAGAGAGAGAGAGAGAGAGAGGACATGGTACTCCATAGAACCTAATGTTGAGGACAGTCGGGAACCATGTGAATATATTAAAAAAACAAAAGCAAAAAATCACCATCCCAAGATTCCAAATTAACTTATTACTCCATAAATTAACTAAAAGTAAGTTCCTGTATGCAGCCTGTCAAAAAAAAAATATATATATATAATTTAAGTGGAAATAGACACGACCCCCAAAGTTCACTGCTCAAGTCACTGAGTCACAAGTTGGCAAGCTATGCATGTTGAGACTTCTGATATCACATTGAGTAAGTAACTAAACCAACAACAAGATAGTTTTTGTTTACTAGACATGCATGTTTCACAGTTGCTACTAGTTGATGGATAACCTGGTTTGTATGTTAGCAAGCATAGTGTACTTGATTCACTATAATGAGTATGCTCATAAGCATTAACTGCCAAAATGTAAAGCCAAAGCAGAAAACAGTTGAAGAATAAAAAGGGCTCACCCGGTGCACAAAGTGCTCCCCGGCTAAGCGGGGGTAGGGGTAAATTTAAAAAAAAAAAATGATATTGAATGAATATGCACCTTTACTAGCATGAAAGTCATTAATGCAATCAAAAGGATATATGTGATACTGGAGTTTGAACCAAAAATGAAACTAAGATAAAGACTAAAAGTAATTATTTTGACAAAGAAACAACATATCAAGCTCCATGTGGATAAGATAAATAATTCAAAGAAATTAAGAACCAAATAATTAACATCCCCTTCCTCTTTAGGGCCTGCTTGTTTGCATGGAATTGATTTCCATGGATTTCAAGGTATGGGTTCCAACAAAGAATTATTAAAAAGGTGATGGGTGAATGATATCCTTAAAGGCTACTGGCTCAAACACTCAGAGAAAATAATACGAGGGATGGCCCTACCCCAGGACTCAAATGTGTATCAACTCAGATTTATTAGTGTTTTTATTTACTGAATTGTAACAACTGAAAAATGTCAGAAAGTTGAAATATATGGTTGAAACAGATGCCTAAATAAATAAGCAAAGAGGAAAACTTGAGGTAGCTAAGGATAATTCCTAGCTTTGAGATGAAAAGTATTGTTTGTTGTTAGATAGGGAAGGAAAGTGACAGTAAGATTCATATCCGTCCCCTGACCATGAACCCTCTGCTATTCCCAAACCCCCTCTGCCGAACACATCCAACAACCCTACACCCACCTGAGCCCCAAAACCCTAAACTCCCAATTCCGAGAACCCAAAATCCTAACTGAAAACCCTAAACCCCTTTACCCTTATCCTACCCTACCCCAATTCACATCTCTACCGATTGACCCAAGTCCCAAATCTCCAAACTTCCAAACCCTAAAACCTTAATTCCCCTAAATTTCTCAATATCTGTAACTGTTCCAGACCGAACCGAACCACAATGCAATGCACCTATCAAATAGCCTCTCCCAAAACCCAACCCCAAATCTCTCGGACCCCAAACCCCTGCCGAAATCCAAAAAACCACTCTCAAATCCAAGACCCATCAACACCGCCTCAAACACAAACGTGCCCAACCCAGATCCATCTTCCGTTACCCACAACCTCTTTCATTCTTCCAATTCACAATGAGGAAAAAAAGAGAGAGAGAAAGAGCGAGAAGTAGAATGGAAGCAGAGATTCTGAGAACCGAAGGCATACCTACCTCCACCGAAGTTCCGCTGCGCATGCTCGACACTGCCGACGTCGTCATCATCGGCATCGTCCATCCGCACGCATCGCCACCAGCCTTCCTCTAACTCAGTTTCTTCAGAGGCAGATCTCAACGAAAAGTGGGCGGAGAATCCGTTTTTTGTTTGTTTGTGTTTTCTTCATTCGAGGAGGCACCTCCACGTGACAGGAACACGCACTTCTCTTCTGGGCTTGAGTCCGGGTTAAATCCAACCCACTCGAAAAAGCGGCCAAATCAGGCGATTGGGCCGTATGGTCGTCGAGGAGGACCATGTAAATTACGGTCCACCCGGTTTTAAAAAAAAATCCATTTTTCTGATATCCTTTTCCTTTTTAGCTCCTTTTTGCCTGTAGAACTTTTTGAAAATCCATTTTTAAAACTTGGATTTGCATCTTGGCTAGATAAAGAGGTCTACATGTAACACCTCAATTTTGAATACCGAGATTACCGTCAAGGTATCCGAAGTTGGCGCTCTAATTCCCCAAGATCCGGGAACTTCTAAGATCGTAGGTCCGCAATGAGATTCAATTTAAAACTTTTTATCCAACATATAATCAATTATTGAAATTGCGGAAGCATAAAGAACAAAGCGGAAGCATATAGTATCATAAAAGGTGCATCAAATATAGCAAGGCTGAAGTCCAGACTAAATCTCAAAGAGTAATTTAAAAATATATTTTTAGACATATCAGACTACCTCCATGCTCACCACACATGCACTCAAACCCAAGAACAGGAGATACTCTCAAATCCCTGGTTCAGGCACTTCATCCTCCAGCTCGATTTCTAGTCGGCTGGTCCCCATCCATAGTCACCAGCTACGGGCGTCTCGACAAGCACAAGCGCGTCGTCCTCATAGTCGGGGTCGAAATCTAAGCACCAAGAATGGGTCAGATCTAAAAATCTGGCAAGTCACAGTATACAAATAACATATGATATATGCATCAAGGGAGTAGAGAAAGTCATAAGATTAATCAGAATAACAATGATACATAATCTAGGCAATTGTGCCAGTTAAACATTTAGAATCAAGTAATTAAGATAAGCAAATCTAACAACACGACATGGCACATTCAAACAAGCTGGAACCGCGGGATATTATGTCGTGGCCCTCCCATACTAAACACAGTCGCGGTGGGGGAATCTCACCAGTGCTTGGGATAACTAACCCCGCAAATTACTCATCAATCTCAAACACTCAGCACTCGAGAGACCGGACCCGGTATCACACCGTCCGTCTAAAACACAGCTCATCATGATAGCTCACTCAACACTCATAAATAGCTCCTACCAGTGATGATCACTCCAAAGGCCGAGATTAAGACAACTGAGTTAATGCTCGTGCCGACTCAAAGATACAAATACAGGCCTATGTCTGTCTAGGCTTGCCTTACGCGAGCAAGGTCCTATCAAATCTCTAAGAGGTCCACATACAAGTTCAACATGATGGAACACAGTCCAAGTCCAATCGTTGGATCACCACTAAGGCTCATCAATCCAGGGCCTTAGTCTAAACAGTCCAGGAGAGATCATCAGTCTCAATCCCATATCAATCAATCCATTCTCATCCAAAAATGAGTTACAAGTCTAGTCACAACCACCTCTTCATCCTAGGGTTCCACACATCCAAACTTAGGCTATAAGAGGGCCCGCCTAGACACAAACACGGGTCAAATTCCACCCAACTATATCACCAGGTCACCTCTAGGAAGTCCTAGGTTCATGTCCTTCATTTTTTATTTAATTAGCATGTGTAACAATTAGTAGGAACATAAGAGTGACAGTAATGTAATAAAGTGAAATAACCTCCAAAGTAAGCGAATCAACGGGAAATATCAAAGTCCAATCCTAGGTAATGGTCCACATTCAAGTCCAGGTTTATTTCAGCTAATTGGATTCCTAAATAAAGTTTCAAATGCCAAGGATGCTGTGTTTGGTGCTCCTGAAGTTACGGGCATCTTCGACGACGTTTAAGGATTGAATTGACTTCAAATCAAACCCCTAGACCCTACTTGGTGGTCCCCATGAGTCCAAGTTAAGCCACACCATTGACCTATTCTTGGCACGTCGATGGATGTTTATTTGGATGGTCAATGGGCCAGGTTTATTTCAGCTAATTGGATTCCTAAATAAAGTTTCAAATGCCAAGGATGCTGTGTTTGGTGCTCCTGAAGTTACGGGCATCTTCGACGACGTTTAAGGATTGAATTGACTTTAAATCAAACCCCTAGACCCTACTTGGTGGTCCCCATGAGTCAAAGTTGAGCCACACCATTGACCTATTCTTGGCACGTCGATGGATGTTTATTTGGATGGTCAATGGGCCGCGCATCGGATCACAACACAAAATAGAGTCCGAACCCAGAACTGTCATCTGCAGTACGGCAGGTCGACCGCGCTGTGGTTGGGTCGACCTGCTTCACAAGGACCAGGGATTGAGACTTGGCTTGAAGACTGTGATTTTTCAGTGTACCCGGTCGACCCAGTGGCCAATCGGTCGACCTGGTACACAAGCCTACCTGAATCAAATAGATTGCAGGCAAAATCCCAAACCCTAAGTTCCCCAGTGTATCCGGTCGGCCTAGTACTGGGCCGGTCGACCGAATACACTGGTTCTGCAAGATTTCCCAGATAACCAACTGGGACCTGAAATTCTGGAATTCTAGTGTCATCAGTCGACCGGGCACAGGGCTCGGTCGACTGAGATCACTGAACCTGAAATTCTCACGAAATTTTAATTGGGACTTGGATTTCCTGGTTTTTAGTGTAGCCAATCGACCAAGTATATGGCTCAGTCGACCGAGCACACTGAACCTGCAACAAAAACCCAGTTTTTAGGGATTTCTCTCCTTCAATCCATTTCTTATCCAAAACACCTCCAATCACTTCCAAACATCATATGATCAACAACAGTAGTAACAACACTTCAATTATCCACCATCCAATAATAAATAGGCCATTGATCTTCCAAATGAGGAAAAACCCATCTATCAATGGCCAAAAATCCATAAAGACAAAGCTCAAATGTAAATCTAAGCATCCTAACATCATATAAATGGGATTCCATAATAAAAAATGGTAAACACACATTCTATGTTAAGTGAGTATATTGCACTTGCTTCAAATCCGAAATTGCAAAGGTAAATGATAAAAAGAAGCAATCCAAGCTATCCAAACCTCTAATGGCCTTCTCTCACCCAAACCAAATCAATCTATCAAACCTAACACCCATTCCACAAGAGAGTTACCACAAGGAAAGGAAATCTAAGGAGAAGGGAAATCCTATGGAAATGAAACTATAGTGTGAGAGGGAGAAGGAGAAATACCTTGATTTGGAAGAAGATGAAGAAGAAGTTAGCAAGAGAGAGAGCCCTTTGAAGATAGTAGTAGCAATAGTGGAAGATGCCACCTTCTTGTTTGGGGTTTAGATTAGGGTTTCTAGAATTAGGGTTTTGTGAAATGAGAGGCAAATGATAGTGGATTTTAGGGCTTCATTCCCAATGCAATAGTGAGCTTATATATAGGTTAGGGTTGGGACATTTACCAAAACGGCCTTGTGGTTTGTATAGGATTGTAGATAAGGGCATGGGTATTTAGGTCTTTGTAGAGGTTCTAGAATGTTCTCAAGTGGAAAACCCCTCCTATAAAAACGTATTTACTAGTAAGGGCCTCAAACTTCTAGAACCCTATAAAAAATTATGAAAGACACCCTATAGATCCTATAAAATACACAATAGTCTTAATTTCTACAAAATAGGTTAAAACTTAGGAAAATATTTATCTACCCTTACTAATCCCTATTAATTAGTATAATTATACTACTATTACTATTATTAATAATATTCAAATTCAAAATGAGGGCCCACCAAGGGTGGGGCCTCACACTACATCTAGCCTAATTGATCAAGAAACCAGTAGATGGATAATCTTAGTCCATTGGCAACAATCAACCTCTGAAGTTTCAAGTCGATCCGAATGTGATTAAAATGCATATTTTCTTCTCATGACAAAAGTCTCCCTACATTACAAGAAGAGCTTCTTGCGACAGAATTCCAAGAGTTGCAAATGGCCATGACTCTTTGATTTTCGGCACATGTTTAGGGTTATTCAATGCACTAAATGCCCCATTATCATGCAACAACCAGTCAAAATGCAATAAAAAGGAGTTATCTCCTCCAATGATGGAGAGTTAATGCATTCAATGCATTTACATGTGGAAAATGGCCATCTTTATGGGTTTGTTTGTGCAGAGCCCATTTCATCGAAAAACAGAGGAGACGTGGCGTCAGATTTTCTAATGCCTTCTTCCATGCGTCTGGTGCAGTGAAGATTTGGAGAGAGAAAACGTAAATTTGCACAATATTTCCATGATATCCAAGGATCCGTAATTCCTATGTCGCTGGTCGGATGCGTATTGCCGGAAAGAGGAAAACCCCATTACCTCTTCCGCCGCTCATCACAAATGCACCCTATAGTGTCTCTTGGCTTTTCACCTCCTCTCGTGACCTTTTAAATACCCTTCAAGAGCCTACAAAAGGAGGTATTTGGCTCCATTTCAATAAGGGTGGAAGAAACTGAATCGAACCGAACTCTGGACCGTAAACCGAGCCGTGAAATTAAGTTCGGTTCGGTTTATTGATTTATGGTTCGGTTTTTGTTTTGAGTTTTTAGCAAGTTCGGTGTTCGGTTCGGTTTCGGATTTTAGAAAATAATTTCGGTTTAAACCGAAAAACCGAACTATATTTCATGTTTTAAATTAAATATATATATGTCAGTATTAGACAGACTATTACTCTATTAGAATAATATTAATATAGTATTACTGTAATTTACACAGACTAATATACTATAGTCTAAATTAAGACTAAAAGAGTAAAAGACTAAATGGGAAAGGGTGCAGGTGCAGATATTGAAAAATTCGGTTTAAACCGAAAAATCGGAAAACCAAACCGTTTAATTATTTTCGGTTTGGTTCGGTTTTACATGTTATTCAGTCCGGTTCGGTTTGTAATATTTTGAAATTTCGGTTTTCAGTTTTTTCGGTTTCGGTCTAAAACCGAACCGAAAACCCATACTTCCACCCCAACATTTCAAGCATCATGTATACCCACACTACTACAACAAGCTCTCTCTCTCTCTCCATCTCTCTTTCTCTCTCTCCTCCTGTGTGTGTGTGTCTAAAGAAGTTCTGCATGAATCCCTACAAGTTTACGAGTGATTCACAAGGCTACTTTCCTATTTTATCCATTGCTTAGATGCGGCTTTTCAACCCATCTATTTGGGTTTTTATTAGATATAGGATCTCCTCTTTGCGATGATCCTTATTCTTTAAAAATTTGAGATTCAAAGCCTTGCCAAAGAATTCTAGCATCGAGTTATCGTCAGATATCCGTGTCCACATAATTGTATAATAGTCTAATGTCTTTTTTTTTCCTATTGTATTTGTGTTAAAAAGAGACAAAAAAACACAAATCTTATCTTCTACTTTTTTCTTGATTTTTCTTCTTTATATTATTTTGGAGATTTAATGGGAACTTTTCCCTATAGTAAAGTTAACGAAATGATGTGCAAAATGAGGAGTAAAGTTTCCAAGTTTGAGGGAAAGACGAAGATATTGCTATAAGGTGTTGTTTTATCGCAAGAAGCTAAAATTGGGACAAACGATATCAGAATGACCCGAAATTTGAAGTGAACCTTCTTGGGAATAAAATAAGACCATTTATGGGCTCTGATTTGAGAATCATGGCCTTTAGTGTTCTCATCGCAAGAATAATTCATTGTCACAAAAGGATGTCGCGAAGCTGAATTCGGTCAAACAATATTAGAATGACTTGAAATTCACGGTGAAGCTTCTCAAAGGTAAAATAAGACGATCCACAGGCTCCGATTTGAGAATCATGACTCCGAAGGATTTCGTCGCAAGGACACACTTTGCTTCGCGGCTAGAAAACAAGTTTAAGTGAAACGATATATATCTGATCTGGATGCCTGGTAATGAGTTTCTGCCATTGCTTCACTTCATTTGATGTAAACCATCTCACAAGCCATTTATTAGTGAATGCTTATTATATGAACTTGTACTCTTTAGGGTGGCAGTGAAATGCACCTATCAATGTTTATAGTCTTTTTTTTTATGATGCCCATTTCTACAACAGTTGCATGTAAGGAACAATTTACTATTGTGCAATGTATTTAGGCCGCCTCTTAAGTCAATGATTATTTTCCAATTGCATGAATATTTGGCTTGTATTGTATGGACAAAGCACAAGTTCTTGTGTTAGTCCTTTGTTATTGAAATTTATATGTTTATTTTTTACCAATAATATTTAAAAAGAAATCTAAATTTAAATAGACTTTTTTATTTTTTTGGCCAAGCAACAACCTTGTATTGGTATCAATAGTTCAATTCTTAATCCTACGCCTGCCTTCACCTCTTTCATTGATGGAGTCACTTACTGCATCTCCTCAAATCAAGCATTTTTTCTAAATGATCATGCAGTGCATAAAATTGCACAAAATCAAGTACAACATCATGACATTGGTTTCATTTTATATTCTTAGTTTTCGTTTGTTTGTATCTTAGATTGCACTATTACCATTTTCTACTTTCTTATGATGGATTTTGTTGTTGTTGATGATGATTTTGGTGATGCATGCTCATATAAACCTATATTTTGGTGATGCATGCCTCTGTCGATGATAACGATAGGGTCTCCTTGGATGCTCCGGAAGAAGGTACCACTGTTAGAGATCTAAATAACAAGGGGGGAGGAAATTGTGGGGTGAATTATTCGGCCTTACATCTCAGAGACACCGAGGATCCTGCAAAGATGTGGCTGTCCCAAAAGGTTCGACAGTGTGGTGAAGTGATTGGTATTACCGTTGATAAAAATAAGGGAGGTTGGGAGAGTTTGTTGGCTTTTGCTCACAACAGAGATAAGGAGAACAGGCAGACCTCTTTGCCAGGTACGTGTAAAGAAAAGGGACAAAGGGAGTTGCGTAGATTAGAGTACTCTGTCAATTACGAGAGTAGACAAAATCGCTGCAAAGAAACAAAATATTACTTGAGGCATGCAAAGAGGAGTAAGGGGTCGGTCAATGTTTGCCCATATAGATTTTATCATGAAATGTGAGTGGGTTGGGGAGTCGGGTGAAACGTGCGATTATTAAGGAGTCTGTTCACAGGAATAAGATTGACCTCTTGTTGAATCAGGAAACTAAGCTTAGGACTGTTTCAAACTCTATAGTGAAAGAGGTGTGAGGTAGCTCTCCTACAGATTGGTGTTGCCGAGAAGCAGTTGGTGCTGAGGGGGTATCATAGTGATTTGGAGTAGCAGGGCTTTCTTTATGAAGGATCAATGGATTAGCACATTTTTAGTTTCAGTATTATTGGAGGATATGTCTAATAACTCTGTTTGGCTGCTATCTTCTGTTTATGAGCCTAATGATAGTGGACATAGGCATTTAAAGTGGAATGAACTGGATGATATTCGTAAGAGATGGAATGGACCTTGGTGTATTGGGGGAGACTGAAACATTATCAGATTTCCTTCAGAAAAACTGGGCTGTAGTAGAGCTTCGGCTGACATGGTGAGTTTCTCTGACTGGATTAACAAGCATGCTCTCGTGGATTTACCATTGGGGGGCGCTAGTTTTACTTGGTCCGACCACCAGTCCCCTCCGTCATTGTCGTGCCTCGACAGATTCCTAATATCAAGTGATTGGCTGTTTTATTTCCTCAAGTTATGCAAACTGCTCTTACTAAACCAACATCTGATCACTACCCGATTCTTTTGGATACTAATTCTAAAAGATGGGGTCCCACCCAATTCTGCTTTGAACTAATGTGGTTGGAGGAGAAGAGTTTTGTTGAGAATATTAAGCCGTGGTGTAAGAATTGTGAGGTTAATGGAAGCGCAGGGCTAAGATTGTTGATTAAGCCTAAAAAGTTGAAAGAGGAAATCAAGGAGTGGAATAAAAATCACTTTGGGGATATCAGGTGTGCCAAAACTGGTATTCTCGAAGAAATCAAGAGTCTGGACATCCAAGTGGAAGCTTGCTATTTGACTGAGGAAGAGTTGTCAAGAAGGGCATCTTTGAAAATTGATTTTGAAAGGAAAGTGAAAGAGAAAAAAATTAGTTGGAGAAAAAGATCGAGGTGCAGATGGCTCAAAGAGGGGGATAAGAACACTAAGTTTTTCCACGAGATGGCGTCGGCAAGATTGAGAAAAAACATGATTACCTCCTTGGTGGATGGGGATGTGAGGCTATTAGATCAGGAGAATATTGTTAAACATATTAAATATTTCTTTGCTACCCTATATGCTAAGGAAGAGTGGGACTGACGAGCACTGGATAATTTGCAGTTCGACACTATTGGAGAAGTGAATGCTGCTTATCTAGAAAGTGAGTTTGAGGAGAAAGAAGTGAGAGAGGCTGTGTTTGCTTTAATAGGGGATAAAGCTCTAGGTCCGGATGGGCTCCCAATAGCCTTCTTTCATCAGTTCTGGCATACCTTAAAAGAGGATATCATGGCTTTCTTGATTGACTTCCACTTGAGAGGTAAGCTTCCAAATAGTATTGGTGCTTCTTTCGTTACTCTCATCCTAAAGAAACAAGGCGCTGATCATTTGAAGGATTTTAGACCAATAAGTTTTATTAGCAGTATATATAAGATCTTGGTTAAGTTTTTGGCAGCGAGACTGATAAAAATTATGCCAACCATCATTTCTGAATCACAATGAGCTGCATGGGAGACAAATCCTTTATCTTATTGCTAACGAGTGTTTCCACTCGAGGCACAAGGGCAACTTGCCAGGGGTGTTACGTAAGCTAGACTTGGAAAAGGCATACGATAGAGTTGAATGAGATTTCCTATCATCCTTGATGTGTAGAATGGGATTTGGGCTCAAGTGGCAGGGTTGGATCTTGAAGTGTGTCTCCTCCGCCAGATTCTCTATTATGGTCAATGGGTCTCCAAATAGTTACTTTGCTGCTCAGAGAGGCCTACGTCAGGGTGATCCTCTTTCTCCTATCCTTTTTGCCATGGTTGGGAAGGCGTTGAGTCATATGATACCAGCTGCGGGCGAGGCATATATGATTTCTGGATTTAAATCGGCGATTAGTGGCCCAACGGTCACTCATTTGCAGTATGCTGATGATACTCTAATTTTTTGTGCAATAGAGGAAGAGCAAATAAAAAATATCGTAGCAATCCTCATGTGTTTTGAAGCGGTTTCGAGCCTCAAAGTTAATTTCTCTAAAAGTGCTCTTATAGGCATTTAGGTGGAGGCTCATTTGGTGGAGGTCCTAGCGATCATAATGGGATGCAAGGTTGGGTCTTTTCTGGCCACCTTTCTTGGGTTGCCCCTTTGCCTTGGGAGGCCTTTCAAAGATGTTTGGAATCTGGTGGTGGAGAGAGTAGAACAGAAGCTGTCTACATCGAAGGCAAAATACTTATCTATCGGGGGAAGAATTACCTTGATTCAATAGGCATGCTCTAACCTTCCAACGTACTTCATGTCCATGTTCAAATGCCCGGCGTCAATTGTCAATCAAATTAAGAAGTTTCAGCGGGATTTTCTATGGCAAGGAAAAGGCACAAAGAAAAAGTATCATCTGATTATGTGGAACAAAGTTTGTAAATCTAAAAGGGAGGGCAGTCTAGGCTTCAGATCTTTAGAGATTATGAACCAAGCTCTTCTAGGGAAATGATTGTAGAGAATTGAAGAACAGTCAAATAGTTTATGGAGACATATCATTTTGTCCAAATATAGGGTGAGACAGAATGGTTGGGACGTTGCTGGACTATCCCACAGGTGCTCAAGTTGGTGGAAAGATATTGTGGGCATTAAGGACTCATTCGATTTACAAATCAGTTACCATGTTGGGATAGGTGAAGACATCTTCTTTTGGCATGATGTTTGGGTGGATATTCCATTAGTGGTGCAATTTCCTGACCTGTACAGATGCGCTAGGAACAGATAAGCAAAGGTGATTGATTATATGAATAGGGATGCAGACAGGGTCCTCTGGGGTCCAATTTTCAGAAGAGATTTGACTGAGTTGGAAGAAGAGAACCTTATGAATCTCCTTGACAAGCTTGGTCGAGTTTTTATACCTGTAGAAGGGGATGATAACAGAGTGTAGGCTGCCTCAAAGGATGGTGTGTTTTCAGTATCTTCTTTCTTCGTGGTGCTGTCAAACACTCACAATTCACATAATTTGTTTGATTACCTTTGGAAGACCAAGGCTCCTCCTAGAGTACCGGCGTTTGGTTGGAAGTTTGGATTTCAGTCCATGGACCCCACTTGATCCATTTTGGAGCTCTTTGATGCTTGGAAGTTTGGATTTCAGTCCAAGAGAGGAAGGCTTCTTAGGCGTTCGTCTTTTATTGTTAACATTTGGACATTTTGAAGATTGTTCTTCTCCCTCAGTGGTTGTTGCTATGAAAGCTAGATTTCTCGCTGTGTCTTGGGTTTCTATGTTGCCAGAATTTTGGGGAGTGCCTATGGAGCTTATGTTGTTTAAATGGAGGGAAGTAGTATCATCTTAATCTTTTGGTTTCACTTTTTGGGGACTTAGGCCTGTTTAGGAGACTCTGTCTATCATCTTTTGCAATTTTGGATGGTTTTTCTGTTCCCCTTGTATCTCTCATTGTTCCTCAGTATATATCTTTTGTAATGCTCTGCTTTGATTAATACAATTCACCATTTATAAAAAATGTAAATGCAAATCTCAATTCTATTTACTTATTCTCTATTTCTATTTGTTTTTATTCTTAATTGTAAAATTAGTATCTTTAGTTTCTTATTACATACTTTGTTGTTATTGTTGATGTTTTTGGTTTATTATTATCATTATTAATTGTTTAGTTATCTCAGGGTTACATCTTACATGGATGCCATTTGGAACAACAAAAGGCAGTAAATGGTGCTTTTATTGTTTTTGTTAGTTTTTTTTTTCTAAAGGATTTTACAAAAAAAAAAAAAAAAACTTTGTGTGGCAAGTGCACCAAACAGGGAAATTTAGCCAAACTCTTACCAAATAGGGAATCCATACAGAAAAACCAAATAAGGAATCCATACAGAAAAACCAACTTTTTTATTTACCATTTTTTCTTGGGTGGTTGCTATCGGCCTTCATTTTCTGTATTAAGGGTTGATGACGACCCTCGCTGTAACAAGTGAGGGTCACCGTGGACCCTAAACAGGCGTAATCCCATCTTCTTCATTCTTCCTCTCTTCCCCAAACCCAATCCAATGATGGAAAAGACCCCTCATCACTCGATAAAGTAACCACAAGGCCATGTGGCAAACGTGAATGTCATCTAAATCGCTTAACAAAAACCACTCCACCCCAACAATCAACCATGCACCAAAGGTTACATTAGCCATAAGATCTTAATGGGTGTAGCCGTTGAATTTAATGTGGGGGTGAATTAATCTATGCTTAGGCATCCAATGGCAGGCCAATTATCAAATGGTCACACTATCATGAGCTTGTAGCAATATCCGAGTGATTGTTCATTTCTGACCGTTCCTTTCTCACCCTCCACTAAGACCTTCACCTGTCTTATTTCTATGAAAATCTCTAAAAACATGCCCTCAGTGGACTAACCTCATGATTTCTCCTTTGTTTGGCAACTGACCAAAGATTGCACTACTCAAACCATCCTAACCATTAATGAATTGAATTTGCCAAATGAATGCACACCATCTTTATAGTGTCAGAAGACCCTTCATCACTCGATGCATATTTGATGACCCATTGGAGAATGAATTAAACACACAATGAACAAGCATGGACTTCTTCAATATCGGATTGAGTTTGAGGAAGAGAGGAAGAAGGAAGAAGGAAGAAGATGAGTTTATACCTGCTCAAGGTCGACGACGAGGCTTGTCAATTTGGCCCTAAGACAAGGGGGCCCGGCCCTAAAAAAACCCTTAAAATGAGGGCTTTCGTTTCTAACGAAAAGCCTTAGGGCCGGGCTTGGACAATTTTTTACAGGCATTGAGATTCGAGGGCCGGGCTTGGAAAGTGCTAACCCGGCTTGGCCCTAGCCCTCCTATTTTTATTTATTTATATATACACTAAAATGCCCTTATCATAATCACTTAATAGTAATAGGGGGATATGAAGGCAATTTCATACCCACCTACCAATCACAAAATGTCCTAAAAATCCATACATACATACATACTTGGTTCATTTCATCTATATTTAATTATTTAAGTTATGTATTGTACTTAATACATAGTCATAAGTGTTGCACGGCTTCTTCTAATCCCTTTTTTTTAGTTTATTGCTTCTTATTTAGGCCTTTTATATTATTTTTTATAAATCCTTGTTAGTGAAAAAGGGGTGTACCCCTTCCTATTAATAATGATACACTTTTTCCTCTATAGAGTTGCTTGGGATGTCAACCAATTCATAGAGGTAGTTTATATGTGCATGGAACTTTAAGAATATGGGGTATTCCAAATATCTTTATAATTAGATAATTATAACTCTCAATTTTTAAAAGTCTGAACTAATAGTATTTTTTAAGTGCATTTATTTTTGTGACGAAAACCCAATAATGCATAATAGTCAAATAAGTGTTTAATTAAAAATAATGTCAATTGATAAAAGGTATGTGAGTGTAAATGGCTTAAAAATATGAAAGATAAGACACTGCTGGAATGATTTCATACGTGGAAATTCATATGAGATTATGAAACGTGTGAAATAGATCATGCTCTTTAACTATTCTCCTTCTTTGATAAAATAAATAAAATCATATGTATAGAACCCAAGTCACCAAAGCATGTATAACTTTATCAAATAAAAGAAAGTTTTTAGAGACAAATTATATTCTCCCAATATTTTTTTAATGGTTCATTTGCAATTGAGGTTAGACAAGATAACGCTCGATCATACTTAGATTTTGGTATCAATGTTAAAGAAAATAGGTTTCTTATTTTGAGGCTCCGAGCCCTGCCCTGGCCCTCGAGGGTTGGATAAGGGCCTAGATAGTGCAGCCCCTCCGAGGGCTTTAGCCAATTCAGGCCCAGCCCGACCCTTTGACAGCCCTAACGACGACCCTCACTTGTTATAATGATGGTCGCCGTCGACTCTTAACACAAAAAATGAAGGTCGATAACGACTACAAAAAATAAAAATGGTAAAAAAAGAGTTTGTTTTTCTGTACGAATTCCCTGTTTGGTGCGAATTTAGTGTTCTTTGTAAGGATGCTTTAGGAAATGGGTAATTCGTTTTCATTCTATATGATTTGAGTGCGGGTTGATGCTTTCTAATTTATTGAAAACTAAATATTCTAGAGTGGATGTTTGAGCTACAATGACCATTACCACAAATTTACTTTTAACTTATCAAGACAATATTATATTTATTTATTTCTCCATTATTTTCTACCTCAATAGGTAGGGGGTTTTGCCTTATTTAAATTCTTTTTGGACTTGAATTCACGCAAATACTTAGCACTTTTTTAGAAAAACTACTTTTTTTTATATTTAAATAATACTTTCAATTATCATCTCGTCATTTCTTGTTTTTTAAAATTGTTTTATATCAATTTTAAAGTTAGATACCATTAGTATTTCAATCTATCTAAAAACGTTTTGAGTTAAGCACGGGCATATATATATATATATATATATATAAATTAAAAGAATCCTGCCACGTGTACTAACTAATATACCCATGAATATCGATGACCCATGAGTTAGTCCATGTATACGTTTTGATAAGTTAACGCCATTCAGTTGGTTTTTCCCCATTGAGAGATTCGGTCCGAACACCGAGTTCCACACTAGGCATGTGGCCTCACCAAACCAAACGGCCGAGAGCCAGGTAGCCAACCACAACCACAGCATTTCTCCATGGACCCCACTCGTGAACCACGTGTCCCCTCTCTATCCTGGTCGTGAGGCGGCCACGCACGGCACAAATAACCCCTCGTTCGTCTTCTCAAAGACATTCTCTCAAACACCTTCCATCCATTACGATTCCAATTCAAATTCAATTCAATCAATGGCGGCGACTCTCCTCTCTCATGGAGTCTTCTCCATCTCTCACCAAACCCCCTCCTCCTCCAACACCAAAACCCCTTTCCTCCCCAAAACCCTAATCCCGATCAAAACCCCTTTCTCCCCAAAACCCCACTTCTCAATCCGAGCCGACTCCGATTCCTCTTCCAAAACCCTAACACCACCACTACCACTACCATCATCATCAAAAACCTCCTCAGACCCGATCCAGAAGCTTCTCCAACGAGAGTACAAGTACGGGCTGAGGGCCGACATAGACTCCTTCACCATCCCCAAAGGCCTCTCCGAATCCACCATCAAATCCATCTCCAAAATCAAAGAGGAACCCGATTGGATGCTCCGCTTCCGCCTCGACGCCTACCGCCGGTTCCTCTCCATGACCCCACCCACCTGGTCCGACAATCTCCACCCTCCCATCGACTTCCAATCCATCTCCTACTACTCCGCCCCCAAGCAGAAGCCCAAGCTCGACAGCCTCGACGACGCCAACCCTGAGCTCCTCAAGTACTTCGAACGCCTCCGTGTCCCCCTCAACGAGCAACGCCGCCTCGCCAACGTCGCGGTCGACACCGTCTTCGACTCCGTCTCCATCGCCACCACCCACCGCGAGACCCTTGCGGCCGCCGGCGTCATCTTCTGCTCCATATCGGAGGCAATTCAGGAGTACCCAGATCTCGTCCGCCGCTATCTCGGCCGCGTCGTCCCTCCGGGGGATAACTACTACGCGGCGCTTAATTCGGCGGTTTTCAGTGATGGGTCCTTCTGCTACATCCCCAAGGACACGACTTGCCCCATGGATATATCGACTTACTTCAGGATTAACGCGGTTGAGACGGGGCAGTTCGAGCGAACCCTAATTGTCGCCGAGGAGCGCGGCTTTGTGAGGTATTTGGAGGGGTGCACGGCGCCGATGTATGACAAGAACCAGCTCCATGCCGCGGTGGTCGAATTGTACTGTGCAGAGGACGCGGAGATTAATTACTCGACGGTGCAGAATTGGTATGCCGGGGACGAGGAAGGGAAGGGGGGGATCTATAATTTTGTGACGAAGAGGGGGTTGTGCGATGGGGCGCGGTCAAAGATATCGTGGACGCAGCTGGAGACGGGTTCTGCTATCACTTGGAAGTACCCAAGCGTGATTTTGAAGGGGGATGATACGGTGGGGGAGTTCCATTCCGTGGCGCTGACGAAGAATTATCAGCAGGCGGATACGGGGACGAAGATGATACACGTGGGGAAGAATTCCAGGAGTAGGATCGTGTCAAAGGGGATTTCGGCAGGGCGCTCAAGGAATTGCTACAGAGGGCTCGTGCAGGTGATGCCTGGGGCGGAGAATTCGAGGAATTTCTCGCAATGTGATTCGATGCTTATTGGGGACAATGCAGCAGCCAATACATATCCTTATATTCAGGTATGTCGATTGATTATGCGTGTTGTTATTGCAAGTGATGAAGCTCTCTGGTGGAATTCATGCTTTATATGATGCTTGTGTGATTTCTTGACCATATGATCCTTACTGTGGATAAATGAACTTCAAATAAGATGGTTCTGGACCAAACTGATGGTTGTAAGCAAATCGAATGCATATCAATGTGCATTGAGGCCTTGTTTGTTTCATGCAATTGAATTCCTAGGAATTCCTAGACTATGTTTCTACAAGTGGTTAAAAATGAAGAATCAAAGGTGAATATCTAAAAATGACAGTTATGTAACCTCCCCTTCAATGAAAATCCAATAAAGGGAAGATGGGAAATGAATCCCCCCGTTTTACCCTAGTAATTCAAATCCTAGGAAAGTTGAAGTCCCATTACATCACCACTTTATACCCTTTAACTCCTCACCTCCATAATAATCCTTTGGTGGAGCTCATTTGACCATGAAATTCTATGTAATCTATGCAAAACAGGCCCTAAGTGTCCTCTTATACTAGCATCACGAAGCGATTGAAGCTAAAAGCCTTGTTGCTGTTAGATCTATTTTGCAACTGATATGAAAATATGAAACATGATTAAGTGTAATTACATGTCTTTAGACAGTAGAACACGTGTCCTATGGTAACATGTCGCACCTTATGGCATCCATATTCCATTTTTGTCTAATTGTAGTTTCATTTTGGTGGATAATGTCTCCAATTGATTTTTCATTTGTACCTTTTGAAATGATCAATTCATATGAACCTTTACTCAACATTTTAACGTAAATTTAATCCAACAATTAATGCACTGTAAAATGATTGGAGTTACATTTTAGCAGTCATTCTTCTCCCCTTTCCTTTTTCAGCCTGTTATTAGTTATAAATGGTGTATTTAGAGTATAATGGGGTAGATACAGTGAGAAAAGGGTTAGTCCTTGTAAAGGTTGAAACAAAGCAAATAACTGAATGTACTCTTGTAGTCTTGTTGATTGCACTTGACTGGTGATGTTACACGTCCAAAGTACTGAAACAAATAAATAAATTAAATACATAGCATCTATATGACTTCTGATGTCAACTCATTTTCATTTAATTTTTAGCATCATATTAAGATCCCTAATGCACAATTAAACTCGTGTTTAGAAAAGTGCTACCTTAATTAGATTTATTTGACCACAAATATCTTCTTTTCCAAATAGTGATTTTTTATCCCATTATTTCCACAACTGGACCCTATAGATTGATGCCTGTCCTACACATAGTGCAAAGCTCGAACAAATAGCAGGGAGATCACCCTCTTGTGTCTAAAAGCTGAACCCGAGACATGCAGATGCTTAGCAGGCACCCTCACTTCAATAATTTCACTTAGAAATTGATTTTCAAATTCAACATCACAGTAAATTCTTAATATTCTAGATGTGAGAAGCATTGTAGAAAATTTAGGCATCATTGCATAATTGCAAATGAGGAACTTCCAAACAGAAGAGATGATGGATCAAAGAATTTCACATATGTAGAAGTTTAGAAAGAGTCCCTATATGTATTGAAGGGTCGCAACTTCCAAGTTCAAGAAGCTAGAAGGGGCAAACCAACAAACTCATTACATAAAATTATGAGGCAGGACACGAACATGGTTTTCAATAGGTTAGTGAGAAAAGTACAACTCATTAGGCTGAACCCAGATAGATGGGATGAGGCTTCGATGATGATGGTAGAACTTTTAAGTCATCTCTGTTGACTAAGAAAATTTTAAACAAACCAACCAGGTTAAATTTGTTTAACATTTGGCTTAGTTAATTATCTCTAATAAGATGGGAAATATGCCCGTAGGGATTGGTCCAACACCCAAAGGGCTGGGACACCCTCCGTTATAAAAAAAAAAAAGATGGGAAATTGTTACCTTTCAAAAATAAATAAATAAATAATAAGGGAAATCAAGGGTTTCGTTGGTTCAATCTTCAAGGTGCCCCAAAGAAGCCTCAGGATTCCGGAGAGCTATTTATAATAATTGAATTTTCTGCTGATGCTAGTCCACCTTGGTCTATTAATTGAGCCCAGACCAGCATCCCCATTGTTCTTAGATCGTGAAAAGGCTCCAATCTACGCTGTCAGAATCCTTCTCTAGATCTAGTTTAGTAGGATATAGAACATTTATCTAGAATTGAGGCACTTACTAGTAACAAGAACCCCATCTAGAACTTGATGGCCATAAAATTAGGGCACTCTGAGAGGGTATATATCTGCGTAAAGCTTTGATGTAGAGACATGGCCAAAATCTTTGTTAGGATTTTGTTTTGTTTTTTTTTGCTACATAAATCTTTGTTAGGATTTTATAGACACTACCTACGAAACATATTGGCTAGTAATATCTAATGATTAAATGGCCTTCTTTTTATGGAATTAAAACAATTAATGAAGCTCCCATGCGACTGGAAAGGTTTTCCTTGATAATGGAAATATCTGCGTAAAGCTTTGATGTAGAGACATGGCCAAAATCTTTGTTAGGATTTTGTTTTGTGTTTTTTTGCTACATAAATCTTTGTTAGGATTTTATAGACACTACCTACGAAACATATTGGCTAGTAATATCTAATGATTAAATGGCCTTCTTTTTATGGAATTAAAACAATAAATGAAGCTCCCATGCGACTGGAAAGGTTTTCCTTGATAATGGAAATACTTCAAGAAAGGCATAATATTTTCTCTTTTATATCCTCCCATAATTGGAAGAAGTGAATAGGAAAAACCTCTAGTTCTAGGGCTCCATCTCCACTTTATTCAAATGTGATTGTCCTAGTTTCCAAAGTAAATCCCTTATTGCACCAATCAGCTTTCTTTACGAATCAGGAGTAAGAATAACTTATCCAACTAAAATATCCCTGCCATTTCCTTTAGATATAGTAACTGAAAGAAATCAGTTATTGTTTCGTTAGATCATCCATTGTTTCCAAAGTCCAAGCAATACCCCTTTTTTTAAGGCACTGGGTGTTGTTACCTTCTCATCAACAATATACTAAGAGAGGATTTGGTGTTTGTGACCTTATTTCAACTTTTTGTTAACGGAAACTTATAGTTTTTTTCTTTTTCTTTTTTTTTAAAATGATTGGTAACTTATAGTTTTATTGGAGTTTTTCCCCTCATGGGACTCTTACACAGAGCTTATGCTGAAATTTGAATCTCCCCCATTCAGTGGGGAATGGGGATTCAAAATCCTGCATAAAACTAATGTGGGAGTCATGTAGGGTAGAAAAGCTTATTTTAGTAATGATAGACAGACGGAGATAAGAGAAAAATACTGGATAGCTATCAAGTTATCAACAAAACCAAGTAAAAAAGAATTAGGAAAATACCGCACAAGGAGTAAAAGCAGACTCAAGAAAAGAAAAACCAAAGTATGCTAATGCCAAACTAGGATGCCCAACACCCTCCTCGCAAGCTTGTTAGGTCCTAGTTTGCATTCCTTTTAACATGGATGAAGGAAGCACCAAGACATCTGTCTAAGCCAACTACCTCTTCCACTACATCAGTGAATCTCCATGGAGCCTTGCCATAAGTCGAAGCCCAACAGATAACACAAAAAGAGTCACCTTCCCAATAAGCTGATGAATGTCCAAGCTGAGGAAGGAAACCACCTCATGTTGACTCCTCATTATGGTGGCCAAAGAGATGTCTCTAAATTAGGTAGGATGGATGCCCAAGAAGCTATATAGAATCTAAAACTATTCACCAAAGCTTCCGCCATAGAAGATCTCTCAAAGATGCTCAAAGAAGCGCCTATTTATTTCTTTCCAAATAACCAGATGACAATAAGAACAGATAACTTCCACATGGCTCCCATAGATGATCCCACTATCGATCTCCATGCTTCAAACAACTGGTAAAGGCTAGAAGGGAGAACCCAGTTGCATCCAAACCATTGAAGAACTGATGACCAAAGGACTTGAGTGGTCTATCAGTTAGCATGAAATGGACATCTCCTCCCAAAATTGCTAGGAAAAAAAGTCCCATGAAAATGCATCTGGACCTAGCACTCTTCCACCTACCAAATCGGATATCCCATCCTTGACCTTTTCTTGTTCAAATTTCCGCTCCAACCAATCTGCATTGTGGGCCCAATAGTATTGAATTCCAAATTATTCAAGCCTGGGCAATTCCAAATTTCCCTTGAATATAATGTTCTTGAAGAAATCCGAGACATGCTCTATGACCTCCTTCGTATTTCAAATTGGGTAGCGCAAAAATCGAGATTCTATTTGGGTGGTTCCTAGCCGAAGCCTTTAAAAAATTTTGTATTTTCACTGCAACTTGTGCTTCCGCTTCATCTCCTCTTCCCTGATTTTCTTTTGCAATTGTTACTTGAGATGCTATCTCTGTTACTTGTCATCTAAAAGAAGCTGACCTTGCTCTTCCTATCTATCAAGCGCGCATATCTCATGTGTAATCATGGTTTTGCCCTTCTCATTAGTGCATGAGTGCTGCTGTTGCTGCTGTCTTGCCCATTCTTTAATTTTCAATTTTAAGAGCTTCAACTTCATTGCCAATTGAGAGCTCGGCCCCCCTCACCCTGATATTCCTCCACCAAGCTTGAGTAATAGCTAGGAAATCTCATCTTCAAGCCAACTAAGATCAAACCTGAAAGCCGGACCCTATCTTTCACTATTTGAATCCAGAAGGATCAGACAGTGATTTGAGGTCAGCTTTGAAGTGATATAGCTCACAAGCATGAGGATACAAACGTGGCTAGTATCTAGATAGAAGCAATCCACCCTAATTACAATTTACTTTTTACTTTTTATTTTTTATTTTTTTTACAATTTACTTTTCGACGTGTCTGCCCATCAATGTGGCCACTGTCTAGATAGAAGAAATCCACCCAATTCTTTCATCTTTTTTTTTTCCTTATTCCTTTTCTCTTAAACACTTAAATTCTACCGACAATCAACCTGACTTACTTTCTATTGCACTATTTATGTATTGATGCAGGCCAGACCCATGGTTGGCCAGTCAACTGGCCCCACCCACAGGCCAAAAATTTTCAGCAGAAGGCCCATTAAAAAGAAGATTCCAGAATGTGCCTGATTTCTAGATCTTTTCTCTGAATTATTCTAGCCTATTTTTAGTAATAGCTAAAAGGAAAATATTCTCCTGCACCATGTGCACAAGCACACGACACATCTGCACCATCCCAGGAGTGGGATCAACAACTGCACATGCATTTTGTGCGGCAACAGTGTGCTGTGCGTGCGCCATAACTAAAATTTCAGAGATTATTTGGTAAGCGGATTTTATTTGATTTAGAAGTAGAAATTGTTCAGAAGTGTTTCTAGATTAGGATTAGGACTCTAAACTCTATATAAAGGATTGTAATCCCGCCTTGAGGATCAATTGATTGATAAATAAAATTCTCTTGAGTTTTCTCTCGGTTATTGTCTTTGGTGTGAAACCAAGACTGTTTGGATCTTCGATGCCTAAGCTTCGGCTTGGAGAATAGTCTTTGGCTACTCTTCCCCTACCCATGGTGCTTCCTTTATGAGTCTGCATATTCTTTCACTTGCAACCAGGACTAATCAAATTTGAAAGGGGCCAGCCCCTGTATTTCATGCTGAGAATACCACAGTGTGAAGCAATGATTAGAAGAGGGCGGCTAGCTGCACCATATTCTGATAAATCACATCACTCTGTAGAAATAACAACTTATCCAACCTTGCAATAAAAGGTTCATACTGATTATGAGATCATGTGAACCCCAGCCCACCCCTCCCTTCCTCTTCCCACCACCAACCCCAAGATATCAGATGAGTAGAAAATTACATGACAAATCAAGCTATACAGCATTGTTTTCTAATTAATTCCGATTCCGGGCAAGTCCTGGTAATCAATGTTTTAGAACCGTACAGACTTGGCATCAAATTGGTGAATGCTGTGGTTTGTCACACCCTGTCTGCTGGTGGGTATTCAATTGAAGTGCGACATCAACATCTATTATACTCTAAAACAAGGGGAATAAGTTGAGTGATGAGAGTGCGGCACATGCCCCTCTAGGTAAGACTATATGTACCTTACTCTTGGTAAATCTGTGATTACATTACCGATGGAAAGAGACTATTCATTGTTTTTTTTGCAACGTTATTTTCATTTGACACACTTTAAATGCTATTTTGTTAGACAACATAATTCATATATTGAGATTTTCTTTATCTATTGTATAAAATAGAAAGTTAACTAGGGCATGACATATCCTCTCATACTATCTTCCCCACACCTCTGTCTTTGTGTGTGTAATTTTTACACATTTCTTCCTAAAATCCATCCTTCAATTGAATCTCCTAAAATTCCTCACTATGTAACTTCTAAAACATTTATTAATATCTAAGATTGATTAATTTGAGAAAGTTATTTTGGTAACTGATCAAATTCATAATAAAAAAGGTATATTGTGTATTTGGCTTTGCTCTTCTATCCTAATTGTTCTTCTTTTTCCATCATCCTGGACACCACTATCTTTTGTGTTGGGGGGGGGGGGGGGAGGTGGGTTGTTGTTGTTTCCTTTTTTTTTTTTAGGGGGTTGGGTTGTTTCTTTTTTTTTTTTTTTTTTTTTGTGACGCAATCTGATGATAGTAACCATCTGATTAAGGGCTTCAAAGTTTAATGACTATATATGAAATATGTATAGCCATTCATTACTGGGCCCCTAATGAGATTTCCATGAATTATGATAATTAAATCATTTTCAGTATAGAGCCATCTGCTAATCCATGACAAGATATGACTAGACTGCGGACGGACATGTGCCATTATGCACATAGACATGTGCCAAGAGAGTTAAACGAGGAAGCAAACACACTAGGAAAAGTGGGAGCAGCAACAATCTTTGAGAGTTGCAAATGATATTTCTGCTTCACAATGGGTCCATAAACTTCAGATGGTTTTTTTTCTCTCTCGGTACCTTCTATTATTTGACCATAATAAAAATTTTCACTGCTCAATGAACCTCTCTCTCTTTGGTACCTTACTTAACCATATTATAATTTTTTACCACTCAAGGAACCTCTCTCTCTCGGTACCTTCCATCATTTGACCCTAATAAAATTTCTCACCACTGAAGGAACTAATGTATTTCATTCAAGTGCCAAATGTCACCGCTCAATAAGCAAAGACATTTCATTCAATTGCCTGTTTAAGCCCAGACATGGATTGCCACACAAGTCCATGCATCCTAAAATTGTGGGGGTGGAACTGTTTGTCATGTTTGCCAAAGCACACCATATCATCCATGAAAACTGCAGAATGAACAGCTTATTGCCATCCTATTTGCTGCTTGTCTGAACTATTCTGTCCATTAATGATGGAATGCATTCGTTCCATTAGATTTAAATAAATAAATAAATAAATAAACAAACAAGGGAAAAGTAGCACACAGTTGGTATTGTTGTGTCAAATGCTCAAATTCTACCTTAAAATTCTTCTTGACCCCTAAGCTGGTGCCACATAAGTAACCTCAAATGATGCCCACCACCTCTTGTTGACATATCATATGATAAAGAGACATTGCATGAGTAGGTCTTTACTGTCTTTTCTATATCATGCTGCTGTAAATCTGTATCTTAGTACTTGCTACCAATCCCAGTAAAATGTTATGCTAAACTAGTTGATCTCTTAACTGAACAGGTGAAGAACCCAACAGCCCGTGTTGAACATGAAGCCAGCACATCTAAAATTGGCGAAGATCAGCTATTCTATTTTGAGCAAAGGGGTATTGACCATGAAAAGGCTGTTGCAGCTATGATTGGTGGGTTCTGTAGGGAGGTCTTCAACGAGCTCCCACTAGAGTTTGCAGCTGAAGCGAATGAGCTCATGAGCATTAAGCTTGAGGGATCTGTCGGGTAGATCACAATTATATGGACATTTTGATGTTGATTTGTCAATATATCCTCGCCGTGAATCTTGTTGTGATCGTCCTGAAACGCTGCTGCTTGTATGTATGAATCCTTTTGCAATATGTTTCAATATATAAATGCATTCAATATTTGTAGCTCTTTATAAAAAAAATTAAAAATAAGAGGTCTACAATAATACTCTTCGGCGTTTGTGTTTACGAAATATATGTTTTTTAACCATTGCTGTGGGACTGAGGATTCGATGTGGTATTCGGTGTAAGTAAATTAGGCCCCTGAATGAGGGAATGCAATTACAGTTAAATCTCTCTAAATTAATAGCCTTGGGACCGGCAAAATCTATCAGTTTAGCGAGATATTAAATAATCGATAAATTAATAATTTATTCATTAATTAATAACTTATTAATTTATCAAATGATTATTTATTTTCTTAAAACATTCAACAAAATATTTATTATTGTACCTTGTTCAAAGGGTTGAATTATCGGATGCCGAATACCTCTTGAACTACCCTGAAGAGAATAACACAACTTTAGAGATGTTGACTGATGAGGAGATGATTGAGAACATCATGGGAAATGAGCAAAGTGATGAAGTTGAAGATGAAAGTGATGCTATGGAGCCGCCTTCACGAAAGGAAGCTCTCAAAGCAGCGAAGAAATTGAATAATTTTTTGTTGCACCATGAGAAGACAACACCAGAAATTCTTACCGTGTTAAGAAAAGTCCGAGATGAGATTCAAGGTGACATAAATTTCAAGAAGCAACAAGTCAGAATTGATTCATTCTTTATGAAGTCATTCTAAATGTATAATCAATTACATATGTATTAAGGCATTATTAATTTATATATTGTATGGGGTCTATATGAATTCTCAAATTTCTATTATCTTATAAATTTAGCGAATTATTAATTTAGCATGTTGTCCCCAAGTCGGGACCGAAAAAAATATTATTTTGGCGAGGTTATTAATGAATCGGGTATTAAATTATGGAGGTTCTACTCTAGTTTATTTAAATACAAATGCTGTCGACAACTGAAAAATGGTTGCATCACCTCTTCAGTGGTTGAGCCTCCAAACATGGTTTCCAGAGAATGCCGTGTGGTGTTTCAGGTTTAAATCACTGATACCTGGGAGTAGAGACCAATGGGATAAAGGCCTGCTCTCGTAGCTGTACCCTTTCTGGTAGGAGTCTCTCCTTTAAATGAGCCTTCAAAGTACATCTGAGCCTTCAAAGTACATCTGATTCTATACAGTTTGATTCGAGGATTGGGATTTTTTTTTTCCTTTTTCCAACTGGAGTTGTCAATGTCATCTCCATTGAAAGGCCTATAGTTAAATTCCCAATTTTACTAAATCAGGGAACCCATCGTTGGATAAAAATAAATTAAAATAAAATAATCAGGGAATTCATAGAATTTGTTGATGCATTAGCTATGTTGGGAAGGCCCATTATTGTTTTGAGAAACATGTTTAGGGTCCATCTGGTAGAGAAGCATTTTATGGGAAGAAGCTGGCTTGGCATAAACTCTAACACCTGGTTGCAAGGAAAATCCTAGTTCCTCTGAATTCTGTATTTGGTAGTGGAATGGAATTCTTGAAACTCTTACCTACCAGGTAGTGGAATAGTTCTCTCCTAGGAAATAGTTTTTGATGAGGAGAAGTAGTTTTTGAGTAGCTTTCTCCTCGGAAATAGTTTTTGTTGTGGAAAAATAGTTATAGAATTACTGTTCTTTTATAATTCTTTCTATCAAATTCTCCAAATCTATCAACTGCTCACCTAATTTCATTCGTTCATTTCATAAATTCCCATACGGTTGAAGTTTTGTTAATCAGGCAACAAACCTGTTAGCAATTGGCATGCAGACATAATTCACGAAACCCACACGAAAAATGGTAAACTATCCTAGTCCTAAACTAGCCTATTTTAGGCTTGAGGATCATTGTTGGGTGCTCCAATTCAGTGATACATGCTGGAATGCTGGCTGTTGGTGCTAGGGATCAGCCCCTGGCACTTTAAGGTTAGCCGGGATGTGATCAACCCCGGCTGGGGCGGATCCAGGATTATAAGTAAGAAGGGGCTGCTATTACTAATTGTCACTCCAAAATTTTTTTGGTAGATAATAGTGGCAAATTAATTGGAGGTAACAAAATGGGAGTCATCCAATTTTTTTTTATTTTTTTTGGGAGTCATCAAATTAATCTTGAATAACTAGTCATCCAACTATTAAGCAACTAGTAGTTATCCTGAATACTTTTCCAAAAGGGACTAATACCACTCATGTTCATGCTCAGTATAACCAAATATTGATTGAAGCTCTAAGATGGAGTCTGAGCATCTCGACATCTAATCCATATAGACTATAGAGGCTTGCTAGCATCAACTGATTGACAAACAATGGCTCGCATTCAAGCACCTTTTTTTTTTTTTTTTTGGGAAAGTTGGGGTGGGCTGCAGCCACCCCCGGCACCCCCTAGATCTGCCCATGAACCCCGGGCACTTTAAGGTTAGGTTGGATGCCCTTTACCACTAAGCTATCCCGTGGTTCTCGACTTTAGTTGAACTTAGTTACATTATATCTAAATTAAAACTTTTATTACCTCTCTTTTACTTAAAAAAAATAAAAATTCATGAGATGTATGCCCATTGATGGGGAGCGTGGAACATACACCTTAACTAGGATGTCTTCCTCAAACAAGCCTTGGAACCTGATCCCCTGTTTGGACCAAACACGGGATCCCCCTCATCCGCCCCCTGTTTGGTCCAAACAGGGAATCCGTTTCCGCAAGCCTCACACCAGGAATGGTAAGCCCCAATCCGATGAGGACCTGTGGAACTGAGGTGGATAGATTAGTAAAGGCTCCTTACGCTGGGGGGGGGGGGGGGGGGGGGGTTCTTGAATGGATATCTTGTTATTTGAAATCTTTGAAAGGCATGTGAATGATTGTTTCATAAAATTTAGATATCCCTATATGGTTCATGAGTTCTCAAATATCTAGCCCTTCCAAAATGCCCAAAGGGTACTAACAGCATGTGGAATCAGTACATATCCTCTAGACACAACTTCTCAGAATTCCAGCAAACAAATAGACTGTACACATTTTCGAAGGTTTAAGGCCCGGTATATCTTGACCTCCTTGAGTTAAAGGATAAAATGTGATCTACAATTGTAGTAGACTACTGATTGAATAATTCAATCCAACTGTAAATGTTCGACATCATTGATAATAATTTTTTTTATTGTAACAGGTATGTTTAGTTTAGTATAGTAGGTATAAGGCAATAAAGATAAGGGGCTTGAATTGTCAGCCATTGAATCCATCTATTATGGAGCATTGATACCAACCCTATCCACAACAACCAAAATGCCAATTGATTAAAGATAATAGATTTATGTTGCAGAAGGACCCGCCGAAACCTTCCATCTCCTGATCCAGGTGAGGTACCCTTGAAAGTTGAGTGTGAAAATACCATTGGGGGTGGGAAGTCGCAATTAGTAGGCATAGGAATGGCAAATGAACCTCCAAATGAGACTGTTGTCTAGCTAGTTAAGGACATGTGTAGTGAGTGGGGGAGTGTGAGTTGAGCCTAGGAATTGAGGCACTGATTTTATGCTCGCTTTAAGGACTTGTTTGAATGCACAAGAAAACACAAGAAATTAATATTTTATAGAATATAATCTTTCATTTTCTAAAGAAGAGAATCTTGTGCGTTCGGTAACTCAAGAAAACTTTAAAGAAAAGATTATTTTCTTTCAAAAAACTCAATATTTTATCCTACAACTCCCCCCTGTAGAAAACATTCTACAAGATAAAAATATTTCAAAATGACAATTAGAAAGTGGGAGAGTAAAGTAATGACTTTAGTTCACCAAATCCATCATGATGTGCTTGTTTACATATATGGTAAAGTAAATTAAAAGTAAATGTCACGGCACGGTAAAGTTGGGGTAAAATAAAGGTGTGATAAAATATTTGGTAAAGTAAAGTGGGAAGGAATGGTAAAGTAGTTTCTTTTTATTTGACTTTACTTTATCACATTTTATCATAATTTTATATGGTAAATTAAAAGTAACTTATTTACAGGTGTAGTAAAGTAAAATAAAGATTGATGTCATATGATAGTAAAGGTGAGGTAAAGTAAGGTGAGATGAAGTATGTGGTAAAGCAAAGTGGGAGAGAGAGTTGTAAAGTAGTTATTTTTTGTATTGACTTGATTTTACTATACTTTACTATGGTTTTTTTTTTTTTTTTTTGTAGAATTATCATGATTTTATGTGATAAAAGAAAAATAACTTAAGGTAAAAACATGGCAGTTGAATTTTACTTTACCACACTACTTTTTTTATCCAGATCTGGTAAATTGCGTATAAATTAAAATATTTAATAAAAAATTATTCTAATAATATAATTTACTTTAATCATAGCACCTTCCAAACAACTCAATTTCAAATCTGTAAAATTCTTCAAAATTCACCAAACATCAAAAATATTATAATATTATAATACTATATTATTCTATACTATCTTATTCTTATAATATTTAAATCTGTAAATATTTTATTATGTAATCATCCAAACGGACTCTAAGGGAGTGAAATGTTTATTACGATTCTCCTACAACATGCAAATAACACACTTATTTCAATTAAAAATTCAAGATATATATATATATATAAAATACAATCAACAGGTGAGGTCTACTCCTCTCTAGCAGCTGGGCCTAATCAAAGAGGCTCCCTAAAGATATGCAGAATTGATCAAGAAGCCTCTTTGATATGGGAGTTTGATAGTATACATAGAGCTGCAAAAGGTTGGAAAGAGACTTGTGATTAACACCAATTAAAGAAGATCTGATATGGTATAAAGAAATTATTCGTGCAATGAAATTTAAAGACTTGTGATTAACGACGCTCGTTCTCTCTCAACCCCTCTCCTCTTTTTATGCTTCTCAACCCGAACCTAATCCGGACTGTTCAATTGACATGTTATTCCATAAACCGAGGCTTTCATTATGAAATTTTTTTTCCATTCAAGTCAATATGTCTTGGGATAAAATTTTTTTTATTGTCGATGAGGGTGTCTGACACTCTGACACTCTGACCTCTTTTAGAACTAATTATTCCACAAGCACGTAAAGTCCTTACCTCCCTAACGCATCGGGTAAATTAGACTTTTATTTGGACAAGTGCTCTAGGAAGAGTGCGCAAGCTCAAAACTGCAACCTCCGGCTGAGCCGTGAACCTAACCAACTACGCTACCCTTGGATTTGTTCTTGGGGTAAAAGTGAACCTAGATAATAGTGATGTAGAGTCCAAGAATCATGGTGCTGGAAAGGTGGTTCTATCTTTGGAAACATAAGATCTAGATCAACTCAAGCTGTCCATCATTAAGCCCCATGATGAGGGTGTCCATCCTAGCTAGTTCATGCGAAGTGAAGTAGATGGGATTACTTTGAGATTGACAATATCAGATATTCTCACCTGAGTGCTTGATTCTACTTGATCTATAACTAGGGGTGTAAAAAAAAATCCAAAAAATCATCTAACCGACCGAACCGGATCGAACCAACGGTTAATAATCTAATTTAACGGTTTTAATTGCAGTTATGATAATTAAAATTGAAAAATCGTACTTCATGGTTCGGTTTCGGTTTTCATTTTCGACTCACGGTTATTAACCAAATTGAACCGTAAAATACGATTCGGTTAACCGTTTTTCCAAAATACGCGGTTAACCGAACCATTACACCCCAATTTAAAATAAAAAAAATTAAAAAGGGGAATAAATAGGGTATTGTGTAATTTTATAACTTGAATAACCGCTTTTAGCTTTTGAGTCATAATCGTTGGAGCAAAAAATGAAAGAGGGAAAATTGAAGGATTAAAGATGTGTTTGCTAGAAAAATACACTTTATTATTTCATTTGTCTATGTGAACATTTTAATGCACCTTTAGTATTTTGGAATTATGTAAGTTATTATATAGGATATTTGGTTTTGACTTTTGAACATGTATTCATTTTGACAAAAAAAAAAAAAAAAATATATATTTTAAGTGACAATTAACCGTAACGGAACCGTCTAATACGATTAACCGCGGTTCGGTTTCTTAACGGTTTGTTTAGGGTATGATTACGGTTCTGATTTTTAAAAAATAAAAACCGTAAAATACGGTTCGGTTAACAATTTTTCTAAAACACATTATTATTCGAACCGTTATACCCCTTTCCATAACAAATCTTCAAGTTTGTAGCGATCGATTCTTCGGTGATTGGGGCATTTACAGTGCCAAAGACTTGCAAACATATATTAGAAAATGAAAATGTTCTTTTACAAGCTGGACTGCACATTTCTTTCATTATGTTCCTTGATCAGGGTGTCCATCCTTGCCCTAGCCATTGATCATGCTAAGTGAATTAAACCGGATTGATCTCAAATAGAAAATCTTTACTCATCTTCACATCAAGTGCGTGATTCTACTTGATACACAACTCATCTTCAAGTTTTTAGCAGACAAATTCTTCTCTGATTGCTCCCTTTTACCACGCCAAAGACTGTCAATTTGTACTAAAAGGAGAAATGTTCTCCTACAAGCTATGGGGCCCATTTGGGCTCATCTTTGATCTCCTTCAATAATCTTGTCATCCCATGATCTAGCATCATATTTAATTTTATACTTATTAAATCTTCACTCATTATTAAATTGAATCTAAAAAAAAATCTACAATTAAAATGTCCGTTAAATCAATTACTAGAATAATTTGAGTGGGGCTGTTTTTTCTCGGAACCCCATCATGGGTATGCTCTGAGGAGAACTTTCTCCCTAGAAAATATGGCGTGCAAAATATACATCCATGCATTATGATGATGCTAATAATTGACTTTGGTAGAGTCCACTTCACGACACATGGTAGAAGTGGGGCACCACATAATGATGAAAACACAGTTGTTCACCCAACTATTACACATTTATACACAATACAAGTGGCCCCCTCCTCAAGGAAACTGCCTGCCTTGGCATTTGGCAAGGTGTACTTGGTTTCTCTGCCTCAAGTTACCTGGCCCAATCAGTTTTTTTTTTTTTTTCAATAGTTGCAAGGCCCACCCACAATTCCATTAATGCTTCACCATCAGATCTGATTTGGTGGGCCAGGTGATTAAACACAGGGCATCTTTTTGTGAAGGGACTGTTCACTTGGTCCCTTCATTCACCTATCTTCTAACACCCACCTTTACTAGTACTCAGGAATCGAATCAGAAGCTTTTAATGGTTGATGATCCGAGGATAGAAAGTTGGCCATCTTGCCCTATACTTTATTCACCCATCATGTCAGCAAATGTACCTTTACATGGGTTCAGTGGTCTTTTTATGCTACATTTGAGGGTTTGGTGGTGGACCACCATTTTCTATATATAGTAGCCACCAACCACATGGTGTCTACTATCAGAAATCCCTTTGTCTATCATCTGTTTGTCTGGTCCTTTTGAGTTTTGTATTGCATCTTCCTCTTCTATGATCTCATTGTCTGCTCACTTTTGAGTTTTCAATTGCTTCTTCTTCCACTTTGCCTTTAATGTCAGTCTCATACACATATTTTTGGGAAGATTCATCTTTTGTTAATTAAGACATGAGTGTTGAGCATATTTGATATATGATCAAAATTAGAGGCATTGAGGGAAACTCCTAATTATGCCCGGGTAGGTGGTGGGCTGAGGGGTTATTAGTCTCCCGCGCCCTTTTTTCTAAACATAACTGTGGGTTGGACGAGTTAACCCTAATCTAACCGAGTTTTTGTGGGTCAGATTAGGTGGGATTAAACTAACCCATGACCGCCCCATATAACATGCATGAGATATCGGTTTGGTCGAATTTTGCCTAATCCTTTATATAAGATAATCATGGGTGCAATCTGGAAATTTTGTTTGGGATGCCGCTCTGAGGATGTGTGGTTGCATTGTAGAACTTATGGACTGGGGCCACAGGGGATTTATCCGACTCCCCTTGAGCCCGTAGAGATTATTCTGGCCCAAAAGGCTGAGACACCCTCCCTTATTTAAAAAGGAAAAAGAAAAACTCGTGACACCAAAGACATGGGCTAGTTAGGTATATTGGATGGAATCATTGGTGGCAAATGGGATAGGATGGGAACAGAGGCTTGCAAGTTGAGGCATGGCCCATATCCTGTAAATTAGATAGCTCGAATGACTTGCAAGTTGAGGCATGGCCCATATCCTGTAAATTAGATAGCTCGAATGACTTGCATAAGAGTACATGAAATGATTTCCTGACCTCATAGGACCTATCACCTATATAACAAGTGAGCCCTTTATTTTACAAAAAAGCTTCATTCAAAAGATCAAGGAACAAATAACACAACCAACCCAACCAGCACAGAAAAACAACCTCCAACACAAGGGTGTGTTTGTGCAGATAGAGTTGCCACGGAAAAGGAGTGAGAAGGCGTCTGTTTTTCCGGCGCCTTTGTTTGGCAACGACAATTCCACGGCTTTGAGGTTTCTACCACTTTGTCAACCCATTGTTTAACTCATCCAGGATTCTCACTCCCATGGCTGAGAAGTAAGTGCTGTGAAAGAGGAAAAACACACGTGGCTCCTATACAAACGTGTCTTATACGGGTGTAACGGTTCGGTTAACTATTTCACGGTTTTTAAACGGTTTTTTATTTTTAAAAACCGTAACCGTAATCGAACCGTGAAAAACCGTTAAAAATCGAACTGCGGTTAACGGTTCGGTTACTGTTAATTGTCAAATAAAAAATATTTGTGAAAATTTTGTCATTTACCAATCAAACTTACCGCGAAAAAAAATCATAGTTTGAGAATGGCATAATATGTTACTGTAAAAAAAAAAGTAATTTTCAATCAGGCCCTTAAATTTTTTTTCTTATTAGCGAAACGGCTCGGTTAACCGTGTCTTTTGAGAACACGGTTAACCGAACCACGGTTCGGTTCTATTAATAACCCTAAGTCGAGACATAAACCGTAACCGAACCATGAAACACAGATATTAACCGTGGTTCGATTCGGTTATATTCGGTTAGACGGTTTCTCGGTTTTCTTTTACACCCCTGGTGCCCTAAATTTCAAAGAACACCGAAACAAAAACCTAAGAACTCCCAAGCCACAAGAACTGAACCAGATTGCCCGTAATTAACAAGACAGTGGTCGCCATATAATCAGTGGGTTAGATGGGGGTCCAGTTACATGAAAATGCAAGTCGGGTCAAGGTGCCACCCCTTTGGTCCCAAGTGGGCCTCTCTAATTTGGAATTTCATGTGTTATTTATTTATTGGTAGCATGACTTGAAAACAACCTCAAGGTTGCAAACTTGCAATGGGGTTGAATCCGCGTAGAACCATGGTAGAGTCAGATATTGTTTTGTTCTCTGTAGGTTGGATCCAGGTCCAATGCCAAACCTGAATCAAATGACCTAATAAAGTAGAGCTTTGAAATATACAAGTGGATGATTCAAACTACGTAGACTCTCAATTCTCAAACATCAATATGACTAAGCTCTAGATGCGACTTAACCTTTGTAGACCGTTAACAATCTATAGAGTTTGTTTTTTTTTTTTTTTTTAATACGTGGCTATAATTCTCAGGAGGGGATTCTTAGGTTGAAACATACAATAATCTGAATCTTGGCTAAAAAATTCTAGGTCTTCCATAAGGCTCCTGGGTCAGTAAGGGGACTCACTTATGAAGAATTTAGACCGGTCAAAGTAATGCCCTTTATTGGATGGTTCAATTGTCAAATTTTTCTATAAGCCCAAATTCCTTTAGGCTGTCGTCCACAACACAAGCAGTGTGATGACCTTCCCCAAAATAACTCTTCCATTGCCTTAATCTCTAACACTTCTTCTAAGAAAAGCTAGGAGAGGCAAATTTAAGGGATCAGCAGGTGCTCCAGGTCCTATAAGGAATTTAAGAGGTTGTCTTTCGCCACAGCATCCAGAAGACCTTCATGATGTGCCTCTGTTCAAGGTTACGGATTTTCTCGATTTTATCTGCCTCTAGTTCAGCACTAATTAAAACTGAAGGAAGGTTGGGTTTGTTATTTTTTTTGTCTATCTTTTTGTATTCAGCTCTTTTTTAGCTGAAAACTTTCTTATATTCCTCTTTGGTTGTATCCCCTATATTGGGCTTTTCCTTGTTGAGTCCTAAACCATTTTGTTTGCTTTGGGGGCGATTTTATCATCCAATGTTTTCTTTTGCTTATAATACAATTTACCTTTAAACGAAAAAAAAAAAGAATGAAAAAATTGGAGTCACTTCTGAACTGATCACTTATAAAAACACATGAATAAACATTACGAAAAATTCAATCTATCTTAGAGTGGAATTTGGCCAGAACCCATATAATGGGAGGCATTACTTTTAAGTGATTTAAAATTTTCATTTTTGGGTCCAACGAAAGGACCCAATGAATTTCTGATAGTCCAAGAATACTTTTTTTTTCTGATAAAGGAACTTTATATTAGAAGAAAATAGTTACTGATGGGTACATGACCCCTTTTGGGGCAAACTTTACATGGTAGGTGTGTGTGGAAGACTAATATCAGAGTCCAATCGTTCGCCAACTGATTTCAATTCTCATGCTCGCATGAAAAGAACTCCACGGAACTCGACCCCTCACCCTCACGTTTTAAATAATGTGCCTAAGGCCAACAAACTCAGTGACAGAGAAAAAGGAAAGGGAAAAAGATGTACCCTGCATGACTACATTAAAATTGTAGTCCTGTGGGCCCATTGATTAGATGCATGTCATTAAGTGGAGGTAAAGTTAGATTAGGTATATAAGAAATATCAGCCTCATAAAATTACCTCCCTTGATTTAATGTCCAATATGATGTTACATCAATTAAATTTTGAGGATTTAAACGAAATGCTAGGATCATTTGATTAGGCTTAATGTATGTGTAGTGTGTACTACAAATTCATAGTAAAATATTTTCATTGTCCCATCTCTCTCGATTGTCATGTCCCAAGTGGGCCTTTTCCAAATAGGCTTTTAATGGTGAAAAGTTCCCAAGTGACATGCAGCGTATCTTTTAATTATGTTTTATATAATTATAAACTTAATTCTAACTTGGGTATGGGTTAGATGAGTGTCCAAATTGATCAGGTGGGAGTGTCAATTGGCTTAATTTGGCTCCCCAAGTTCATTCACATCTAACCCCAAAGGGTTGGCCGAGTGGTAAGGATCACGGTTCCTCCCTCTTCCGAAGCTAGAGGTCTTGGTATCGACCCCCAGTTTCTCCCTTTTCAGGAACTGAAAGTTGAGTCCACTTATGCTACCACCTAATGAGCCACATGAGTTTTACCCGGGTTCTCTCTGAGCCCGAAGAAAATAGTCATGCCCAAAAAATTGGAAACCCTCCGTTAAGAAATAAAAAATAAAAATTCATTCACATCTTAATTTATATGCAGACTGCTCTCACTGTTGTACACAACAAATACAATTGAAAGATTGCTACTGTTGTCTGGTCTATAAAAAAAAATGTGGCCCACAAGAGAAGGGGCTCTTATGAAAAAAGAGGTGGGTCAGTGGAGCTCCTGCGGACTTCTAACCTTAGTTCCCACTTCCCACAACAATAAACAAGAAAAGGACTCTCCCAAAATCCCCACCTTTTGCCATAGTTCTATAAAACCCCCTTGAACATTTTCAGATCTCTTTAAAAAAACTCCTAGTTGAAACTGCTTCAAACAAAAAACTCTCCACTTAGGTTATTTTAATTCTTTCATTTTTTTTAGAGAATTAGAAGACAAAAGTGCCCTTCTTTCAGATTCTAATCTGAGAAAAAAAGAAGAATGATTAGGAGTTAAAATTGTGAAAAAATGGCTAAATTGTGTTTGTCCAATAAAATAGCAAATGCAACTTCAATGAAGAAGAAAATATGAGTCAAAACTTTATATCTAACAGACATCTCAAATATTCAAATGCAGAGGTTTGTTATCTGCAGGTTTTTTTTTTTTTTAACAGATCACTATTAACTAGTGATTTCTATTATGTGTTTCTTCCATCCAACATCTAATATCACTTCTTGGAAAGAGGGTGAGAGTTCTCTCTCTCTCACTTGGGTCTACTCCAACTGAACCCAACATCTTTTAACAAATTAAAAAAAAAAAACTGAACCCAACATCTTTTAACAAAAAAAAAAAAAAACTGAACCCAACATAATAGAAAACGTGGGATCCTTCCCAACCCATCCCAAATAATAATGTAATGAAGTAAAGCATATACAATTGATGAAAATCATAGGGACCCACTCCATCCAATTTGAATAGTCATAGGATCTCTGCACATTAATTGAACGCGATGCATCAGAGTTAGGTATTGGTCTGGTGGAGTAACCTAGGTTGGGTGAATCTCCATGATTTCCTCTATTTGTATATGCTTGTAGTAATTACAATATTATACGGATTGGACCTACTATTAATTTTAATGGTTTGAGTTCTTGTGATTTCTATTATTTGGTTAGAGTGTATCAAGTCAGAGGGAGCAGCAGAACTCATATAAAAACGATGAAAAATATAGTAATTAATTAATAGCCGGCTTGAGAGTTGGTGAAGTGGCATAAGAAATAAATTGAGTGATAAATAAATCAATAAGAATCATTATAAATATCCACCTGAAAGACACCAAATATATAACCAACAACCATAGATATTTAGAGATTAAAAAAGAGAGAGAAATCAAACACTAAACTGTTTGTTATAATATACACTAATGACTTGAATGAATTACTCCACCTTGGGCTTGAGAAGCACTCTTACTAAGTAAGTTGCCAATGAAGAAATTCTAACCATGGCTAAACGAGTTAAACGTAGATTGAACCCCTAACTCCCATGTGAACCACCTGTAATATAAATTGAACGTACTTTCTTGTGGGGCCCACCCAAGGCCCTACTTGGGGATGGGACCGAGGAGGATCAAAAGAAACCACCCCCCAACAAAAAAAAAAAAAAAAAAACCCACTTGTATATGGTGACCCCCCCACACCCAAACCAAACCAACCAGTATATGGTGATCGAGGCTTGAGTCATTATCCTATAAAAATCTAATCAACATCTGCTAAGTTTTCACCATCTAAACGAGTACACAATCAATCCAATGGTCCAATCCTTTAAGAAGGGTGTCAATTGAGATAGGTAAATATCAGGGGTCCTTGTTTTATGGTACCTTTGAATGGATAATAAGGTAGGCCCACTAGGTGTTTAGGTATGCAATGCTCACCTTATCGTGAGCACCGGTGCTTGGTGGAGGACCAGGGACCCACTTGATAGTTACCGATCCTAGGATTGGCACCGATCTAATTGGACTGGGCCGTTGGATTGACTTTTTTGGATGGATAAACTTATTGGTCGTTGGTCAAGTGGTTAGTATCATGCTTTCGAGCCTTTGTCACCATAGGTAAGGGAGGAGGGATCTTTTGATCTTCTGGTCCATCCCCAAATGGGCCCCATAAGAAAGTGTGCTCACCTTATCATGAGCATCAATGCTCAACTAAGGATGTGTGTGTGAGAAAGAGAGAGATGCTCATCTCAGAGTAACTCTCACGATACTATGAGAGTATGGGTAGGGACCCTCATATCCATATCCAATACCAACAACCTAAATGTGAGGGCTCCCGATGAGAGTAATTCTCACGGTACTATGAGAGTAAGGGTGGGGGCCCTCACATCTATATTTAATGCCAACAGCCTAAATGTGAGGGCTCTTACCTCTTACTCTCATAGCACCGTGAGAGTAACTCCCACAAGAACATCTCTCACTATGTTGTCTCTCATCATGGTGAGGGATGGATGCATATGAATATTTTCATATATATCTATATTTTTAGATGGGCTCTCCTAAGCTATAACTTATATTATTCTAACCAGATATCATCTCCATCGTCAACTATATCAAACCATCATCTCCAAAATCAAGATAAATCCAATCAGAACCGAATTTTCCAGTTCCATCATGCCAAAAATAGAGATAGTCGATTTTGTTTTATGAGACCAGCACTATTTCAACTTAGGTCAACATAAGTTGTAGCTTAGGAGAGTCCTGCTCATATATATATATATATATATATGCTCCTCTATTTCTTTTGACCATGAAACACATCATGAGCTAATCGAGTCTTTTGACAAGAATTCCCCCACCACTGGGAATTGTCACAAGTCCAAATTTGACACTCATCTAACTTTTACTCACAATTATATTGAGATTCTAAGAAATTGATGCCTCTAAAACCATTAAACTTTAGGTTCATAGATCAAAGGGTTAGGATGATCTAATGGAATTGAAATTTTACACATAGATAGTTCTTATCCAATGGTATTTTATTGTTGCCCTGCATTACAGTGGGCCCCACTGGCAAGGGTGGAACTAAAAAAATTTGCTTGGAGGGGCCATTTAAAAAAAAAACCTACATACGATATTATAAAAACACAAGGGGTTTTATGAAACTCTTTAGGAGCGCATGGCCACATCCAACCCCCTGTTCCGCTAGTGCTCACTAGGAGGGCGTTTTTCTTTTAAAAAAAGAAAGTGAGTGAGAGTTTTCTAGTGCTTCTCATGTGTGTGTAAAATTGATATTTGTTTACATGACTTTTTTTTTTTTTTTTTTTCTAACGGAGGGTTCCCAATCCTTTGGGTTGGACTATTCCCTGCGGGCCTAGAGAAAGGCCGAAGTGGACTCAACCTTCGGTTCCTGAAGAGGGGGGAACCGGCGGTTGAAATACCAAGACTTCTAGCTCTAGAAAAGGAAGGAACCGTGGTCCTGACCACTCGGCCAACCCCTTGAAGTTAAACATTTGTTTACATGACTCGAGCTTACATACAACCTCAAGATGGCAATAACTAGAACTTTTCATTGTGTAATAGCAGGAACTCACAACCATCCATAATATGATCGGACACCGCTGTCCACTACGTTCCCTCAAATGGCAAAATATGATGGGAAGTAGGGACTCTATCTCAACTTAAGTCCCACTATTATTAGGTACATAGCGGGTCAAGAAATTTCCGCCCATGGTCGAATGAGTTAGACATGAGTTGAATCACTCCCCATGTAAACCAGCAGTAATATAATCTTGAGGAATCACAAATTTGTATTTTTATTTTGCTTTGATAACTTTTTTCATAGTAATAAACTATGTACTAGTATCAAGTATCATTATGTATGGACCCATAATAACTCATTCATAAAGGAGGGACTACATTTAATAACACTTACAAGGATTAAAAAAAAAAAAAAGAAGTTTAAGTCATGCGCAACTTGTGTCAAGATAACCCATAACAAGTTGCAGGTTGGGGGTGTACCTCATTTAATAAAATAATTTTGAATCTATTTCATAAAAGAACCTATATTGTGCTCATTAAAAACCTTAAACCCTAAGTATAGGTGCATAATTTAATTTGAAAAGTTATAAAAATCTTACATGATGCATTTTTTATTATTTTAATTATTTATAAAAAAAAATCATGAAGTGAGTATTTTATGACAAAGTTCATACTAGCTATATTATGAGTGTCAGAAATTTGTAGTGGTTGAGAAATTATATTTATGCATGATTTATGAATGATGTAGCAATATTAAATAAAATACATCTTCCATTCTCTTTTACATTCTTTTATGCATGTTCAAATACCTTTGAAGTAGTGAGATAACAAGTATATTTATAAAAAAATAGAAATTCTTGAGATATTGGAAGAAAACTAAAAATAAGGTAACTCAACGATGGAGAGTCAGAATTTAAATGATTCATCTGTTCTTCTGATTTTATACTTTTTCTTATATCTTTTTGGGGTTTGATGGGAATATGAGGATTTTATGGAATCCATTTAGATCTCATCCAAGGTTTTCATTGAGTTTTTATTATATTTTTATTTCCAAGATAAAACAGAAACTCAAATTCACTTGGTAGGTTTGAAAGCAATAAAAATTAGATAAGATTTAGGAAACCTATTAACTCTTTTTTTTTCTTTTGGTATATTTGTTGGGTGATTTTTTAAAAAAACTATCATTATGTTAGAGATTTGAAAATTCTAAGTTGAACCATTTTTGTGTTTTTGTCTGTTCTTTTTTTATTTATTTATGATCTCACATCTTTATTATGTTTTCTAGTTTTAATGTGATTTTGTTGTTGAATTGACAATAAAGATATTATTATTATTTTTTTTGTCTATGTTTCAATTAGAGAATAGATTTTGTTGAATCGTGAGCAATGTTACTCTTACAGTTTCTTTCATAATTTTAATAATGAGTTATTAACACTGTACGAACTGCCTTCTCAGAATCACTTTTCATTTGAGCAATGCATGAAAGATTTGGAGATTTGAAGCTTGATATAGGGATGTATGTAGAAAACATAACCACAAATTTCACACTGATCAATCCAACATATCTCTATGTGAGATTTGGGCAGTTCCCTCATAAAGGTACGTGAGACAAGTTGGGTGGTGGTTCTACATAGACCAAATCAGGTTGTAGTTGTTGTCAACACTAATAAGGCAACACAAAATCATTTCTCTCAACTATGTAGTTGATAAATTTTATTTTTGTGAAAGTTGGTCTTGAAATGTGCATTCTTGGATATAAATTTCTCCCACCTTTAAATAATTATTTTCCTTTACCATCAGATGGAATAATAGAGCAGTTTTGTGGATCAATTTTTCTTGTCAATTGGTGCCATGGAGGAGTTCAACACCTCTAAGGTCAGTCTTGAGTTGATTTTAACGCGGTTTCTATTTAATCTCAGTGGTGCCAATATCAAATGTCCTGGGCCCAAGGGGTTATGATGCGGCAAGAATGGACCCCAACCGTGAGTAGAAGCTCAAACAAACATACAAAAGATCAAGACATGTCAACATAAATAAAACAATAAAGAAACAGAGAATGCGGGTAAAACTTTAAAGTTCTAACACAACTATTTCTAAAATATCAAATTCTGATTGTAAATATCGCGATATAAGTAAACATCAATGGATTAAGAAATCATATAAGAAAACATCCATGGATTAATCTGGTCCCAACTCAACCCGGCCCTTTTCCAATCTACTTGTGGTTTGATATGAAGTAGTTGGTTGGTTTGAGTTTGGACCCACCCAACAACATGTTCTTGGTTAAAGCTCTAATAAATTATTTTTCTTCCATTATTATATATGAAGCTAATTGGTTTCAATTAAGGAATTAGATGTCGATTTTGACTCTCAATTTATATATATATATAAATATAAATATATATATATATATAAAAGAGACTGATTTCGATTGAACTCAATCTCTAATTGATATTGACTCCACACAGTAGATTTTGACCCTTAAATAATTACTCCATTTATTGTCATTATAATTATAGTCCTAGCTAATCATGACACAATAATTAATTTACTTGTTTCCCCGTCCCCTCACACTTAATACATTTTCTTTTGGTCTTTATTTAAATTTTAAATAAAGATTGCCAAATGGCCTTTGTTCAAAAAGAAGTTTTCCAATTTCATTATAAATTATATTCTTTTTAATTGGGGAGCTTTTATTGGGTTTTATTATCCAATTAAAGTGAGGATATCTGTTATTTGGTTTCACCCTCCTATTGGGGCCTTGAAACTCAATGTAGATGGAGCTTCAAGGAGTAAATTAGGACTCAAAGGAATTAGAGGAGTGCTTCACAATAGTATGTGTGATGTTTTACTCATATTCTCTAAGTACGTGAGAATCTGCGATTCTCATGAAGTAGAGATGTTAGTGGTTTAAAAAGCTCTTCATGTGGTGTTGAGAAATCTTAATGATAGCATTATTGTGGAAAGCAATTCTTCTAATGTAATCACCTGGGTGTTTAATCTAAAGCCTTTATCTTAAATTTTAAATTTCTTTGTAATGAAATCAAGGAGCTTTCGTACGTCTACCTTTGATGCTGTCTTCGGTCATGAGTTTAGTGTTGGAAAAATGAATGAAGGAGAACCCATTATTTTGGCCATCTTTGAGCTAAAATAAAAGTGGGACCCACTTATCCTTTTAGGTGGGAATACATGGGAATGTAATCTACTCCATGAATAGATTAAGGAAGTGTATTGGGTTGCTGTAATCCATTAAGGCGTGAATGAAAAATTGCTTCACCCTATACAGTACCACTAACTTTCCCACATGCTTGGACAAAAGATCTTGGATAAAAACTAACTTAATATAGGGAGCCCCAAGCGGGAACAAAATCCCCGCGGGGACCCGACCCGAAATTCGGGTATAGGGCACCCGAACCCCCCCAGCCCCGGGTTCGGGGCCGGGTATGGCAAAATATTATGTAATTGTTTTATATATATATAAATATATATATATATGTTTTAGAAATATAATACATGTATGATATATAATAATTCTTTTGAGAATTGAGACTCGAGTCCTTTTTTGCAAGTATATATGTACAATACATTATACATGTATATATATATATTATATATTATATAATATATAATATTATAGTTATGTGTCATTAGTATGTAAACCCTAAATACCCTATACTCTAAATCCTAAATACCCTCAATCATATGATCTGTAGTTTTAATTTTAATTTTTGCTAAGTTACCTAGAATATGTTAAATTCATTATCTCAATATATGTTTTAGAAACATAATACATGTACGATATATATAATAACTCTTTTGAGAATTGACTAATTGAGACTTGAGTCCTTTTTTGCAAGTATATATATATAATACATGTATATATATTATATAGTAATATAGTTATATATCATTAGTAAACTACTAAACCCTAAATACCCTCAATCATATGATCTATAGTTTTAATTTTAATTTTTTGCTAAGTTACCTAGAACATGTTAAACTCATTATCTCAATATCATAATTGGTCATAATATTTCACCATCCCATAAACCCTAAACTCTCAATTACTAAGACAGTAAGATTATGATTTATAAAATATAAATACATTTAATGGTAAAATAAAGTAATAAATACATGTAATGTGCGGGGACGGGGTCGGGTATATTATGGGTGTTACCCGTCCCCGTCGGGGTCGGGGTTGGGGATTCCCCGAACCCCAAATAGCGGGGATGGGGGCAGGGATTGAGTTCAGGGACAGGGATGGGAAGGGCATACCCGCCCCACCCCTCCTTGTTGCCATCCCTAGCCCCAAGGGGCATCCCTCTTCTGTGGAAGAGGGAAGACTTAGACTAATGTGGGGTCACCACCACACGCGCGCGCGCCCCGCCTGGGCCTGGGCTTCATGCGCGAGTCGGGCTTGGCTCGAACCACTACCCATTTATTCTTTTCCAAATGGGGTGTGTCCAAGAGGTGTGTGCTCATTCACATATGAAATGGTGTGTCCAACCCAAGAGGTGTGTCCAAAGAAGAAGCATCTGTTCAGTGAACAGTCATTGTTCTGAACAGATGCAGCCCCAATGAAGAGACCTGAAGCAGGTTATAAATGCATCTCGTTTCATGCCATTTTGTTCATTCAATTCACTGCTGCTGCATTGCATTTTCGAGTCAGTCAAAGTCAAGAGAGACAGTTCTGCAACACTTTTGGTTCGCCTGTCACATAATTTGTAGTGCTACTATTGTGTTGATTCGATCATTATATCTTGGGAGACAAACGCTGTAGAAGCTCGTAAGCACCATTGCGGGGGCGAAATTTATCTTAAGGACATAGTGTTAAACACTAGTCTTGATCAACTTCTTCTGTGAGTTTTTCACTTCAACAAACAATACTTTGTTTCTGCCTTCAAACAATGAGTTCATTTCTTTTTCGAGATTACTGTTTACTTATTGTTGTGTTTCACTGTAGTGCAAACTGGTTTTCCAAATACTGAACTATTTATGTATGTACTCGGTTTAACAATCTTAAGACAAATTTACCTTTTTTATGAGTACACTCTGTCATCAGTTTTACTTCAATATTTTCTGGTTTCGATTTATATCAGTTTTACTACTGGTTTCTAATTCTTATATTTCTGAAACAAGTATTGTAAAACTAAGTTTCCCTCATTTTATATAACTAGTTACAGAACTTCAGTTTGTTCTGTAATTTGCTTTCTGATTGCCTCAGTACACGGTAATCAATAACCGGTTACCATATAGTATGAGTTTTGTATTTAAGTACTGTTACTTTAAACTCTACAGTTATTTTGTGTTTATTTTCTTTATGTTTTGTTAAACAGTAATGGGTATTGAGAAGAATACCCCAGTTAGTATCTCTACCCCTATTATGGTGAACCATGTGGAGAAACCTGAGAAGTTCAATGGTATTGAGTTCAAGAGATGGCAATAGAAAATGTTGTTCTATCTCACTACCTTGAACTTGGCTAGGTTCCTCCATGAAAAAGCTCATACTTTGAAAGAAGGCGAGATAGACAAGCAAGTAGTTGCTACTGTAGAAGCCTGGAAGCATGCTGATTTTCTCTGTCGAAACTATATTCTCAATGGACTAGACAACACATTATATAATGTGTACTGTTCATTGAAGACTGCTAAGGAATTATGGGATTCACTTGATAAAAAGCACAAGATTGAAGATGCCGGAATAAAGAAATTCGTTGTTGGCAGATTCCTTAACTACAAGATGATCGATTCCGAGGCAGTAATCAATCAAGTTCAGGAACTTCAAGTAATTCTCCATGAAATTCATGCAGAATGAATGTCTCTTAGTGAGTCTTTCCAAGTTACAGCAATCATTGAAAAATTGCCACTACTTTGGAATAATTTTAAAAACTACCTCAAGCATAAGCGAAAGGAGATGAAACTTGAAGACCGGATTGAGGATAGAGAAAGACAATCGTGCATCTGAGAAAAAAGCAAGAAAAACCTTCACTGAAGCTAAGACAAATGTGGTGAAACATGGGCAGAACCCCAAGAAGAGGAAGAACCCTTTCAACGGTAAAAAATAAGGTCTCAAGGACAACAAGAAGTTCAAAGGGAATTGCTATGTGTGCGATAAATCAGGCCACCGTGCTAAGGACTGTCGTAAGCGCAAGGACCAAGAAAATACAAGTAAGAAACCAACGCAGGCCAACATGACAGAAATGGACAATCTCTCCACTGATGTTTCAGACATCAATATTTCTACTGTGGTCTCAGAAGTCAATCTGGTTGGCAACACCAAAGAATGGTGGGTGGACACTGGGCCACTCGACATGTATGCTCTAACAAAGATATGTTCTCCACGTATCATGCTACAAATGGAAAACAACTCTTCATGGGCAACTCTGCCTCTTCTAAGGTTGAAGGCCAAGGACATGTGATATTGAAAATGACTTTTGGAAAGAAACTCACCCTCAATAATGTGCTGCATGTACTTGAAATTCGTAAGAATCTGGTATTAGGTCATGTTAATTATGATGCTTTGCGTATATTAGTTAATATGGAATGTTTGTCTAAATGCAGTTTTGATTCAAATATCAAGTGTGAAACCTGTGTAGAAGCTAAACTTACTAGAACTTCTTTTCATTTAAATATCGGGCAATTCTATGGTGGATGTTCTAGCCAAAGAGGGGGTTGAAAGGATCTCTCATTGGATGGGAGTTGGGTATACAATGCTCTTGTCCCTTGTTATTTTTCTCATGCTATAGCTTGTTGTTTTGTGCTCTCCTATTAATGAAATCCTTTGTTACCATTAAAAACAATACAGTATAAAATGCCTAGATATCATGGATAAGTAGTTATGCTTATTAAAAAGATTGTATATAAAAACTTAATCTTAAGATTTTAAGAGAAGTATTTTAAAGATGCTTAAAAGATTAACGAAAGTTTTTTGAAAGAGTAGGATTGCTAGAAAAGAATATACAATAAAATAATAATGCCGGTAATTTAAAAGATTGATAAAGTTAAAGAGGAAAAATCTTTCTGCGGTAACTCCTCTCACCATATTACAGTGAGAACTTCTAGTGGGTCCTTTTTGTGATTCAACCAAATTATTTACACACACGGTACCCTTAATAGTCACCGAACCCTGAGGTTTGCACCCACCACTAGAAACTATAGAATATTTTTTTTTTTTAAGAAAAACATATTTTTTTTAGATTTTCGATAGGTTTTTAGAAAACTTTAAAATGTGAGGGGTGTTCCAGAAATAAGGCAAATTTCAGGGTTCTTCAGAAAAAAAAAAACACCCACAGTACAAAGCGCCAAAACACCGCACCTTCCTTTTGTCCATCACACAAACACTCTCTCTCCTGCTGTAGAAATGTTCATGTAAAGGCACTTTTTCTCACTCCCAAAAGCTCTGATTTTTACCTCATCCCAATCCCAAGTAGGTTTTTGTTGGATTATCGCTCTCCTTTTTGCATTCTCCTTTCTGGGGTCTCCTCCCTTTGATCTCGAGAAGATGTTCTCTGGCCTGATTCAACGCCCAGAAGCTGTGATTTCATCCGATGAAGAGATCCATACCCCCAGTCTTCGTGTGGATCCCTGCCTTGTTCTAACAGCTGACCCAAAGCCTCGCCTTCGATGGACAGCTGACCTTCATGAGCGATTTGTTGATGCCGTGACCCAGCTCGGAGGACCCAACAGTTAGTCTCTCCATTTTACTCTCTTCTTGTTTTTGATCTTAACAAAGTTGCCCACTTTTTTAAATGGGGGTTTTCGATGTGCTTGCTTTGAACATGGGTTAGTTTTCTTTGGGTGTTTAGGGGTGTTTTTTTCCCTCTGTGATTTTGCTGTCTTTAAGTATTTTTTTTATTTAGTTTTGGATGCTTTTCTTCATCTGGGGTTCTTCTATTTTAGCTGTTTGCTTGATTGCGATTTTGTAATGCAGTGAAAATTAGGATGCGCTTGTTTTTGGGTAGCTTTGTTTGTGGCATTTAAGAGTTTTTTTTTTTTTTTTTTTGTGATTTTGTTTTTGGATGGATTATGGATATCTCCAGCTTTTTTCCATTTTAGGTTATGGTTTGATTTTAGATGTGTACTTTTTAATGCACTAGACTTATGATGTGTTTGTTCTTGGAGCCTTGGACATGTGTTAATTTTGTTTGTGGTAGCTAAGCTTGTTTTTTCTTTCTTTTTTTTTTTTTGTGATTTTGAAGTTCATTTTTTTTTTGGATGGTTTGCTGCAACTGATGATGACTTATTTTAGCTGTTGTTATGGTAGTATTTTTTTTTTTTTAAATTTTTTTGAAGCACTAGAATTTGAACTCTCTCTCCCCTGTTTGTATGTTATATGATTTTATGGAGGTGCTTTTGTGAATTTTTGCTATAATGTTGTTTGACAAGGGTTTAACTGTTTTTTTATTTTATTTTATCAAACCTGGGTTTTTTTTTTTTCTTTCAAGGGATTTTTATGCTCGCTGGTGAGCTCAGTTTTTATCAAGGTCAAACAGTTTAGGAGTCTAATGCATGATATTTCCTTTTATTTTACTATATCTTTTGTTAAACCCTGCTTTTGTTCATTGTTTATCTCAATGTGATTCTTATTTTTCTTGGACTTGTTTTGAGCGAATTAGTAAATTTAATGCATGACAGCATTTTCACCGTAGTTGGGTTAAGGCTTTAATGATGATGATGAGTGCATGACAGCATTTAATGAGATAACTTCTTAGTCCTGCTGGCTAAATTACAATTTTTCTTTAAGAGATTCTTTATGTGAGTTTTTAAGTGGTTTTTCTGCATGTCAAGATTAGATTATGTACTAGTATGTTATCTTCCCCACAGTTGGAAATTGTTTCGACAATTTAATTGTTTTCTTGATCAATAACACCTTGCTTCTTTATGATCTTTATTGCTTTTATTTGGAGTTTTTTTATTGTAGCAGTGATGCATTCTGGAATCAAGAAGTTAAGATAAGTGTGAAAGTTTCTCTTTGTAAGTTAGGACATCATTTAATGCAGCATAAATTTTTATCAACCATGGATATTGCTTTCTCTGTGGCGGGGGAAGCTAGGCACTGTACCCATCTTCCAAATGGGCCCTTGCCTCCTTGCCATCAATGGACCATGGTTAAAAAAACTGCACTAATTGGTGGGTCCTAGCTCCTACTTCCCCATTTAAATGTTAACGGTGAATGTGTTTTTATTATTGCTCTGAAGCACATTAAGTTGAACTTTCAAAATACAGGATTGCCCTATTGATGTGGTATTTGTATCACAACACCCATGGAAACGTTCACTCACTAATTCCAAATTGACCTCTAATCTAACCACATGTACTTTAAAAGAATATATTCATAATTAGTACATTTCCATTTTTCAGTTTTGGTGTTGGAGAAATGGTCCAAGCTGCATTAACATGGGTGTTATATGGGATATAGGACATATATATATTTTTTTAAGAATCCGTGCAACATAACTTTTTTCCAATTCGTGATGCCAGCTTTTCTACGGCGATTCTTCCATGCTGGTTAATATCATTTGAAAATCTAGTGGAAGGTGCTAAATGTGACATAGGACATATATATATATATATATTTAATCTTGCATGTATTAATATTTTGTAGATTAATGGTCCATTTTATCCTATTAAACAAAAAAAATATTATTGTAAATTTATTATCATTTTTTTCAGGTGGTTGCTTCATCAAGTCGTGTATTGGTGTATTACTTTCTTCTATATGCATATGCATCTGATTTAAATTGTAATAGCAATGCTCCCACAGCATATGATTTTGGTTTTGATTGCAGAAGCAACGCCAAAGACCATTATGCGAGCAATGGGTGTGAAAGGACTTACTCTTTTTCACCTGAAGAGTCATCTACAGGTGCATTTGCTAATAAAATTCTCTAACTATTACTTGACAAGTTTAGAATCTCGCTGGCATCTGACTTGACGTAGGATATGCCTAGCTTGATTGGGCCTAATTTCCCCCTCTTTTCTCTTTAAGAGTAAAAATAAAAGATGATTAGGCCTTGGGCATCCACATACAGCGTCCATGAAATCAAAGATGATTAGGCCTTGGGCATCCACAAACGGCGTCCATGGCAATCTAATTTTTTTATAACCCCCATTGTGGATAGATCATGTTATATGCCATATAAGACATTCAGATACCTATCCAATATTCTGTGCATTTAGGGGCCATTTGCATTGCCTTTTACGCAAGTGATTGGAAAGTGAGTTTTACATATGTAAATGTTATATATTGCAAATGTCACACATGTGAAGCACATCACCATGTTTGTCAAAATAACCATTTTCACATGAGTAAATGAATACATCGAATGGTTTTAAATGTTCGTTAATATTTTTGGACATTTTTCACATATTTCTCAAAATCTATGAAGATTTAAGATATAAAACTAAATAATGTCTTAATGGTTGTTGTTAATCTGGGTTCGGGATAGGAATTGGGGCCTAGGGCCCATAGATACACATAAAATTAGATCTACATGTTAGGGATTTTTTTTAATGTTTTCACAAGTTTCTCAAAATCTATGGACATTTAAGATAATAAACTTATAGGTCTTGGGGTTTATTAGTTCAATAAGAAAATTAGATAATTTGGATTTCAAATATGGGGCCGTAGGAATGATGGAATAAAAGTGGTTGATGGGATTTGATCATGTGACCAATTGCATAACCAAAGGCAATCAGGTGTGAATTTTGTACGGGTACCTTTCTACAAGTGGGAGATGTGAAAGTGAGTTTCACACCTATTTAGATGTGAAGATTTTCGAATGAAAATGACCTCATTTACACATGATTTTCACATATGCATAAATGAGTGCAAACCAATGTGGTGATGCACAACCATTATGCATGTAAATCAGTTACATACGTAAATGACTGCAAACGAATTGACTCCTTATTTTGAATCTGAATCATTAATATATGTAATTGTCAATCATTCATTTGTAGGTCAATCATTGAAGGGTTAAGTGTCCCATTATGAAGGTCTTCAAAGCATATTTTTTGATGTCTTGACCATCTCATTATTCCGGGTTGATAAATCATGGGCCGCCGCTTGTATATAAACCAGCCCTATGAAGCCCTTTATTTTTTAGACTCTTATTGTATACTTCCTCTACAATGATATTATCTTCTTCCCTCTGTTTTTATGGTTAATTCTTTCTGTTATCAGAAGTACAGGCTAGGTAAGCAATCTGGCAAAGAACCAACAGAACAGCCTAAAGATGGTAGGTTTGATTTGAGATGAGATTATTCTGTTCTCATTTAATTTGTGCTTTAAATTTATTAGTTCTTTTATCTTCCCTAACTTAAGCAACCCCATAAATTAAATTAAGGCTTTGGAGACCGAAATGTTGACACCAAAACCGAGTTGATGTCTAGAAGTAATTGAAGAACTGGCCCTTCCTGGCATAGTATCCATTTTAAAAGCTGAAATAGGGTTGTAATGCTCAAAATCGTCATTGACCTTACTAGGAATAGTGGGTTTGATTTTTTTTTTTTTTTAATTAGATTACTCCCCTTCAACAACTGTATAAACCTGATTGATTATACACGATTATTGTTAATAGGTCCTGTGATCTCCATCCTTACCTAAATATTTTGTGACATTTAGGAATGTCCTGTTAAACCCTAGCTTACTTGCCAAAGACTAAACAAATAAACCTATTAATGATGCAGGAATAGCCCATTTTCTCTTTGTTTTCCTATACAGAGACGTGTTTCCACACTCTTGGATATAGTATGTAAACCGAACTTGGTACCATAAGAATATTAATTAGTGTATATTTCTATGCTCCAGTGTTTTTCTATCTTTTTATATCCGGGATTTATAAACATCAAATTACTATGATATAGTAGTAAAATATCTTTTCAGTTTCTTAGTGTATTTGTATGGTTGTGTCTGAATTTTGCTTACCGAAGTCACCACGTACAATTCCCACACACATGATGTCCAAGTTATGTAGGCCATGCTAAACTAACTTGGGTTTTGTGTATGCATTTGATCACAGCTTCATACCTTTCAGACGGACAGGGGAAAAATACTTCACCTCAAGGAGTACTAAATTCTGATATAAATGAGTAAGTGCTGGCCCTTGTAAGTATGTAGAGTTGTATATTTCCTCATCTCGACGCCTCACCAAAAGATAAACTTTCTTAAAATTCTGTTATATATAGGGGCTACGAGGTCAAAGAGGCATTACGAGCTCAAATGGAAGTGCAGAGGAAGTTGCATGAACAGCTAGAGGTATGTTCCTTTGTTTTCATATAAAGTGTTCTAACTGCTAAGGAAGTTGCATGAACAGCTAGAGGTATGTTCCTTTGTTTTCATATAAAGTGTTCTAACTGCTAAAGGGGTAAGTTTTCCAATGGTTTACTCCATTAGGTCATGGGTTTGAGATATGGCACCAACAATAAAGGGGTGAGTTTTTATGCTCTCTAATTTACGGTGTATTTCATTGTCTTTATGAATCCCAAAAACTACTAAGGACAAATATTCCTATCCATTCAAGATTTCACCTTTTTCTTTATATCATATCTGGGTTTTGGTCTGATTAACAACATTGATGAGAAGGGGTTATCTGATGGATTAGAATCTTTTTTTTTTTTTCACTATGCTTAATTAAGCTTTTAGGATGCTGTTTATATTCTAGAAAAAATGTGATTTCAAGTACTTGAAAATGACAAGGGGTTATCTGATGGATGAGACTTTTTTTTTTACTGTACTTAATTAAGCTTTTAAGATACTATTTATATTCTAGACAAATGTGATTTTGAGTATTCGAAAATGCAATCTCACATATCTAAGTGTCATGTAAATAAAAGATTTTAGGATTTGGTTGACTTATCGTGGACCAGCTTTTGCTAATTATTATCTTATCAGTCAAAGTCTATTGTTCAGGTAAAGAAGCATCTAGAGATCTGTATTGATGCTCAAGCAAGGTACTTGGAGACATTGTTAGAGAGGGCATGCAAATTGACTGCTGATCTATCCACAGCATCCACCGCCTTAGACACCACTGGACAAGGTCTCTCAGAACTGGCCATAAAGGCAGCCAGCTCCCCACATTGCCCTTCCAGTTTATCTTCTTTTCAACAACTCTCAACTGAGGGAGTGAGAGCATGCAGTCCCAAGGATGAGACTCCAAATCGCCCTCCGCATGGGACTGATTGTTCTACGGAAAGTTGCTTGACTTCAAATGAGAGCCCAGCTCAACTATGTTCTGATGCCTTTCCAACTGGAGGAAAGAAGAGGACACGAAATTTAGAAGGTGTGTCTGATTCTATGATATGGGGGGAGACTGAAACCGGGCGTGAGGTCATTGATGTAGGCTATGTAAATCCACATGCGCAGTTTAGCTTTCTCAGCATTTTTGGACTGAAAGAGAGAGATTCAAAGGAGGCACAGATGAACGAGGTCACATTGCAGCATCTTCCTAGAGACGTTAAGCCAGATACAATTACGGGTAATGTATTTGGGAGTGCAACATCCCCATATGGAGGATTCAAAGGCATGTGAAGAAACAACCTACTCCAAGTTGGACCTATGCATGAGTTGAGACAAATGCTGGTATCTTCAAAGAAGATGGAATCTCAGCTATTTGAACTTTTCTTGTCATAATTTTTCTATTGTTAATAGTGTCTATCAAAACATGGGAAAGTGTCAGATACTCAGATGACAGGCCCCACCAGGATACTAAGCTCCAAAACAGTTTGGATCGAGAATATCCTATTCATTGCATAGTATACCTCTAGACATTAGAGGGTTGTTTGCGTGATGAAAGACAGGAGAGTTAGGACATTGTATAACTCTTTCTACCTCTGTTTACTTCATTTCTCATTCAAATCACTCTTGGAATCTTGAGCGGGGGCCTATGTTGGTAGGTGACATGTGAATGATACTTCACAAAGACCATTTAAGAGAGTTCTATTGCAAATATATAATTCAGAGAAATAATAGTCCAACTAGCTGCTTCGGATTACCTTGTTTCTGCATGCCAGTTAATTTTATCCCCTCCTCGTGGTTTATTTATGCTTATTTGCCATATAGTTGAGAGAATTAAGAGGATAAAATGTGTGAAATGTAGATTAATTTCAACTATATACTTTTAACAAAAAAAAAATGAAAATAAATTCTTATTGTCAGCAGACATCTTACATGGAAATTTTGCCACCCAAACACAGCCTAAAATGAGAAATAGGTTTTGGGAGTTGCAGGGGTATGATTTTGCACTCAATAGCACATTAATTTGACTGCACTTGCATCCATGGTGTGTGGAAATGATAATAACCCACCTTTCTTGAACTATTCGTTTAGGGCCATTTTGTTTGCAAAGAATACATAGGAGTTATTACTCAATTAGCTCCTACTAAGGATTTATTAAAGAGGCTTGAGCCTCCGCCAAGGCCGACTTGGGCCATGAGTGCCTGGCCTGAGCCCAACTTACCTAAAATATGTTAAGCCCGAGCCTGGGTCTATTAAATTTTATAAATAGAAGGGAAGATATTATATGACACAGCTTGTTGCTCACCTGGAAAGGATATTTGCTTGTGTGAGAAAATGTGTTCAACTCCTCCCTTCCACATAAAAAAAAAAATCATATTTTTTACTTAAAAAGTGCCTCTCATTTGGGCTGGCCAGGCTTAGGCTTTCTAACACTTAATTCGAGCCCGACCCATATATTAAATCGGCACAAAATTTATATATAGGCCCAGCTCGAGTACTAAAAGCTTAGGCTCAAGCCCGACCCAACCTCAGCTGGGCCCGGATCGGGCTCGGGCTGGCCTGATCCATGAGCACCCTCCTATTTAAGGTCATCCACCAAATTTCCTAAGATTTGAATTACTATGGTGGTGGCTGTGTATTCTTCTTACAATCCCTTTTTAATTTTCCATTAGTAGGGAGATAGTTTGGTGGCCATTTATAGAAATACACATTTGTTTCTTGGGGTTTTTACGAAAAAATTAGCTTTAAACCCAGATTAAATGGATTTATTAACCAATACATAAAAAACTCGAACTGGGGGTTCATATATTTTTTTGATTAATTTGCCTCCTAACGATACAGTTTACCCTAACGATATCGTTAGCCTAATGTTAAAACCTACCGATCCCTCTTTTTCTCTTCTTCCTTCTTCTCCGCCCTCTATGTCCATTATCAACTATGGTTGCCGCCTTTTTATTCGCCCACCAAAAATGGTAAGCTACTCGTTTAGAGCCATCTTCCTCCTTATGCTAGTCTTTTCATCATTTTCCCTTGCAAAGCTTCTGGTCGAAGTCATTCTTCATTGCCACCCTTCTCTGAAAATCATAGCTGAAGGAAATGACATGGAGGCGAGTTTTCACAACTTCTGTATAAATATGGTTGTCTTGAGGTTGGATTTTAAGTGTGTTCACCGTCTTGGATTTCTGTAGAACGAGATTCTTTGTTTTTGCTTGTGGTTATTTTTATTTTTATTTTTTGTGCCAATCCATCTTTGACTTGAACAAGATTTCTGTAGAACGAGATTCCTTGTTTATGTATGATTTGAAGTGTGCCGGTTTATTTTTCATTGTATATTTACAAGTTGCTCTATCAAGAAATGCATTGAAAATGAGTTCTGCAGAGTTTGTTTTCTACGGCTACTTTAGTGAATATGGCCGATCATTAATGGGTTTACATTATTTTCTCAGGATTCTGTTAGTTTTATGGACTCCATCCAATAGATGATATAATAAATTGATTAATTTCTTTATTTATCAGTATATTTATGCTTTCCTTTCATGAGATGAATTGTGATTTATTATATACTTGCACATAACCAATACGAATGACATGATGGTTCATGAGATGAACCGGAGTCCACAAGTATATTAGATGTAGCACATGTGTATGAATGAGATCCACATACAGGAGACATGTGTAACAAATCTTATACTTAAAATATCTTCACAACCAGTGATGAGACTGGACATCTCATACTGACAAGGTTGCAACACTTTGATTACTATGAGATAGTGTGATTTGTCTCGATCATCAGAATGGAAGATTCCAGATTATAGTGCTGGTACATTGGATGTATTGAAGGACCATGAGAAGCACCTTATAAACACTGTCTTTACTTTAAGGTCTGCTCTCATAATTCCCTAGCAGTAAGCTCTCAATCTTGAGACATTAATGAACTTAAGTTTCTATCTATTCATTTGCTTTGAGTCACCAATGAGTGAGGCCAACTGTAGGTCAACACCTCGGTGATTTGGGTATGTGGTAGTAGATCTGTGAGAACATTCAATGGTCAAGATGGAATCTATCTCTAATATCTCCTTGTGCCAATTAATGGATTTATCATTGGTAAGTGCGCACTCATTCCGATTAAGAGTAAATTGAAAAGGTATCTATGATCATTATAATTAATTGGGGCTCAAGGATAATAAGATATGGATATAAGTTTGGAAGACAGGTTCAATTGATCCATGGATATTGATGGAGGGACCTACTTATGCTAATGTGAAAGTTTAGGGTCTTCTATGTAATACTCCTAAGACTGGAGTTCAATTGCATTTATATAGTGGAGTTATTTGTAATTAACTGTGGGCCCGGATTACACATGAGATGTGGGGTCGCGTGTCCCAGTTGGACCCGGCTTTCTAAGAAATCCCAAGTGGTCCCCACGTTAGCCCAATTATTAGAAAGTATCTAATTCGAGTTGAACTCTAAAAGGAAAGTTACTATTTTTATTTGAAGTGAGACTTCTAATAATGGTAATAGTAAACTTACTAATTTTAGTAGAAGTGAGACTTCTATTTTAATTAAAAATGAATTAGAAAGTTACTAATCATATTTGAAGTGAGACTTCTAATTATGATATAGTAAGTTACTAATTATTGTGTAAGTAAGACTTCTATTTTAATTAGTAAAAGAAGAGACTTACTAATTGTTAGAGAAGTGAGACTTCTATTTCAATTAGAAAGAGGAGGTGGCTTTATTGCTATAAATAGAGGATGAATTAATGGCTGGACGTCCCATGCATATTCCTTGATAGAGATTCATGCCCAAGCCTTGATTGTGCAAGAGTTACACATGCACTTCTTCTCTCCCTCTTCTAGTTCTCCTTCTGGTTCCTCCTTTGAGTTCCTAGTAGTTTTTCTCTTGGAGATCCCACCATCTTCTTGAGAAGAGAGAATCTGATACGGGTCATAGCATGGAAGATCAAGAGGTCTTGGAGATCCCTATTTGATAAGTGAAAGAGTTTCATCATCAAAGAAAGATGTAAATTCTCCATTAGAGTACAACCGAGCTCCAAAGGTATAATCTACTTCCTTGTATGTTGTAGATTTATTTGTTGCTTGTTAGTTGCTATTTCTATCATCTAGATAGAGTTATTTACTGATCATGATAGCTGAGATTGAGGGTACGCATCTTGGATTGGTTTTGGTAGTCTTTTGGATAGTTGATCTCTGCATCAAGTAGGTCAAAAGTTTTTGAAACCTATCCTAGAGGCCCACCTATTTCTAATAAATTCCTCAATGAAAGTTGATTAATGGGATTGTGAAATCTGATAAGTATATGATGTCACATGCTAAGGAAGATGTAACGATGGCCACAAGAGGAGGAGATGCCCTAACAATGTCGCAAGGAAAGAAATAACGATTTGTTATGTATTCTTAACGAGAGTCAAAATTGTCTTTTTACTTTGCATGAACCCCTAACTTGATTTTTTCTTATATTTCTTAATCAATTTGTCTAAACCTTGTTTAAGATAAATTCTTTCGTAAAAAATCCTTCTTTCGTTTATTTTAACCATTGTTAGAAATGGAAGTCCTAAAATCTCTATCTATTCAATCACACGAGAAAAATAGGCCCTTGGGTGAAACTCTCTATTGAGATGGTGTGGTGTGTGGGCCGAATTTTCAGAGCACACTTGGATGTGTGCCGACCATGGAGGGCCGGGAGAATTAAAAGATCTAGATGGGGGCTAAGTATTTGCAAAAAACTCAAACTCATAAAACCATTCTAGCCCCTCCTACTAAATAGTCTACCTTTGCAATGACTAAAATAAATTAACTAATTTCACATATTAAATGAAAGTATATGGGATTGATTTCTCACATGTGCCTAGACCCATCAAGAATTCTCAATTCCCACCACCCTTCATGGTCAGCACACATCCAGGTGGGCCCTATAAAATCAGCTCAAATGCTGCACCATCTCATTGTTCCATTACTCTTCAATTAGACTAAGTTCCCTGTCTAACAAATTATGCCAATAAAGCCCCTTAAAAAAATTGAGTTGATTTGTTCAAAAATCATTGGGCACTTGTAACACCTATAAAGCGCATTTTAGTATTCTAAAGCCTCTACCAAGTTTTTTTTTTTTTTTAAAGATGATTAGGACAAATTTTAGTAAATAATCATTTATTAGATTTTGTATATTTTTCCCAAACTTTTTGTGTAATTTTCCATATTATTCCCAAAGTAAATGCGGAAGAAATCATGTTGTGGGAAATATGAACAACAGTTTTCACAGTCTCGTTGGTTTTACTTTGTATAAAGTCAAGGGTTGTTGATTGATTAGCAAATGAAATCGGCAGGTTAAAAATATAAACTAACCAAAGGCTAGCAATCATGATTTAAAATCGGGCTCGGTCACCATTGCGGTCAACCCCAAAAAGTGATTTGATGGCATCGAGTCATGGTCATATCTGGAATGGAGCGAATTTTTTTTACCCAAAACATTTAAGAAAATATATAAAATATTGTAAAATGTTAAAAAATGATATTTTTCTTATTAATAAATACTATAAAGTTAAATATCGGACCCTCTGAGTCATAATATCCTTTATCGCTATCATATTTGAAAAAAACATATAAAGCTTGTTTAAAATTAAATAAATTTACATGTATATACTAATATAAAGAGAAATATCACAAATTTATAAGATGCAACCATGTTAAACTAAAGAAATTAGTACTCAATTATGATATGATGGTCATCTTATATTTCTTATAATTTAGTAAATAAGAAACAATTTAAGGAAATATTCCTTCTACATATAATTTTCATAAAATAATATCTCAACAGGTTGTAACCAGGGTGGCCTAGGTCTTGAGGCATAGCAATGATTCAAGTTTGGTAAAGTGGAAATGTTCTTCTATAGGAGTCCCGCATGGTTTCTGTACGAAATGTTTTATTTCTATAATTAATGTATATCAATCTGGCCCTGAGACAAGGGGCCTTGGCCAGCCCAATCCTAAAAAAAATCCTTAAAATGAGGGTTTCTGATTCTAAGAAAAAATCCTGAGGCCGGGCATGGATAGTTTTTTTTTACAGGCCCTGACATTTGAAAGCTGGGCTTGGACAATACTCATTACGCCTGGTCTTAGCACTATCCCTCCTACTTTTCTTTATTATATGTATATATATGGAATTTTTACAAAGTAATTAAGCTTAAATTCTGATTAAACGGATCTATGAAGAAAAATCTATAAGCTATAGTAGAGTGGTTCGTGCTTTTTTTGGACTAAAATGCCATAGTTGACGATGTCATCAACTAAGATGACGAAATCACCAACCATAGACCTTGTCTTTCTACTATGTCTTTTTTCTTCTTCAACTCATCATCCTCCCTCACAAAAGTTTCATCCTCTCTTACAGAAGTATGAATCATTGTTATAAGACTAGAATGATTCTGCAGATCCAACTGGGAATTCATCTTAAAAATTCTATCACAAAGAACCCACCTAAGAAAAAAAAAAAAAAAGGCGGATGCAAGTTTTAGGTATATGAATTTGTGAGTGCACTAAGCATACCACATATACAAGATTTACAAGCGCAAACCACATAAATCAAGTCCAACTAGAGTCCTATGGTTTTCGAATCATAATATTAGAAATGACCCATCAGAGATCTAAAGCTTTAAGAAGTTCTTGTTTAAAGGTTCGCGTGATTATTCTAGAAAGAACAAAAAGTTCCAAAAACAATATCTAGTATTGATCTCACAAGAACAATTCTCTTTGCATACGAGTTCTTTTGGGTTTTATAGGTTTGTAAGTGCACAAAAATTCACGGACCCGAGGGGTAGTGTTCTTAAGACTCACTGAGGAGGACGAAGGCTGAAGCTCCTCGTCTCCTTGTTGATGATGGAAGAACCGATGCCTGAGAACCTGGAAGAGGGAGAAGAAACAGGTTAGAGGACCCTGGCTGTGGGCAGCGCAGGGCTCTCCGATGCCTAAGTCAGTATGAGAACTGGACAGTAGGATGGAGATTTAGAGAAGATGGAGTTTGGGCATGGCGTACCAGAGTTATTGGCCCTGGTTTTGTGTATGGTGTGTTGGATCGGGCCTCCTTTGCTCTCTGCGCCTGTTGCTCCTTATATGGACAGGAAGAGGGAGGGAGAGAGCTCTGTGCTCTGACAGGGAGTCTTATCGCAGTCCATCTGTCCCATCGGGCCATACCCTGGCGCCTAGGGAACTGTGGACGTCGTTCTGTCAGAAGGCATGGGCGGTATGGGAGGCTCTGTCAGATGATATGGGCGGTGCCCTTGTCTTATCGAACGTGCTGTAGCGTGCATGAGCGTCCAAGGGAGGACAGTTGTGAGCCCCTGCTTTGGCTAGCTCTGGCATCCTGACCGAGGTCACTACACCATTTGGGTGATTTTGCAACATTTGAGATTTCTCATTAGTAACGCATATCTGGCCGTTAGGTAATTTGTCACATTTATTATCCGTTAGCAATATTCATAACCGTCACTAAATATATCTGCAAATACTTGAATTTTTTTGTAACATTTCTTGGATATTTTGTGACGATTAGGAATGTGTTACTAAATAAAAAGAGGAAAAATCACATTACAAAGAAAAAGTGAAAAATAAGGCGGGAATTATTTCTTCCCTCCATCGTTTTGGCGCAAAAAATGAACATGCAGTATAAATCGTGGGCCCGACGACTGATCTTCCCTCTCCATTTTCCCTGGCGCCATTTCTTCCCTCTCCCTCATTCTCTTTCTCTTTTTCTGTTAATGAGCTCGATGCTTTTGCTATTTCTCCTTCTCCCGTCTCAGTCTCCCAAGGTTTGATTGGGTTCTGCTGGTCATCTCCCCGGCGACTGTAGTTGGGTTTTCTGCTTCCAAGGTCGATCTTAATCAATCAGGTGCGTTCGTTGATTTGAGTTTTCCTTCAAATGCAGTATTTGATTTGTGTTTGATTCGTTGTTGTTTTTTTCGTTTTTTAATGTTGGTTAAATCTTTAGGTTTTGAAATGCTGTTGTCCGTTCTTTCTTGATTTTCCTGTTGTCCGTTCTTTCTTGATTTTCCTCTCTCAAAACGTTCTCTGCCAAATCATCACAGATTTGGTGACTTGGGTTTGTGCCGATGTCCTCTTACATAGATTTGGTGAAATGGGTTTGTGCGATGACCTTTCTGGATGAAATGGGTTTGTGCCGACTCTCGCTTAAACAGATTTGGTGAAATGGGTCCTTTTCTTTCTTGTCTTTTTTCATTGTTTTAGTTTGTGAACTTTGCACTTCCTTATGCCTGTGTAGTTTGGTCAAGGAGACATCTTCAATGAAAACATGCTTTGTTTGTGAATAAAATATTCAGATTACCAGTTCTTCTTTGCTCCTCCCTGTTTTCATTCATCTTTCTCTTGTTAAGTTGGCTGAATTGCTAGGGGAGACTTTTATGAGTTTGGTAAGACTGGTAAGACTTGGGTCATCACTGGTAAGACCCAGATGAAGAGTTTGAGGAAGAATCTAGCCATGGCAAGTATGTTGCTGCTGAATAACAGAAACACAGAAGGAACAAAAAACACATCTCTCTATAATCATTCCATGGATATGAGTATTACAGACGAGCTTTCTTCCTCTGTACCTATGGATTGGATTTTGATGGGTCATGTTAGAAGATGGCAAAGATATTAGAATAGCTGCTGTCTTCATTTATTGAAAAGAAATTAGCTGGGCTCCATGTGGGTGAGAAGACTGACTACATAGAAATTAGAAACTGATGGGCAGTACCAACAGATGCAGCTTTTGTAATAAAACCTTCAAATCTAAGTCTCAGACTACTCTTCCATATATATAACTGCCAGTATTAAATTCCCATTTGATGGGTTTTCCAAAATTTGCTAGTTTCTGTGTATTGGATTCTTATTTCTTAATCAATGCCTTTCTTACCTAACTGTGATAGGCCTCACTTTGTTAATCATTACTGCTTTTATTTTCTTTCCTTCCTTTCTGTGATGTTTATTTATTTAACTTTTCTTGTGTAGCATGATGTTCCTGAAAACTAACAAAGATCTGTAGTCCAAGGGCTATGTGTAGATTCCCAACTGCACAAACAACAACCAATAAGTGAATTAGAGACTACTAATCCTTGGGTTTTAAACTAGTCCCCCATTTCTTAATGGACTGTTACATACCGATAAATGAACAAATATTGTGGGGTACTTACTGTTACCAAGGGATTGATATCATGTTTCAGATTCATAAAAAAAAAAAAAAAAAGGAAAATGCTTGACATTTGCTTAATTTACTTTCTGCTCATATCTTGTTTTGTATTTAAGTTAACAATACTTTAGTAGCCTGCACAAAAGATTAAAATTGAGATCTTTCTGTTACTGTATGTTATTATTCCTAATAAAGGGTGTTAATCAGCTTTTCAACAAAATTCCTTGTAGTTCAATAACATTGGAGAAAATGATCAACATCTAAGCTGCCGTAGGGAATAATTTAGCAGGTTGCTTGAAGACCTGTTGGGTCACCGTCGACTGTTGCCTTCTTGACTTGCAATTCTTTGTCTGGAACTGACTATGCTGCCTGAATTTTGTGTGTGAATGGATTAAACTTTAGAGTATCTTGCTCAATAAATAATTAGAGTATGAGTTTGGTTAAACTTTAGATTATTTATAAAATCTATATCTTAATATTTGAGCTTGCCGGATTATTATGATACAAATGTTCACAAGAATAGTATTTCAAGCTTGAGAAATTGCATGAGGATTTTTTTTCATGTGGTATTATGTATCTTTTTTGAGTAGTTAAATAGTTCCCTAAAAAAAGATGATTCTTTAATACTCTTTACTTTGAAACAATGCTTAAAAGTTTTTGGAAATGTGATATATGGTGTGGTATACGCTTCACATAAGACGATCTTCTTTTTTCGTTTGGGATTAGACGCGCGAGGGTATAAAAAGGTATTCACCCCCTCCCTCCGCATGGGTAGGTTAATTTATTCGCTTATTTTGTTTTAAATTACTTAAGTATAAACATGCTTGAAAGTGCTTTGTTGAATCGCAGAATGTATGAGCAAATACAGAAAGATTGGATGGACGAAAGAAATAGGAGGTCCACACTTTATGAAGATGGGGTTAGGCATTTTGTTCTTTTTGCCCAAACAAAGTTGGGCGGGTCGGCTTGTCCTTGCCCATGTAAAATCTGTAGGAATAGGTTCCGATTGACATACGAGGTGGTTGAAGATCATTTGATTGCAAACGGTATAGATCTCACATACCGTGTATGGGTTTTGCATGGTGAAAGACGCTCAAAGACTCTAATGGAGCATCCAGTGGTTGGAAACATGAATAAAGAAAACACTGAGGATGAAGGGCTTGGAATAGGGGACTTTGTTGATGCTTATATGGGCTGCCATGGTACTGAAACAGTAGATATTGAACCACCATTTGTTCCTGAACCAGACTTGGGTAAGAGGTATCTTGACTATAAAAAAAAAGCCAAAGAAAAATTGTACCCTTCTTGTGAGGGACCTGAGACAACACTTTCAGCAGTTGTTGAACTTCATAATCTGAAGAAACAGTTTGGGTGGTCAGGAAATAGTGTGACAGCATTGTTGTCTATGTTGAGGCGATGGTTACCCAAAGGAAACACATTGCCAGTGAAATATCCTGTAATGAAGCAAATGTTGAAAGACCTAGGGATGAAGGCTAACTGCATTCATGCATGCGAAAATAATTGTATGTTATACTGGAAACTTGATGAAAATTTGATGGAATGTCGTCATTGTAAAAAACCTAGATATAAAGTCATAGCGGGCAAAGGAGGGAAGGTTTCAAAAGAGCCTAACAAAGTTTTGAGACACTTTCCTCTAATTCCGAGACTCCAGAGGTTATATACAATACCATGGATAGCGCGTGAGATGACTTGGCATGCTAGATCTGAATCTTCTTGGGATTATATGAGGCATCCATCTGATTCTGGCCAATGGAAAGTATGTAAAGAGAATTATAAAGAATTTGCAAATGAGGAGCGCAATGTTTGGCTTGCTATTGCAACTGATGGATTTAATCCACGTGGAGTTCAATCTACTGGTTATAGCTGTTGGCCTGTCATCACGGTGCCTTATAATCTCCCACCATCATTATGTATGAAAGCAGAGTTCCAAATGTTGTCACTGCTAATTCCTGGGCCGAAGGCACCGAGTCAAGACATTGATGTCTTTCTTGAGCCACTATATGACGAGTTGAAACAGTTGTGGGATCGTGGAGTGCCTGCTTATGACATGTATAAGAAGGAACATTTCTCACTGAGAGCTATGTTGATGTGGGGGATTCACGACTTTCCTGCTTTCGGGAACCTTTCCGGTTGTGTAACCCATGGATACAAAGCTTGTCCAGCATGTGGTGACAATACTCCATCTCTTCTTCTACCTGTCAGCAAGAAAATTGTTTACACAAATTATCGGCAGTTTCTTAAAAGTGATCACCCGTTTAGAGATGGGAAATACTTGGGGCTCAAGACAGTGGAAGATAATCTTCCTCCAGAATCGCTAAGAGGGGAAAAACTTCTGCAGCATTTAGATCGTATCAACTTTGTATCTTGGAAAGACAGCAATGGCAAGCGAAAAAGAGCCGAAGTGAATGTTGATGGTGATGGTAGTAAAGTTACTGAGGCATGGTATAAGAAGTCCATCCTTTTTGGTCTGGGGTACTGGATAAACCACAAAGTCCGCCATGTTATTGATGTGATGCATACCGAGAAGAATGTTGCTGAACATTTACTAAACACCATCCTTTGCTTGAGTAAAACAAAAGATAATGTAAATGCACGAGAGGATATGAGGCTTCTTGGCATACACAGTGGGCAGTGGATGCAAATTGATTCAAACATAGGGAAAACAGTTAAGCCACATGCTCCTTTTGTTTTGGATAAGAATGAGAAAATGGATTTCTTGAAAACTTTGAAGTACTTGAAGCTTCCATCAGGTTTTTCTTCTAACTTGAGCAACATTGTTAGTCTCAATCCACCTGGTTTGCTAACAATGAAGTCGCATGACTATCATGTTATCATGGAGTACTTGTTACCTGTATTGCTTCAGCATGCCTTTCCGAAACACCGAGACTTACGGAAAGCTATTCACCAGATAAGCTTATTCTTTAATTTACTGTGTTCGAAGGTCTTGATCAGAAATGACATTCAAGAAGCCAAGTTCATGGTTGTTGAGGCATTGTGTGTGTTAGAGAAATATTTTCCACCATCCTTTTTTGATATAAGCATTCACCTTGTGGTGCATCTGGCAGATGAGGCGTTGCTTTGTGGACCTACCCAAGATCGGTGGATGTATCCTTTCGAACGGTAAAAACTTTTATTTCTATCGTCTTTGACTTTATTTGACGTGTTTTTGAATTTAACATTTACATAAATAAGTTTGGAATATTTAATAGGTCAATGAAAGAGTGTAAAGACATTCCTAGCAACAAACGATATGTTGAAGGCTCTATTGCGGAATCCTATCTTGTTGCTGAATCTGTTAGGTATGCTATGGAGTACATGTCCAATCCACGAGCCGGTAATCACAAATACAGTCAAGAAGCCTTTTTAGATGAAATGGCGAATATAGTGATGAGGGGCCTATGCTAGATGGTAAGTCATGCTTCATTGTTTGATTTCAGGAAACCAAGGAACTTATTGCCGATGTTTTAGGAGTGGAGGTCTTTAGACAGACAATTGCTGGCAATATCCTTGTGGGTAGCTTCTGTGCTTTCTCCAACAGAGGTGGATTGGTAAGAGATGTGGGACAATGAAATCTTTTTTCATGCAGTGATTGGAAAACTCCCATATATTGACTGCTATCCAATGCCGTGACAAAACAGGTTCATCCACATACATCCATTGAAGATCTTGATGAACTGTCAACTCTCCTTCAAGTTCCTCTTGTTGCCGGAACGGTGAACCGGGGAAGCGAAGTCATTGCGCTGCTGGGATGACTGTTAACGACTGGACTGCTTTCTGTGGGTCAGACACTACAGCCACAGAACTCTCTGTCATTGAAAGCATTTTTAAGTTGAGGGATGCTCAACCGAGTGCAATCGTTGATGAGATGAGGAAATCTTTGATAGACAGCAATGTCTGAGACTTTCGAGGTGCTGGATTTTTAATGTTTTCAAATTTTCATATTATAATTCCTGTTTCTGCTGTTAAAAGTTTCCTTCTCAGTCTTACACTGATTGGGTAGTTACCTATACATGTGGTTGTACCATAAGTCAATTTAAGAAAGACAAATCTTATTCTATTCATATGGGTTTTTCATTTCATGCCACTTTCATTTGGTTTTCATTCCAATCTACGTATTAAAATAGCAAAATAACATTTTTAAAGGTTGCCTTTTTTTTAGATAAGATGATCAGCAGGGTACTTTTGTGTGATGATCGCTGTCATAGTTAATATAGTTATGATTTCGCAGGTTTGAAGTCCATCTCAAGATGTTCGAAACTGACCAGTTTAAAAATTGGAATTTGCCTCAACATAACTGATAATGGCCTTATCCATGTTGGTGTGGGCTGTCCGGAACTCCAAGAGCTGGATTTGTACAGGTTAGTTATCTCTACCTCTCATGCATCTTCATATTACAAATTTAAGCATTATGTTCATTCATCTGAGAAATATGCTCATGGGTGGTCTCAATTCAGTTGCAATGTTATTGCAACTTCATTTTCTCTTTGTTTCTTTTGATTTATAGTATGACTCTGGTCTCTACCTCTTCTATCATGTTATTAATTAATTCCACACATATGAATGGGGCCCATGAATTGAGGGCCTTTTTTTTCACATGAACAGCTGATGATGATGATCACCTCAATAGCTAACAGCTAGCCAATCAAGTACTCTAATACCTCATCATCACTAGTCATTACTATTATAGTGACCAGTTTGGTTATTATAATGTGTCCATCTGTGTTTGTATGAATGTTTATGTATATCAACATAACAGTAATTATTATTATTATTATTACTACTATCAATCAAAGCATTTAATAATGATGGACTAACTGGCCAATTCATTCTCCAATATCTTGTATGCAAAATGATGTCATTGATTCTTTTCTTTTCTTCCTTTCATTTCTTTTCTTTTTCCCCATATGTAATGAAATGATGTTTTCAGCCGGTTGTTTTAATAATTGCCCTTTTGGAATGAGAATGCTACAAATTGTGTGCTACGGATATAGCCCATATGCTACAGCAGTGGAAGAATCTGAATTACTCAAGGTAAGGTCTCTATTCATTGAGCTTGCAACTTTACATATAGCCCATTTCTCGGTCATGATAGATTCCATTAGATTTGCAAATGCATTCACTATTGATTTCTGTGCTGTTACATTTGTCAAGTGGCCCAGGACTGGCTGAAACTATTCTTTTTGGTCAATAAGCCAAATTAATCAACCTTATAAAAGATTTCAATTCAGACTTTGATTCTATCTGGCCGAAATTTCTGCTTTGGTTCTGAATTAAACTATTTTGTGTGTTCTTTGCTATCCAGGTTTTGTGCGAAATGCATTTGTCCAGGACTGATTTTCATTCATTTGTTGACGGTGATCATATCCAGTTGGTGTCACTTTATTTATTCGAGTTATAAACATGGGCTCTTTTAAACCTAAATTGATTGTTATATATTCATTTTATTTGACTGTTTAAGATAAATGTTTTTTAAGCTCTTGTTGGCTTATTGGTTTTTCAGGTTGTTTATTTGATTTGGATATGAAGATTACGCGTGACTTGTTGATCTACTTATTATCATTATTTGATATCATACACATGGAAGTTTTAATAAGCTTTCATCCTTTTAGCCCTTTTTTATTTGGAATCTATCTTTTGTTTTGAGTTAATTTCCTTGTGGTGATGTAGTGAAGGTTTTGATATATGATTTAATGTGGATGCTCGAGATACTTGTAATGATGAAGATATGGATGGGAATTGTGTGTGGCGATATTTAGTCTCTCATGGATGACTTTGGGATTGATCTTTTTTTTTAGTATTTTCAATCTGAAGCATCAATTTATTTGTGATTTTACTTGGGTCTTGTTTATTCATGGCAGATTTTGAACATAGGAGACATTGGTATCAAGGGAGATTCTTGTGTGGTTTGTTGTAGTGATTTCATGTTTCATGAAGGATTTTAAAAAACTGTCAATCTTGAAAGCATAAAATTAATTGTGCTTGAATCTTTTTGACTGTTAACTACTGCAGGCGCATGTTCTTCAATGTGGTGATCGGTCTTTATTCTTTTCCTCTTTACCAAGCATCTCTGTACCATCAAATGTGGTTTCCTTTGCGTTCAAGTGCCGTTTCAGTCCTTCGGACAAGTTGAGGTGAGCAGAAAGTCCTTCTTCCTTTGGGTTTACTTTTTCATTCACAAGGGTAATATATTTAAGGATGCAATATTATATCCAAGAAACAAGAAGTAGGAGTTCCATTGCATATTCTGATTTTACAGTTACATGAATATGTCACCCATCTAGATGCAAACTGAATCTATAACTTGGACTTACTACTTGGGACAGGTTAAGGTCAGGTTGAGTTGGGGCTTTTTGGAATCAATGAGGCTTGTTCCCTAATGAATGAGAATGCATTTTTGATGTGTAGTAGTTTAGTGATTACTAATACAAAAAATGAGATTGGTGATTGGTGTTAACTTGGGCTAACTTGGATGTATGTTTTTTTTTGTTAGAAAAATGAATGGTTACAAGTTGCTCTTCTCAAGGGTGCATTCGTAGTTTTCATTAGAGAAATCTTAAGGTATGTGTCTTTGTGCACTTTTTAATTGTATGATAGAGTTACCATGGATTTTATATAACTTCATTGCCATATTTTTATGCACATCCTAACTCTATGCGTGGGATAATTATATTCACATTGTAGGATTTGTGGTACACATGCAGATGAGAGAGTATCTATGTGTCAGAAGTACTGTAGGTGGCCCGTCAGAAATGGATTAGGAAATTACATTTTTTTTTAAAAACAACAAATAATTAGTAACGGATATAAACCGTTACAAATTTTACACTTAGTAACAGATATAAACTGTTACAAATAGTTTGACCAAATAGTTATATATAATTACATGCGTCAGAAATTGTGAATTACCAACAATTTTATCCGTTGGGATCAAACTATGAATAAATTAATAACCGTTACTAATAAATTGTAACGATTGCGTATGTGTTGCTGAAATTAATTTCAGTCACACTTTATAACCGTTAGTAATATTTCTAACGGTGATTAAGTGTTACTAACTTCCGTTACTTTTCATTTGTGACGCAGTTGTGTCAACGTAAAATAACCGTTACTAATAATTTTTGTAACGGCCGCAGATCCGTTACTAATCTATTATTATGGTGTAGTGGGTCAGGGTGTGTTGCCGAGGTCGGGGAGCCGATGTCGGAGAGCGACCTTGACTTGGCTGGAGACCTCGCAGGGACGCCGAAGTGGACGACCTGGATGAAGTCCCTAGCCGGGCTGGGGACGCCCTGGCCGAGGTGGAGCTCTGCCGAGATGGAGGAGTTGTGCAAGGGGCCGAGATGGAGCTCCTGGCCGAGACCAAGAGGTCTAGGGTGACAGTTCGGTTGGCGCCCCGTTGTTGAGTGCGCGTGGCCGAGGTGAGGCTTTGACTGAAGTGGGAGCACTTGGCCGAGCTGGTGGAGGGTGAGACGAGCCTTGCCGAGATGGACTAGATGGCGCTGGAGCACGAGATGGAGCATCAGACCAGTATTCCGGTGAGTTCGGAAATATCCCCACACAAGGTTTTTATTTTGGGACTTTCAAACTTACACGAGGATAATCTCCTGGAGTCACCCATCTAGATTTGCCCGTGAACTCAACTCACAAGGAGAATCTCCCCTTCATCTTGCTTCTTCGATGTTTGTCTTGTTTATGATGGAGATGTTAGATCGCTCTTCAAGTAGCAACCGAAGGATTTGGGGTGTAATGAGAGGAAGAAGGTGGGCATTGCAACCAAGGGATTGGGTTTGTTAGTTGATGATATCGTGCGGGCATTTTCGTCAAAAAAAGTTACTAACTTTTGTTGTAGTTTATATATTTTTCTTCATAAATCTATTTAATTGGGTTCTAACTTCTAAGTTTAATTATTTCATAAAAATCCCTATATATATTAAATTAACCTTATAACATTTACTTCGCAGCAATATTAAAATGGGATATGAAGGCAGTTTCATACCCCATACGGGCCATACCCATTACAAAATGCCCTAAAAACCTATACCTATACATACGTCGTTCATTCCATCTCTTTTTTATTATTTAAGTTGTGTATTATACTCAAGTGTTGCATGGTTCTTTTAGTTTTATTATCATTTTTTTTATTTAGGGTAGTGCAAAAGTGGGTGTACTCTTATTAATAAGGATATACTTTTTCCTCTATAGAGTAACTTTGAAATACCAAGCAATTCAAAAAGGCATTTTATATGTGTATAGAACTTCGAGAATATGGGGTGATCCAAATATCCTTTTAATTAATTAGATAATTATAACTCCGAATTTTTTAAAGTATAAACTAATAATATTTTTAGGTTTATTTATTTCTATAACTGAAATCCAATGACACTTAATAGTCTAATAAATGTTAAATTGAAAATAATGTAAATTCATAAAAGAAAGGTGAATATAAATGGTTTAAATTTATCGAAGATAAGACTTTTATCAAATGAATTGGTAAATAAAAATTCTTATGAAAGGTGTGAGATAGAATGGACTCTTCAACCCTTTTCCTTTTTTGACAAAATAAAGAAAATTGAAAAAAGAGTTTCTTTATAGGGATGGCTTGTGTTCTCCAAATGGGTTTTTAGTGCTCCCTTTACAAGTGAAGTTTGACAAGATAAGGCTTGGTCCAGCAGCATAAAAAAAAAATGATCGTCTTGTTTTGAGGTCCTTAGCTCTACCCTGGCCCAGACCTAGACCTTGAGGGTACGTTAACGGCTCAGGGAGTGCATGCCCTCCGAGAGCTTTGGCCCACCTGGGCCTGGCCCTATATATATTAAAGGTGGAGGAAGGAGGGTCAAGCCTGCCCAACCCTTTGACAGCCCCATTAGAGGATCTAGTTGCTTGGACGGCATGGATTGGAAATATGAATGACTTGAATAAAATGACTAGTGAAGGATTTAGAATTACATGATTCTAAACCTACATCTAGAGAAGTATGAATGGCATAGGATTTGATGGGGATGATTCTACACCTTATTTGATTTATTATAAATATCAAAGTAATAAGAAATATTTAATTTTTACATATGAGGTTTCATTAATAAATATGTAAATAGATAGTGATTAGGTAGAGTTCGATAGGGGGAGTCAAAACCCAAGCTGACTAAAAACATCTTCAAACCCACAAGTGCCTCTAGTTCATCAAAAAATGCAACAATAAACAATCAATAATAACCCATCCTAGGAAACGATATGGATAGGAAATAAAAAATAAAAAAATAATATCATACTTGCTCCCAAACCCAATCCAAAACTACTCCTAATCTGTTTAATCCGACCCTAGGCAGAAAGAAACAAATAGTGACAAACAAATAGTGACCTTGTGGGTCTATGTTTCAGGTAATAATATTTCCTCCAAAGTGAATCTTTTTCGAATATTCTGTGGTAGGGTGACATGTATCATCATAGTCTTTTCTTTTGTTTTTTTTTTTAATTCTTTTGGGTTAGCTCATTAGAATAGGAAATACTCTTGTCTTCATTGAGACAGATGGTTTTGGTTCATCTCGACTCTCACCATAGTTTGATTTGGGCTGGAAGTACACCATATGGTCAGTCAAAATATCATTTGTGTGCGACCGAGTTCATCTATTGGGTTGGCCAGGAGGCTAGTGACAAAAATGTTGTATGCAATTTCAAATCTTGGAATTTTTTTAAGATATAGGGGTTTTTTGTTCACAAGTTCATTTTTCTTTGCTAAATATCTTATGGGGTTTAAATAAAAAACATAAAAAAAAAAAGAATCTTAGACTTATTTCTTAGCTAGCGGCAAATAGCATGAAAGTATGATTATATTTTCGACCAAGCTACCTTAACTCACAATATCTTCAATATGTGAATCAAGATTTGTAGTATCTCATCTCATTTTTTTAATTTTTTTTTTAACTTTCCTCTTCTATTTCTTATGATTTTCATTTTCTTACATAGCTTTTTCTTTGTTAATTATAATTTTCTTCCATATTCTCACACAATCAATCAAGTAAAAGAAATTTATTTATTACTTCTATGCTTCTATCATATCTCCTCTACTTTTAGTTTTTTTACTCATCTTAAGGAAGAGTCTCTTTGCAGCTAGAAAATTCCACTCTCTATGAATTTCCATTTACGCAATAGAAAGAAATCATGTATTCCTACTCCTCACATAGAAAAATCAAGATCTTTTTTATTGAAGAATATTAGTTAGCTTTTTTTTTTTCCATTTTACATGAGAAAAATGCACCACGTCAAACAATGAGAAAAGGAGTTTCTATCGCAGATTGCTCATATCACACAAATGCATTCTAAGAAAATCAAACATTTCAATTTGAAAATTTCAAGAAACTATTATCCAAGGTCCCTCTCTTATTTTTCTTGTACTCATTTAATAAGAAGAACCCAAATCTATGCTCATCTTATTTTTAAGCAGATCTAGGGTTTATCCAAACCCCTCGAAGTTTCTATTTCTCAGTAGAAGGCCTAGGAAACGGTGATTCCAGCCCGAACACTTGGGATGAGGGGACTTTGTTATAATGTGAGTCCATGAGTCACCACTCAACTTAGGATACCATGAGTTAGGGAAGGTTTAGTTTAAAAAATCTACTTTTCAGCTACTAATCAGTCTTATTTTTAAATTCCATCAATAGTGAATGGAAAACAAGTTTAAAGGTGTAATTTATTTGTTAAAATCCTTTTTTTTCCATATAATTAGTGTCTTTTATCAGATCACAAAGTATGAGTATGTTTGTAATTTTACAAACCCTGGTTTATACAGAGCACCCTGCAGTAATTTAAAAAAGCCAGTCATTAAAAGATAATATATATCATATTTCTGATTTTTTTTAACAAATATAATGCTCTGAACTAAGAGCTTTTTTTTTGTTAATTTTATTAGCTCTTATTAAATTAGAGTAGAGGGCCCTACAAACTCCACAAAATCCTCAATTTGTTGGTAGTTAATTGGCTGGCTGATGAATTTAATGTGAATTTGCCACAAATCTCATGCCAGTGATGAAAGATCATTAATGAGAGAAAAGACAGCTCTAAGAAAAGACACACAACATCTCTCTCTATGCAGCTCTGCATCTTTTGTGTTTGACCCATCATTTCCCAGTCAATCTCTCACCTTCTCTTTTCAGCAAAAGCCCCCACCCAACCCAGACCCCAGAAAGAAGTCAAGAACACACACCTCCCCCAAACAGGTTGTAAATGCCACTGTTTTCTGCTTTTTATTGATTCTGTTTTCTGGGTTTTTCTTGCTAATCTCAGATACCCATTTCACCAAAACCTCTGGAATTCCTGTTTTTGTTGTTTGAACAGGCTGGAAAAATGGAGGATTTCAGTTTTGCATCTTGGTATTCCTTTTGTCTCCTGCCCTTTTTCTTTATGATTCTTACAGTCATTTTCTTTTCCTTTGTTTTTGATGAGATTGCTGTGTGAGCTTGAATTTGGAAAGCTTTTCAGTTTGGGGAAGTGGGTTATTGTTTTTAGTGTTTATTTGTCTTGGATTTGTGTTTCTGATACTAAAATCCATTAGTATTGTGCTGTGATTGCAGTTTTCTACTTATAGTTGATGTTTTCTTCCACTTTATTTGCCATTGAATTCCTAGGAACTCATACTAAAGGGGGTTTTGTGTTTGCCCAATGGGTGTTAAAGAGGAAAGGAATGAAGGGCCCAAGGTGGTGATCTAGATGGGACCACACAATCCCAGCATTTGATTTACTGGGGTGAAGGGTGGGTAATCATTTCATATTGAAGGGGAGACTAATTTAATGGTCCCTGTAGATCATCACCTTTAGTTCTTGCTTTTAATTACTTTGGTGGGAAGGCATTCTTAGAAATCCTAAGAATTCAATAGGAAGGGCTCTTAATGTATGTGGGGCTGTCGTTATTGAAGATGAAAAGCCTCACTGCAGGACTGAAAGTGAAATTTCTTATTTTGGGGGATTAATAATTAGGTTTTTCAGCTGAGATTTGCCTACTTATGGTTTCCTCTTTTGGTTTTTCTTTGAGATGTGGGTTCTGTTTCTGAGGCTTATTTCCCTTATTTTATTTTACAGGTGTAAGTTTCTATTCTCAAGAAAATGGACTTCATTTCTTTCTTTCTTTCTTTTTTCTTTTTTTAATTATTTTCTTAATCTGATCATTCTTATTCTAGAATGTGGATTTTGGTTTCTTTCACTTTTTTCAGCTAAATTTGTAAAGAAGATTTTATTTATTTATTTATTTATTTATTTTTTTTTTTTTTTGGGGGGGGGGGGGGGGGGGGTGTGTGGGGTTCTGGTGAATTCAGGACGTTTTTTTGGGAAATGAGGTTCATATTCTACAATATGGTTTTGTTGTCCTTCACATCATTTTGGGGATTTTATTGTTATTTTTAATTTTATAAATTTGAAGTTTTTGTATTTATGAAATGACAATGGTCAGAAAACAACTAATATAGAAGTTGGAGGATGCTCTGTGCCGATCTTTTCTGATGTTCTCATTCCATTAGAACAAGACCCATGTAAGCATTTAAGATGAGAATATCCATGAAACTGAATATAAGTTATTCTTCATTTAATGTTTCCCATTTCTGGGGAAATCAGAATATTCTACAATATGGGCTTGTTGTCTTCCACCTCATGTTAAGGATTTGAATTTTTTTTAGCAATTTGGAATTTTGTGTCAATAAATGGCAAGGATCAGAATGTTAAGCAGTCCAATCCCCGTCATCAAGATAAGACTTTTAATAGAGAGATTCTAAATGCACCCACTTCATTTACTGAGCACACCCACGAGCTTACCACAATCAAAACATAAGCTACCCCTTTTTGCTGAGCCCACCCACAATTTTATTCAGAACTGCCCCTTCTCCTCTTCCCTCTTCTTTCTCCTTTTCCCCTTCTCCTCTTCCCTCTTATTTCTTTTCTTTCTCCTTTTCCTCTTTCTCCTCTTCCCTCTTCTTTCTCCTTTTCCCTTTCTTCCCTTCTCCTCTTTTTTCTCCGGAACCCCAAAACAAAAAATATGTTCGCGTTATGCATGGATATGCAGATCCGTGCACATTAAACGTGCACGGATCTATGTACCAGTTCATAATTCCTTTGCTCGGCGTATGAAAACCGTACACGTCTAATATGCACGGATACGGATTCGTGCATAAATGAAGTCAAGGGCACAGTTAGAATTTCACATATGGGTATTTTGGTAATAAAAAAAAATTTAAATGTGGGTGGGCTAAGCAAATGAATTGGGTGCATTTAGAATTTCTCTTTTTAATAATCTGTACTTCTGTAGTGAGTGGGTTAACTACCCTTATCTTGATGACTGGGATCGATTGCTTGGCAAGAAATCTAATATTGAAGAAGCTGGAAGGCCCCCCTGATCTTATGTTTTCATACCATAAGAACAAAATCCATGTCAGCTTTCCAGAGAACATATATGGAACTGGATTTAAGCTATCCTTCATGTAACCTTTTCATTCTTGTGGAACTGTAACAACTAAAGCTCAAACACATAATCGAGAACTAGAAACATTAAAGAGGAGAAGTCAAATTCCATCTTTCTTATTTCATGGATAGTAGCATTAATTTATTTGTTTAGAACCCATATGAGGAACACATAGGCCAGCAATTACCTCGAAAGTAAAAAAAAAAAAAAAACACAAAACTGAATGCCACAGATGCCATCGACTTAACTCTCCCAAATAAACAAAGAGCTGATGAAAATACTAGAAGATCACCTCATCAAGATTTAGTCACATTTTTGTAAAGCCTTATAACAATTCAATCTCTTATTTATGTATCTTACAAAAATTTAGGGAGCATATGGAAATCAAAGAAATTTACAGTTAAGCCAGTTACAGTTATTAACTTTTGTTCTTATTATCCTATTTGGTTTTTTAACATTGAATCTTATAAATCTTTAGGGCATTACTGTTTAGCAATTCACTGTACACAATTTTAGTTCTAATTATCTGAATCAGTTTCTAGAATGTGGACCAAACATAACTCCTCAAAACTTCTTTTTACAATCTATGGACTTCCATAAAAAAGGGAAGAAAGACATAAGTGGTACTCTTGAAACTGTAAATGCGACCTACTTTTCGGAACATTCCTCTTCATTTTTTTAACTTTATTTAGTTATCTCCTTTTGCTTCATGTAAAACAGTAAAAAATAAAAATATGAATGATGCATATATTCAAACATGCTCTAAATCAACATCCAAGCTGATAACTTGTCAGAATGGAGAACCTGATATCTGTGTCCTTTTTTCGGACTTGCAGGAATTTAGAAATGCATTAATCATTCACATCGGGTAAAATGCTGCTTTCTCTGACTTCTATACTTTAGTTGGTGTTGAAGATTTGCATCAGGTATGGAAGGAAAACAAACCTATTCCCCAAATGAACTGTCAGATGGACAGGTTCATTAGGACAAAACATGCTAGCTACTTGCCCTCATCATCATCAAGAAAGCCCCGTCCCAACTATGTTGGGGTCAGCTGGATGAATTTTGTTTCTCCATTCCAATCCATCCTTACCCAAATCCTCAAATAGGTTGCACTTCTAGCTACTTGCCCTATGATGGTGAAATATTCACATTAAATCAAAGCCATGAAGTCGATGTGATCAGTGCATTATATGCACAAGTACCGGGGCTGGCTTTTATTTGTTGATCATTTTTTTTTTTTCATAGTTTTGGTGGAAGGATGCATGTGTATTCATGCATGAATTTGAATATCTGTTGTTGTTTTATAGGTATGCCCAGTACATCTCCTGAAGAGAGTCTCTAGTATCATTTTATCACACAACTTATTAGCTTGCATCCAGCTATTACATAGCAGTCTTAATGCTATGGGCCCAAGCGGTGGAGGGAGTATCAATAATTCTACCTTAACCTCGAGGCAGCGGTTGCGGTGGACAAGTGAACTTCATGAACGTTTTGTGGATGCTGTTACGCAACTTGGTGGACCAGACAGTTAAATACTTCTAATCATCTTACCATTTTTTACTTATCATTGCAATATACATGATTCAATGCCATCACTGATTGATAGATGAGGCATTATATGATCATTGACCCGAGGTTTCACATGGTAAATTCAAGTATTAGACTTGCAAAGTAGATTCAAGGCTTGAATTTTGTAGGTATGGAACCTTTCGACAATTGAGACAATTAAAGATCAATGATCTAGTCAGTAACATGGTTGATGTGGGGTAATATCTAAAGTTCTTACCTATTTGAAGTCGCAGTCATTGACCAACTATCCATCAAATACAACAGTTGAAATGAGAATACAGCATTAGTCCAAAGTCAATGTAGAAAAAATGCATGGCTAAGATCATCCAAGACTGGGCAAGTTTCTAAAAAAGTTCATCCAAGGTGGGGCACATTAGGCTAATAGTTTGGTTTACCAAACCATGGGCCCCACAAGTGCAAACTTATAGTTAAGTTTTCCTCTTAATAGAAGGATTTAGTGTGGCCTGGTCACATGAGCAATATACCATGGGGCTTATATCTGATAATTATATCCCTCCAATGTAACCCTTGGTACCCTCCGTCTGAGCTGTCATGCACCCAAATTTCACTCTAATCAAAGTATTTGTCACCATTGGAGTAAACCACTATGCAGTAAAACCATTGATCTTTTGGACCTTTAAATTAATGGCTATGATTGTCTGACTTACAGCATATGTTTTTATTCCATCTGTAGCCTATGATGGGACCGTCCATCCACACCATGTCAGTAAGGGTGTGATTGGTGGTGGTCCCATGTGGACCACACAGAGGGGTTGCATATAAGGGTTTTATTTGATCACCTGGGTGGCCTAATTTGATGGAACTGACACAAAAAAACACGTCTTAACAAAACCCTGAAATCCTGATTGTTTCATAAAATGGATGCTATGTTCTTCTCTCTCTCTCTCTCTCTCTCTCTCTCTCTCTTTATTTTATTTTTATTATTTTTATGGAAATGAATACTGTGTTCATTTTTGTTTTGTTTTATTTTTATCTTCTTTTACTTTCTCTCTTAAATGTGACCAATTTCAAAACCATCCAAGTTTTCCTTTGATAAAGTTGATATAACAAAGTGATGCCAAATTAATTCTAAACAAATGCCCACATTAGGGACTACCTCAGCCATTTGTAGAACTTATCAGGTGCTTAAGAAACTTAGAGCATTGCAAGTTGACCAGAACTCAATCTCTCACCAAAAGTTTGAGTAATTGAGTTTGAGTTCTAGGCTTCTACTTCTTAAAGCTTTTTCATAACCATGTTCGTATTAGCATGTGTTCCTCAATTTCCTTCCCAGGGGCTACTCCTAAAGGCGTTCTCAGGCTTATGGGCATACAAGGGTTGACTATATACCATGTAAAAAGTCATTTACAGGTATTTCTTCGCATAGTGAAAATCAGCTTCATTTTTCAAGTACAGTTCCTCTCTATCCTGTCTCTAAGATCTTTAATAACTCCATGTGGTCAAAACAGAAATATCGGCTTGCAAAATACATTCCTGATGGTCCATCTGATGGTATGTGAGACTTACACTTTCTAACTAGTAAGTCTATGAGTTATATTTAAGTTGCTTGCTTACCAATGAAAAGAAAACCTGTTAAGTGAAACTGGTTCATACAAGTCCTCTTTAAAGGCTGATTCTTTATACTGAATTTTATTTCGTCATTGTTGTTTCTCTTGTCAGTAGTAAAGGGAGTAGTGACCTGAAATGTTGTAAAATAAGTGCTCTTCACTAATATCAATTTGGTGGTGGCTGTTAATATAGGGACAAAAGCTGACAAGAAGGAAACAGGCAACTTGCTCTCAAGCTTGGGTGAAGCTTCGTGAGTAGAAATTTCTCTCCTTGCATTGTCCAACTAAATCCAACTTTGAAATGGATGACTGTTCACATGGAAAACGTTGCACCATAATATGGTGGAGCGAAATCTTCTCCTAGGGAAACATTCATATTCAGACATTCCCATCTGACTGTCAAAGAGATGGGGGCCCTCACAAAACCGGGACCCCCTGAATTAAAGGCATGTAGTTGTCCAGTACAAGAAAATTTCCCTGTGGAAAGATTTTCACATGGAATGTTGAACCCTACCTTAGAACAATGGGCAATTTATACCTTTGAAAGAGAATGAGTGTGGTGGGGTTGACTTGTCATACATCATACAGACACTGGGAATGAGGAGAACTTCACTGCCAGGTTTCTATAGTCTCTTGGGTGTGTGAAAACCGATGTAACAATGAAATTCCAATTTAGAAGAATTCTTTTCTCGTAGCCATGGCCTGCATGTCAGAGACATTTTGACATGGCTAACAAGGGAAATCAATACCTATTCCTTTTTATGGTTTGTGTTGTTAAATTTGCAACTATTACATTTTAATGAGATTTTTTTTAATCAAAGGGGCATAGTATTCTATATTCTATGCTTTCATAATCCACTATCGTGTTGAGCATGGGTTTTCACAAGGCAAATTTTATCTGACCTCTTGTATGGCTCATGTCTATGTGTAAGTTACAGGATGTCTCTAATTGACAGACCCTTATAATCTTTGACAACTTATGTGATCCTTATAATTTCATAATTTAACTCCCAAATTGTCAATGTCACCAAGTGATATAAATAATTTATTGTTGTATTTGTTTGTTAGCATCTGAATCAGGTAAGGTCCTTGGTGAGTTGATACAGATATTCGAATAAACAATGTTCTTTATCTACTGAGTTTTGTCAAATTTGTTGGTTTCTCATGACTCTCGTTACTTGTGTTTTATTATAAAAATTCATCCAGTCATTCAGTGAATGTTTAATCTCGGTAAGCTTTGGTTATTTGTCTTTGTGATCAGAGGAATGCAAATTACAGAAGCATTGAAGCTACAACTGGAGGTGCAAAAGCGTCTGCAAGAACAACTAGAGGCAAGTTTTCTTTTTCAATTGCATACATCATGTTGCTGCTTTAATGTAAGAACACCAACTTTTGTAATAGTTTACTGTCACACATTAAGATATCTTATATGTGATTTTGATCACTTAGAAGTTTAAAAAGGAGAGAAGACACAAAAGTTGTCCTATACCATGACATTATCATTGCTGGGGATGATGACCTTGGAATTGTCAATCTCAAGAAATAAAAGATCTAGGCTGCGAACAAGTTTCTTAGGGATTGAAGTTGCGTTATTGAGAATGATGCAGGAGCATTAAACCAAGTCAAAATTCACTTGCTCATGGCCCATGGCCATCATCAAGCTGCATGTCCTTCAACCTAAGCCACATTGCAACCCTCATTGAGGTTGATACAGGAGCATTTAATCAAGTCACAATTCACTTGCTCATGGCCCATCATCAAACTACACAAGCATCATCTGAAGCCACAAGCCAAGCCTTATGCTCCCCTGTTATTTTCTTCTTTACTGTCTTTGATATAGTTTGCTTTAGTAGGCGTATCAAAATGTAGTTGGTTTCAATTTGCATAGGCATGTATAAATGCTAATGATCCAATGCATGGAAGTTAGTCTTGGAGTTTTGCCCTTACTTTGCAAGTTGGAGAGTCTTCTTGGGGACGTAAGGATCCCTTGGTTATTAGTGTTTGAGTGGTATCTGCTGAACTGATTGAGGATCCCCTCAAAAGAGCATCCCTGTTGAACTTGATTAAATCAGTCTGAATCAAAACCATCCTGTCCAGTGGTTCAACCTTTGATTTGGAATAGTGTTCTAAACACATGCTTTTCTTAATTTAACCTTGTGATAGCATGAAACAATGTTGTAGCAACTAATATTTCTTATCTGGAGGCTTAGCCTTTTGCATTCATTTCCTTGCTGGAAACATTTCTGTGAAGTCTCAAAAAGAAAAAAGAAAAAACAAACCCTGACTCTCACAAATGTTATAGAAGACGAGTATGTTGCTCACTTGCTCTTTCTACCCCTCCACTTCATTTTTGTTTTATATCAGAAAAAAATGCCTTATGATAACATCTACTACCATCAAGAGAACTATAACATCCCCATGGCCTGTATATCTACCCCGTGATGGTTTTGGGACCATGCTCATTTCTAGGTAGTGCATTTCAAATGATGCAGAAAGTCGGTATGGATTGTATCAACTGGTTTTAGAATTGGATAACTGGACTTAGCCTGGTTTACTAGTGCCTGCAAATAGTGCTTTCACTAAGGTCCTGGATATAGGAAAACTTGAATTTTCACCAGGCTCTGCTTGAAAGCAAATCCTGCTTCAAAATCCTGGCCCACTGGCCCATTCTGACAGTGCTAGTGATAAATTGCTGTCCTTGCAGACTATATCCACCCATTGGTTATGAGGGTGAGTCCCTTTCATCAATGGAGAACTACAGCACTTTAGGGCTACATGCTAGAACCTTCCACCTGTTCCCAATTATTTACATTTGGATTTCTGAATTTGAAACCTGCAGGTCCAAAGGCAGCTGCAACTACGCATCGAAGCACAAGGCAAATACCTTAAGAAGATTATTGAAGAGCAGCAGCGGCTCAGTGGCGTGCTTGCAGAGACACCCAGTTCATGGAACCCGGGCGACCACTTGCCTGAATCCGACAAGACTCACCCCTCAACTCCTGCACCGAGTTCTGAGTCACGTCTTCAGGACAAGGTTGTCAAGGAGCAAACTGTCAAGGGCCCTGCAGATAGTCTCTCCCGTGGCGAGTCTTTTTCCACTTCTCATCATGAGCCTTCAACACCTGACTCTGGATGTCGGGTTACTTACCCCACAGTGAGCCCCAGAAATGAGAAGCCTGTCCAGAAACAGTGGAATGCAGGCTCCACATCATACCAACCAGAGATGGTGCTCACGCACCCAATACTCGAGTCTAGCTTGGGCTTGGGCTTCCAGCAGCCACGCTCAGCCTTCTCATAAGGGAGCTGTTTCAATTCGTCGGATGCATCCCTCTCTGAGAAGGATCAGTTTGAAAATGGTTTGGACAATGGCACATGATCCACCAGTGTCTCAGTGTAAGCAAGATGTTTCAGTTTAGGCATTTCTTTTGTTATTAGGGTCATAGGAACTATTAACAAGTGAAAAAGAAAAAAAAAAAAAAAACTATCAGTTTAGTTTAGATATGATGAGATGTTCCATTTTCAGAGAAACATGAGATACAAGATGGCATTGTGTTGTGCTTCTTCTCACCTCTGTGCATGCCTGCGCATGGAGATTCAAGCATCTATATGGAATATCTGGTCTGAAAGCCGTTACAGTGGATGGCAGACTCAGCCTTTGGTGTACCGAGGAATCATTACCCTTATGATAGGAAGGAATTCCATGGACCATGGATATCCCGTCTCATCTAAACAGCAGCTGTTGGTCATCCTTAGTGCCAGATGGTGGGCCCAACTTTCATGAATCAAAACCATCTGAGCTAACACTACCCCAGTGAGTTACTGTTCCAAAATATCATTCCATTCATTTATATGTTGCCATTTTGAACACGTGGAATGTGAATGATTTCCATTTAGGTTTGGCAGAGAACTTGTTTTTCACAAGTAATAAACCAATTGTGCTTAATATCTGTGTCTCTGCCAATTCTAAGGGTAGTGGTGTTGGAATGATTTGGATTAATAAAGATCTAAGGTGGGTTCAATCCATCCTGCTAGTAGTGATCCAGACTCCTGAACATCCAGAAGGTAGAATGATCCATTTTACTGTCTCTTGGTATGTGATTTGGGTTTTCCAATTACTGTGAAAGAGAGGGCGGCCTAGAGATATAGGGATGGCCTTCTCTTCTATTGGTTAATGCATGTGAGCTCCACTTTTCCACTGTACAGGCATTGGTACCTAAGAGGTGCAGAGGTTTTTCAGTGGATCTTCATTCCTCTTGAATTATGTATATAAACAATTAAAGCATTGAGGAGATGCTCAAGTAAGAAGGTATTGGTTATAAGAATATCTGGGGCAGTCAATGCCCACCCCATCAGACAGTTCTTGGATCAGACCAGTTTTAGGGCAATTGGGTTTGGGTCAACAATCTCTGACCCCATTTGTGAGTGAAACCATGTGCTAAAAGGCTGGAGCAGGGGTTGAACCGCTGGAGTGGATGGTTTCATGTTCGTAGCCTTTTCTGCTTTTCATATGCCATTTAACATACAAAATTATTAAACTCCAGAGCCTTGAAATAGATTGCTTATATGATCATAAGACAGTATACATACTTGGACTTCCTCTAACTGGCTTTCAGACCTTCCAATCCAATCTCACCCCTATTATTGAAATGCATTGAGATGGGCCCACAGCAAATTTGAAAATTTCTGCAGCTGATTCTTAGCATTTTTCTCATATATGATAATGCACAGATGAATCAGATCATTTTTCCTTTCTCTCACATTTTAGAGTTTTACTAACCCTTTACACTACTCAACCCTTATCCCTCAGACACAGAACAATTGTGGGCATTGGATGCATGTATGGATAATAGGTGGTCCCTGCCATGGATAATCTGTGATCAGATGCTAGTGTACATAGGCATTTAATGCAGACCGTCGAGGACTTCCATACCCATCTTTCCTCTCTCTCACTTAAATCCAGCAGTTGGAGTTGCCTCCAGAATGAATTTTGGGGGATATGGTGATACTAATAGTGATTACTGGGTGTCAACAGATTGGGAACTTGAGTTTCATGTTAGTGTGCACTGATTACATGTTTTTTGAATGTGAAAATAGACGGCCAATTGATTGATTGAATTCTGATTTGAGAAACTAAAGTTGAGAGAAGCCATCATTCGGGCATCATACACTCATTGTTTTAAAACATGAAACTCGTACTCAACTAGAAACCCTGTCTAGTCACCAGGTTGGTCAAACTCACCTGATTTGCTCAACTTGACAGTTTGGTGAGTTGAGTTGAAACTCATTTCTTTCTTGATTCAAGTCTAGTTTTTAGCATAAGATATGAAAATGGCTGAGGAAATGAGAACCAGCAGTCAGAGAGTTGAGAGTGCATTAGCTATTGGGTATATTTTTCAAAAAAAAAAAAAAAGCTATAAAGATGCTCATACAAGACAAAATAGGATGAAGCACTACACTACTCTGCAATCCACACAAAATGGGGGCATCTCAGGGATGAGTGATATACTTATGTGGGCATATGTTTCCATAGGTCTGACCAGTATGAGAATAAATGAAATAGGGCAGAAAATTTGCACTTTTTGTTAGGAAATGAATGGTCTAAGCAGGGTTGCGAATTTGTGATCCGACCAATCAAGCATATGCTTGGCTTACACCAAGAAAATATCAACATATTTTACAAAAAGCTGGAACCACTTCATACTTTGGAATCTAAAGTTGTCACTTCTTACTATTTCATTTCCAGCCTATCTCCATCAATGTGGTAAATAAATAAGCCTATCATCTTTCAGAGAGATGCATCGGTTTTATAGTTGGGGCTTGCTTCATGTCCATTTGCCGCATTTTGCTGAGGGGAAGTGTCTCATCTCTCTCTCTCTCATGCGCACAAAGCAGAAGGAAAAAAGAATTGCAGTTTCTAACAGTAAAGGAGCAATTTTTTTTTTTGTTCTTATTAGAATTGCAGATAGTTTTTGATTCACTAGAGACTGTACATGAGACTTGCAGACCCAAAAAGGGATTGATCAGCTGGTTCAAATGTCTCATAACTTAAATGGCTATTATTGAAGTAGAGAAAACCTTGCATTGGAAGCTCTTAAAAAACTTGCTGGCGTAATCTACAGGAGAAACTCCAAGTGCATATGGAATTAATCCCGAGGAATTTATACAATCCCATCTTCATCATCGATTTCATCGATCCCAATCCAGCGTGTAAAAGCAAAGAGAAACTCCTTGAAGCTCACCATTCCATTTCTATCCCAGTCCATCTCTTCTGTAATACAAAAGGACAAAGTGCGTAAAATCAGAGCTCACAAGGGAAAAAAAGTCTGGTTCTTTAAAATGAATGATCCCCACTGAGGCCCCATTCTGGATATAATTCATGAATATACATAATATGGAAGTAAATGGTCACTTATATATATATATATATAGAAGAAAAAAAAAGGCGAATACCCTCAGCTCTGCTGAGTTCTCAGTCAAACTGAGCATGCAAAAGTTGATTATATTCAAAAAGTTACAAGACCTCATGACATTTGGCTAAATGAATTCCCTTAACTCTATTTAGGTATCAGTCAAGTAAATAGCACCTTGTAAAAATAAATGATAACAAGAATACCCCTAGCTCTGCTTAGGTCTCAGTCAAGCTGAGTATGCAAAGTTGGTTCCACTTAAAAAGTTGCAAGTTGACTTAATGACTTTTAGCTAAATGAAACCAATAAAAAAAGTTGGAGCTAAATGAACTAATCAGAAAGAATATGGTTGATGCTAACATTAAAACTGATCAAACTTGCGTCTTCAAGCAACAAACTTGGGAAAACTATGACTCTCAACTCAGGGTATGGAAATTTACCTCAAGGCCTCGAGGCTGTGAGCTCATCATGTATATAGAGCATTCCCAAAAATACTCAAATTGTACAATCTGCATATATAATGATATTCCTCAAGGACTCTTCAAGTGATCGGTTGTAAAATGTCGGTGTGGCATATAATGACATTTGCGAGATCTCATTAAGAGTCTTGCTTCAGGCGGAGAAGTGTGATTACGCAATTTTTTTCTGAGAGGGGTACTAGCGGATGCTCAAATTTGGAAACCACGTTCCTCTAGAAATATTTTTGCAAGTCCTATTTGGTATTAGATTCATAAGTGGTTGATCATCCTCCATCATGCTCACGCCTGACTTGGTTTTACGTAGAAGCATTTTTGATGCAGGACAGAATGAAAACTAATCTAAATGATGCAAGATGAGATCAATAACAATAATAACAATTATAATGAATCAATTGAAACAGGTTGACACATCATTCCATGCTGAAATCCACTAAGTTAATTATGAGGAAATCCAATTCTTGTTACAGTCCTGCAATTTGGGCCCTCAAAGAATTGAGGAAGGGACCAAGTGGAGAGTAAGAACCTCCACCTTGCCTAGGGATCTGCCGAGTCAAGTAAATGATCAAGATCCTTGAGGATTTGAAGGACAGCCAGGCTCAATTTGGGGTAACAATTGAATAGTAGTGGACTGAAAATGGTTTTAAATGAAATTCAGGTTTAATTCAATACACCCACAACTTTATAATGCTAGGCTTGAAATTCAGAAGTGAAAACACGAATTAATGGGCTGTAATGGGTTGAAACCAGATCTAGTGCTTGCCATTCTAGATCTATTGCTGGTCTGATCAGATCTAAAGGTTTGGGGGGATGAACAATTGTGATTGATTGATGGATAAGGGGCTGGTTGGAGGGATGCAAGGGTTTAATGGTGTTGATTGGGATTTGGGTTGGATTTAGGATTCCACCATGTGAGTAGATCTAAATATGGATGGGCAAGAAAGTGTGAGATGGGTATCAAAGGAAAGGAAAAACAGTGGAGATAAATACCTTGGGATGAAGATAGTGTGATATCTTGGCTTCGCACCAAACTCCCCTTCGTGCGCGAGAAGAAGATCCTGCAAGAGAAATCTCAAGAAGGCCTTTGGAAGAAAATCATCATTCCTTCATTATTCCCTCTTTTCCAAGAGATACAACCTTAATAATGAGTAATAAGAGAACCCTAGAAACCAATGGTTCAGATTGAAATATCTAGATCTTGTCTCATAAAACAAAACCAAACAAATAAAATAAATAAGACCAAGAAGTGGCTGTTGACAAGGTCGAAAAGGGGCTGCCTTGCGCATGGGGATTTGTGCGCAAGTCTTGTGCACGCATCCCTTATGCAAGGAACTTTAAGTTGTGGGCCCCCTGGGCCCTCTTCTTATGTCTTTAGTTTTAAAACTCTTTAATTCCCTTGGGTCCCTTGCCAATCTTTAAATCTTCATGATGACTCCACAATTGCTCATCTCCTGTGGACCATCCGAGTATGGGGTCTTTCGCGGGTCCACCACCGGAGGCCTTCCGCACGCCCGGATCAAGATCCAACAGTGTATCTTCGCCCAAAGGCTGATCCAACGGTAGATCTTCACGATTGTGATGTATCAAGGATCCAGCCACAAGGAAGCCTTATCAACCATTTTCTTCTTACGCCTTTGGTATTTCTTTCCATATCTGGAGTTGATGTCCCCATCAATTTTGTTGGTGGGTAAATGGTGATAACAGGGAAGGTATCCACAGTGGATAACCTGAGTAGTATGGCCTCGAGCGTCATCTCGAATATGTTTTCATTGTGTGGAAAGAAGAGGGCCAATCAGTAATCTATTTCTTAATTGTGGCATAGTATCGTACTTGGAGCCACTTTCTCAAGCTATGTGATGTCACATAGTGTATCCCTCACTCTTTAGATGAGATGTCTCTTTGGGAGGACTAGTCCACTTTTTCGGGTGTGGTTTGTGTTGTGGCCTCTCATTCTTATGCAGCTCTTTGGTCAATGTGGACAGAAAAAGGAAAGATAGAAACTTCAAAGCTTCAATGGTGTCTAGAGGATATTCTAAATGGGTAATTTTTAGTGTTGCTAAATGGGTGATGATAAAAGAAAATAGAATTCGAGTTTACATCTAATTTCGCATAATTAGGATGGTTTTTTTTGTGGTCTATTGAAGAAAAGGAAGTCTGACTTTTGGTCTCCAGTCTCCACCAGTTAGCAGGTTGAAACTTCAGTATCGATGGGGCAGCTCGAGGCAAGCCAGGCGTCATAATGAAAAGGGCGACTTGTGGCTCTCTTTCTCTAAACCAGTGGGTGTAAAGGATTTTACTAAATTGGAGGAGACGGATATATTAGAAGCCTCGTTATATTCTATACATTTTCAAGAGTCATTGATAATGGAAACCGATTGGGGCAATGCAATTTCTTGAGTAAACACTTTTTGGTGAGGGTTAGGGACCGTGGATTCAAATTTGGGGTTCTGACATATTAATCCTCCTTAAATTCAATTTTCCCAATTTTATAACTGAAACTCTGATAATGTCACCAAAGTCGCTTGCTATGGTCAACATTTAAAAAAAAAAAAAAAACTTTTTTGCCCCAAATCCCATGATATCATTGGATAGTACAATGATATCAGTTTCTTTATAATACACTTTTTGTAACCATTAAGCGAATTTGTTTTTATAGAACATGAAAAATGACATTTTTCGTGAAAAGTAAATGCATATCTGACCACCATTTCTCAGGTTCTATCATTCGAAAAAAAATTCTCCCTTAGATACTGCCTAAAATCCAAGATATCATGGGACAATCCCATGATATCATGGGATTTATCAGTTTTTGTTACATACACTGTTCCCATGATATCATGGGATTTGAGGCAAAAAGTTTAAAAAAAAAAATGTTGACCAGAGTCAAGCGACTCTGGTAATATTACCTGAATTTCGGTCATGAAATTGGAAAAATCAGTTTTAAGAAGGATTAATATGTCAAAACCCCTTCAAATTTTAACCAAGTACACATTTGTGTAACACTATCTCCATTAAAGAGGAAAGGCAAATCATCCACTTTTCTATGGTCATCCCTTTTTCTACTTTTTCTATGACAATGCTTCCTCAAGGAGAAGCAGCTAAAAGCAAGGCAAATGATTTTCCTCACTGGCACAGAAAAGCAATTTCTTATTTTGGATGATGTCAGGTATAGGACTAGTGTCCTTGACTTTCTGTTTCTCTTTTACCTCCTTCATAAAATTTACCAGTTGCTGGAGTGAAAAAGCAGATGATTGAGAATGAAATACAGAAATTATCCACAGCCAGCAGAAAAAAAAAACAGATAATTGAATGGTGGAGTCTTCCAATCTGGGTAATTTTTTAATCAGGTTGACCCATGGTGGAAACAATCAGATCAAAAGCCAATAGACTAACCGACCATGGGTTACCGATAAACAAACTCAGTTAAAGGATCAGAAAGTTTTTTTTTTTTCTTGTTCCTTTTTCTGAGTAGTAACATGGCCCAAACCTGCAATCTCATGGTTGCAACAATTAGCCTTCCAACTAAGCTATGGGCTCTTATCATCAAGGATTTGGTTCCTCCACAATAAATGCTACTACTAAAAGTCATGCACATATAGTATACAAAAATGTGTTTTCAAAGATGAATATAATTGACATTGGCTTCCATTGGAATACTACTGTGCTGGCCAGTGTAGCAGCCTATCAAGAAAAAAGGAAGAGGAAAAAAAAAGGCACTGTAATAGCTACAATGCATGAAAACTTATATGCATACTAGTATTTTCATCATGTACCTTACATCAGCATTTTTGTAGCAATGACTGCCCTCATAGTCATTTATTTCATAGCACAAAATGAAGACACGTGAGCAGGACCTTTGACACATTGCAATTACCAAAGATGACTTGGTTGATGACTTCCTCTTCTAAAAACTGTGAGATATATGCTGCTTAGCGAACAAATTCCACTAGGACTCTTCAAAATTCTGGTACCAGCTTCTGGCACCATCCCAACTGATGACTCATAATTCATAAACAGCTGATGCTCTTGGGATATTCGATACAATGGATGTGGTTGCACATATCCTAAATTGGAACTTGTTTGTGTATTTTGAGATAGTTATGCATTCCTCCATTAGTCTTTGAGTAGTACAGATAAAAAAACCCACTTAATGAGGAAACTATTTTTCCTTCTTTTCACATCAAATCACTACTGTTTAATAGCAGATTTAAGTGGAGCCAGGATGTAGTGTTAGAGAGGCAGAACAAAAAAAGAATTTGAGGAAGATGGGCAATGAGAAAAGTGCCAGTTTAGGCATAAAAAGTGCACACAGTGCAAGTTCTGAGGAACTCTATTCACCAGGAAGTTTTCCTTGGGGTCCCACTATGGAAGAAAAAAAAAATCCTTGGAGGGGCCAATGTGAAAAAAAAAAAAAAACTAAAAATTTCTAAAACATTGGGGAGGATGGGGGGTGTTTCCAATATTTTTGGAGGGCCAATATAAAAAAATGAAAATTTTCATAACAAGAGGAGGGTTTTCGATTCCAATGAATTTTCTCAAAACTAAATCTTTTTTTTTTCTCATCCTAAACAAGCTCCGGTCTCTGTCAACCTTCCATCACCACCACTTTCCCTCCTAAATGGCATCATGAGCATCTTCATCTTCCTCCCCCTCCTTTGCTGCCTTGTCCTCTTCATCATCATCCACCACACCCAACTTTGTCATCTCCAACACTGCCAACCTTAATACCCCATCAATTTGGACAACACTAATTTTCCCCTCTGGAAGTCTTTATTTCGCCCCATCTTGCATAGCCTTCGTCTTGAGCACTTCATTGATTGCTCCAAACTTACCCCACTAGGGAATTCATTGGCTCTGATGGAAAATATACTCCCAACCCAGCATTCTCTGATTGGTTTGAAAGGGATCAAACCCTTCTTTCCTGGATCAACGCCACCCTCTATGACTCTGCACTACTCTATATTGTTGGCAAGGAGACTGCCAAAGCTGCGTGGGAATCGTTAGAACACCGCTATGGTTCTCTCTCTCTCTCTCGTTCCCACATCATTGAATTAAAAAAAAAAAACATCTCTAACACGTGAAGAAAGAATCCTCTTCAATGCAGTCACCTTCATCATATTAAAGTCATTGCAGATCAACTCGCCACTTGTGGTTCTCCAGTAAGTGAGGAAGATCTACTTCTTCATGCTTTGGTGGGACTCCTATCTATCTACCACCCATTTCAAACATCTATTCGTACCAGGTCTCGACACGACCCTGTTTCTTTGGAGGAACTCCATACTCTTCTGATTTGCAAAGAGCTAAATCTTGCAGAGGATGCTGCCACCGAATCCTCCACCGATTCACTTCCAGTCGAACGCTCCCTCAGCGTTCTTCTCCACCTGGCCGCCCTAATGCATCGCAACCCAACAAAATCGTGGTTATTCTAGCCCCTCCAATCGGCCGTTTCCCAACTCGGGTAATCAACATGCCTCCATCTCCGATGCTCTAGGCCATTCTTCACAATATGGTGCACGACGAACGCGGCCACACTGTCACATTTGTGGCAAAGTTGGACATCTCGCCATTGACTGCTTCCACCACATGGACTTCGCGTATCAAGGACGTCACCCTCCCCAACGCCTTGCTGCAACGATTGCCTCCCAACAACCCCACTATGCTTAGCCCTGGCACTCAGATACAGGTGCCACGCACCATGTAACCTATGACCTGGGAAATCTCTCTCCATGCTCCCAACAATGGCTCAGACAATGTCTAAGTTGGTAATGGTCAAGGTCTCACTATTTTTAACACTGGTACTACTATTCTACACACTCCTTTATCTAACTTTCATCTTGGTAATGTTTGACACTATCCTCAAGCTTCTGCCAATTTATTATCTATTCCCCAATTTTCTCGAGATAATCAATGTTATTTTTTTTTTTTTTTTTTTATGATAATGGCTTCTGTGTGAAGGACAAAGCTTCGAGGAAGATACTCTTCCAAAGTCCGATTGAAACCGGACTTACCCTACTGTCACACTACTCTTTACCTACTAAATACTGGCTTGAAGCATTTCATACGGCAATTTACTTAATCAACAGAATGACCATATTATCAATTTAAAAAATTTCTGCTTATTAGGCCCTGTTTCATGTTGCCCCCGATTTTACCTCCTTAAGAATTTTTGGATGTGCGCGTTACCCGTGGTTTCGAGCCTACCAACCATGCAAGCTTGAATTTAAATCAATTAAATGCGTTTCTTAGGCTGTAGTCTTGATCATAAAGGCTATCGATGCTTGGATCCCACCACTGGGCGTGTTAATATTTCTCATCATGTCATTTTCGACGAGAAAGTGTTCTTTTTAATGAGATCAAATCTGCCTCCTCCACCACTCCTGTCATTGATCCCATGGCTGTTTTTGGAACCATTCAACAGTGGTTTCCAACAAATCCTTTACCCTCACCCACAACCAAGCCCCAGCACTCTCTTAACTCTGCCCAGGCCATGCACCACCCAAGTTGAACCCTGTCATCCACAGCCCATACCACACACTGCCCAGGCCAATTCCAGCCCAAGCCTTACCCGGTCTAAGCCAGGCGCTGTCCAGCCCACATCGAGCATACCACAAGCCAAGTCTACCCAAACCCAGGCCGAGCCTACCCAACCCACGCCCCAGTCTACCCAACCAACGCCCCAGTCTAAGTGGGGGGCTCTCATACCATAAGCTTTGAATTCATTAATTAAAATCCAATCCAATCTTCCGGGTTCAAATAAGATGTATATACTACATCGTTTGAAAGTACAGGTTGATGGCTAAGGGAGAAACCAAGTAACCTCCCTGTGGAATAGGTAATACAACAACGAAATAGTTGGGGTTTGTTTGAGGACGGACAGTCAAACATACAACGGTTTGGGCCTTAAGTTAGATGGGCCCAATGTGCACTCTATCACCTCCCGTCAAGCTGATGTGGGCAAGGTTGTACTCGAAGCCCTGGCTTGAAGATCACGAACACGGTTGGAAGCAAGACCTTTGGTAAAGATATCAACGACCTGGTCCAATGTAGAAATGAATCGGACATCAAGTTGGCTTGTGGGCCACTTTCTCACAAACCTTCTTTCAGGAACACCGTTTTGCTCAATAATTGTTTAAATGAAGTACTCGTAAATTCGCCACCACCGTCCGAGCGGAAAATTTAAATTTTTGAATAAAAAAATCATTGACATAATATTTAATAGTACAAAGGGTTTGAAAAACATCCGATTTGAAAAGTAATGGAAAGATCCAACAGTACCTAGTGCCATTTATTGAATGAACTGGAGATGGACCCCATACATCACAGTGAATGAGATCTAAGGGCCTAAGAGAGAGAAGTAAATAAAGAGAATGGGAGTTTTGTGCTTTTGCCCAATCTACACGAAGAGCAAAACTATCTTGACTTGTTTGGTTAATGGAGAAAAGGTGGAGAGGATGGCCTGCTGAAGAGAGGATGAGGGGTGCCCGAGGCGATGGTGCCAAACATCGCTGGAGACATGTTGGCTGAAAAAGGACACTTTAACAGGCTTATTCGAAGAGTGTTGAAGGAAGAGCTGAACGAAAAGTATAAACGCCGTGTTCAATCGGACTTTGGAAGAGCATCTTCCCCGAAGCTTTGTCCTTCACACAGAAGCCATTATCATAAATAAAAAATAAAAAATAAATAACATTGATTATCTCGAGAAAATTGGGGAATAGATAATAAATTGGCAGAAGCTTGAGGACAGTGTCAAATATTACCAAGATGAAAGTTAGATAAAGGAGTGTGTAGAATAGCAGTACCAGTGTTAAAAATAGTGAGACCTTGACCATTACCAACTTAGACATTGTCTGAGCCATTGTAGGGAACATGGAGAGAGATTTCCCAGGTCAGAGGTTACATGGTGCGTGGTACCTATATCTGAGTGCTAGGGCTAAGCATAGTGGGGTTGTTGGGAGGCAATCGTTGTAGCAAAGCGTTGGGGAGGGTGACGTCCTTGATACGCGAAGTCCATGTGGTGGAAGCAGTCAATGGCGAGATGTCCAACTTTGCCACAAATGTGACAATGTGGCCGCGTTCGTGGAGCACTAGAACGTGCACCATGTTGTGAAGATCGTGAAGAATGGCCTAGAGCATCGAAGATGGAGGCATGTTGATTACCCGAGTTGGGAAACGGCCGATTGGAGGGGCCAGAATAACCACGATTTTGTTGGGTTTGTGATGCATTAGGGCGGCCAGGTGGAGAAGAACGCTGAGGGAGCGTTCGACTGGAAGTGAATCGGTGGAGGATTCGGTGGCAGCATCATCTGCAAGATTGAGCTCTTTGCAAATTGGAAGAGTGTGAAGTTCCTCCAAAGAAACAGGGTCGTGTCGAGACCTGGTATGAATAGAGGTCTGAAATGGACTGTAGATAGATAGGAGTCCCGCCAACGTATGAAGAAGTAGATCTTCCTCACTTACTGGAGAACCACAAGTGGCGAGTTGATCAGCAATGACTTTAATATGATGAAGGTGACTGCATTGAAGAGGATTCTTTCTTCACGTGTTGGAGATGTTTTTTTAATTCAATGATGTGGGAACGTGAGAGAGAACCATAGCGGTGTTCTAACGATTCCCACGCAGCTTTGGCAGTCTCCTTGCCAACAATATAGCGTAGTGCAGAGTCGGAGAGGGTGGCGTTGATCCGGGAAATAAGGGTTTGATCCCTTCCAAACCATCAAGGAAGTGCTCAAGATGATGGTTGCGCAAGATGGGGCGAAATAATGACTTCCAGAGAAGAAAATTAGTGATGTCCAATTAGATGGGAATAAGGTTGGCAATGTTGGGGATGACAAAGTTGGGTGTTGATCTGCAATGACTTTAATCTGATGAAGGTAGTCCTGCATTGAATAGGATCCTTTCTTCACGTGTTGGAGATGTTTTTTTTAATTCATAGATGTGGGAACGTGAGAGAGAACCATAGCGGTGTTCCAACGATTCCCACACAGCTTTGGCAGTCTCCATTGCAACAATATAGGGTAGTGCAGAGTAGGAGAGGGCGGCGTTGATCCAGGAAAAAAGGGTTTAATCCCTTTGAAAGGGTTTGATACCTTTCAAACCATCAAACTGGAAGTGCTCAAGATGACGCCATTTAGGAGGAAAAGTGGCCATGGTGATGGAAGGTCGACAGAGACCAGAGCTTGTTTAGGATAAGTAAAAAAAGTAGATTTAGTTTTGAGAAAATCCCTTGGAATCGACCTGTTTGATACCATAAACTTTGAATTCATTAATTAAAATCCAACCCAAGCTTCTGGGTTCAGATAAGATGTGTATTATATACATTTAAAAGTATAGTTGTAGCTAAAGAGAGAAACCAAGTAACCTCCCCTGTGGACTAGGTAATACAAAAAAGGAAATAGTTGGGGTTTGTTTTGAGTGACTGACCAGTCAACATACAACAGTTTGGGCCTAAAGTTAGATGGGCCCAATGCGCAATCTATAAAAAATTTCTAAAACATTGGGTGGGGGGGAGGTGTTTTCGATATTTTTGGAGGGCCGGAACACTTCCAATAGTCAACAGACAATGCATCATATTATATCGTATGGGATAATTAATTTTTATGTGTGAAATCCATATCCATGGCATGTGACCTACGGCAAAATTATGCATCCTAGTTCCTAGCCCCAGCTCCCATCATACTCACTGATACATACAAATCGAGAGAGGGCCCTACATTGATGGAGTTGTGGGCTCAGGCAATCTGCAGTTTTCAGAGGCATAGAGTCCTGATCTGATATTTCCTCACAAATAGGAAAAAACATAGAACTGGCATTATCAAAGGACTATAAGCATCATCAGCAAGAAAACTATCTAAAAAGTAGGGATGCTCAAGGGCTAGCCCGACCTGGGCCTGACCCCGCATTTGAAAGTCAAGTTATGATTCTTGGGTCGGGCCTGGATTTAAGATTTAGACCCAACTAATATTTGGGCTGGGCTTGGATTACATGATAAAAAAAAAAGCATGAAGCCCAGCCCGGCCCAGCCTAACAACGTAGTTTTGCCCCAATCCACTTTTCTCCCTCTGCAGAGAGAGAGAGAGAGAGTACTGACACACTTTTTCTAAATCCATTCTTAGCTGTCCCTTTGTAGCCCACTCATCAAAGAGCTAGTAACTTCCAGTATGAAAGATTTTGAGGACAATAATCCACATGCCATGGCCATATCGCACCTTGCATAGTAAGGAGGCCCATGCTAATAACGATCTAGATTGCCAAACTTTGTTCCACATATATTCAAGAAGCCTACACATTTACTTGATAACATCGGAACATAGATTCATGGCAAGGTTAAGAGGAGCAAAAGAGTTCTTCTTACAGTGTGACATTATGGCTTTAAAACTTGGCTGACACCAAGTTCTATAAGCCGATACATAAAGGTTTCTTCCATGTCCAATACTGATTTTCTACGACTTTGATCAGAGACCTAAAATGTGCTGGAAGCCTGGAACTCCATTTCTCCACCTTTATATTCTATTTTGTTATTGTGTTTTCATCTAAAACACTGTACGAGTAAAGTAGTAAACAATAATAAAGATCAACTAAATTTTTTATTTTTTGAATATTTTAAAAAGAAAAGAGCTGAAGCAAACTAAAATATCAGCTCAGGACCAATATATCAACCACTACATAAAGTTTTTGGCTTTTCCAAAACTGTATTTTTTAAACCATTGTTTCACAAAATTCCAAAATAATTGGATATGTAAGCATGGTTTTAAAACATGATTCAGAAAATTGTTTTGGCCAAAGTGAGAACCTCTACATGTCAGCCAATATATTGGATCTGGACTAACGGAATGGTGTGTTTCAGCCCTTTTATTCTTGATTTTTTAAAAGACTGATCAGAAATTAAAGTTGTGAGTCTTCATTTTTAATGCTTATAGGGTGTTTTAGATGTTAACATAAAAATATATATAATACAAGGGCTGTGAGGATAGAGCTCCACTGCATTTTGGATTTCAGACAAACTATTAAAAAATTGGTAGCACACATGATCAAAACCTTTATGTAACGGGTTCAAGGACTGTGCTTTAGCCAAATTTAAAACCATGGGACAAAAATGCGTGTTGAGTATCCATGTCAATTAGAAAAAGAAAGTCAGAAAGCTCACCAAATCTTTTCACGGCTATACGTCCCGAAGAGCGTTCCCCAGTAGTAGTTTCATTTATGGCTTGAATCATCTCATTCTTGCTAACGCAACCATCTTTATTCTTGTCCAAAAACACAAATGCATCAACTAATGTTTCAAATGTTGCCTCGAGACCTGGCAATCCCATCCGTGATTTCTAGTAGTTTGGTCATGGAAATGAAAATTCACAAACTACCTGCTTATGCTCTAGTCTATATAAAGATACTCCATATTTATACATACAAGTAAAGAAAGCTGCCTGCATGACAAAGCTTATATATAATATATCATTTTTCTATCTGTGCTTACATATGCAAAGCTTATATTTCATTTTGCTATCTGTGTTTACATATGCAAAGTTTATATCATTTTGCTATTTGTACAATTGAGAAAAAAAAAAGTTTGGTCGTGGCATATTTTTTTTTTTTGTACTTCATGCATACTGTCTATATCATTTTGGTATCTGTGTTTACATATGTAAAGCTTATATATCTTAAGCTTCTATAAACTAGCACAAAAATGGATCATTTGTTGTAAACATATACATGTCAACATGTTAGTTTCTGGAGTGATCAACGACCATGGAGTCAAATACCGGTTAAAACAAAGTAACTTAGGTCAGCCCTAGCCAATTCATGAAATGTATAAGACAATCAAACTGTGACTGTCTTCTATTTATAATTATAAATGTTCTATATTTATGTAACTTTTTATTGATAAAAAATGCATGCTCATGAGAATATTGAATAGATAATAAAACAAAGGTACAAAACAAAGTATAGAAAACTATATACACACGCGCATGCGCTCGCGAGCTTACACTTAAATAGACCTAACTAAAACTATATAAAAGAGGCAAGGAAAAACCACTGCAACTAGAAAAGAAACAAATATAACAAACCAGAACCTTATTTAGGATACAGCTTGAAGGGCAGTGGGATCCTCCTTGAGAAGATACACAAGGCAGAGGAGCACAATGAATTCATTGAATTTCATACCCATATTCGCATTGATATCGCATGCTTCAAAGAGATCGCTGATCTCCTCATCCGAGAAAGAGATTTCCAGTTTGCGAAAGCAATGCTTTAGTTCTTCTGGGTCAATTGCTCCACTTGAATCTTCATCTGTACAGCACGGATATGAATTAGTAGAAAATATATATATATATATATAGTTAACACAGAAATTTGATTTTTCTCATTTTCAATAGGGAATCTGCTATTTTACCCTTTATCGGTAAAAAAGAAGGGGATGACAATGGGTGAGGTTGTGGTAAGGTACAGTATGTACATGGAACCTAACCTGAATTATTTTAAGGGCCCATATCCAACATGAATCCAGAGTCCATGGTTTAAAATCTCGGTATCGGTCGCGGTATCGGCCGGGCCGAAAAACCGATACGTCGCGGATATCGGTCCGTCGCGGTCGTCGCGGTGTGAATTTTTTTTTAATCCAAAAAAATTCGCAAAAATATTCAAAAAATCCAGAATATTAGAAAATATTGGAAAACAATATTTTTTTCCATTAGTAACAACAATAAATCAAAATCTCGGTCACCTTAAGTTATGAGTCCTGTCTGTGTCGCTGTTCGCTTTATTCTCCAGTATTTTATATAATGCAACCATTATTGATACTCATGATCAATAAGATGAAATATCATAAATTTAACATAATGCAACCACAATTTTTGGCAAAAACTCATATTTTTTTGTTCCAAAAGTATAGATCTATTTTAAACTAACACATTATCAATGCATTTGAACACTAATGTGAAAAAATGTAATTGATTTCAAGAAAGCCCCAAATTTTGGAAATAAAAAAATTTAGATCTACACTTTAAAATACTAGATCTAGGGAAAAATAAGTGAGTAACATCGAATCTAACTCAAATACTCAATATAAAGCCTTTTGGTTCATGAATTAGTGTATTACACAATCTTTACTACTATATCATTCCAAACATAATTAAATAGGTTTAATATCATATCTAGCAGCTTATGATAATAATAGACATCCAAGCACAAAAAAAAGAATGACAATTAGCAAAAGAGTCCTACCTATCATGGTCAAATATGATCATTTTGTCTTCTTGATTGCCACTTCTCTAAAACATGCGCTTCGCAGAGGGGGTCCGGGGGTATCCCCCGGCGGGGGTCGAGCTGACCGGTCAGCTCGCGGGGGTCCAGGGGGCAGCGCCCCCGAAAAAAAAAAAAAGAGGAGATCGGCCGATATTTTGAAAATATCGGCCGATATATCGTCACGGCCGATATTTACTTCGTATCGGCCGATATCTCGCGAGATATTGGCGATTTGAAGCCCGGTATCGCCAATACCGATATCTCAGCAGTCGGTTCGGCCGGTGGATCCGTACGCCGTCAACATGATTTTTAACACCAATCCAGACTACCGAATTGGATCCAGGTCACATGACTCAAATCCCCACCCAAATTCAAATTATAGGGCCAAACATGGACCCAGACTCAAAATAAAGGGATTGGATACAGGCTCAATCACTTTTTTCTTGAAACTATAAAAATGTCATAATAATGTTCCACTAGGGACATGTTTCCATTATATACATATATATAGTTATAATATTTATGAGATGGGCTTCCTAAGTTGACAGTTCATGTTATTCCAAGCTGAAAATCGTCCGCAACTCATCCCATAGTAAACTGCCTCAAATCATCATCTCCAAAATCAAGATAAATCCAATCAGAACTTGATTTCTCAGTTCCATCATGCCAAAAACAGAGATATTACACTTTTATTTGTGGGACTAGCACTGTTTCAGCTTCACATAAGCTGCAGCTTAGGAGAGCCCCTCTCATCATATATTTATATATATGATGAGAGAGGCTCTTCTAAGATCCAGCTTATGTTATCCTAAGCTGAAATCGTCTGCAAAATCATCTCCATTATAAACTGTCTCAAATCATCGTCTCCAAAATCAAGATAAATCCAATTAGAACTAGATTTTCCATTACCATCATGCCAAAACAGAGATATTACACTTTGATTTGTGGGACCAACACTATTTCAGCTTAGGATAACATAAGCTGAAACTTAAGAGAGCCATGCTCATGATGTGTGTGTATGGAGATGCTCCTATGAGAGCATCTCTCACCTTACTATGAGAGATAGGGTGGGGGCCCTCACATCAATATCCAATGCCAACAACTTAAATGTGAGGGCCCTCACGCTATCTCTAATAGTAAGGTGAGAGATATCTCTCATAGGAGCATCTCCCATATACAACTCATAGTAAGGTGAGAGATGCTCTAATAGGAGCATCTCATTCGGATCGGTACATAGTCGATCCAACGGTCTAGTAAATTTGGATTTGACCAAAAGTTGGTGGGCATGTGCAATTTAAGGGGGTCGTGTGTTTGGTCCATTTGGATGGACCAATGATGGGCCCCAGAAGAGTTAGTTTACGGAATCTTATCATAAGCTTAAGCTTAGGAGAGCCTTGCTCATATAGGCCAGCTCTCCTAAGCTGAAGCTTAGGATAAGGTAAGCTGAAGTAAGCTCAATTCCGTGGTGGGGCCCACTTGGGGACCCACATGGGGATGGGGGTGGGGGGGATTTCAAGGACTCCCTGGGACCCTCCTTGCAAAAAATAAGCCCCAACCGTGGTTTCTATCATCTCCATCTGGGCACCAAAAGTTTAATGGTCAACGGTCCATTCGGATCGGTACATAGTCAATCCAACGGTCTAGTAAATTTAGATTTGACCAAAAGTTGGTGGGCATGTGCAATTTAAGGGGATCGTATGTTTGGTCCATTTGGATGGACCAAGGATGGGCCCCAGAAGAGTTAGCTTACGGAATCTTATCATAAGCTTAAGCTTAGGAGAGCCTTGCTCATATATATATATATATACACACATAGAGAGCTTAGAAGAGCCCCTCTCATCCATATATATATGTATATATATATAGGGAGATGCTCCTATGAGAGCATCTCTCCTTACTATGAGAGATAAAGGTGGGGGGCCCTCACATTTAAGTTGCTGGCATTGGATACGGATGTGAGGGCCCCCACTTTATCTCTCATAGTAAGGTGGGAGATGCTCTCATAGGAGCATCTCCCATATATATATATATATATGTATATGCATGTAGAGTAATTCTTGCATTGATTATGGATGAGATAACTGTTCATATTCAAGATAAGATACCTTGGTGTATGTTATTTATAGATGATATAGTGTTGGTGGATGAATCAAGAGATGGTGTGAATGCAAAACTCAAGAGAAGGCAGTGAGGCTTTAGAATCCAAAGGTTTTAAACTAAGTCGTACAAAGACAAAATATATGGATTGCAACTTTAGTAGGCATTTACAAAGAGTTGAAACTATTGTGAAAATTGAAGCCCAGAAGATACCACAAAGATGGGGAGATTGATGAAGAATATTAGTAATGATGACATTCTGTTATTTTGGCTCGATAATTAGTAAGGATTCAGAGATTGATGAAGATGTTGAACATAGGATAAAAACGAGATGGTTGAAGTGGAGACTTGCTTCTAGAGTGCTTTGTGACCAACGAATGCCAACAAGATTGAAGGAAAAATTTTACAAGATAGTAATTAGACCAGCTATGACCTATGGAGCAGAATGTTGGCCAATTAAAAAGCAACATATGCACAAAATGGAGGTAGCAAAGATGAGAATGTTGAGGCGGATGTGTGGATAAATCTAGGATTGATATAATTAGAAATGAGCGATTTGAAGAGTATTTAGGGGAAGCATCAATAGGGGATAAAATTAGTCCGTTTTTTGTTGAATGATTGGTTGGGGGTGGGTCTTTTGCATTCCCATTTTCCTATGGTCTTTAGAGTTGTGTCCAACAAAGAGTCTTTGGTTAAGGATTGTAAAGTGGTGAGGAACAATGTGGTTTCTTGGAAATTGTCCTTTAGGAGGTCTTTGCGTCATGGGGAGGAAGTTCAATATGGAGAGTTGTTGCTTTATCTTTCTAATGTTTTTTTTTAATGCAGGGATGAAGTGGATAAGCGCATCTGGAAACCATCTTCTTCTGGTATGTTTTCTGCCAAGGCCTACTTGGCTTTGATGGACTCACCGGAACCACGTCCCACTTGCACTCTTGATTGGGCTGGTTTAGTTCCTCCCCGGTGGAGGCTTTTTGTTGGTTGGCAATTGCAAGGAAGGTGTCTACTACAGATGTCCTAAGAAGGAGAGGTATTCGTTTAGGATCCTTCTCAAACACTAGCATCATGTGTGGTAAAGAGGAGGAAACGGTGAATCACCTTTTCTTGCATTGTGAGGTGGCCTCATACCTTTGGAGCTTCTTCATTCACAAGTGTGGCTTGCAGTGGTGTCTCCCTCAGTCGATCTCGTACTTAACGGAATCTTGACAAGGCAGTCCTTTTTTCGGGTGTGGTCTCATCCTTTGGAGGATCACCCCCTTTGCTGTCCTTTGGTCTATTTGAAAGGAAAGGAACAATAGAATCTTTAGAAGTGACTCTTCTTCGAAGAAGATATTTGAGGAACAATTCTTGTTAGAATTGCAAAGTGAGCTTAGCTAGGAAAGAATTCTCCAACTTAAATATGGATGGCATTCTTTCTAATTGGGAGGCTTGCATGGTGTGTGGTTTGACCAAGAGAGGAGGTTGACCTTTGGTCTCCTCCTTCAATGGGAATGATGAAGTTTAATGTTGATAGGCAGCTAGAGGGAAGCCGGGGCCAGCGGGTATTGGGGGAGTACTGCGCGACGATAAAGGGGTGATCCTTTGTATGTTCTCCAAAAGTATTGGAGTGAGGGATTCCAATGAAGCAGAGGTGTTGGCTATTTTGGAGGCTCTAAGGATCTTCTCTCGCTCTTTTCAGGGTCGTCTGACAGTGGAGAGTGATTCTTCTAATGGCATCTCTGGGCTACGAGGTCAGCGGTCAAGCATTGGAAATTCCAATTTTTTCTCAATGAGATCAAGGAGCTGGCAGCTTCTCTTTCTGTAGTTTTTTCTCATGTGATTAGATCGGCTAATGGGCTTACGGACTCCTTGGCCAAACAAGGGTTCCTAAGGTCTTCTCCTTGGGAGGTTATTTTTGCGTAATTTTTGTCGTTGTAATTTGGTTGTTAATCAATAAAACTTACTGTTACTTGTCAAAAAAAAAAAAAAAAAGCAAGGAAAGCATGTGAATATTTCAGAAGAGACAGAGAGGAAAGGAAAATGAAAAGAAAGCTCTCAGCTGTGTCCAAGATAAGTTATCATACAGTCACATAAAGCATAAACTGTTTTTGAACTTGGAAGGTTTAAGAAAAATATTTGTGCAATATGAAAAGTAGTTGTACACTTGTACTACATGAATTAAGCAACAATCATAAAAACGATGACTGTTCAGTCCATCGACTGTTCAAAAATCAAGTAACATGCCCCAATATTTTAAAGAAAATGTAACAAGCCAATTATTGAAATAATAGCATGAAAAAAAAAAAAAAAACACCAACTGAAAAGGCAACCACTTTCATAGTAATCACTTTCTGCAGACGTAGTTCATAATCTGAACATGACTCAAAAGTCAAGTCCATGAAGATGACTCGCAGACTCATAGGTATGTATGCACATGTATATTTGTGTATGTGTATCCATCAATGGGATAAGGCTGTGACTTCTAGTGTGTATGCATATAATACTAGTAGCATTTTCTTTCCTGTGTGTATCAAAAAATAAACAAAAAAAACAAAAGGAAAAGAGATCCATGTTTCATATGTTTCTAAGGATTCTTTATATAACTACATTTTTGTAGACAGATGCAAATGGGTGCAGAAAGATATACTTCTAGCAATAGAAGCTAACAAATGAGATATAAGTGCGGGATGGAGGACCCACCAAATTGCTCAAAAATGGTCTTGCATTTTCTTAAGTTCTCATCAATTTTTGGAAATTTCAAGATTAAGCTGTTGAAAGATTTCATGGCACTTCCTTCAGATGCCCTCCGCCGCATAGCTTCAATCATCTTTGCCTCAAGCTTCGACTCGGGTACATATGGCTTTGAGTCATCATCTTTTCCGAGCGCACTTCCCATTGTAAACCAGTCAGAAATGGAATGTAGGAAACACTGAGTATGCAGCAGGAAAATAGAAGAAGTCGAAATCTACATCAATGAAAGTGAACTCCATCAAAAAAACTTTGTAAAAACAAAATATAAGAAAAAGAGAGAATCAATCCAAATAGACAAAATATGGAACAAAAAGGAGATCACGGAGCCTCAATGGTGAATCTCATTCACTGATAACTCAGGCCTGACTTAGAGATCATTCTTCGGATCATGATCATTCACTGATAACTCAGGCCTGACTTAGAGATCATTCTTCGGATTTCTTACTTCGATAAATATGGGCCAATAATGAACATGCCAATTTTAAATAAGAAAAATAGAATTCTTGCCTATTTTTCTTGGTTAAAGTAACTTAAACCCACAACCTCAAGGTTGCAAAAGGGAGCACCCTGTGTCACGGCTCTTGTCAAATAGAATTGTTAACTCGAGTTAATCAACCGACTTTTTGAGTTTATCAAGGAGCTTCTTAAATCATAAACTAATAAATGGAAAAGTTTAGCATGACAAGCTATCCATAATTGTAGTCAAACTGTTAGAGATAAAACTGATAAGGGAAACAAACATAAACACATCTAAACTTGAAAGCTTGCTTAAAAAACCAAAAATACCAGAAATCAATTGGTAAAAATCAAAATTAAGGCATAAATAATGTTTAGCACCAAGTCTTTACATTAATATCCTTATTCCAGAAAACTGAGGATTCTAATTTTTCCTTTTCCGCTCAGAAAACTGAGGATTCTGATTTTTCCTTTTCCGCTCCAAATCATCAGCAGCAGTTAAACTTTGATGAAAATTTGGGACAAAAGGTTGAGAAAATGCATCCTATATAATATGCTTCCCAAAACTTCACAACACTCCAATCACATCAATAATGATCAAACTGACCAAAACTTTTGAATTGATTGCAATTTGAAGTACACTATGTAATTTGAGTGCTATGATAATGTAGTTTCTGTTTTGGGTTTGGGTTGCTTCTTATATATCTCTTATACAGGAACCAAATTGTATTGTGGTCATGACTCATAAGCAATGTTAATGTTGTATCTTTCATTATCAATATTTGTTACCTACTTTAAAAAAATGTTTAAAGTCAAAGGATTTCATTTGATAGAGTAAGCACATAGACGAAAGATTAGAAACATCCATTGTACGATAAAAATGAAGGTATAGCAGGTTCAAGGAACTAAGGGAAAAGGGAGATCAGTAAAGCATAGGAATAAGGTATTACAAAAGGGCATGCTAAAGTGCAAAGTGGAAGAAGGCAGGGCTTTGAAATTGGATAAGTAGAGTGCATAAAACTGACCCACAGGGATGGGATAAGGCAATAATGATGCTCCAAAATGCAGCTTATGGTTAATAAGGACAAGTTTGTCCTTGTTAGCATCTGTGATGGGGCCCACTTGTGTTTACATGTGGCTGGACCCCAATCACAAATTGACGCCCCTCACAAGGAAGTATCAGCAGTTGCCAAAACAAGGATGCGTTAATCCTTGTGCGGTGATAAGGATGAGAGCCCTTTAGGATTTGGGTGTAACGATCTATTCCTATAATCTCTATCCCAGATTTGAATTGTGATCTTATCACTTGGGAAGCCAAAAGGCTATATAAAGATGAGAAAGAGTGGCTGCGAATATACACACAAAAAACTAGCCAACGAGAAGAACATTCTCGTGAGAAGAGAAACCATCAAAGCCCTATTCCCTCTTCCTTACACTAGATCTGAACCGTCTATCATCATCTTCTACGTCTTTAGTGTTCATCTTGGCACTTGGATCATGAAGAGTGAATCACACGTGACTGATCTCTCATAGATGGTCATGGATCTCCGCATCTATTGCTTGATCCAAGCCGGCGCAACCCTGATCGCATTTGTAGTGTCCACCCCTTCGCAGATCCATGCTCCCGCAGCGTCTAAAGCTTGTAGTCCTCATCAATAGAATAACATCTCCAAAACTGTAGAGAAGAATAAGCCAGAACTGTCAAGGAGATGTCCTCGTCAATGGAATACAAGCTCCAAAACAATCTCGAGAGTAAGCCATACTTCTTCGATTAATCTGTGTTGGGGAAGTTCTAAGATAAAGCCTACCAAAAGCTATGACCAAGCTTCCTATCCAAGGAAGGTGGAATCTTAGATTAAATCACAGTCCCCATTTTCAAGATTTTTGGAGATATTTTTTTTTTAGTTTCCAACTTAAACTCAAATATTTTGAATTTTAGCAACCTTTTTATGTTATTATTCAACTTTACAAAATAGAATAGATGGTTGGGGAGAAAAATACATCAGATCTATGGAAGGGGCCACTATGTAATATATTAAAGGATTTTTCAAAGGTAATGCATGTGTGGGGAGGAATGTAAGTAAAAGAGATAGATATCTAATGACCTACTACAGGTATCCAAGGAAGGTGGAATCTTAGATTAAATCACATTTCCTTTTTTCAAGATTTTTGGAGATATTTTTTTTTTAGTTTCCAACTTAAACTCAAATATTTTGAATTTTAGCGACCTTTTTATGTTATTATTCAACTTTACAAAAAAGAATAGATGGTTGGGGAGCAAAATACAACAGATCTATGTTAGGGGCCACTATGTAATATATTAAAGGATTTTTCAAAGGTAATGCATGTGTGGGGAGGAATGTAAGTAAAAGAGATAGATATCTAATGACCTACTACAGGTATCCCCTAAACAAAATGTCAAGAATATGGGATATCTCCTTAGTAAATATTAAATGCTTGTAAACTTCCCTCATACCTGTTAATTTTGCATCAAGGACGTGACAATATCCTCATCATCAACATCTTGTCCCATCTATTTAGATTCGCCTTTATGGGTTCTGCTTTTTAACTTAACTCTATTTAAGGTCATCCTCTTGGTAGCTCCACATTTCTTCTCTCCTTTATGTAGCCTTTTAATTCATTGTATAAAGGTTGTTTTCATCCCATCGTAATCGTGTCCGAAGTCCAAACCATCTCAAATGACATGTTTTAAAAAAAATTTATTCTATAATGTAGGTTTCCTCTTGCGTACTCCTTCCTAATTATATAATTTCTCGATGTAACTATACATCTGTCTTAGCATGACCATCTTAACCACATGTGTTTTGACTTCTCATTTCTTTGTGACTAACCATTCTACCTCTCATACAATGAAGTGGTCTCCAATTTGTGCACCCACTTTTGGTCCTATTAGTTATATCTAAACTTGAATTCTCCATTTGTTCTATGACTGTTGCTAGAAATCAAATATACTGTGTTACTAAGCTGTTTTCAGTTTTGATCATCTCCTCTCTCAAATCCATTTGACATGCAATTCACATATTTTTGCTGAACCATTTATTTTCAAACTATTTGAGTCAAAAACCTTTCCCCAAAGTTCTAGATAATTATTTGCCTGCTTGCTTGTCTGACTAATTATTTGCTTGTTTTCACCATAGAATATTTGTTGTTATCCATAACCAAAGCGGACCCTTCAAAACTTAACCCCACACACATATGTTCTATATAACTGTTGCTAGAAATCAAATATACTGTAGTACTAAGCTGTTTTCAGTTTTGATCATCTCCTCTCTCAAATACATTTGACATACAATTCATATATTTTTGCGGGATCCATTCATTTTCAAACTATTTGAGTAAAAAAACTTTCCCCAAAGTTCTAGATAATTATTTACCTGCTTGCTTGTCGGACTAATTATTTGCTTGTTTTCACCATAGAATATTTGTTGTTATCCATAACCAAGACAAACAAATAGGAGATCAAAGCAGGCCCTTCAAACTTAACCCCACACATATTTCTCATGTTGTTACTACCTTTTATGTATGTTCTATATAATGTTCATAAAACAATGAGCCCTTTTTCTCGCATGCCTTCTTTTAAATCAATAGAAAACATATTGTAATGTCCTCTTTTCTCTTTTAACTTTTCTATAAGCTGTTTTAATATGAGAAATGGCTTTTAAAATAGACCAACCTGGCATAACCTCAATTTGGTTCTTTGAACATATGATTGCTATCATAAGTGTTGCTCTGTTATTCTCTCCTAAAACTCAAAAATCCAAAAATTTTGTCTAGACTTGAATCAATGCCCACTATCTGACTTCTAATTGACTGGAAGCCTCAAGTCAATGGTAATCGACACTTTAAGATTTAATGATAATATAAACAATAAAATATGAGCAATTATAAAAATAGGGAGGAAAAAAAATACCTTTCTAGAAGAGAAGAACAGATCATGTATTTCCAAAAGAAATTTTGAGCTCAAATAATAATTTTAAAAAGAAATATTAGTATTGAGTCAAGGACTGAAATTTTGTCAACCAAGTCATGGACAAATCGAATTATTAGTCAAGTTGATACCAAAACAAGGCATAGAGTTGAATTAACAATTCTTGAGTTGTTAAAATGTTAATAAAATTTCTCAATACTTCCAAATTTTCCGGCACAAGATTATAAAATATAAGATATCATGATCATCGTCATCATCAAAACCTTGTCCCAACTATGTTGGAGTAAACTACATGAATCCGGTTGTCATTTCAGTGTATCTTGGTCCAAGTGCTTAGATAGGTGGCACTTATTCAGATCCATCCTTACTACTTTCATCCAGGTCCTCTTTTAACTACCTTTTCTTCTTGAAGGGCCATTAACATGCATAAAAAACCTTTCCTCAACGGCAATGTTAGTTGGCATGCATTAGACGTGTCAAAACAATCTCAAACAAGTCTCTATTAATTTATTACATATCATGCTGCCCCTAAAATACTCCATCCAGAATGTGCTCATTTATGATTTTATCTTTTTCTAGTTTTACCACACTTCTATCTCCACATTCTCATCTCTGCTACATGCATGTTTTCAATGTGTTGTATCTTAATTGGCCAACATTCTACTCCATAGGTGATAGGTCATAGCTCGTCTAATCATTGTCTTGTAAAAATTTCCTTGAATTTGTCGGTATGTGCCAATCACAAAGAACTCTAAAAGCAAGTCTCCATTTCAACCATCCAGTGTTAAGTAGTTGTTTGTGCAGTTTCCTATCACCAATTGGTTTTGGAGTACTGGCTAGCAACCTTTGACATGGTATCAGAGCCCTGAGGTCTCGAGTTCGAACCACGCAGGCAGAAATGCCCCAATGCCACGTTGTGGTTTGTGCGGGCGCAAAATTGCGCAGGCAAAAAAGGCCCCATGCAGCGCTTATAGTCTGTGCGGGCGTGTGCTTCGATCCGGGCGGTGTCCCGCCTGAGGGGGGTGTTAAGTAGTTGTTTGTGCAGTTTCCTATCACAAATTGGTTTTGGGATTACTGGCTAGCAACTTTGACATCCAGCTCTTATCATATGTTTGACATCCTTTTCAATCTCTCCGTCCTTAAAAATTATAGAGCCAAGGTATCGTAAGGACTCTCCTTGAGTTATCTCTTGAGCTTTAATTATAAAATGTAAGATATAAACAGCATATGTTATAAGATATAAACAACATATAAACATAACAAATTAACAAGAAGTAGTACATAGCTTCCAACACCATAATTTGAGTGAGTATACATTCTGTCCATATGAGAGAAGTTTTGTGTAAAACAATAAACCAGTTAAATGGTTACAACGAGAAATGGGCCGCCATATTTTGGCATAGCATCATCGCACCCAGATTCAAATTGTCGAAATCAGTTAGAAGATTTTATAGAAGGTAAGACATCTAAATGAAAGGTAATTGACACAAATATAAAAGGATCTAAATATTAGAGTCATTATCCTTTGTAAAAAAAAGTTGCTTTATTGACAAAAGATATTGAAACTTATATGAACCTTCGATTATAATCTTTGGTCATCACACTAGCAAGAAATCTAATAAAAGTATAATCGATGTTACACATGCATCCAGTAGGCAAGAAGAGAAACAAAAAACAAACTAAAATAACCAAAGGAAAAAAAATAAAATAATATCAAGCCAGATCAAAGTAACAAAGACCCACCTGGTCTTTTTCCGCCTTCTCTTGTTAAAGAAGCTTAGATTTAAAACGCCTTCTTATTGAGTCTCCATAAACTGACAGAATAACAGATAAGAAGACCAAATCAGCAGAGAGAGAGAGAGAGCCAGAGAGAGAGAGTCCCAATAAATTTACCCCAAAAAAAGGGAATAAAAAAAAAAACCAATTCTGGAAATCTAGATCAAAGTAAATATACTTGTAATATCCATTCACCTTCTCCCTTTACATCCTTCTTTACTGAAAAGTCCGCAAAACAGATACAAAGAACTGAACACCCAAACAGCCATTACCATCAATTCATACTAATAAACAAGCAAATACTGCCCTATAAACATCAGATCTGATCCATGTTCAATCGATTCCCACAGACAAACACCATAACTAGTGGTAAGGAGAAAAAAAAAAGAAAAAGAAAAAGGGAAAACACTCCAATCCAATCTGATGATCCCATTCCCAGCTATCCAAAACTCTCTTTTTAAAAAGTGGGCATGATCAGATAGATTTCATTTTTTAGGACCCATCAAGTTAATGGTTCACAATCAATGAAATATTGGACTACGCAATCATTAAAATGTAGAACATTGATAACAGAAGAGGAGAAAAAGGTTACCTTGTTCTTCTCAGCCTTGGCTTATTGCATCCCCATAAAATGGAGTTTTCTGAAGAGAAGTAACATCCAAAATGAAATAAATAAAAGGAAAGAACACAAGGGGAAAAATGAGATTCAAATGGTTTCGAGCAATGGGAATGGCCAATAGTGGGTTTTGGCAAAATGGGTTTTCTTGGAAGTTAGAGAACTTCACATGATTGCTTGACAAAATTGGTGGAGTTTGTCAAAAGAGAGCAGATTGGAGGAGGGGAAGGCGAAAAGTGGGGAAATGGGCTGTTGGGATCTGTCATTATTTCATGGGTATTTTGTAGGAGAGATTGATGGTTCTGCCACCACGTATAAAGTATAACGATAAGAGAATGCAGACACAAACCACATTTTTCTGTTACTACAGTGATGCATGGCCATTCTTCGTTGCATGGTCGGGCCCATTTTTTGAAAATCTAAAGTGGGTCATCAGCCCTAAAATCCTATATAGGAGTGATGATCTTGTAAATTATTATTTAAATATGTAAAATACCCGGCATTGGTTTTGACTTGATCTGAAACACGCAATGGAATTTGCTCTTCTTTTCTTTTGTTGGAATAAAAATGGAGGGAGTCCCGCTTGCGTGTGATCAATATAATGGTGGCCCACTCAAAATCTCTTTGAAAAATTAGATGCAACAAATATAATGGGTGTTTAACTAATCTTTAATGGCCTCATATTAAAAACAAGTTAACATTTCATCCAACGGTCTAGTCCATCTCGATGGCAGTCAAACCTCAAGATTAGTGACCTTTTCTTGTCAGCAGGGCCGGCTGAATCATTAGGCCAAGAAAGCAATTGCTTTAGGCCCAAAAAAATAAGGCACAAAAAAAGGCCCCATAATAGCAAATGACATCTGTTAAAATTCCAAAATAGAAAACTTGTTAACTTCCATCCATTTTTTTTCTCCCCAAAATATAAGGCCCCATAATAATTTGAGAATATACGACCAAGATTTTCATGGGGCCTTTAAAGTGTCATTTATTGCCATTATATTTTCAAATATGCCCTTTATATTTCTATGGCTAGGAGTTCAATTGATTTTAGCACACCATTATATTTTTAGCAGTCCATGTGTATCAAATGTCAGCCATACATTTAGTCATGAACTTATTTCACAATCATTTCTCATTATTTTTGTGCATCCTATTTCTATAGGGGCCCATTCATATTTGATCCCATGATGTGGTTGCAATAAATCTATAGCTTGGGGTTTCAACCCTAATAATAGATCTTAAAATTTAAGATAAACAATGGGCCCCGCCGAAATTTATTCACTTGCCCACAGTGCATATGAGTACTGTGTATCTGGAACATCCAATACATGGGGCACACCTCTAAAGTCCATCTTGGATGGTCCTGACTCATGGTGCGGAGGGGTTGGAGCTAAATAAATAGTTGGATTTTGTGACCCAAATTTTTCATGTGAGTTTTGGGATGGGCCCAAAATTCTCACGTGTGTTTTGGAGGTGGCTTAAGATAGGTTAGCAAAACTTAAATATAAAAACTTAATTAGTAATTTCGCATCATAAAAAAGAAAAAAAATAAAATTTAAATAAATATTTATAATAATATTAAAACATAGAAAATGCCTAATTTATGATGTCGCTTTAGGCATCGAATTGTCTCGAGCCGGCCCTGCTTGTCGGGATTGGTTGTTACGTGAGATAGAGACTTTCAAGGGGGTACTTGTTTGGATTGGTTGCCAAGTGGGCTGTCGCGACCCCGGACCGGGTCAGGGGATCCAAATCCGGGATCGGGACCTAATGATGCCGCGCCACGTGCATCTCTTTGGCTAAACCGTACACGGAATTAAAAGAACATTTATCCGTGCACGTAATTTCCCACAGGGTTCCGCGGTGAGGATTATCTTTACACATCATCTCACACATAAGCATATCAAACACATATTCAAGATTGCGGAAGCGTATAGCAAATCATAATAATGTTATTCCATCCCATAAACAAGACTGATTTATGATTAACATGACAAGATATCAGAATGAGCAATGATCATGTGCATATTTCCCAAAAGTAAAGTTAAGTGTATTTACAAAAGATCAGTTGATTAATGCCCCAAAATAACGGTCAACAAAGACCATACAACCAAATAAAATCCAAAATAAAGATATCACAAGTTCCCAAAATGTGTCGTTCTCAAGGCAAGGCCGAATGTCTACATGACATCGTCGGCTTGCCACTCAATCACTCGCTACGGTTCACCGACCGCCTCCTCAGACTCCTCCTCAATGGCAATAAGCTCGGGACCTGAGTACCAAAATAAATGGATCAGACACGATGGTCTGGCAGGTGGGTGAAGAGATATAGCAATAATAAAACAATGATATTTTACAAGAGTTAGAAAGCTTGTATATAAATGATGAATTTCGTAAAAGAATAATATATCATTTCAAAGAAAGTACATATGCAATAAAACATGTAAGGTAACAAGGATTCGGGACTATCAAGGTGGCAACCACATAAAGCTAGATCCTCTCTCACTAATGTGAAGAGAGCACATACCCTACGGGATCATTGACCTTAGTCACATAAGGTGAGTAGGGACACGATAAGATACTATAATATACATATATATACTCTGCGGGACCACGGTAGCGAACCGGGTAAAACTCTGCGGGTTCCAGACTGCAGCTGACTATCGGGAGGGGAAGGAGCCCCAAGTCGGTGGATCAAACCGACAAGGTCGTCCAAGCTCAGTGGTGCCGACTCATAGGTCAAATACGATAAATCAAATCATATGCATAGTAAAAGAACGGGGTGCCAATAGACACAAATACATATTCATCTCAGGTCGACATATACAGGTTAGCAAAAGCTAAACACATCACTTCTAGTACTCTTGGAACAGTCTAGTCATATCATGTGGGTTGAAATCCCAAAATAAGAGTTTGGTTGAAAATCGAGTACAAATAGTTTCTCATACATTTACAGGCTAAACATTGAGGTTCCTAGAATTGAATCAATGTGGATAGGGTCCCGTATGTCGGTCATGATGTAATTTGGTACTCTTTAAGAGTTAGAGACATTCCGGGTCCTTAAACACGTTGGTCAATCTAGAAACCTCATGGAATCTCCATGATGAGGTTTCTCCTTCTTCCGGACTTCATATAACGCCTTACAAGTCCTTACATGGCATTGGGGCTCCATACGATACCTCCCCAAGCCTAAAAACAAGTTTCAAACCCTTAGGCATTGACCCACACAAGACAGACAGTTCGCTCGAGCGAACTGGGAGGTTCGCTCGGGCGAACAGCTCTCTGTCTGGGGTTCGCTCGAGCGAACTGGAGGTTCGCTCAGGCGAACGAGGTTCTGTGACGGGTTCGCTCGAGCGATGTGTCATGGTCGCTCGAGCGAACTGTCCAGAAACTGTTTTTCTGAGTACAGTTCGTTCCTTCCTTTTCTCCTCCTTTCATCCTCCTTTGGGCATCCTTTTATACATACAATTGAGGGTCTCGAACCCTCCTTTCAACCCCATTCAATTCATCATCAACTCCTCTAACAACTACTCCAATAAATCATTCATTTCTCCATCACTTCCACCTCATTCAATGCAAGACATCTCCATAAATGAAAATCCATAAATGATCATAAATTATCTAAAAGCAAGACAATAAAACACATGTTTTCCAAGAGAACTATTAATAGAGAGTAGTCTAACATTATGTATGTTTCCAAAAATCATGAAGGCTCATGAGACAAGTTAGGTGAAAGCAATGAATGAGAGTTCAAATCTTCAATAGCAAGTAAAACATGAAATTAATCCATTCATCCACTTGCCTTGGGTCCAATGCACATCAAATTGAGCTCTAAACACTTCTCCAAGCTAAGGTACCAAATCTACACAAAAACCCCCAAATCCAAACCCTAGAATATCAAAATCCAAGTAAGACAAAACGAAATTTTCCAATAAACGAAATGGAGCTTCCCTAGGGCTAAACAAATAAGATTCTAAAAGATTGGAAGGATCACTTACCTAAAAGTGTCTCAAATAGGTAGAGGGAGCTCACAAGAAGCTCCAATGGGATGCATGTTTTCACAAATGGTACCAATAGAGAGCTCTTGAGGTGGGGAATAAGATTGCAAGGTTCATCTCTTGTTTGGGAAGAGTTCTAGTGATGATTAATGAAAAAGAAGTAAGAAGAACAAGGGAAAAACCCTTAGGGCTGGGGTTTCTCTTCTCCTCTAGGGTTTTTGCAAGAAATGGGAAAATGAGGAAGAAGCTCTCTCTATATATAATAAGTGGGTATGGGGCCCACAACTTAAAAGATTTCTCGAGCTCAAAACATGGTTTTTGGGGCTTCAAGCGAATTCGACGAAGAAGACAAAGTTGATCGCTGAAATTTCGAGTTTCCAAAAAGTATATATTTTGCACGTTTTGGTAACATTGAAACCGGTGTCCAGATTTTGGGTAAACAAACCATTTTGCCCTCAATTTGTGAAAAGTCAGGTTTAGGGCTCTAGAATGGGAACCATGTCAACATGAAAGTTGTAGGGATTAACAAGATAAGTCCAATGGGGTTAAAAACATAATTTTTGAAAATCATCGGTAAACTCCCAATCTCACGCATTCCGTAACAAGAACCCCCAAAAGGGTCCCACAAGTAAAGAGGCTCTCCAAATTCCCCAAAGCTATTATAAAAGCTATTCTAATCCCCAACTAATCCAAAAATCACTAAACACATTTAAAACTAAAACACAACTTAATTAACTCTAATCGAGGTCTCTCGGGTCGGGGTCTTACATGGGCCCCGCCAATAGTTCTCATAGCATGGTTAGAACTAATTCTCATTTGAATATTTTCATATATATATATATATATATATAATGGATGTGAAAGCTAATGAACGGCCTGGATTTGAAAAAAGTGGGCCCCATCATCCATTGAAAAAGGAAGCTGCACCATAGTATGATGCAGTGCCCTACACGGAAGTTCTGCTCTCTTTTCATAGTCTGGCACACAAAAGTCACACCTTGCCCCCACCTATATTTTAGGTGGAGCTAAAATTTTAATTAAATATGAGTGGGACCCACTATAAGGTTGAGCATATAATCAGTTAATGCCATTGGATCCCATCGTATGGTGGGATCAACTCTTATGAGAGCAAAATTCAAGCATTCGATATATGCTTAATCTTAATGTGGGACCAATTTTTATTGGACTAAAAATGTGCATCCCTGCTTGAGGAGAGAATATTTTTGTGTGATTTGAAATTTTAATGTGGGGGCACATTGTGGACTTGCACTAGTCTAAGCCTCGATCACAAGAGGCTACAGATAAATTAAGACACTTAACTATGCACTCAATCACAATATCAGAATTGAGATTCAAAAGAAAATCTATTAAAAGCTATTTTATTGATTAAATATAGTACATTCTCTATCTTCTTCTGACAATTTCACAAAAACAATATCAGTACTCATGTTCTCTATCACTTCATTATATATTAAGGAGATGAAGTAGTCACAAATGCAAAATTTAGATGCTCAATTGTAAATATGGTGTCATCATAATAAATAAATGCACTTAATTAGGCACCCAACTAGAACTGAGAATCATTCTATTAACTCAACATAATATATATATATATATATATTACAAAATTCACAGTTTTTTTCTCTCTTTCTTATGTTGACATTTCATCGCCAGTGACTACTCAAATTCTGTCACTTCACCTTGCTTCTTTCACCCTCTCTAATTTTCTACATGTATAATTTTTTAACTCCTCCCCCAAGCAACATTTTTCCCTCGGTCATGGTATGTCCTTTCAAACGATTTTCTTAATCCATCCATGACTCGAAGACAACTTCTATATTGTACTTTTTACTTTTTCAAAATAGAGCTTAAGGTTTTGGCGGATTTCAAAACAAGACAAAATTAGAACAATATTTCTAAATTCGCCTTAAGTTTTTCAAACACATTTCGATTGAAGACATCCGGCTAAATTGGGCACCCGCCAACCATTTTCCCCTCATTTTTCAAAATCCCGAAAATAACCTTAGGCCTGTAGGTTGAAAAAAAAAAAGAGAGGAGAGGTCAGCATTTCTCTTTTCTCCTTCTTTCCACCTCCATCATTCATCCACCCTCCACAGCTCTTTGTTACGTTTAGCGAGCATCTGCGATTGCAAACAACCACAAGACTGCTTAAACGCCACCCTCCACAGCTCTTTGTTACGTTTAGCGAGCATCTGCGATTGCAAACAACCACAAGACTGCTTAAACGCTAAACCCTATGTGCCTCATTCCATATTTCCGTTCTTCCTTCCTTTTCTCCTTCCCTTTTCCTCTTCCTCACTCGTGGTAAACCAAACCCCAGCAAAACAAAATCATCTGCATTATTTGCTGCCCCTTACCGGTGAATGCGCCCAAGATCCCCTTGTATCTCATGACATCTAGATTATTAGTCTCTCTCTACCTCCCCTTTCATGGTCACTATGAGACTGATGGTAATTTGAGAAAGATTTTGGGTATGATGGAGTGTATAGCCTTTTTACATGGGACGTTCTATTGGCATACAAGAAATCTCCCTCCCAACACACACATTAAATAAAGAGTGCTGCTATTGGAACACAAAAAATTTCTTTTCTAACACAAGGATTTTTTGTTTTTTCATATTACATTTATACCCCTTTATGAAATGACTAAAGTAGCCATTCTCCAACAAAAACTCAAACCAAATTTTCTTTTCTCACACAATCTTCATTCTTCTTCCCTTCTCCCAACTCACTCTACACTTCTCACTCTCCACTTCCTCCATCTTCCTTGGGCATTCTACCTCACTTGCATTTTAATTTTTCTGGGCATTCTATCTCAATCTCCACTTCCTTCATTTTCCTTTGCAACTCATCTTTCACTCACATTCCTCCATTTGATTGTGCAATGAAGGAAGAGATGGATGAAAGCAACAATCAAATGGTGCCTTTTAATCAAAGCAGTAGTGGAAAGGTATTTTTCATTGATATTTTTTTTCATTTTTGTATATTTTGTAATTTCATCATTTCGCCTGCAACTGAGAACATCGCGATATGTACGGTATTTCAGAACCGAACATATAGCATATGTTCGGACGTACAGGACCGAACATATGACATATGTTCGGATCTATACAACCGAACATAAGCTATATGTTCGGTCGTAAAGGACCGAACATATGCTATATGTTCGGTCCTGAGATTCCGAACAGATGCTATATGTTCGGAATTAAATATCCGGACACTGATATTTAATTAATATATTATGCAGGTCTCTACGCAAGAAAGTCAGGTTGGATCGGACTTTGTCATGGATTATACCAGTGAGTTTATAACTCACGAGGTAAGACCAACATATGTAGGATTTATTATTCAAGTTACATTTACTTATTACTAAAATCGTATTTAATTTGTTTATTTATTGTAGATATTTCACAGCCGCGATTCGTTGATCAGTTGGGCTCGTGGAGTAGGAAGGAAAAATGGGTTTGTTATCGTGATAAAGGTTTCAAATGCTGCTCGGGTGGGTGTCAAAGCGAGAGTACTCCTTGCTTGCGAGAGAAATGGACAATATAAACAAGAAGAGTGCCAAAAGCGAAAGAGGATCAAACAAACTGGTTCAAAGAAATGTGGATGTCCTTTCGCACTAAAGGGTAAAAAGTTAGACTCAAATGATGATTGGATGTTGGAGGTTATATGTGGTGTGCATAACCATTCGGCAGCGGAATATTTAGAAGGGCATTCATTTGCAGGAAGATTATCAGAGGAGGAAACAAAGTTGCTGGTTGACATGTCGAAGAGCATGGTTAGACCAAAAGAAATTTTGGTTACGTTGAGACAAAGAAGTGAATTAAACGTAACCACAATGAAGACCATATACAATGCACGCTACAGATATAAAGTTAATGAGCGGGGTGGAAGAAGTCAGATGCAACAACTACTTGGTAAGTTGGCAGAGCATGATTACATAGAATGGCATAAGAATTGTGAGGATAGCGAGATTGTAACTGACTTGTTTTGGACGCACCCAAAAAGTATAGATTTGTTGCGTGCATTTCCACATGTCTTGATAATGGACTGTACTTACAAGACCAATCGTTATCGCATGCCTCTTCTGGAGATTGTTGGAGTAACATCCACAGACATGACTTTTTCAGTATGCTTTGCATACCTTCATGCTGAACGTGAAGAAAATTATGCATGGGCACTAGGTGTGTTGCGTTCTATTATTGGCGATGGTATTCTTCCTGATGTCATTGTGACGGATAGAGAATTGTCACTTATGAACGCCATTAACAGAATATTCCCTGGCGCTACTCATTTATTATGCAAATGGCACATTAATAGAAACGTATTGGCGAGATGCAAGAAGTTGTTCGAAACGAAAGAAAAATGGGACAGGTTTATTTTGAGCTGGAATATGTTGGTGTCTTCATCCACAGAAGATGAGTTTGGTGAACAACTCAGTAAGCTAAATAATGAATTCAACACGTACCCTGATGCACTCAATTACGTCAAAGGTAGTTGGTTGGATGCTTACAAAGAGAGATTTGTCTCCGCATGGACGGACAATTGTGTCCATTTTGGGAATACTACCTCGAACAGGTAATTTTTAAAAAAATTACTTGTTTTGATTTATGCTTATTAATTAATAACACTAACCTCTTAATAATCCAATGCAGGGCCGAGAGTTCACATGCACAACTCAAAAGACAGCTTGGTTCAAGTCAAGGAAATTTTGAAGCAGTTTGGTCTAAAATTCATAATTTGCTTGAGTTGCAGCATACCAATATCAAAGCATCATTTGAGAAAAGTAAGACAGTTGTGCAACATAATTTCAAGCCGGCAGAATACAAAGATCTTCGTGGTAATGTTTCTAAAAATGCACTTGATAAAATTTTAACAGAAACCAAGAGAGCTGCAGTAGTTGGAATTGACGCCAGTGCGTGTGGTTGTGTTATTCGACGCACACATGGATTACCCTGTGCGCATGAGATTGCAGAATATATCAGTCAAGGGCGGCCTATTCCTCTTAGCTGTGTACATGAGCATTGGAAGAAGCTTGATATGTTGCCAACTACTTCGTCGATGACGAGTTCTTCTATGAGTTTGGATTTGAAGGCAGATTTGGAGTTACTTGAAAAACGGTTCAATGAGTATGATTCCACTAGAAAATTGCAACTTCTGAAGAAGATACGGGAGCTATCTATGCCAGAGAGCACTCATTTGATTGAACCCGAGGTGATTTCAAGAACAAGAGGTAGACCAAGTATGAAAGCTGACACATCAACTCGACGAGATCCAAGCGCTTTTGAATTGGTGCCGTCTGCACAGGATAGCTACTCGCCTAAATCAGTTGCAGTGAAAGATGTTAAAAAAAAAGGACAATTGGGATTCAAACCAAAGAGAAACGAGAAGATAAGGGCGATTCGTACAAGGTCAAAGAACATCAGTAATTATGTGGACTCATTTCCCGTGGGGTTGAGACCTTACATTAAGGTTGTAAAGGATGTTGCAGCTGATGGGAATTGTGGATTCAGAGCAATCGCTGGATTGTTAGGCCTACCCGAGGATGAATGGAGACAAGTCAGAAGAGATTTATTACAAGAGCTGCTTGCACATGTAGACCACTACAGACAATTATATGGAGTGGAGGAAAGAGTTGAAGAATTGGTTGAAACATTATCATGCATGGATGACAACCCATTGATAGACTATTGGATGACTATGCCTGACATGGGACATCTCATAGCATCACGTTATAATTTGGTGTTATATCATTTGAGCAGAGAACAATGCCTGACTTTCCTGCCTTTGCGATCTGTGCCGGTGCCAATGCCTTCTCGGACCGATAGAACAATCGGTTTTGTTAATGGGAATCATTTTGTACAACTATTTTTAATACCTGGTCATCCAATTCCGCCTATCGCAACTAAGTGGAAACAGTTCCATTATCCTTGTGCGGATGGATGGGAGACTCCATATAGGGAGCGGATTGTTCAATTCAAAGAGCTCGTAACTCCAGACGTATCAATAGCAGAGACAATTGATTTGGATTGAATGTATTTGGACACAATTCCTTTATGTCTCTGTATCAGAATGTTCTTTTAATCAGTTAATGAAGTTGATGATTGTGGTTTTATTATTTCTGTAGTTGATGAATGTGTCTTTAAAATCAGCTTTTTTTATGTTGAATGTGGTTGAGGCCGTTCTTATTAATTGATATGCAGACTTATTAAAAGAAGTTAAATTCGTAACTGAAATACCGTTCGGACACTCAGAGCCGAACATAACCATATTGTTCGGTTCTGAGTTACCGAACATCATGCATATGTTCGGCACTGAAGTTCCGAACATCATGCATATGTTCGGCACTGAGTGTCCGAACAAAAATGTTTTGTTCGGACCTGTGTATCCGAACGGTTGTTCTGTTACCCTACTTTGACAGTATATAATGCAAATTCAAATTACTTAAGAACATTGTCTTAAAATAACCATCTATACAAAATCAAGCACTATCCAAAGTAATTGAAGATAACATCTATATTCAAATTACTTAAGAACATTGTCTTAAAATAACCATCTTAGTACTTGAAAAAAATATATAACAATGTTTTTTTGTTTTTCATCAATTATAACAAAAAGTTACATTTCTTCAACTGTCCCTTCCTCTCCTAGTCCTAGTGCGACTGTAAGTTTGTGAACTCATGTGGGGATGTCGAAAGGTTCGTTGAGCATCCTCAATTGAAAGTCCCCGTAACACATGTGCCACCTGATTCACATGGGTATATAATCCCCGCGGGTCTTCAACCCAATGGTCTTCACCTCTTCCGGTAACCTCATCAAGTATGATCAGTGCATCCGAATTACGCTGTTGATAGTCAATCATACCGCTACCACTTGGCTCATTTTCTTCGGGACGGGGCGCGAAATTAGAATGTAAGTTTGGGTGTTGTAGTATCCTCCACGATACTCGTGCATACCAATCCATATACCCGGGAACACAATCTGAAGGACGCCTAACTGGTTGACTGCGATTCAATGCAGATAGTAGGTGATTAGGCCATCCTTCCCAAACTTGATTGATATATTGATATGCGATTTGATAGTCACGGGCAGTAGGACCTCGCGTAGCACGAATAGGGGCTAATGGCGGTGGAGGAATCGTCTGAACTCTCCCAAACTGTCTGAGCACCCTATCTGGGTGATAAGGCTCAACAACATCCATACATTTGATGCACCCACAGTAGTATGCAACTTCATTGAAAGGATGATATTGTCTAACATCACGATATGGGTCCCAAGTCACCTGAAAGTAGTTAGTCAAATCGTAAGATATGAAAGTATATAATAGAAAATAAAAAGAAACATCAAGTTACACTATTTAAAAGAAACATCAAGTTACACTATTTAAAAGAAACATCAAGTTAATTACCTGATCAGCACTCATGACGTCAATTCTCTCTCGTATGCTTTGTAAAGGAGCAGACTCTCTACGAGGGAACCAACGATGGACCCGGGGCTGAATGGCTTGATAGAGTAAGTTTGGAGTCGGAGCCAAACTTTCGAAGTGTTCGTACACCCAAGCTTCTAGTAGAGTCAAATAGCCGGCTATTTGTTTCACTTCATGCCTGCTTGCTAACCCCAACTGCCTGTATAAGTAAGCTAGTGCAGCAGCACCCCATGCATATGAACGTATGGCCTCTACATCCACGAGTTTTGTAAGGAAGATGATCGGCACCCGTGTGCCACTCTTGTCAGTAAACAAGGTACAACCCAATAAGTACAAAAGGTATGCTCTTACTGCAGAGTCTATCATCTCGTCCCCATCACCGTCAGTCAAACTGGAAAACCTTTCCCGTAACCACTCCAATCTAACTGATTGGCCCCGCACTTGTATCAACTCATCATGTGCTTCTACCGGTTCTACTCCTAGTGCATCAACAAGGAGTGCTTGAGCTTCTTCATATGACATTCTTTCATTATAAGAAACCGTCCGCCCAATCACTGGGATGCCTAGGATAGATGCAACATCATCTAAGGTGATTGTCATCTCACCAAAAGGCATATGAAAGGTGTTCGTCTCAGGTTGCCACCTTTCCACAAAACCAGATATAGTAATCTTATTGACGGATCGGTAAGATGCATTTACTAAAGTAGCCAATCCAGACCTCGAGACTAAATCTCTAACCCTGTCAGACTCATTCAGTTCCCACAAAGGCACTTTCTGCCCATGACTTAGACATTTTAGTGGGCCTCGATCCTGCATTCAACCATTAATATATAATTTAATAAATTAACAAATAAATAAAAACTTTCATATCAAACAAGTGAAACACACCTCTCCAATCCAAATATACCCAGCTGTATGTGTATCAAAGCTGGTCAATAAGGACCTATCTTGTGGCCCCGGGGCTTGTTGATCTTCCATATCTTCTTCTTGTTCTTCCTCTTCCTCAGATATTTCTGGGTCTTCCACAACATCTTCTATTATCTGACGTCGCTTCCTATTTGAAGCAGTAGGTCGCACTCGAGAAGAGCTTGGCCGGTCCATTTCTAAAATACGAAAGAAACAAATTTTATTTGACTGTTAGATATGTTCGGACCTGAGTGTCCGAAACATATTACTTTTGTTCGGACCTGATTGTCCGAACAAAAGTAATATGTTCGGACACTCAGTTCCGAACAAAACTAATTTGTTCGGACTTTAGTGTCCGAACATCTGCAACCCGTTCGGTCAACCAGAGCCGAACAGTCGCGATTTCTGAACCTAAAACCGCAACTATGGATGATGAAATGTAACCCTTAACTATTAGAAAACAGTAACATTGTCTGTCAAAACTTACATTGAGTTAAAATCTATCCTAATAACAAGTTTTAATGGAAAAATAAGTAATCTAAGATGGAAAAGAATGGTAAAGAATAGATAGGGAAGAAGAAGAAATGGTAATGTTGGAAGTATCCATTTACCTTTGGAAGAGAAGGATGTCTAGAGGAATAGGAACGCCGGTGGCACGCCGGAGAATCGCCGGAGAATGATGATCCAGTAGGTGGAGAGGAAGTGGCTTTTGGTTTGTGTCTGGGAAGAAGAAGAAGAATATGTGTGTGGGAAGAAAAAAAGAGAGAAATGAATATAAGGGCAGTTTAGGAACTTTTGATGTGTGTGGAAAGAAATACATTCATTTTTAAATTTTAGTAATGTGTGTGGAGAGAAATTGTGTTAGAAAAGAAATTTTTTGTGTTCCAATAGCACCACTCTAAAAAAATAAAAAAAAACTATGAAATTACATTTTTGCCCACCCTCTTCCTTTCTCTCCCCCACCATCCCTTCACCTCCGGCTCCGGCCCGGACTGCCGACGGATCTCTCCTCCCCTTCTCTCTCTCTCTCTCTCTCGGGTTTGGCTCAAACGGTCCAATGGGCCTTATTGGGTTTTATTCTTGAGGCCCACTTGATTAGGGCTTATTGTGTCTCTAAAGGTTTTCTTTGTATGACGGGAGAAGCAAAAGAAAACAAGAGAGACGGTGAAAGTGAGAAAGAGATGGACACTGAGAGAGAACCATCTCTTGTAATTGATCTCCTATAGTGAATCAAAATTCATCTCCTCCCTGTGGATGAAGGCAAGATCGTCGAACCATGTATCTCTTGTTTGTGTGGACTGCTTGTGTGGTGATAGTGTGTGTGTTTGCCCTAGTTAATTTTCATTTCAATTGGTATTAGATCGAGGCTAGGGTTTTCCTAGGATAGGGTTGCACGCAAATCAAGGCAGGAGGAGATTGGAGTTGATCTCATTGGTGGGGCACACAGTTCAGACTTCTTGTTGGTTTGCTCCGAGATATGTAGAAACAAAGTTTTCGATTCACGGTTCCAGTAGCAGAAGACCCCAGGTTTTAATTTTGCCGTCGCCTGAGAAGTCACAGAGTCCAGAGTTTTTGCCCTGCACAGCTTGAGAAACCACGAGTTTCAGAAGTTCTGCACATGATCAGGGCCGGTTCTGAATTTTTCAGGGCCCAGGGCAAGAGTAAAAATTAGGCATATATATATATACTTGGTGATGGCCTCATTCATTTTTCAACCAATATCTAACATGTTAAAATTAACTAAAAATTTAACATTCAAAGCATATAAATTCAAACTTCAATATATAAACATTCAAAATAAAATGCTATAATGTATAAACAAGACAAATACTTGTAAGTTATAACAATTCAATAGTTCTTTTACAAGATAAATACTTGTAATTTGCAAAATGTTCAGATGATTAAATGGATTAAAGGTCCAAATATTGATTATGGGGCCCACAAAAGCTCAAAAAAATAAATCCAAGGCTATAAGGTTTCATAAACTTTTTGTTTTAGTTCCAAATCAAGAGTAATATTGTTGCATTCAGGGTGGGCCAGGGACTTTTATAACAAAGCTAAATGCTAACTGGCCATTAAAATTTTAAGTAGGCCCAATCATGATAAATCAAAATCAGTTAATTTTGCATATAACATTACACATTTTTCAGTGGGCCTTATTATGAAAAAATATAATTGTGTTGGACAGGGAATTGTGTAATAGTAAACTGAGCATCACATTTTTTCAGTGGGCCTAATTATGAAAATTAAAATTGAGGATACTCATCTAATAATTTTAATATTAATTTTATTTTTTCAGTGAATCTTGTCAATCTCGTTTTTGGGCCCCCCTGAAAAAAGGGCCGGGGCGAGCGCACTTCCGGCCCCCCCTCAGGGCCGGCCCTGCACATGATCCACTGCACGCTGCGGCCATTGCCGAAACAAGAGAAGATAGTCCAGATCCAGACTGCATTCATTGTCGTCTGTCGTTCTTCGCCAGTTGGGCCACCATGCCACACCGCACATCGCTGGAGATCGAGAAAACAGAGCTACCAAGCATTGCGATTCAGTTCTATTGCTGAACAGAATGCAGGAAGATCGAAGAAGAAAAAGAACCCTATTCAGGGCTGGTTTCATTCCAGGTCAGGCCAAGTACAGGTACGGGTCTGATCCGACCCGACCCAATTTGGAAGCCCAGTTCTGCAGTAACCAGCAGCTTGCAGGGCTGATGTCAGCAGATGCCAGCAGTAAAGTCAAACCAGCAGTTTGACCAGAATAAACAGTCAGAATTCGGTCACAGTTTTCGAGGCCATCCGACTCCGATTCGTGCTCAGTTTCTTCCTACGGCCTCGTGTGAACGAGATCTACAAAGTTAACGGAGAAGATTGATCGTTTGAAGGGTTGGAAAAGGAGCTGATTCCAGACACAATGGAAACCAAGGCTACAGCAGTAGGTATCAAACTTGAAATTCAGAAATTTGATGGAAAAATTAATTTTGGCTTGTGACAACGGAGGAGATTTAACAATTAGGGGTGTTTGGAAACAAGATATTTTGTTATATTATCTACTAGTTTAGAATGTAATCTACTAACCAAAAAAGGAGGTGTTTGGATAACTTAGAAAGTATCTTACAATATCCCACTTTCCTCCAAAAACATTCATATTACATTATTCAAGGATATGCTGTATAAAATAATCTTTAAAAAATCTTTTTAACTACAAATGGAGAGTTTGAGTAAAAACCATATGATAGATCATGAGCAACCATTAATTATAATGACCCACTATAAGTTTTAACATTTATGGGTCCCACTATTAGATTGGCCCCACAGTGCTTACAAATTTAATGTCGGTCCTATAGCCATATCACGACTACATAATCCTTGTTAATTATCAATATTAGGTGGGTCCTACAAATGTCAAGCTCGGGGTTTTCATTGTGATTACCAACAATTAGGTGGGTCCCATACTATCAAAATCAGCCGGATCCCATGATTACCAAGATTGAATTGTGTGATTGTAATTATCAGTTTGCCATCATTAAATGGGTCCCACTATTTGATAGCTCTCCTACCGTTAATATGACCAACATCAAATGGGTCCCACAATGATTTCTCATAAAAAAGCTAGATATGGTCATTTGTGATAATCACCATTAGATGTATATAGTATAGCTACCAACGTTAGGTGGACCCACCTTAATTAAACAACATTGCTTGAATCTCATGATTTATCTCATGATTTAATTAGTCTTATATTTCTTTTTCCAATAGATGGGTCCTACCATGATTATTAACACATGTGATTACTAATTAGTGAGTCGTATATTGGGTTAATTGATTATATTCTCTTCATTTCTTATTTGGTATATCATCTTGTGAGTTTTTTATAAATTGTCAAACGTTTTAAAGGTATATTAAAATCTGTGAAGGTTGCCAAACACCATAAGTGACACAATATAATAATATGACACTATTTTATTCTATGATAATGAAATCTTACAATATTTAAACTTGTTGATATTATATTATGCACTTATCCAAACACCCCCTTAATCAAAGTAGCATTGCTAGGCAAGGAAAATGAGCCTGAAAAGATAGCTAATGATGAGTAGGCAAATATTGATGAAAGAACAATGAGCTCTATTAAGCAGTATCTCTCTGATGAAGTTATGTTCAACATCATGGAAGAGAAAACTGCAAAAGACCTATGGGAAAAGCTTAAGAAGTTATACATGAGTAAGAATCTGACCAATAAGCTACATCTAAAGAAATAGTTATATGGTTGAAGACGAAGGAAGGAAGTGACTTGATGGAACACATGAACACATTCAACAAAATGATCAGTGACTTATTGAGGCTCAATGTGAAATTCGATGATGAAGACGGGTCCTTGCTACTATTGAGTTCTCTCTCTGACTCATATGAGCATTTTGTGACTACCCTGCTATATGGAAATGAGACACTCAATTTTGAGGAGGTTACTCAAGACATTATCTCCAATGCTACCAGAAGGAAACCTAGTAAAGGTGATTCACATGCAGAGGGACTTGTAGCAAGGGAAGGCTCGCATAACCATGGCAGGTCCAAGGACAGGTGTAGGTCAAGAATAAACAGGAAGAAAGGACACTGGTAGAAAGATTGTCGGCATTACAAGGCGAGTAAAGATGGGAAGAACAGAGTTGGGGACAAATCAGAAAGCAATGACTCTGCCACCGTTGCATCAGAAAAGGAAGTGAAGCTCCTATCGGTCTCGCAAGGTTATCATCTATCTAATGTATGGATTTTTATATTCCGGTTTTTCATATCATGTGTCCCAATCGTGATTGGTTTGATATTCATGAGCCATGTGATGGTGGTAGTGTTCTAATGGTAATGATGCCGCATGTAAAACCATTGGAATGTGAAACATAAAAATCAGAATGACAAATAGAGTTATTAGAACCTTGGGTAGTGTGAGACATGTTCCCGCACTCAAGAAGAATTTGATATCTTTAGATACACTTGAATCCATGTTCATTCAATGCAAAGGATAGCGTGCTTAAAGTGAGTAAAGGTGCTCTGATATTAATGAAAGGAACCAGAGTGGGTAATAACCTTTACAAACTCATAGGAAACACAGTTATGGATGAAGCAGTAGTCTCCATAGAAGACAAAACCAGTGATAATAAGTCTCAGTTGTGGCATATACGGTTAGGGCATATGACTGAGAAGGCATGTTCGAACTTCACAAAAGAAAGTTATTGAATGGTGTAAAAATATGCAAGCTGGATTTTTGCAAGTTCTGTGCTTATGGTAAGCAGACGAAAGTGTATTTCAAATTTGCAAGCAATGATTGTAGAAGCAAATGCATTCTTGATTATATTCACTCAAATGTGTGGGGACCATCCCCAGTTGAGTCAAAAGGTGGAGCATCCTACTTTGTGACCTTTATTGATGACTTTTCAAGGAAGGTTTGGGTCTACTTCATGAAACATAAACATGAGGTCTTTGTTAAGTTCAAAGAGTGGAAGGCAAAAGTTGAAAACCAAACAGGTAGAAAAGTCAAGTATCTGAGATCAGATAATGGAGGTGAATACAGAAGTCGCAATTTTCTACAATTTTGCAGGAATGAAGGTATAACAAGACACTTCATAGTTCCTAAAACTCCTCAACAAAACGGAGTTGCATAAAGGATAAACAAGACTCTCTTGGAGAGAGCCGGGAGCATGAGACTTCATGCAAATTTGCCTAAAAGCATTTGGGCAGAAGTGGTTAATCATGCATGTTATGTGGTTAATTGATCACCATTAGTAGCCTTAAACGGGAAAGTTGCAAAAGAAGTATGGATAGATAAGGAAGTCAATTATTCCACACTCGATGTATTCGGATGTCCAGCATACGCACACATTCCCAATGATGAGAGATCCAAGCTAGATTCCAAGTCACTCAAAGGCATATTCCTCGGGTTTGAGAAGGGAGTGAAATGGTATAAGCTATGGGATCCAGTAAACAGGAAAAAGATCATCAACAGAGATGTAGTGTTTGATGAGAAGTCTATCCTGAACAAGAAACATGATGGTGAAATCAAAGAGCACAGTGCTGAAAAGACAGTTGTTGAAATAATTCATCTTACAGACAATAAAGGCAAGAAACCAATACAGAGTCAAACAGAGACCAGTACATCTGGTGGACAGGAAGAAGTTGAGGTTTAGTAAGAACCCACAAGTCTAGCATAGGGAAGAGCAAAGAGAAACACTAAGCCACCTCAAAAGTATGAATGGGATGGTGATCCAACCACATTCCAAGAAGCTATGAAAAGCAGTGAAAGGGAAGGTTGGATGGGTGCTATGATGGATGAGATGGAATCTCTCAAAAAGAACTTCGTCTAGGAGTTAATTCCAAAACCCAAAGACATGAAATCGGTTGGCTACAAATGGGTGTTTTGAAAAAAGAAAGTACTACATGAAAATAAGACACCAAGGTTTGAGGCACGTCTAGTAGCAAAGGGATACTCATAGAAAGAAGGGGTTGACTATGATGAGATATTTTCCTCAGTTGTGAAGCACATATCTATCAGGATGTTATTGGCATCAGTAGCACAATTTAATATGGAGCTTGAACAGTTAGATGTAAAGACAGCTTTCCTTCATGGTGAATTGGAGGAAACAATTTACATGGAGCAACCTAAAGGATTCAGAGAAGCAGGAAAAGAAGGTTATGTCTATAAATTGAAGAAATCATTGTACGGGCTGAAACAGTATCCAAGACAATGGTACAAGAGCTTCGACTCCTACATGCTGCAGATTGGCTACTATCAATGTTTCAAAGTGCATTATGACAATTCTTTTACTATGTTGCTACTTTATGTGGATGACATGCTTATTGCATGCGAAGACATGTAAAAAATAAATGAACTAAAATCTCAGTTGAGAAAGGAGTTTAACATGAAAGACATTGGGGCAGCCACAAAGATGTTGGGTATGGAAATTAGAAGGGACAGAAAGGTTGGAAAGTTGTGGTTCAATGGAGATGCCCATCAGTCACAGCCTACAGATTCTACAACTTTCCAACACATGAAGCTCTTCAATGGAGTTTTGAAGGCATTGTACTCAGTAGGAAGCCCATTAAGTGTATAAAGAACGAGATCATCAGCATCAACAGAACTGGATACCACAGCAAGGCTATCGACAAGTGCTTCATGCGTTGCAGATATTCAGAAATTGTCTGTGATCCTTTCTTGATATTTTACAACTGTGTTTTCAGTTGGGTGATGTGAGAACGAGAGAGGGAGGCAAATATACGCTCCAATGCAAGCCACTTTTCTCGAGCAGATTGAAAACCAACAACATGAGCCAAAACCGCTTCGGATAGTGTAGCATTGAGCTAACATAAGACTTGTTGATTTTGTTGAAACCAGACAGAAAATGCTGGATTGATTTCAGTAGTCGGTCTACCATTTGAATTGACTATGAACTGAGATGGACAAGGCGAAGTGCCATCTACAAAACAGAGTATGCCACTTGCTCACAGCACAGTCAAAAACTGTGATTTCCACAGAAGATAATTATGTGCATCCAATTTCACAGAGATCAAGCTACCAATGTTCGAAATCAAGAAGGTTGAATTGTGAGTGATATAGAAGATGATGCAGTCATGTTGGCAGATATGAAGCAACACAAAGCAATTCAAGCGAATTTCAAAAAGAGAACGATCTCAACAGAGTAACACAAACCAATATAGATCAATCAAGAATAGAGTGATCTGATCTATCAAAAAAAAATAGAACAATCAATTCTATCAACAGAGGCAAATTCGCTAAGAAACAACTCCAGATCTATCAAGAAATTCTCCAGATCTATCAAGAAATTGCAGAGGAAAGGAGGACTTAGCGAGAAAAGTTGAGAAATCGATGTAGCATGATCGTCTGACCTTAGTCTTCAGGCTCTGATACCACGATAGATTCGCTTTGATGAAGAATTGCAGATGATTGAAGAAGAAGAATTGTATGAGAAAAAGAAGGAAGAGAGCTAGAGAGAGAGAGAGAGAGAGAGAGAGAGAGAGAGAGAGAAGACTTGCTGAAGAAGAAACTATATTCTGTTACTTGACAATTACACAGCGGAATACATATTTATAGAGGAGGGAATCATTCCATCCTCATCTTACATTCACCAGTGTCTAACAGACTGAGTTTGTTGTGACCGACAAGTGTCACTTGTTCAGTTACAGTTGGCTGAGTTTAACTCAGTGAGAACAATAGCAGACTTCTGAGTGGACTCACGTCTAACACCATGCACTAAAATAACATATGGAGTAGGCTCTCCAGTTGATCGATCAATTGTTGGAACATGGAGTCTCTTTTGCTCTTTTTCCGTAGCGCGGGTGATTGGACCCCAAGTATAGGGTGTGATTGTAGTAATAAAATTGGAAAGACCAGGTCGATCCACAGGGAGCTTTAAAAATAAGGCTTTCCAACTTTGTCATTTGCCCTAAATAAAATCTAATTTTAGCCTAAAATCTAGAAAAGTACATTCATCATTCCTACTTTAAATTAAAATTAAATACATTTCCAAAAATAAAAATTCCTAAATCTAAAAACCTAATCTAAAATGAATCACAAGTTGCAACAAAAGAACACATAAATTAGAACATCAAGAATAAAAAGTACCAAAAATAAAACTAAGAAACTAAACTAGAAACAAAAGAAACCTAAGTAGAAAGTCAGTAATGTTAGTAATGCAATGCATGTTATGCTATCTAGTTCCAACCATAAACTTTGCAAAAATAGACATAAAATTGAATTTTGATCATAAAAATAAAGACAATAAAAAAATGTTCAAGAATTTAAATGTGTGGTTTTAACATAAATTTAAATGTGTGGAAGAACATAAATTTAAATGTGAGGAAGAACATGAATTTAAATGTGTGGAAGTGTATTCTTCTCTTTCAAAATTCTTTTCTAAGCGGGGTCATAATTTGAATCATGCTTTTAGGACCTTTGGGTCGTCAATCCAAACACCAACAAGAAAAAAAACATAAAACAAGCACCAATCACCCAAGGACAAGAAAGAAAAATCGAAAAGAGTAATAAACAATTTTACTAATATGCAAAGTCTTACATAAGATAAAAAAATAAACAATGATAATTACATATTATGATGAGAAGCCTCTTCTAGATGAAAAGGCCAAGGGTGTAGTGTGATTTCCGGCCAAATCTCCTTGAGGACTTCAATGGAGAGAAAGAGAGATGAAGAAGATGGAGTGTAGTGGTAATTCTAAAGAGAGTTGGTTTACCTTCCCATGAGAGGAAAGGGATGCTTATGCCTTCAATTTATATATTTTTGCTCTCTTTCTGTCCTTCTTTGTTCTAAGTTTGTACCATGCAATCTTCTTTGTATGGCAAGTCCCTTCCTTAGCCAACAAGTCTTCAAAGAAATAGCAAGGTGCGTGAGAATTTTTGGTGCTTTCCATGTGCAAAATTACAATCCTTAGTAGAAATTATAGTACCAATTTCCAGATGCCATATCTTCCTCGTTTTAGCTCTGATTGACAAATCTTGGGTTCAAAAGAAATCTACTCGAAAAGAGCTTTCCAACGGTGTATGGATTGCACCAATCCGACGGTTGGATTAAGAGTTATGACCATTTTAATCTTGCTGCCCCTAAAAAATCCGAGAATACTTGTGCACTTTTAGAATGTTAGTTGTGCAATGGGGTGTGTGGGACCCATGTGGACGTCCAATGGGATCTTGGGATCTTCATTTCCTTGTTTCTTGACTCCCCTGCCATCTTTGGTTTGCTTCAAATTCCTAAATAATCAAAATATCCGACTTTTCAAAATCCGGTTCACATTCTTATTTTCAAAACTTCTCAAAAATTATACCAAAACTTTGGGTGCCTTGTGTAAGTGTATACATCAAATCAAGCTTTCAAATGTTCTATGATAATGTTGTGAAAACAGAGTTCTCTTTCAAATTTTCCAACTATCCGAGATTCGGGGTAATACAAGTCTCCTCTCGAGGCTACTATGACGACTTTCGCACTACTATTTTTTTCGAAGGCCATGAGATGCATCTCATCCTTTTCTTTTTCTTTCTTTTTTTCTTCTTTAACAATAGTGTTCTTTTGAGGTGATTTTTCTTTAACACACAAGACATGAGGATCAAACCCATATCATATTTATTTCACTTATTTCAAGTTCGTGCATCCCTTATTTTTCTTTTCTTTTTTATTCTTTTTTTTTTTTTTTGAAATGGTCCCCAACAATAGACAGCCCTTTTCAATTCGCCTGAATTAATTCACTGGTCTTCATTGGCCTAACCATCCCGATGAACCAGGAGAACTTATACATCCAAAAATTCAGAAAGTCGTCCTATTTTTCTTGAAAAACTCTGAAAACGACATTTAAAGCTCTTTTTATCCAAGAATTTGAAATGATGTACACGTGTTATGTGAAAAATCAAGTTTGGTATTCTTTATATCTTTTAGAAAATGGTGAACCTTCATTTTATTTCCTTCCAAAAATATTTTGATATTCAAGATTTCTAGACATCTTCAAATCGTCAAGTTCTTTTGAAAACTATCTTTTCTAAAAATGAAAAAAAAGTTCCAAAAACCAAAATAAAAACCTTGAATTTTGAAAGATTGTCCTAAAAGTGATAAAAAGATAAAATAAATAGAAAAAAAAGAAAAAAATTGTCTAGAATTAGACAAGCGTGCTTGTTCCCACCCCCCAACCTTAGATGAACATCATCCTCGATGTTATGCATGCGTGCAAAAATTAAATATAATATGAGGAAAGTAAATGACAGGAGGGTAAAGGGGAAGAAATCACCTGAAGATGTAGCTTTTTCGATCTCTGTCCATGGTGAGACAAAACAAAGAAAACAAAAGGGAAAGAAGCTACTCTACTAACAGGAAAAAAAAGCCTCTACAATAAAAAGAAAGAAAAAATCCTACACTACTTGATCCGAAACCATGAATCCACCTAGATCCCAGATGAAAATTTCCTCCACACAAATCACAAGAAGCACAGAAAGAGATGTTACCATGGGAACGTGAAGCACATTGAATATAAGGACGGCATGATGTTTGTTGTAAATATGTGGAAAAAGGACCACCATGAAAAATGATTCCTCCTCCCTTAAAAATGGGTCTTTGAATGGAAGGTGATCAGTCCTTAAAAATGCACATTTTCATGGTTATTTTTGATAAGTTTAAGGACTTATCAAGCCAAGAGAGCCTCATTTTGTGTCATATCATGATTTTATGCATTTTTTATCCGTTGTAGTACATTCATGCATAATTTGTTAAAAACCCATCATTTTTGCATCAAATCATGAAACCTACCATTTTGAATTTTATTTTTGGAAAGATTTTTTCAAACGTGTTTTTCTCATGAAATTAATTAATCATCAGGTGCATTCATTCATCATTTCATGAGAGATGGGCCCGCAGTCATGCAATTGTGAATTAACAGTAAATTTGTCTTTTCACATGAAATTCATTTTTTTGGCTTGCAGGAAATGAAAAGGGTCCCACACATGCACATGTGTAGGTCACAAATGTGGGGCGTCCAAGAGGGGGGGTCCACTTTCTTTGTACAAAATCCCAAGTTTGTTTTGAAGATAATTCAAGATAATAAAAGAAATTCCATGAATGGCCAAATCAAGAAAGAAGATTTCCAAAGAGATAAAAGTGGAAAGAATCTACACATATTGGGCATTCAATTTTCTCTTGATTCCAACTTAGAGTTTACCACCTCATGTATCTCTCATAAATGTCAAGTCAAAGGAACATTTGCTAAAGAAAGAAATATGACCAGTGCATGAAGATAGAATGGAGAAAAGAAAGGAGAAGACTTACTAAGTGAAGAAGATTCTTGCAACAAAGTAGGGACTAGGGAAAAAGAATAGAGCAGCCCAAACCATATTTAAAGAAGCCCTTGGACGTCCACGCCCTTTCATGAAAGAAAAAGCACCCTCCCTAGTAAAATTCCTCCACCATTCTACCCATTTCCTTTCTCTACCATAGCTCATCTCTCTTCAAGAAGGCTTGTCCCAACTTGATGCTTCAACTCGAGAGGTTCCTTTCATCCTAGTATGTAATGTTTTTGAAATTTTAATTCTCCATCTTTTATGTAAAAATATTGCATATTAGTAAAAGTGTGATTTTTTTTATTCTTTTTCTTATGTTATTAATGCTTGAATTGTGTTTCCTTTGTTGTTGTTCTTGGATTGACAACCCAAGATCCTAAGGGCATGAAATGAGTAATTATGAACCCGGTTTGAGAATAAAAAAAGAGCATACTTATCACACATTTATTTTTATTGCAACTCCAACACATCTACATTTATTGAAAAATCCACACATTTAATTTCTTGTTAATGCCACACATTTAATTTTATGCAATCCACACATTTATTTATTTTTGCACTACACATTTAAATTCAAGCACTTGTTGTTTTCTTTTCTTCTTATGCTTATTATATGTTTATGTGAATTTTTTTTATGCATAGTTTATGGTTGGAATTAATTAGCATTGCATGCATTTTCATATTGGTGGAGTTTAGATATGTTTAAGTTGCTGGAATTAGAGTTTTAAATTGAATAAGCAAGAAAATTCATAGATTTGAGTCAATAGTTTCGGCCAAATATTTTTTGAAAATTCGGATCCCAACATAAAGTGCACAATTCAACACATTGTTGTAGGAATTTCATGACAGATTTTTGTGTGAAAAGCTTGCGATTAGAAACCTGATCAAAATACATTATTTTTCGATGAGACTTGGGGAAATTAGAGTTTGATCAGTGTACTTTCAAACCCCAGAATTTCAAGCAAAAATAAATTTGAAAAGATGGTGAACCAATGGCTCAAACATGGCTAGTCGGACCCACCTGTGTGCAGAATTTCTGCACAGTTTCTGTTTTTAAGTCATGTTCATAAACTCATATCTCATTCGTTTTAAATCATTTTCACTTCCGTTTTTTTTTTTTTTTTTTGATTCATGCATCATTGTAGTTCAAAACCCATCCATTAAACTCAGTTTTAGGTTGCATTAGATTAGGAAAAAATCATGCATAAAAACAGCCCTGCATACTAGTTTTCCAGACTTAGAATTTTCTAACATCTCATGGCATACATTGCATTACTAACTTCCTAACTTTAGGATTAGTTTCTAATTTTGAGTTTTTGATTATTTAGATAATTTTCAGAAATAAAAGATCTTTCTTATTTTTGTTAATTGAACATTTTAACTTAGGAAGTTTCTTAATATTTGGAAATTCTAACGTAAGGTATGATTGACTTAATGCTTTCTAAAATTGTTATGATTTGAAAATCTTTATTTATTTGGAAAGTCCTTAACTTTAAAGAGTTGATTAATTCAGTTCACGAACTTAGGTAATATACTAACCCTAATTGCCTAACCTAGTTTCTAATTTAGAAAACTAATTTAGTAATGTTTTCATGCTAATTTTAGAAAGTATGTTATTTTATTTTTTTGATTGATTTCATTTGTTACCAATCTTTGTTGAGCATGTTTTGATTAATTTGGTTTCTAACTTAGGTTTATTTTATTTCTAATTTAGCTTCTTAGTTTTATTTTTGGTGAGTTTTATTTTTGGCTTGTTTTTAATTTGATGTTCTAATTTGTGTGTTCTTTTGTAGCAACTTGTGATTCATTTTAGATTTAGGAAAAAAAAAATTTTAATGTATTTAATTTTAATTTAAAGTATGAATGATGAATGTACTTTTCTAAAATTTAGGCTAAAATTAGATTTTATTTAGGGCAGGTGAAAAAGTTGGAAAGCCTTATTTTTAAAAGCTCCCCGTGGATCGACCTGGTCTCACCAGTTTTATTACTACAATCGCACCCTACACTTGGGGTCCGATCAGAAGGAGAGGAGGACGCAATGAACAACTGGGTGGCCCCATGTCCTCCCATGCCACAAATTATTTTGAATTAATTTCCACAATGTCCTTAGGCACGGGCTCAAATGATTCCAAAGTTTTAGACTCGAAGGTCTGAATGGGTCCACACTCCTTTAATTCCAAAAGTTTCTCTGATTTACATTGAGGGCCAAGAAATGCGATGGGAATTTCTCTTATGATCGGATCATCAGATTTCATGAAGAATTTAGTACATGATTCCAAGGATTCCACATTGTCCGAATCTGGAATCTGAAAAATGGGGTCATCCTCCAAATAGTAATCTTGCATTTGGGGCTCATTGGGTGCATTCACGGTTCCATCAATCATTGGAAAATCAATTTCTAGGAAAACCGCTATGCCAAAATCACCAGAAGAATTGGACCCAACGTAAGGATCAACATAGAAGGGCACAATATCTTCTTCGAAGGGGCCCACATTCTCCTTCGGATCAGACAAGTGAGGGTCAAGAGAATTTGGCTCAAAGGGTTCATAATCTGATTCATGTAGCGCACCATCATCCATATCCACAGGTGCATCCTTGGATACCCTCTGCGTATTTGCGCAATCCATATCCTTCGGATTTTCAATGAGTGATGGATCATCATGTTGAAATTCATTCTCACTGCCAAGGGTGTCATTTACTTCTTTCATTTGAAGTGCAGTTTGACTAATTGAAGTCATTAGTCTTTCCATGAATTGTGCATTGTTCTGAATGGATTGCATGGTGTTTTGCGTGAAGTGATGAATCTGGCTAAAGTGTCTTCCAAGGATCCCTCTGGGGTGTGGGTGGGTGGGTGTGGGTGTGTGTTGGGGTTGGGGGGGGGGTTCATATGATCATTTAGGTGGTGGGGAGTCATTATCTGTATATGAACAAGGGAAAGAATGGGGTGCATATGAATATCCTGTGAGGGGTAATCATACAACCCACCCGGAGTAAATTCTTAGAGATAAAAATTTCCCATATCGAACCCATCTTGCCATTTGTCAGGAGCCTCATTGTCCAGGCTACTCATGTTACTCACTTCATCGTGGCAAGGCCATTGATTTGCATTTGATTCTGCCAGCTGCCATTGAATTCCCACATCCATATTTAAAGGAGCGAATGAGTGTGTGGGGTGTGAGTAATCTTGTGGGACCCTTGTTCGTTGATCATCTTTCATTATCATTCCATTGATACCCTCCATGCACTCCTCATTGTAATCATGACCTTAGTGATTGGCCCACTTCCGTCCATATGTGGTACCTCTTTCCAACAAACAAATTATTTGATGTACATTTGCGTCCCAATCTTGTTTGTGCAACTCCCTTAGGGATTTGTCGTCGGAGTTGCTTTGATAAAATCCCCACTTATTCGTATATGAGTTAATGTAAGTTGACAGGTACGTATCTGTGGGGTGTAGGTACTCACGCCAGGACTTCTTTGGACTACCACTATTGATTTTACCCTCATTGGTTTGTCCAGAATTTGGTTTCCTCATGTTTGTGGATTTCCATAGGTCCATTTTTTGGAATCACTTCATCTTGATTTTCTTCCTCTTTTTGTTTTGTTTTTTTTTTTTTTAATGACAAAGGAAAGGGAATTAGCCTATACAAGCAGCAACTAAGTTAATTCCTAAAGTTGAAAAGTTTTTCTAAGTTCACCAACCCGGCCCTATGAAACCAGCTTGGCCAGTTCAGCCCCCAGGTAAGGGTAGGATCATGAACGGACCCGTTTGAAGGACCCCTTGCCTCGAATAGTCTGGCTATCTCCACACTCTGGATAAGGCTTTGCTTCGGCACCGAGATGATCAAGGACATCGATTAGGTCACTTTGGTTCACTTTCTTCTAAAAAGATTTAAAACAAGTTGAGAAAAATAAAGTGACTGTGCAAATTTTTAGAAGTTTTCGAAAAAACTCAATGATGTCCTTTCTAATTAGCAATCCATGCACTCTCTTAATCCAGTTTAGGGCGGTCTAACATTCCATGCATGCACCTCCTATTTCTAGAAACATGCCAAAAATAACACACCCATAAAGCAATGTAAATAAGAAAAGTTAGAGAAGTTACCTTATATGGCACTCCCTGGCAAGGGCGCCAAAAACTTGATCGGACCCCAAGTGTAGAGTGCGATTCTAGTAATAAAACTGGTAAGACCAGATCGAACACAGGGAGATTTAAAAATAAGGCTTTCCAACTTTGTCATCTGCCCTAAATAAAATCTAATTTTAGCCTAAAATCTAGAAAAGTACATTCATCATTCATACTTTAAATTAAAATTAAATATATTTTCAAAAATAAAAATTTCTAAATCTAAAAACCTAATCTAAAATTAATCACAAGTTGCTACAAAAGAACACATAAATTAGAACATCAAGAATAAAAAGTACCAAAAAAAAAAAAACTAAGAAACTAAACTAGAAACAAAAGAAACCTAAGTTAGAAAGTCAGTAATGTTAGTAATGCAATGCATGCTATGCTATCTAGTTCCAACCATAAACTTTGCAAAAATAGACATAAAATTGAATTTTGATCATAAAAATAAAGACAATAAACAAAAGTTCAAGAATTTAAATGTATGGTGAAAACAAGAATTTAAATGTGTGGTTTTAACATAAATTTAAATGTGTGGAAGAACATAAATTTAAATGTGTGGAAGTGTATTCTTCTCTTTCAAAATTCTTTTCTAAGCGGGGTCATAATTTGAATCATGCTCTTATGGCCTTTGGGTCGTCAATCCAAACACCAACAAGAAAAGAAGCATAAAACAAGCACCAATCACCTAAGGACAAGAAAGAAAAATCGAAAAGAGTAAGAAACAATTTTACTAATATGCAAAGTCTTACATAAGATAAAAAAAAATAAACAATGACAATGACATATTATGATGAGAAGCCTCTTCTAGACGAAAAGGCCAAGGGTGCAGTGTGATTTCCAGCCAAATCTCCTTGAGGACTTCAATGGAGAGGAAGAGAGATGTAGAAGATGGAGTGTAGTGGTAATTCTAAAGAGAGCTGGTATATCTTCTTACGAGAGGAGAGGGATGCTTATGCCTTCAATTTATAAATTTTTGCTCTCTTTCTTTCCTTCTTTGTTCCAAGTTTGTAGCATGCAATCTTTTTTGTATGGAAAGACCCTTCATTGGCCAACAAGTCTTCAAAGAAATAGGAAGGTGAGTGAGAGATTTTTGGTGCTTTCCATATGCACAATTACAATCCCGAGTAGAAATTATAGCACTGACTTTTAGAGGCCATATCTTCCTTGTTTTAGCTCCGATTGACACAATCTTAGGTTTAAAAGATATCTACACGAAAAGATGTTTCCAACGGTATATGGATTGCACCAATCCGACGGTTGGATTAAGAGTTATGGCCATTTTAATCTTGATGCCCCTGAAAAATCCGAGAATACTTGTGCAAATATAGAATTTTAGTTGTGCAATGGGGTGTGTGGGACCCATGTGGATGTCCAAAGGGATCTTGGAATCTTCCTTTCCTTGTTTCTTGACTCCCCTTCCATCTTTGGTTTGCTTTAAAGCTTGTTTGATTGACTAGTCAACTCTTATATCACACTTTCCTTTCTTGAATTTCTTTCTTGATTTTTGAGATTTCAAACTTAGTAAGAATTGGATCTTACCAAATCTGAAGTTTCCTTTCTTGATCTTGAAATCACAAATCTAGCTTTCCATTGTTGACTTTTCAAACTCTCCAAAATACCAAGATATGTGGGTCCACCATGAAAGATGTCCTACCATTGATCTCTCTCAAATTTCACCAATGTGGATCTCATTCTTGATTTCTCCTACACATATTAAAACAAATGGATTCAAGAATAATTCTATGTAAGGAATTTAAATGGACGATGCATGGGACCCTACTTGATGCACCCAAAATAACCGACTTTCCAAAAATGGCGGGTTTCATGAATTTATGCAAAAAGTATGATTTTTTAGCAAATTACGCATGAATGCACTACAATGGACCCTAAATGCATAAAAACATGATTTGACACTAAATAAATCTCTTTAATATCAATAAGCCCTTAAAATGATCCAAAATGTGTATGAAAATGTGCACTTTTCAAGACGCTTGGCCTTTCCAGATGAACTAAAACTAAATGCCTGTCAAAGAAAATAAATGATAATACTTTAGCATATATTAAGAGCCTACACCACATGAAGAAACTCAACTCATCCAATGCAAAAAAAGTAAGTCAGATAGTGTCAATGCGAAGACTTGATAGTCATGTTTTTTTAAATAATTCTAAAAATATTAAAATTTTATCAAATACTTATAAAATATTAATTATTCAAAATCAAATCTACCTACCTAATGGTTGAGAATGCAAACAACTTATTAAGATGAGATGACTCGGCGAGTCTCCCCAGTATTTGACTCAATCATTCATTTAAATAAAATGACTCGAGAAAGTCAAGAGTCTAACTCGAGGAGTTTTCCAAGCCTGATTACATGCAAGCAGACATGGCTTAAGCATGGTAACTTGCCAACTTAAGAGTTCATTTCTACTATAATCATATGGAGATTTTATTACAATTCGACTTTTATGATTATAAACATAGAATCCTTGCGTGTTATTTTTTAATGTTCAATTGCTAACACATCGAGATATGCATACTCTCATTGTAATTGACTTTGAAATGAACTTCAGATATTTTGAGCCATCATCTCTTTTAAGAATGCTAAATCTTTAACATTATAAGTTAGGGAAGTATTCATCTGCATCCATCCCCCATCCCTCACCATGTTATGGTGAGGGACAACATAGTAGGATTGAATTTATAACACATCCGAACCATCCACACACATGAAGCCCCGTTAAGTACAATAGACCCATTGAATTTTCACCTAACCAAATGGATTGGACCGTTGGATCGAGGATCAAATTTTTTCTTTTAATATAAAGTCATTAAATTTGTGGGACACGGATGAAGGGGTTAGAGGCATGGGATTGACCCCATCCAAGATGTCTCTTCCCATCCCCCACAAGTCCCATGATCAGTGGGTCCCTAGGTGGACCCCATTAAGTTTGTCCTTCACCATATGGTGAGGGAAGGATGCACAGGAATATCACCCTATAAGTTATACTTCCATTTAACCATAACATATATTTTTATAGTAAATCAACAAAGCCTCTGATACTAAAAAAAAAAAATCTGTCACCTCTCCATGTTTTTCAAAATTATGATCTATTACCATGGGATCAGATATTAATTATCTCCTAGCCTTTAGGGATGGGGTCTCTAATGGGTCCCAGCCCTCTTGTATGGGTAAAAATTAAAAGGGTCTAGGTGACTCAATTAGAATCTCATAGAACTTCGGTCAACTTGTCAACTTCTGCATTTGTATTAGAGTGGAGCAAGCACTTATTTAAGAAATTCTTTATAACCTTCAAGCCTACCTTGGTTAAGTTACAATCATCCTACCTTGCATTGTTGGTATAAGGATTTATCTGATCAAATAGTTTAGATATCAAAATCTGAAGGTACAAGAAAACTACTAATTAAAGAAGATATGATCATAGTTTGACCATATCATTTTCTCTGATGTGGTTATGATTGATTTTAATTTTAAAAGGCACAATTGTGTTTGGATCACTTGGGTGGCCTCGTTTTATTTTCATCATTAAGATGGTGGCCATACCATGATTGATTTCAACTTTTGGTCGGGCCTCACCCAAACTGGTATTTTAGAAAAGAAAAACATATAAAGATTTTTTTTTATTTTTTAAAAAGTTTGAATTTCTTTCAGATGAGATTTTATACATTTTCATTAGCCTTTTGGCTCAGAGCAACTGTAAACATCTCAACACAGGATGGGTTTTTTCTCCCCTATGATTATTGATATCTTAAGTCCCTTTACAAATAAAAAAAAAATAAGTAGGATGTACACAAATTAAAACCTAACTCTAAAGAATAAAACCCTCCATTAAGGATGGTTAAATAACCCTTTATAGTGAGATGCTAAAAATGCTCAAGAATCTACAAATAAATAGAATTGAAATGCTAAAAATGTAAAATTAATCGACATCCCCAAACGTTAGCCCCATTCACATGCTCTATACCAAATGATTGTTTGGGCTAGTAATTTATTAGGTTGGCAGGAAACGAAATCTTACATGGGCAAATTTCGGTGGTTTGTTGGACTATTTGTATTAGCTGGTCCTCATGTTGCATGTATGTCCTGTATTTTTCACACAAGGTTGGAAAACCTTCTGAGTTAGACTCTTGACTCTGCCGAATCATCTTATTTTGATAAAAAAAATTGAGTCCAATTAGTAGAGATTAGATTCGGCCAAGTCACCCCATTTTAATAAGTAGTTTGCATTTTGAACTATTTGATAAATAGATCTGATTTTAAATAATTAGTTTTTATTTCTAAGTAATTAAACACGCGATTTTGAATGAGCAATTTAAAAATGCTATGATTGGAATGTAATATGGAACTTATAGTTGATCTTTTACATTTGGTATTTGGGCGAATAAATTACGTAATGTGAAATCTTTTTTTCATTTTAATCTCTTCGTTGTGGTATTTTTCTTGCATGTATAGATTTATTAGTTTGAATTGATTATCATGAGTGCATGTAAATAAAATGCTGATTTGACTTATTTTTAAATATTTTAATACTATTTATTAAAAAACAAAACTCTCTCGAGTCTCCGTGCTGATTTGGAGTGAATCAATTTTTCTGCATTAAACAAGTTGAGCTTGAATCATGAACTTTCCGACCTTGCTTTTATATAGTGGTGAAGAACTCATGTTAGGCAATTATAAATCCTCAGTATTTTATTTTTTGGGGATTTTCAAGTCTAATAAAAGTCTTCATATTTTGGGATTTATGCTTCAATACTGATTTTCTTTCATCTATACGCATCAATGAATACTGATTTTCTTTCATCTATACGCATCAATGAATACTGATATTGTATGTGAAATCCTTTATAATGAGAATTCATTATTTTACTGGGTGTAAAGAATCATCAAATCTTTTTAATATTGGGAATTTCTCAAAAAGGAAAAGAGGGTTTTGGTTGGGATGATGCTTCTGGATGGGAGGCGTGGGTGGACAGCATTTTGGGAGTCCCGCGGGATAAGAACTTTGTACTTCTGTTGAGGCGTCCCTATCCGTTGATCTTGTACCTCTTGTCTGCCATGATTCTGAGGCAATTTTTAATTGGTTTGTGGGACCGTTTTCATTTTATTGGATCGCTGATTAATCACCCTAGTCATCAATTTGAGGTCATGAAAAATGAACGGCTAAGATGATGGGATATGCAAAATGGATTATAATTTTTACTCATGTTTTAATCATAATACATGCATTTTATAGAGTGCAGTGAAAAATTAATAATAATTATAAAGTGGGTATTCCAAAGGTCTGACCCAACAAGAAGTATTCCACCGGTGACGCCTGCTGGATTTAGAGGTAGGTTTTGAATACAAGACTTTGGGAGCAAATCCATGCCTTTACGTCACTCCACCAACTCCCGGTGGGTATCTATAAAGTGCACTTGGTATAACCATGTGAGAAAATTGATGTGATAATTTATAGGTTTTTATGAACTTAAGCTCTTAGTATTGAATGCACTAATCAAAGTTCTTTAAACACCATAAAGATTTCAAAGCATCAAATTGGTAAATTTTGGTCATTGAAAACAGTAAAAAAAAAAAAGATTTGATATAGGTGAATTCTCAAGAGAGAATTGTTTTTCTCTTAAAACAAAGAATTTAATTGGTGGTAGGTCCTGAGAGGGTATCCAGTGGGACCCTATGATGCTCATCAATGGAAAAATCTTCTCTAATTATTATAGATCAATCTGGATTGAACCATCTTTTTTTCTGGCTTATGTTTTGCACATCTTTATTATTGGTAGGACCCATCAGGCAAAGGATCTATATTATTTAAGGTAGGACATATCAATCCTACCTTCATGGAAGGAATGCTTGTGACAGAATCTTTAATATTATTCTTTTTAGTCATAACGTGAGTCTTGGCTAAGCAGCTTACCTTTTCAAAAATGTGGGCTTATCTATTCTATGATTCATCCATATCACACATCTGGTGGGACACATCATTTTCAGGCAATGAAAAAATCTGCTCCATTGATCAAAACCACACATCTTCTCTCTTGTGGGTTTATGATAGTCATCACATACAGTTTCGATTGAAGTTCTTCTGCTTGAGAAAGGAATCACAGGGTGAAATGAGCACTTTCCTGAGCCTAGACTGAAACTTGGGAAATCAAAGGCATCCATTCTTCTAATATTTGATTGAGAATTTTCAGGAATCCCAAAGTGAATCACAAAACAATGGCATGTGTAAGGCAATTGGACGTGATAAGGCTTGGGGCACTGTAATTTCTCCATGAACAGATCAATGTTGAAAATCTGGGATGTAATTGGCTACCCAACTTTTAAGCAAACAAAATGGATGCTAAGAGAAATCCAATCAATCATCAGGGGATTCATACAACTCCGGTAAATGAAAATCTCGAACAAAATATCAAAAAACTAATTACATCATAGATAAGAACGCCTGGATAATTTTACACTCTTCATTCCGAGTTCTATTCCAACAAATCTCATATTATCGAAGATTTGGAAGTCCCGATTCCAGAGATTCCTAAATCTTCAATTTTTCAATTACAAGCAGACGGCACAGTATGCTCCGCCACTGACCTCTGCCTGAAAAATGTTAGCCAACAATTGCCCAAAAATATCATCAACCTTCCACTTTTCTACCGGTTCTCTTGCAGTTCATGCGTTTTCTTCTTTTCCTAATCCTTGAGTTTCCTCTTCTTCATCTGCAGAACTCCCCCGGTAAGAATTATAATGATTTGGAGTGATATCATTAGTGTACGGGAGTGAGAAAAGATGTGTGTTTTTCAAGAAAAATCTAAAATTGTTGTCAGTGCTAAATGTAAAGGAGCAAAAAATATTATTTTACCGAAAATTCTAGGTAAGCATGAGCCAAAATTGCTCTCACCAAGGTTAGTAGTGAAGTCATTTTTTGATGTTTATTGACATGCTTTGTAAGGAAACTAAAGCAGGCATACCTTTTCATTTCTAATTAACTGGAGATGTTGGACAAGTGCGTGAACTTTCCGCTCATGAGGTTCCATGACAACAGCTCGGACGGTTCTCAAGTAATGGCTTCTTCCGGCTTGGCATATTCTTTGGCTTGGAAGCAAATGGGAGAGCTGATTGTAGTGATTTTGGAATAGCAAGTGGATTGAACTTTCTTGGTTTCCGTTCAATGGGCTGAGAATTCAAATGGAAAGAAAAGGTAATTAGTCAGAATGCAAAAGACTAAAACCACCCTCCAAGTTGCACAAATTATTGGACTGGAATGCAATAACCAAAGTACATTGATCTAGATAAACAAGCAGAAGCCACCTTGCATCAAATGCTGAGAAATTATTAGACAAATTCAGCTTTAAGGGGGAAAATTGATATAATGATATGCATTATGCACTAGCCCCAACTATACGTATACTGACACAGACATCCACCATCCACCTGCCCCCAACCCCCCCTCCCCCCCTGACTCTACCCCCATAAGTGGAGGATCAGATAAGTCTCGAAAGGGACAAGAATGGACATGGATGTTTCCAAAGCAAAATGCATCACCTATTCTTGTCATTTCTCTTAATTTCACCCAGAAGTTTTTTCTCTAAATGGAGATCAGATTCACCTTATACAATGAGTCCTTATTGACTGGGATTGGAAGATTCTGTCCTCTCCGAAGCTCAGCAACAGTTTTCATGCCTTTCCAAGTCTCAGTGCGAGGTTGCAGAGCTGTAGTCAATGGGGTGTAGAAGCGAGGAACTTCAACGGGAAAACAATGTGCGAGGTTGCAGAGCTGTAGTCAATGAACGAAGGAAAACAATGTCACTCATCAGAATTTTGTCCTCGAATGTGCACCGAGCAATCCCCTCCCTTAGTTGTCCTCCCTTCCTTTTGGGTTTGTTGCCATGCTCTTCTTTAGCAGCCTGAAAACAAGAACAAAAAACCATTAACATCCACTTCAAATTAGTTTTGACAATTCATAATTTAGAAGAGCTACCAGTATCATTTATTTTTCAGACAACCATTTTCAGAAGATGGAAGGCTTCAAAAGCACGCATAAAGCATATTTCTTCATCACTTTCCAGTTTCCACACAATGAAACAACATTACAAGGGCATGTTAGCAGGTACTTGGAGAATGCTGTTGGATGAATGCTAGCCACTGGGCTAGCTTCAGATGACTAATTAAAGAAACTATTACAGGAGATGTCCGACAGGCTAAATACCTGTCTGAATCGCCTGTTATCCAACAGGCTATAAACTTCAGAATTTCTAAAGAAATATGTATAGTATGGACAAGAAAACAAATCAAGCACACAAAAATATAATGCACAAAGCGCACAAACACATACGCAGAAAAAGATGATATTTCAAACTTCTTTTACTGGTGTATTCACTAATATTTTTTCCAGCCAATCTTCACAAAGTTACGTGCTTCCAACATTGTATGAGAATCATGGATCATCTTAAAATATAAAACATTTTTAAAGTACTCCTGACAGAACTTAGTGACAAAAATAATAATAAAAAAACACAGCATTAAAACAAAAAAAAAAATATTAATAATAGTGGAGACTAAGAAAAATCAATGTTTAGCACACATACCTTCTTAACTTGCCCCCGGATTCCACTGACAGTTCGAATGGCGGCACCTTCATACCGAGCTATCTCAAGATCCAATGTAAACATGTCCTTGATAAGAGCTGTCTTTTTGAAGATCGTGCAGGGGTATCCAACTAGCTTTATCTTCTTCATTATACGTGTTGCATGGGTGAACTCTAGCACAGTTCCTGTTGCCGTAATCCGAAATCTTGCCTGAACAATCCAAGTCATTCAGCAAAATAGCAAATAGAGAAAAGAAACAACATATATTTAAGCATGGAAGATCAATTACTTAAATATATTGGGGATCTTCTACTCAAGTGATATAATGAAAGTTATAGGTCAAAATTCATGGTAAGAACAAAAGTTGACAATATATTCTTTATTCAAGAATACACCTATGATACTGCAAATAATTGAGAAAATAGTCCTCAAACAAAAACAATAAGCATGCCAAACATGTGCTTTTTCCTCACCCTACGAAAATTTCTTGGCACCAAAAATCAGGCGAGACTGCTCATTTAGTGTGGCACAGATGTTCCAAAGAAATGGAAGGTAGAATAAATTGGCCGAAGTTCCAGATTCAACATACAGATGCCCATCATATGAAGATATCAATCTATTTTTGGACGACGAACATCCACAGGGTTTAATCTGACGAACAACCTATAGATCACTTGACAAACTCAAATGTTTACCAATAACGTAACAGCAACAACAATTTTTGAGATTTCGAGGTGAGGAAAAAAAAATCCAACCTGATTGCTTGATAGACTCTGGACAGCAATCAATCCAGAGTTGGGAGGTGCAAGAGGACCCCAAAACATAGCAAGGCAATGCATATGTTCAGGAGTGTACTTGATCATCCGGTGGCGCCCATTGCGGTCCTCATTGAAATAGACAGGCATAGTCTGATAACGCCTCCAAACAATTGACACGATGACTGGGTCTCTATTCTTTAAAACTTTACCATACCACCTATGCCGCTTAAATCGAGCCTGAAAGCCAGCAAGAAGAAATCAAGCAAAGCAAGAGGAAAGTGAATTACCGAAGGAATGCTACAAAGTAAGTATTCCTTGATCTCTTCAGAAAATTTCAGCGTAAAACGTCAAATGAAGAAAATGGTAACTCAACCATCTGCTTACAAATTTATTTAAGTGCTATTTCAATTGTTATTTGGAACAAATGCAATTGGCTAAGAAGGCATATTTCTCACCACTCTTTTACAGCCTGGCTTTGTTTTCATCACCGTATACCATTTATAAAACTGTGAAGGTTATCTTTGAGATTTTTGCTCTATTACTGATTCATGGTTGGACCAAGTAAAAGAATGCCAAGATGATAAAAATAATTGCTCAAAAAGACAAAAGACAAAAGCTGGGCAGCATACACTGACCTGCATGTATCCCACATTTTCCTCTCCGAGACCAATGCCCCCAACCAGAATAGGGTGGCAAGGATCAAAATATTCAACCATCTCATACGGGACATCACGAATCTCCATCCTAAGGTAGGTCCCTGTTCTGAAGCCCTCGATCTCTACTCGAGTGGCGTCATCCAGATCATTAAGTTCTGCTATATTCCTCTGTTTTCAAAGTTCAATCTCCTCTTTTAACTACAAAGTCCATCAATTAGCAGTTAGGCCTATGCCATTCAAAGCAGATGAAACAGACGTCATATAAACTAAAAAAGTAGGCATTTTTACCTTGTCAAAATATCCACCATCATTTGCTTGGCTTTTGTGGAGATTTGCGCCCTTTTTTTCATCAATCTCCTCATCTGGCGGCTCAGATCCATCATATGTAGGTTGGAGTTAAGGTCACCTAGAAATGTCAGAAATATGATTTTACCCATTAAGAAACAAAGCAATGGAAAAAAGAAGATTGGTTCCTTTAAAAAAAAATACAGTATAAAGTAGAGAAAGCAAGCAGTAAAAAATAAGGAGATAAATCTCTAGTTAGAACTTCAAAACTTGCAGTAGCAACTTCACTTGAGATTTGGAGTCCAGAAGTGCATGCTTTTCAAAAGCCATGAAAAACGCTTCCCAGAAAGAGGTGCAAAATGTGAGCCTTCATGTTTGCCACCAAGTAGATATTCTCTCAGGCAAATCAACCCACCAAGTAGATATTCTCTCAGGCAAATCAACCCACTCATCATGTGAAACATATTTGTATTTTGAATATAGGCTATTGGCCAGTTTATGTCACTGTCCATTGTTTCTGTATACCTATGTTCTGTGGCCCATTTGATGAAAGAAGCATCCTGACTTTCGAGCTATGAAATCTCTACTGTGGCTTTTAGCAATTAAAATATTGGGAAGTACAAAAAATAGAATCCCATAACATGTATATTTAGGTAGAGAGGTGCAAGTAGACATAACAATTAACAAAGCTCGAACAGGGAGAAAAGCAATCTTTATTTACTAAAATTCATCTACACAAACATGCCCAGCACAGCCACAACACCACAAGAACAATGACTTAAGTTGTAGGCAGCCATCTACAAATAATAGTGGATTAAATGTTAAACATGGTATCATTATATATCAGTCCACATGGAGCTAGCTATATATCAGTCTGCACAGACTATAGAGCAACATGCAAGATGAAAATCAAACTGCAAAATGACGAGGAAAGGATATTGTGAATCAAATTTGGCACGGAGTGCAAGTTTTTTAAGCCTGCGCTCCTCAACCACCGGGTCATCTCCTTCAGAGGGCTTTGCATTCCCGTCTACATTATGCAACTGACTACCCTTGTACTGCTCTCCTGTTTCTAAATCTTCAAAATCGCCGTAAGCATTATCACCATCTTCATCATTATCATCTGTTCCATGATCCCTGTGAGCAGACTTTGATGTGACAAAATGGTTACGGATGCTTTCTACAAGCTCTACATTGGACCAGTCCTCGAGATCCATGATATATGTGAATTTGGAGATGTCTTCAGCATTGAAATCTTCACCATCAAATCCTTCACTCAGTTTCTGAAACGGTAAACTTTCCATGTATGATTAACATAGAAGGAACAAATAAGTTCTTACAAAAAGAAAATGATGCTTGCTCAGAAGTCAAGAACAGAGATTCTTTTATTAGACAAACAAATTAAATTGACACATACTTATTTTAATGAATAATAGACTCCCACTTTGACAAAGCAATACACATGTTGTAAGAGTAATACCTTTTTACTGGAGTCTTTTGGCTTGAAGAACACATCATCTTCACTTTCTCCACTCTCACTACTACCCTGTGGTTCCTCAACAGAGTCTGGTTTCAGTCCAGGTTGCCCATAAACAAGTTGCATCAGATTGGTATTTTGTTTTGAGACTGTTCTGGCAATCAAGGACTCTTTCCACTTTGAAGCATTTCCAATCCCATATTCTATAATGACATTAAAAAAGGAGGTTAGAACCAAATGAAAACACCTGCTCAAGGCAAGTCAGTTTGCGAAGACACTTTCCAGAACAGATGGAACACTGTCCACAACATCTTTGTATTCCAGAAATGCAAGAAAAAGAGCAACCCTCATAACCACATAAGAAAAATGAGAAAACACGGACCTAGATTCAGGAAAGGCAAAACCTGGAGGTGAAAACTAAATGCTAAATACATACAAAAATACTAACAGATAAACCATTAATTGACTGGGCATTCTGATGTTTCAAGAAATAAAAAAAAGAGCATCAAGTTTCCTACATTCGATGTCAACACACTTCACATTCTCTTTTACATTCTTGATCTGCAACTTATACTAGCTCGTCTAAAAGTACTAAACCACGAAACAAACTCAATACATCATGCTTAATAATCGCAAAGGCTAACCAATTTTAGAAACAGTATTTAATGTTTGGCATGAAGTGTTTAGCAGGTCGAAATAGCTGGTTAGCAACTGGTGGGAGTTTTAAGGTGAAGGGTGAGCAAGGTAAGGCTGGCCAAGTTAAAATGTTTGGTTTGGTAATTGTAGTTGCTTATTTGTTTTATTTCTTCTTTTTTTTTTTTCGCTTTTCAGAGTAGGACATCTCAGTCATCTCCTATCGTGCTGGCCTTTTGTTCACTTCTACTACTAATAAAAATATAAGCGTTCCATCAAAGAAATCTTTTTTTTTTAATGAACAAAATTTCAGTTACCAATTTAAAAGGTATTATTCATACTCAGTTAGAAACACTATGGGCAACAATGAACCTATGCCAGAACAAAATCTACCTTCTTCGCTGTGACTCAGTTCACTTTCTCCTGAAAAATCAGAACCCATTGATGACTGACTATCCACATCTTCCTCTTCAGAATCCTGTCAACAGGCAAGGATGAGAACAAGTTATTCATGATATATATAAATATAAATATATATAGAGAGAGAGAGAGGGAGATTACAATCAAAAACTACTAGTGTGCATATAAACTTAATCTATGGTAATAGAAAACCTGAAAAAGTAATGAACGACCCATGCTGTTACTCAGCTGGCCAGGGACATGCATAGTGTGCATTGGTATGTGAGTTTGAGTCCCTTGCAGAGCAAAAGGAAATTGTGCTTGGACGGGATCATGATAGTTGAGAAATTCGTTTCTTTTCAGACGAAATTCCTGAGATTTTTTGTTTTGGCCATAAAAACGAAACAAAAACACCGTTCCAAAATTTTTCATAAAAGTTGGGTCCATCTCGGTCTATCACAGTCCATTTCAGTAAATTCTAAACTCCATGGTTGTATTTAACTTAATTAATCCTTGTTGCTCTCCATCAAAGGTGGATTTTAGCAGTTAGACTAGACCACAAAGGGAGAAGGAATATTTCAAAAATCTAATTGCAAAGTCCAAGTTCATTATAATTCAACATAAGCTTCTTAGGCTCTCTCCTTTTTTTAATAGTACTTCATAGGAATTCTTGCAACTTAAGATTTATTTTTTTTTTTTAAATGGATACTGGTTCATTGGTCCACCTGAAATTAGTTCCTCTCACTTCCATAAAATCACAGCAACTAAAGAGAAACTTCTTCTTTTTCTAAAATGGAAGAGCTATATAAACTCCCTTCCCAATAATTAAAAAGAATGAAAGAAAGAAAGTAGTTGCCCCTGAAATACCACTTTAGTATTATAAATCTACAAGAGAGACAATTTTAATGACAAAAATATATGTAAATGATAATAACATTAAGTACCTCCAGACCATTTTAAAAAAAAAAGGTACCTCCAGAGCACCATGTGCAAATCACTTGTAGAGACTGCTCTCCTCCTAACCCTTCCACCATGGAATTCAATTTCTTCCTTCAAATCAGATTTCAAAGGAGATGACTGTTCACCATGATCACCAGCCCCTTCTTCCTCATCACTCTCATCAGAATCAAGATCTTCATTATCTTCGATTTGGAACTTCCCTTCATCTTGCTCTGATTCTGAAGCTTCTGTGTAAACCATATGCTCATCATGATCTTGATTTAAGGGGATGAGTTTATATGCTGATCATTGTCCTTCATAGGGGCACCCTCAGGACCACATTCATCTTCCAGTGACGTAGGACGCTTCCTACTAAATAGATTGATTAAACTTTGCTCCAACTTCTCATCAATTGAATATTTTGTACTTTGAAGCGTTTTTACCAGAACCTCACCAACATCACGGTCCTTCCCTGGCAAAATGACCACACAGAGTTATAAGGCAAGATTTAAAGCACAGAAAAAAAAAAGGATGGTTAGATTAAAGGCATATATATAGGTATATCATGAAAAAATAAATAAATAAAAAAACTTAATCAAAATGTATATAAAAAGAAGAGAAGGGAAAAAAAAAGAGACTGAAAAGTATGAGGCTAAGAGGAAGCCAATAGTCAATTCTTGTTAACTAAAAGAATTTTGCAAATATAAACAACCTCTTTTAGCCGAAGCATTTTCTTCATCAACCTTAGAAAATTGAACAAGATGATATCGTTTATGTTGATATAGACTGCAGCCTTGTCATAAAGAAGATCCCCAAGACCAGACATGGGTGCATAGAAAAGTTTTTCTTTGTCACGCAATCCCTTCTTTTTGGCAGCTGATGGTAAAGGGCAAGGATCAGCTAAGGACGTCACACCAACTAAACTGAAATCACCTACGCCAGCGATATGCACCTGTCCACCAATTATGCATTAGTCCACTTACTCTTTAGTAATTTCCAAGCATTATAAGGCAAGCATGAGAAAGAATAAAATCTCTTGTAAGTAATAGGAGCCAGAAATGTGAATCCACTCTAAACAATTAGGCAGAGCTCACTACCATCATTACCTTTCAACCAATAATATCTCGCTAGTCCTCCAATGCTGGAGCAACAGTACAAGGAAGACCGTTCATACTATATACATGCTCTCTAGAATATTCACTGAGGCAATGCTTGTTGAAGAAATCCTTTTCTGAGAGTTCCTCAAGAAGAAAGAGCTCCAGAGATTGGTGTCCCACCTCACCCACTTCAAAAGGAGCCCTCAGTCAGGGAACTCAGTCTTCCAACCAAACTCTTTCCTCTTCACCAGCACTTGGTTCTCAAATTATTCCTTCTCATTGTGTAATTAACAAATTTTCATCACATTTTTTCCCTTTCGAAGTCTGAACTCAGACTGAACTTAGAATTTTTATTACTCTGATTGTTTAGTCTCGCACGTTTACCTTCCATTGATGTTATCTTTTCATATTAAGCATCTACTTAAATTAGATTTAGTGTTGTGTAAAATCTACAAATCCTACTTTTAGGGCCTGTTTCTTTACCATAATTTATGGCCAGAATTTGATATGTTGGGGTTTTTTTGACATGATGTGACATCTTGTCCTCTAGCATTTGAAATCCTGCGTTTCTTTCACCATAAATTCAAATTCCAGCCACCTATAAAAGGTCTCAAATGACCTTTTGGAATTCTTGGAATTTCATCCTCAATGCATTTAGTTGGAATTTCAAATCCTCCATCAAGAGGAGGGATTTGGAATTCCACCTCAAGGGAACAACTTTTGGAGAATTTGAAATTCCTCCAAACATGTTTAAGGATTTTCCAAATAAGCTGTACTGGTGTCAATTCAATAATAATACATATACCTATGCAAATTAGAAGAAAAGTGATCTAGCACTTGGTACCATATGCATTACTATGTCGAAATTGGGTTGCAAAAAACAATATAAGATTAGGAAGATTTCCAACTATGAGCAGACTGCATATGCACAATATGCAGTCTGGCTCCCAGGCCCACTTGGATGCTTTCCTATCATTAGGGATAGGATGGATAGAGAGATCTGTTAATGGATAAGAGAAATGCAAAAAATAGCCCCATCAGATCATCCTAGCCTTTGATTTAATAGTCTTAAAGTTTAACTAGCACAATAACCTGTGCTAAGCACAGGTACATCAATACATTTCAAATAGAATACCCATACATTGTAGAAAAAAATATATGGAAATTTTAGTAAACAATTATTACAAATTTAATAATATTTATAAATTTGAAGAGCTGTAATTTATGAATATGTATGAAATGAACATCACAATAAAGTTCTGTTTTTCACTATGAACCTTTGCTTAATGAATCATAACTTAAGTGTGAAATTGCTATTCTATCCAACAAACACTTAAAGTTTTATTTATTTTTTAAATATAGAAACAAAAAAGAAACAAAAATTATTAAAGTACCTTTTTTCGCAAATCAAGAGAATGTGCAGTAGAGAGGGAATAGAAAAAGTAGGTTAGAAAAGCAATAGGAGAATATCGAGAAAGGGAGTTGTTGCATAATAAGGAAAACGGGAAAAGAGAACATGTGTGAGTACTGGCATGATAAAAGTGGAGCGGATGGGAGTTTGTAACTGAAGAGTTGTAAGGGGTAATTGACAGGGAGATGGAAACTGCATAAAATGTGGGGAAAGAGGTGCAATGGTTCAATAACTGTCATTCAAAATTAGAATATACGGTCAAAATTCAATCCAAAACCCTCATCTTTAATATATTATAATGGTCTTATGAAGTCTGAACATAGGTTTTTTTGAGATTCAAACCAACGGTGAGTAAAAGTTTTGATGAGCATAAAACTGGGCATGGTGCCAGATCATCTGAGGATAAGAGTGAGAAAAGGGCTACGTTTATAGAAGGTGGGCCCAAGTGGGACCCCCATAAAGATGGACTGCAGAAGCAGTCTGCCCGTAGCAGAAATTTCTCCTACAAGATTAAGAAACAAATCACCCCCTTCTGGTATTTTTTGGGACCTTACATTCGATCATATAGAAAGTCAAGGTCTCTTCTTTACTGGGCATCATGTGAAAAAGGAATTTTACATACATTCCATGATCTCCACGTTATGGATCTAAGAAACCCGATAAAGTCCATCAGTCTAGCATTTGTGATCGACTTCAATGGCAAACTTGGGTGCTCGCCTCTTCTACTTCTCTAGCTGTTTCTTATTACTTATATCGTGTCACAGCTTCATCCATACTTATGTTATCCTACTGTTCTCGATACAGATACCTGTGCTGAAGTTTGTTTAGAAACCCTTTTTTTCCCTTTGATCTATTCTCCAAAATCTATGGGGCAAATATCTTCATAGAAATGTCAATTTGAAAGGATTATCTGTGGTGCTAGCCTTTTCAATTGGGTTATACTTACAAGAAAAGAGCACATTTTCAGATAGATCCACAAAAATGTGCCACACCCAAAAAAAAACAAAGAAAGAAAAAAAAAATTGCTTCACGGCTTCACCAATCAACACCTTGCATCCATTCACCTTTTTTTAAAGGTAGCCATGGAATAAACCAACAATAAATTGCAGCAGCAGCATTCAAAGATCAACATATGTATTGGTGCCTTTCTTCATATTGCAACCTCGAAGGTAACCATATAATGTAATGTTTCTATCACATTTATTGTTAACATGGACTCTATCCGGAGGAGTAACATCTTCAAAACGATCTACCAATACATAAGGATGTGCAGCCCGCCAAGACAAAGGATGAAATTTCTTAACAGAAATGAACCTTGCAAGATTGTGGATCTCGCGTTTGGGGTACCTGCTCATTTGATAGAATGAATAAATGATTGCAAACCACTGGACAAAAATATTCATGAAACAACAATTTAACAGGAATAAAAATGTAAAACAAATTCCAATCAGCTGAGGGAAGCATTAGAAGGGACCAAAGGTATCATATACAAATGAGACCTAGTAGCTTCAAAAAAACAATGGGACTTACTTTCCACGAATAAGACCTGATAAATAAAAGAGCTTACTCCATCATATATTGCAGTCCAGAACCGATGCTTGAGGTTCTTCTTAGTTTTTTTCAGTTTCTTTACATCTTTAAATTTATCCAGATGTGTAAGCATGCCCATAACTGGTGGGAATCCATGTTGTTGCAAAATATTAAGAAATTCAAAAGTTTCCTGCAAAAATGCGATATTTAGACCACATAAACATAGAAACACTTGCAAATAATAGTTGTATGTGGAAACATGAAACATATGGTGACATGCAAAACCAAAAGAATAATTGACTTTCATCATGGAGGATGTCTGCATGCTGCAACACAAAACTAAGGTTCGGTCAGAAAAAGGTTAGGAGAAACTCTCCAAGAGGTTTTCTTAAAATGGTAGATAAATGTTACAACACTGACAAACAAAACTGACCAAAAGTTGGCCTAGAAGAAAGGCCACCAATCCCATCAATAGCTCCCACTAAACTTACACAATGCCAATTGAGATACTTTTGTGATGCAGGACAGATCCATCATCCATGGGTTGACCAGCCTTTGGGCCCAGCCCAGTCATGTTTCTTGTTTTATTTATTATTTTGAGTTTTTGTTGAGTTATGCAAGTAGGGTCCATAGATTGTATTTAAGTGTTTTAATCTTGACCATGAAAGTGTTTCTATGGTTGAGATTAACAATAGGTTATTGTTTTGCTTATATAAGGATATGTAATGTCTCTTTTGAGAATGGATGATCAATAAATAGAGATTTTGGGTGCTTTTTCTCTCTCCTGTGAAAGGATTGGCGTGATGCCATTGGGTGTGAAGCCCAGCAACACTGGTGTGATGCCTAGTGACTCTTCCCCTACCCGCTCCACATCATCTTGTCTCCTTCGAATCTTTGCAGCTATAGTTCTAAAAAGTAAAAGTGTATCAAAAGTTGTTTAAGGGGTCAATCAAATCTTATCGTGAAACATATGATTTTCAAACAAATAAAATAAATAAAAAATATTAGATAAATCTAAACCATCCATTTTCCATCAATGTTATCAATAGAATGACAAATAAAACAGTGAGATATCAACAAAGAACCTGATTGACAAATATGGGTAGAAATATTTCTAAGAATTAGCATAACAAAAGGTACACAGAATATCAAGATTTAGGATTTCTATATCAACAGTTTTAACATAAAGCAAGGAAAAAAAAAGGCCTCAGACTCGGGACCCGACTCGGCCAAGGCTCGGCCGAGTCCCAATTTTAAATAAAAATAGTTGGCCGGCCGAGTCAACCAAGTCACATAATTCGAGCCCGAGTCCCAGAGGACCCGACTCGTTTAGGGGCAAGAATAAGTCAACTCGGATTCGGAAGATTTTTTAATCCATGATATAAAGGCAAATAGCAAATTAATCAGTTCACCAACTTGTTAAACCTTTAGCTTGATAGTTGACAGTAGTAACTTGTACTTAAACAATGATATGATTTTTTTTAATTATAGTGGTTCGGCCAAATTGCCTACATCCACTCCCGGTACCCTTACCGGATTTCACTAATCAATTCAAGGTTTAGGATCACCTCAAACCTTACAACCTCATCACTATGCTTTTCAAGGATAAACATAAACCTTTACATCACAACAAGTGTTTTTTAAGGCTAAACACCAACCTTTACAACATAGATTTTTCTCTTAAGTAAAATGCCTATTTATGCATGGATAAAAGAACAAATTGAACACAATGGTTTACCTCTAGATAGGCTGAATAGACAATGATAACTCAACTACTAGAAGCATGCATATGAATGATAATGTTTATGACTAATGCATGGACTAGAAAACACTCTTTCTCTTTTAAAAAGATGAAACTTCAAATGATGCAAAAGATGATAATCATATGTAAGAGAAAGAGTTGAATTACTCAACACATGTTTTTCTTTTTCAATAGATCAAACTTGAAATAATAGATTTGAAAGTTAATGTTCAAAAACTCATGTGAATGAAAAGACATATGTTGATTTCATAATGCTAAAGGTTTTCAAAGATCAAAGCATGTTATGAAAAGAGATAACATCTTAAAAAGAGGGCTAACACTTTGATCATGCCTAAAAGAAAACAAAGATGAAAAATCTAAGCATGAAATAGAAGTAAAGATTTAGAAAGCACACCCATCTTAAGGTAAAAATTTATTGCACCAAAAAATAAGAAAAAACAAGCAGCAATGCTATGCCCGCCTCGTGAAAGAAAAAAAAATGATACAATGCTCTAACCCAAACAAAATGACCAAACCAAGGCATTAGAGAAATCGGCAGACCACATTAACCTATTTTGTTTTCACAATTCATCCCAACCCAAAGAAGCAGCAGACCAAACAAAAACCAGAAGAGTGTTTCAATAGAAGTAGAAATGGTCCTTTGTAAGATGAGATAATCATGGATACGAAGAAACAAATATATAAACATACAAAAATATTTACAATGATACAGTTTGCCGACGACTCCCTCATCTTTTGTGAAGCGTCTGAGGACCAAATTGGAAATGTGAAAACTATCCTATTCTGCTTTGAAGCGGTGTCAGGATTAAAAATCAACTTCTTCAAAAGCGAGTTGATTGAGATAAGAGTCGGGGATTTGGCATTATATCAGCTTGCAGATGTCCTTGGCTGCAAAGTGGGAACTTTCCCAGTCAAATACTTGGGCCTTCCCCTCTGCCTAGGGGCAACGAAGAAAACGGATTGGAATATGATGGTTGAGAAGATGGAGATGAAACTCTACTTGGAAAGCCACCCACCTTTCTATGGGAGGAAGAATAACCCTTATAAAAGCAACAATGACCAATCTATTACTTTTCTGTCACGCCCCGAGCCCGAGATTTCACACATCCCGAGGCGCGACACACGCCCGCGTGGAAATTCTAGTCAAACTCATTGACTCTTGGTCCCCACGTACGAAATTTACCCACAGGATATCACGTGTGAGGTTTATATTTCTCAATATGCCTGTATAAATCTGTCAAATAGATATCCAATTAACATAACACACAATCATCAAGATATAGAGCATAAGGTTCCTAAGCATAGATTAAATTTCAAATTCAAGTTCTAGAGATAGAGAGAGAAGAAGTTAAGTTTACAATCCCAAAAGTTAAACAAGATCATTAAACTACTACAAAAGATGTGGCAATCCAAGCCACGGTCAATGGGTCATTTAAACGTCCATCTCATCGTGTAGATGTCTAAAAGACATCATCAGGAGTCCATTCTGCTACGTTAAGGGGAGGTTCCTCTTCCTCAAGGATCTCCGGGGCAATGGCGTCGATGTATTCACCTGTAACGCCAAGTGTAGCACCATTAGACTAAGCTAAGCAAGACAAACATATACAGTCCATATAACATGTAACAAATGAATAGTCATACAGGAATAAATCATAAGAGATCAAGGAATGATCACTAGGCATATCAGTGTAAGAATTAGCATGAGACATACGAGTCATAGATAACAGATAAACATATTAACAGTACTAGTTGGCACATCCACATAAGCTATGTTCTCTCAAGTTAATCATGTAACATGAAAATAAAATGAGAGCAGAATATCAGAACAGGACAGGGCGGTACTACTAGGAGACAGAGATACCCAGAATTCTCCATCGTAGACCTAGGGTGCCGGTTAACCCTCAAAATAATTTTCCATCTGCAGAGGGCCAGAAATATACTAAACCCACACTTAGCCGGGTCCGACTTAGATAGGGTCGAAGCTAAGTGGTGCCGACTCATAGAGTGCAATGTAAAATTAACAGATCAGGTGCAGAACAGTGTTAATCAGATACAGGACAGATGCAGGACATAAACAGGACAGATCACAAAATAACAAAAATAAGAACTTACTGAGATATACTGAACAAAGCCAAAAATAAATGTAATATAACAGGTGTGTAACAGAAAATACATAACTGAACATAAGCATGATCAAGTCATAGTACTAGAATACTGGAAACGGAATGCAATGCATGTACATATAGATCATATACGGAGTCAAGATGTAATTCAAGCCAAGCCTACGGTCTTGGGAACACTCGTGGTCTTCACCGTCCAACTCGGATAGTACTAAGGATTTCGACATTATTGGGCTACAAAGGACCCCTTGGCGTTACATAATTTGGATGTCGAATCCCTTAATAGAACACATTTGGTTCGGTTACAATCCGAAGAACACAAGGCCCCTTGTGGGTACGGTTGCTCAATCCATATTCACAATTAAACAAACCCATTGGTCATGATAAAAGTTCAGGGTGCACATCCTACAGGTCCATCTATCAGGCCAATCAACTAGAACAAACTACGGTTCAATATCCGGCTCATGGAAACTCCATTTGTCACAATTATGTAAAATCCAATATTTATTCTTTTCTAAGATTCAAATCAAATAAATTCACTTTTTGTTGGGTTCTACATATCATGAGCTTTCCAACGGTATGTAGATCTCCAAAAACGGACATACGGTTAAAAAGTTATGGTCGTTGGAAATCTGCATACTGCAGGCATCAGGTTCGCTCGAGCGTCCAGATGTTTGCTCGAGCGGACCCCAGACAGAGAGCTGTTCGCTCGATCGGACCAAAAGTTCGCTCGAACGAACTCTCCCAGAGAGCCCTTCGCTCGAGCATGCACTCACGCTCGCTCAAGCGAACTGTCAAATCCTGGGTCCGAAAATCTGCATCTTCTCTGTTTTCTTTCAGACCATTCAGGGTCTTCTTCTACATTTCAAATCACATTGAAATAAAGATATTGAGCTTCCAAATGCTCATAAAAACATCATTCAATCCCATATGCATAAACAAGAGAAATCATCCAAAAAAATCCATTTTATGAGCAAGAAAATGGGTATCTACACATGATTGCATATATTCAAGAGACAAACAAGGAAGCATCCATACAAATATATAAGTTTAACTTGCCTTGGTTCTTGGGAGCTAACTCTCACACTTAAAACATCTTAAGCTCAAAATCCCCAAAAGTGCAAGCTCAATGCCCTAAAAATGGTGAAAACGAAAATGAATAAGGAAGAAATGATGCATGCGCGAATTTAGGACATTGATTCAAAGATCTGAAGCAAGAGAAAGGAAATGGAAGATGAGACTTACCAATGGAGGAAATGAAACACTTTTACAGAGAATGGAAGCTTGGAGAAGATGATAGGAAGATGAAGATGTCTCCACCAAGACTCACATGCAATAGTTAACCCAAGAGGATGTTAGAGGCAGAGCCGGCTCTGATGCCTAGTCACCCTAGGCCAGTGCCTAGGGCCCCCCACATGTCAGGGCCCACTCTGAGGGGTATTACATTAGGGCCTGGGCCCTCAGGCTTTGAGAATATCTTTAATATGACTTAAATGGCCCCAGCAGAGTTTGATCAAACCGTCCCTGGCCCCCAATCCAACGCTCCTTAAGGCTTTGACTTTCTATTCCCATTTTCCCATAAACCCAGCCGGCCAGCCCCTTTTCCAAAACCCTTTCCAGTTTCCAGCCCTTTGACCATTTTCCAAAAAGCCAAAACCCTGTCCCTAACGAAGAAGAGGAGAGAAGAATAGGAAAAAGAAGAAGGAGGAGGAGGAGGAGCGGCTAGGCACCAGCCGCTGTAGCTTGTAGCATGCATAGGAGCATAGCAGCAGAAGAAGAAGGATTGAAGGACCCAGGTCATGTACCTTCCTCTTTCATTTTTTCCTTTTTTTTTTTCCTTGCAAGTTGTAACATGCATTCGTTCGATCTCTCTCTCTCTTTCTTTGAAATACCTGCACAAATCTGTGTTTTCATTTTGACAGGTTAACTGTTTTCATAATTGATCTATGCATTTACTAATTTTGATTGACTAATAAAATTTCTCTTGAGTTTAATTATAGTCTCAAGTTAGATTACATGAATGGAATGGCCATTGGCCGAATGGGTTTCATTTAGCGTGGATTAATAAAAATGGAATGAATAGTTTATAGTTATGCATATTGTTTATCTTTGATTGAATGATGAAATTTATTATGCTGTAAAATCCTAGCTTCTTGTATGATGGTTTCATGGAAACTGTAAAGTGGGTTTCCATTGTGAAAGTTTTAAATGATGGAAATGTTCCTTCTACAGAAAAAAAAAATTACGCGTGTTTTTTTTTTCTAAGACAGGGCCCAATTTTAGGAGCTCGCCTAGGGCCACCCAAACCTCAGAGCCGGCCCTGGTTAGAGGTAAAAGGCTGGGAGGAGATGAAGTAGTAAAGAGATTGAGAAGAGAGGGTTCAGCTGGAGATGAAGAAAGGAGAAGAGAAGAAGGGGAAATGACCAGGGCTAGGGCTTTTAAGCCAAAGTTTTCTCCTGCACTGCATGCAAGTCCACAAAATGGACTGAAATCTCAAATAAGGGCCTGGGTTAAATGAATGGGCTGGAAATGGGTCTAAATGGATCCGAATTAAATGGGCCAAAGTATGTAATAACAATCCATGAAATGCTCTATGCAATGCATTAAAAACCCAAAATTTCTAAATACACACAAAACCCAAAACACTCCAAAAGTCATAATCTACCTAGTAAATGGTCAAACCCCACTAATTCTACCTAATCAAGTCCAATCACAATCAAAACATCCATTAAGCAATTAATCTAAATTAATTAACTCTAAAACGAGATTAAGGCGGGTCGGGGTGTTACATTTTCAATCCTAAAATGCCCAATATCAGTGATAGAGAAGCTGCAAAGGGACTTTCTTTGGCAAGGAAGGTGTGAAGAAAGAAAATTCCACCTAGTGGATTCTAGTGGATTGGTCTTCAGTATGCTCATCAAAGCTAGGAGGAGGATTGGGTATCAAATCCTTGGGCCCGTTTGTCAATTTACGATTAAAGTAAAAGTAATGTAAAGTCTTCATTTTTCAGACAAAGGGTCATATCAAAAGTACATATCTTCAAAATCTCCTCCTTCCTTTTAAAAAAAAGAAAGTAAAAAAGCAACCTCCTTTATCCGCTAAATGACAAAAAAACACCCACTTTTTATACAAATAGTCAAAACGATTCCTTACCAATCCACTAAAGACAAAATACCATCATAACCCCCTTATATATTATATTCTCTTGATTTGACGCTTTACTTTAACTTTATTTTACGACAAAATTACCAAACGGGCAGAGGCATGAATGAAGCATTGTTGGGGAAATGGCTTTGGAGATTGGGGGACAAATCAGAAAGCCTATGGAGGAAGGTTTTGTTAGCCAAATACGGCAATCAAAGGGATGGATGGGAGATCAGCAGGTATAGATTCTCAACTCACCAATATGGAAAGAGATAACTTCTGTAAAGGAGAAGTTTATACAAAACATCAAATATCAAGCTTGTTCGGGGGAAAAGATTCTCTTTTGGAAAGATACATGGATAGGGGAGATGCCGCTGGCTAGGGGTGTACAAAAAATCCGTCAATCCGTCAATCCGATCCGATCCGATCCGCGGATTTTAATCCGATCCGAAGGCCAACGGATTGGTGACGGATTGGAAATTGTGTAATCCGTTAGCAACGGATCGGTGGCGGATTTCATCCTTAATCCGCGGATTCAATCCGATCCGATCCGTTGTCATTAAATATAAATTAAAAAAAATTATATATATAAAATAAGAAAAAAAATGTAAGGAGTCACTAACCTTATGAATAGAATAGACATACAGCTCTCAACTCATGCCCCTTTAATTCGGTGACTTCAAAATTTATGAGTTTTTTCCTCTTTCTTTTTCCATGTAATGTACAGTAACGGATTGAACGGATTAATCCGATCCGATCCGCTCCTCCACGGATCGGATCGGATCGGATTTCAACAGTAACGGATTGGTGACGGATTACAAAACCGTCAATCCGAGGGCAACGGATTGGTGACGGATTTGGCCCAATCCGCACCAATCCGATCCGTGTACACCCCTACCGCTGGCAAAGCAATACCCAGATATGTTTAATTGCGTTTTGGAGAAGGAAGCAAATGTCAAAAGCTATTTTGGTAAGGGCACCAATAACGAGGTCATATGGAGCCCCATATTCCGAAGAAATTTGAGGGAAATTAAGGAAACGCAGTTTGTATCCCTATTAAACCTTCTTGCAAACGTGCATATCCTGGAAGAAGGGGAGGATAACAGGATCTAGATAGCATCAAAAAATGGATCTTTCTCTGTATCGTCATTCTACTCAGCCATTTCCAAAAGGACAGAGAGAGGAGATGCCAGATAAAGAAATTTGGAAGTTCAAGGCCCCACCAAGAATTGTGGTTTTTGGCTGGTTAGTTCTCCGAGGACGGATTCTCACTATGGACAATCTTAAACGAAGAGGGAAGATTGTGGTCAATGCATGCCCTATGTGTTTGAAAGATGAGGAAATAATTGATCACCTACTACTGCGGTGTAACGACGCTGTGAAGATTTGGAACACTGTAATTAATTGGTTTGGCTGCAGCTGGGTCTTCCCAAAGCATGTTCAAGACTTGTTCATGGCTTGGAAATCTCCAATCGGGTCACAAAAGGGGAAGGAGATGTGGAAGCTCACCTTTCTTGCAATAATTTGGCACATATGGAGGGAAAGGAATGCGAGATGTTTTGAGGGAGCCAGCACTAATGGAGACTCGATTTGTGGAAAGATTAAATTTTTCGTGGCTCAGTGGGTGTCAATATACCCCATTTTCAAATACCATAATGTAGACCAAATCATATTCAACTGGAGCGAAGTGGTTGTCTTGTAGTAATGTTATGGGATCATTCTAGGTTGTTTTGTAGGGTTTGTCCTCTTTGTTTCATGCTTTTGTGGGGTCCACTGTAACTATTCTTTCAGTAAAAGTCTCTTGTACTATTTTGCACTTCAATGAATTTAACTATTCAAAAATAATAATAATAATAATAATAAAGAGTCGAAAGCATTGCGAGTAGATCTCCAAAAGCAACCATCATATGACTTGCTAGCTTGCCAAGTGAAAAAAGGGAAGAAAATAAATAACTCTCTTTCAAGGTCGTTCGACAGAAACAATTTCGTGTTCTCCACTTAAACATACCAAAAATCTCAATAAGAAATCTTATATTCAATTTATGGTTTTTTTTTTTTTTGAGCCACCCTATCGTAGCTCTCCACCCCTATAAAGGAAAAAAATAATGGAAAAAAATCTCATATTGTTGTGAACTTCTTTCATGGTCAGTTGAATGGTGGGTTCACTTTTTCCGGTAGAACCCAAAGATCCCAAAGTTTCTAATCCAAATAGGTTTCCTACGCTGTGTTACGTATGCTAACAGGTACCTCTAATGGATTGTATAACTTTTTCACCACCACATAGGACCACTCATAATAAATCCAACCCCCTCACACTCACTAATCCCCCATGAGTTGGCAGTTATCTTAATTCTTCACTAATCTGAATTATACTCACCAATCATAAAAATTGTAACTTAAGAAACCATTTAACTTTAAGGCCTTAAACCAATGGTTTTGATGATCTGATTGAGATGATTTTTCCTCCAAATCATATCCACTATGAGACCATTCCATCAGACTCTCATCCCGTGATTGGCATGCATCCAAGTGTGTCCCACAAGAGAATTAAGAGTTTTATGCAACTCACACAACTCATATGATGTTAAAAACCATGCATGCGGCGACTATGAATAAGTAATCTATGAAGATTAGAGAGTTCAAGCTACCCCTTCCCTTGGACTTTTCTTATAACTTCATAACCTACTAGACTACACTATCCTGGCCTTTTTTATTTCTTAAACGATATGAGATTGAGAAGATAACCCTTTTTTAGATGGTAGGAATTTTATAAATGTATCTGAATTCTCAGCCGACAGCAAAAAAGGGGCGCGTGGCCCCTAGAAAACAACAGAGCCAAAAGCATAAATGCACCTGAAACGAAATCAGAGTAAGGGAAGTGAACTCCCCAACCCAAGCACAAAAAATGGTTATCCAAAAGAAATAAAGAGAATGGTATTTTCACCACTGAAGACAGTGCAGCGAGTCATTAAGGCTGAATTAAATGAACATTAGGAACTAGGTGAAATAAAGGCAGCAGATCATATGAAAAATATAAGGTTAAAGTAAAAGGGAGAATGGTGCAAATTATGTTGAGATATATTGTTGAAGACTTGCCATGACCATGAGCAAAAAACAATTAGGTGAGATTTCAATGTAGAAGCTGAATTGGGAAATGGGCAAAATGGAATGCATCTCCTCAAGGTATATGATAAGTGTAGAGCCCTAATATTTGATTGATCTTATGCTACTTCATAGCTATTTTATTTGTTTTTACATAGTCTTTGTTAATTTTTATGCAAAGGTAAAAAGGAGCGAAAAGAGAAGAATTAATGAAGAGACATGATGGGCGTGAATCACCAAGTAAGGATCATGGTGGGTCCCATCCAAGTTGTTTCAGATTTCAAGACTAGTTTCTAATTCTTTGGACAAATTACAATTCAAATCAAAGAAGGAAAGAATTGGAGAAAGAAAGCATAATCAAGGAAGAAAAGTGAATGAAAGAAGAAAAAAAGAAGAAACCCAAACTAGGGTTACACGCCCAAAGGGGCACTACATCCATTGCAAAGGGCTGAATTTCAGAATTTAGAAAGTCTTATTCAAAAAGTTAAAGTGGAGCCCAATAATAGAGAAGAAAAAGGAGAAAAAGAAGGAAAGTTTAAAGGAAGAGTTCCAACCAAGTTAGAAGTCCAAAAGGGGTCCCACACTCATTGTGCACGCACCATATGGGCCCACTTTTATGATAGAAACTTCAGATTTAATCTCTTGCGCTGCAATAAAATTTCAGATTTATGGGCCCATGTGAAGAATTTTCAAGAAGCCATAAAGTGGGACCGTAATTAGAAAGTCTTGCACAACAAGAAAAGAGACTTCTATTCTCATCTAATTAGGAAACATACTTGTAAAGAAAGCAAGAGACCTAATCATAAAAGGAAACTCCTTGCTAAAGAGAGCCTTGGCAAAAAGCATAAAAGGGAAAAGAAGAGATGGACGTCTAGCACCCTTTCATCACATAGAGAAGCCATCATCCAGACACCATCATCACAAGCCCTAGCAGCCGTACATCACCAATTGGAGGAGCTTTTTGGAGCGAGGAAAATTGAAGAAACCTGCTGGCCGACCCCTTCTTCTTTATCAGTCTTTTAGAGTTTTTATTATGAACCTATTTTCTATGTTATTTTCTATTAAAGACATGAGTAGCTGACTTTTTAGGGCTAGGGTGTAATTGAAACCCTAGTTTAATTTTATGTAGTCTCTTTTGGCATCTTTTAATTAAGAATTCAGTTTTATTAGTTGAGATTCTAAACAATGTTTATAATTGATGAGTTTTGTATATGCCATGCTAACCATGTTATGTTCAATTGAATTTAAGAGTAGCTAACTTTCTTTTGATTGATCTTGATGTTAAGCATCTAGGGTTTAGAACCATGAATAATCTAAGTATATGCCATTCTTAGACTCATGCATTTATCATTCCCATTGTTTTTATGCATTATGTGTATTTTAACTAGGACCTAAGCCATGCTTAGTTTTTGAAACATAATGAACAATTCATGTAGTATGTCACTCATGAATTAGGTTTAGGGGAATAATAATCTAGATACATATACCATGGTCTAGGTTGATAGATGTCACTAATAATTCTGATTTTTTATTAAAGGATAATAACGGATATGCATATGATAGGTTAGGGGAGTAGATGAAACCTAGTTCGTTCATATTTATTGTTTTCAAACCTAGTAGTATTCTTGTTAGGTCACTTTTCATTTAGCTTTTGGTGATTTTAAATAGATTAATTTATTGTTTTTAGTAGTTTAATTTAGTCAATCAGCATTCAATCATCTTTTTCATTTATTTAATATTATGATTTTTTGTTGCTTTTGACATTGTTTTATCACGAGTCTTCGTGGGATCGATCTCGTACTTACAATTCATTATATTACATAGTGATCTTGTGCGCTTGCGAGTTTTAATTGTGCGCATACTAGTAGCTTATTTCTAGGTTGCTTGGTGCATACCACCAGTATACAAACCTATGTCAATTTTGTAGTGTGTTCTCCAGTCGTGCCAAAGCCCAAGTGTAAGCTTTATTGGCTTCCGGCCAGTGTGGGCCTAATGTTCCACGGTTTCCATTTTCTTCCATTTATTTCTATCATTATCATCATTATCAAAGCCTTGTTCCAACTATTTTGGGGTCAGCTATTTATGTCGGTGTTGTGACGAGTTTTACGCCAGCTGTCAACCTACCTAACAAAAGTTTTTCTCTATATCACTAAAATTCATTTGTCTTTAGAATGGTGGAGTATACAAAACTATGGGCACTAGATAATCATTAATAACTCCATGAAGATGAGTATCAATACTTATTCAATCAAATTAAGGGATGGTTTCTTTCGCACTACAAATCACAAAATAATCTCCTATATTTGAACTTCTTATTTCTCCTCCAAAGCGACTTTTTCTCCTTAAATATCACCCACTCATTTATTCCTTAAATACCACCACCACACATTAAATTTCTTTCCTTATTTCTTTACTCTCTAAAAGTACATCATAACAATAAAGAATGCCAAGACTTAGAAGTCAATTAATCCTCTCTACTTCCTACTCAAAGCTACACTTAACTAGCTTTCAACACTGAACAAAAGCAACCCTTGTACTAAATTGCTAGACAATGCTCTTTTTTCTTTTCTTTTTTTTTTTTTTTTTTTTGCATGAAATGATCGTGTATCATAACTTCATTTTTACAAGAAAGAAGCACGAACACAGATACGGGACGCGGATACGATACAATACAAATACACAAATACGCCATTTCTCCAAAAAGTAGTATACGATACATCGGGGATATGTTGAAATTTTTTTTTAAAATATTTTTCATATGACTATGTAATAGAAATCTACATTATTTTAATCAAAATAGCCATAAAATATGCACTTGCATTGATTTAATCATCATTAAACATTACAAAACTTACCAGAAAATCAGCATTTCATATCATTCCATTCTTGAAATTACGTACAAGAAAGAAAAAAAACCTAAAAACCCTTTCAAAAATTATATATACCTTTTTGAAAAAAAAAAAAAAAAAAAAAAAAAAAAAAAAAAAAAAAAAAAAAAAAAAAAAAACTATCTCAAAAACTATGCATTCTCAGACACTACAGTGGCCAATAAAGTTGCCAAGAAGAAGATCTCTTTTAATGCTTTTTAAAGAAAAATAACATTAGTCCCAAGGCTACTGTGTGGCTCTCAACATCGCCTATACTTGCGCGTCAGCTTTTGCTAAAAGAGAAAATGCAGTGTTTTAAAGGCAAAAGAAACTCCAAAGAATCGTAAGTCTACATAATATCAGGAACTTTACCCTTTTTATTTCAGCTTCCTTCCCCATCATTGGAGGAAGAACAACATCAATGGTCCTGCGGACTACCACAGCGGCACCTTTTGCTCTTTTTTTTTTCTATGTCAAAGGAGACTCACCTCCTACTCTTATAAATTCTAATCCCTGGTCCCGTGGATAGCACACAACGAATACATGGAACACAAAAAGCAAGCCACCCCTTCTATGACAATTTTGGCCGATTTCTACAGATTCCGACCATTCTCAGCCGGAAAAGGAAAAAAAAAGGAAAAAAAAAAAGGAAAGAAAGAAGAGAAAAGAACCTTATAGGCGCTGGTTCTCCTTTTCTGTTTTCCTTTCTCTTTCAGTGAGCGAGAAGCATACGATGTAGCAGAGGCAACGGCGAAGGTGGAGAGGCTGCAGGTATGTACCGTTTTTCCTTTTTTTTTTGCTACTGCATGTATGACGATGTAGCAGCCCTAACCCTTTCACCTCAGGTTAGGGTTTGATGATGACGACGACAGCTTTCCTTTAAAGCGTGCTGATTTCATCGGAGGAGTGGAGGTGCTGGCTAGTGATGATCTCGTCGGAGGAGTGGAGGAGATGGCGATGACGAGATACTTCTCTTCTTTCCCTTCTCTTTTTTTCCCCTTCTCTTCTCCTCTCCCACATTTTCTTCCCTATTTCAACCCCCACCCCTCTTTCATTTTATTTTTCACTTAAAACATGCCCCGCTCGTGTCCCGGACGTGTCCGAAATTTAAAAAAAAAAATTAATCAGATACGCTTTTTGCGTATCCCGGACGTATCCATGGCGTATCCGTGTCCGATGCACCCGGGATACGGATTCGCCCCTCATTTTAACGTATCCGTGCTTCATAGGCAGCAAAAGAATACTTAACAGTGGAACGGTGCCTACTGGGGATGACCATAGGTCGGTTAAATGGTTGACTCGCCCCAACCTGCCCGCAAAGGGATGGATTTGGTAGTGGTTTTGTTGGATCTGAGACAGGAACGCATTTATAGATTTTGATCTGAGTCGAGTTCAATGCGAGTTCAAGTTTTGGCCACCTGCTCCATTTATGACCAATTTACATATTTGTTGTAGAATATTAATACACAAAAGACTTCTAATTAAGTTGGTATCAAACACTTCTGAAATTGGAAGTGCGAAGGTCGCAGGTCTACCTTGACTCAACAACATCACAGATCAAGTTGGTACGTGCAGGGAAAGGGGTGAATCGAGTCAAGTTCGGGTTTACGCAAACTCACACCAAACACAACCCACTGCCACTAGGGTTGCAAACGGGTATCCGATTCTCCGATTACCCGGAAATTCCGACCCGCAAAAAACCGAGTCTGGAACCTATTTTAGGTTTCGATTCATAAACGGGTCCAGGTCCGGAACCTTATTTAGGTTTCAATTGATAAACAGGTCCGGTTCCAGGTCCATATAGGTTCCGACCCGTGGACCTGGGACCCGGCATATGAGTCTTTGATTTGCAATTTGTACCGGATGTTGTAGACTTGATGCACTGTTATAAGTTAAACGATATGCTTATTTTAAGAAGAAATGAAGAATAAAGAGAAAATAGAATCGATTTTGGAACTAGATTCGATTCCTCCAAGTGGACCCCGGTTCTGGAATTGGATCCGGATTTTCTTATCGAAACCGGGTTCGGAACCAACAAAACAGGTTCCGATTCAAAACCGGAACCGTTATTTAGAAACGGGTCCGGGTCCACTATGGTTCCAATGCGGAACCGGCCTGTTTGCAACCCTAATTGCCACCCCCAGTGCCTACAAGTTCATGTTTTGGATTAAAAAACATATAGGACTGAAGTCTATGCTACCAAATCAATCAGAACAAAGAGTAAGTCTCCACCATACAATGGAGCTATTGGAGATTTGTTACTGTCATACTCACCATTTCAAAACCATAACTTCCATCAATAAGAAGTAATGCAAGATTAGTAAACTTTGCTGCATCAATCATGCCACTAAGATCGCTTGGGCACTCAACAAACTGTAGTCGTCTGGCTTTACCTAATAACATAAACAAGCAGAGAGGCAACTTCATTCACAACCTCAAGGAGAATTTAGAAAGAAAAAAAAAGCGTCCAATGCCATCAAGAAAGAAGCAAAAATGCAAGGCTTGATTCAATAAGATTAAAGATTGGTTGACTGTAAACCTGATACAATGGTAATCGGTCCTCGAACATCAGATATATTATGTTTGGTGTAATGCTTTATAAGACATTTGATCAATAGCGATTTGCCAACCTGCAAACAAGCATATGCATATCTGGTTAACTAATGTTTTTTCAAGCTAATACTTTGTTCTCTGACGTTAAAAAATAAAACTATTTGAAAAATTAACCTTCGGTTCAAAGTGAAGAAATACTTTAATTTTTAATTTTACTCAGGTGCTAACTGTTGTTAATATGAAATACCTTTGGAGGTCCATGCACTAAAATAACATATGGAGCAGGCTCTCCAGTTGATCAATCAATTGTTGGAACATGGAGTCTCTTTTGCTCTTTTTCAGTAGCGCGGGATTGCAGACGCTTGGCCTTTCCAGATGAACTAAAACTAAATGCCTGTCAAAGAAAATAAATGATAATACTTTAGCATATATTAAGAGCCTACACACATGAAGAAGTAGACGATGTGGAGTGAATAAAGTAAAAAAAAAAAAAAAGGTATCTGCAATGCAGATTACTGTGGTCCAAGTGCAAATCATTTCTTCAATCAAATATTCAGACTACTGGCATGTAGATATAGTTTTTATTCCTTTTGGGTTTTTTTTTTTTTTAAGTTCAAATAGGTATAAATCTAATGGATCCAAAAAGCATTTTGCTTAGAATGCAATTATCTAATTAGCAGTACAATTGTAATTGTACGCCATGTTTTGGAAGCACGGCAGGCATAATTAACAAGACATCCAAGAAGCACCACAACTCACACGACAGAGACATTGGTAAAAGAAAGATATAGTGAAACAATCTGCCCTTTCCATGGCTTGGGATGTAACATTATATACAAAATCATAACGGTACTCAATTCCTCAACAAAGTTTTCCCACTCATCTCATTTACAATTTGAGCAAGTTTCAACAATCAGTGAGACCACCATCCTTTCTGCCCCCAAATCCAAACAACCCACAAGTTAGCACACATCCAAAAGCCCTTTAAGCGAAAAGCAATTTTTACCCCAGAAAATCCTTAACTTTTAAAGCTTAGAATTCATAACAAGTGACAACCAACCTTTGGGTTCTGCTTCTTCCCTTCAGAAATATCCCTTTTCTTCTTACTGTTTTTGTCTTTTTCTTGGCAGTAGGACCCGACTGACGGGATCTATGCGATTTGTGAGACTGTTCGTGGCCAACTGAAGCACTTGTCATTGATGCCAACTGAAACAGAGAAAATGTGCACTATGAAAGAAAAAATAGAAAAAATCAAAGATCAAAAGTAAATGAAGCACCGCTAATTGTTGGAAACGAAATAGATGAATCTCGATCCCAGTACATCAAATAAAAGACTAAATACTAAAATTTGGATTAGGCATGCCCCAAGTCGAAACCCTTACTAATTTCATCAAATTAGAACTATCAATTCTTTTCAGGATTACCAAGAGCTCAACGGGCATAATTTCCTGTCGAGTGTTCGCTCATATTTGAAACAGAAAAAAACGACAAAAAGGAACAAACTTTTCTTATTGCATTGAGGTTCAGGTAAAGGAACCACTACGCGTTTACAGAGAATAGGAAAAAAAAATCAAGGAGAGAGTTGGTAGCTGTATACTTGTTTGTCTGTCATAGAGATTGTTCTCTTGTTCATTGATAAGATTAGGGTTTAAGGTAATGCACAGATGGAAGCAATGATGTCATTTCATAGAGACATGAGAAGAGAAAGCGTACCTTTCCGAGCTGTTCTAGGGCTTTGCAGTAGTTGTTAGGAGTTTGAATATCCGAAGCCAGCAGGGTTGCATAGCGAGAAGCACCAGTGCTTGTTCGGAGGCTGAAGTAGGTTATAAGAGAGAATTTTTCTCACTGCATGTACAATCCAACTTGATGGGCCTGCTTGGCCCACCTTTGATTAGTGCAGTTACTTTTAGATGTAAACGGGTCGGTACAGTGCCGGAAGCATGCCGCTGGTCGGAGGATTTGGCTCTGCCTCGAAATCGGTTTTGTTGGTTTTCGATTCGGTTCTAATTAGAGAGCTATAATCCAATTTTAAAATCAATTCTAACTTTTTTTTTTACTTTTACTTAAAATAAGAATAACATTCATGCATCAAGCCTACTATCTCCATGATTAAATATAAAAGTTACTGTTTTAAGTTGATTTTGAGTAGAATTCACAATATTAAAGACTCGTATGTCGGGTCCCGAGCCCACATGTCAAAACTTGCATGAATCTTATCAATCGGAACCTAAATTAGGTTTTGTACCCAGACCCGTTTATAAATTGAAATTTAAACTAAGTTCCAAACCTGATTTTTCTATAGGTTGGAACTTCCAAACAATCGGGTTATCGGGCACACATTTACATCCCTATCGTGACCGGGCACAATGCCTAATTTGATAGTCATGAAACCTAATGGGTGCTCATGGGCCGGACCTAGATAAATTTATGAACCCATTTAAGTGACAGAAAGCCCAAAGCCCGGACCAGCCTGGATAAAGACTGATTATAATTAAGTGGCAATATGTCCAAACAAATAGGATAAAGCACATACGACACTATGTAAAAAGCCCAATTCGTCCTAGACAGTTTAATATATGCCTGTGTTGGGATTGAGACCCAGGCCTGAATATGCCTCAACCCAAATCAGACAATAAACGCCGCATTTCTAACATTTACTCATCATTGGATTGAATCTCGAAGAAAAAATAATGGTTAAAAAATTATTTTAAGACGATTAAATCAAGGTTTATGGACTGATTTTTGCATGACAATTTCTATGCATTCAAGTTTGACATGTGAAAAATGGCGGATTGCTTTAGTTGAAAATATTCCTGCAAATGGTCCATGTTTTGACCTACTCATACCTATAACTATTGAGCATCGGCTGGTTGGGAATTGGGATACATCTAATCAAATAGATGGAATAAATCTAAACTTATCAAGAAAGATAATAAAATGTAAAGATGTAAGAATATATAGTGTCTTTTAATTATGAAAATGATTTTAGGATAGTGTAATTTGAGTTCAAAAATAGAGTGAAGTCCATCAGAAGCTTTAGTCTACAATGTTTTTTTATCCAATGAGTGCCACGCCAACAAATTGTAATCATTATAATATATTAAAGCCAAGGATTTTGGATGTAATTTTGACCAACAATTATCCCCATATTCTCTCCCCACTACTCAACAGAGGCGGACCCAGGATTTTCGTTTAGGTGGGGCTAAACTTTTGCTATAATTTTTTCACATCAACAATAACAAAAGAAAAAATGTATTCCATGTAAATAGACGCAAAATATTTAACTATATCAACTTAATATATTTCTTGTTTGAAATGATGACTATTCATTTCTCCAAAATTTACAGTATAAGAGAAGTATACTTAAAACAAAAAAGTCTCCCAAAAAATGAGGGCAGACCAATCATCCCCATAAAGAAAGGGTTTACAACCTCCAAGTCATCTAAACTCCAAAGAAGTAATACACATTATCATGTAAAGATTAGTACCTCCTTATTATTTCCTTAAGCTCCAAATAATTCCTTAATCATATGAATCCAAATGAGAGCACCTGTATTTATAATTTATAGATGAACATTATCAACATAATCATAAACATCATATTACAGACCAAGAATAAAGTTTCCAAAATGAAAAAAGAGAAGAAGAGATTAGTTAAAGCTTAAACATAGATAAAGACAATTGGATAAGACTTGCTCACAAGAATTCTAGATCTATTTGAAACCAGGACATAGAAATTATAGACAATTTTAGATCATTCAAAATCTCTAAAATAAAATCAAATTTACATATTCCATAGTTTTAATGATCATATGTTTTATTTGTAAAACTGTTGTTAAGTGGGAAGCTCAGATTGTTTGGCCGGTGCTCTCCAAAACTCCCAAAATCAGCATACAAATAGGGAGGTTGTTCAGAAAGGAGTCCATTGGGAGGCAGTTGAGGAAGCACTCCATTGGCAGGCAGTTGAGGAAGGATTCTAGAGAAACCACCCTCCATTGGTGAGGTTGTGTTAGAAGTCTGAAAAAAGGGTCCAGCCATAGTGGAGAAGTTCATAAATGAATATGGTGAACTAGTGAAGGGTTAGGGATGATGGGTTATTAACTACATTCTTTTCAACATTAGTGCTCAATGGTTGTGCTTGAGTTTATTGGGGCACACTCATAAACTCATTGATTCTGATTGAATGATCTTTTTTTTAAGAGTACGCATTAGGAGTGTAACGGTTCGGTTAACCGTGGTTTTTGGGAAAACCGTTAACCGAACCGTGTTTCACAGTTTTTTATTTTTAAAAACCGTAACCGAACCGTGAAAAACCGTTAAAAATTGAACCGCTTTTGTGAAAATTTTGCCATTTATGTGAAAAAAATGGTACTATGGTACAAATATTATGATCCTGGAGGGGGTTATAAATGGGTCACAAGAAAAAATCAAAGATCTAAATCATAACTATATTAGTTTTCTCCATCAGTAGCATTGTGACATCCATCACAGGTGGGGAGGGCATGGAAGATCAAAATAAGACAGTAAAATAAATTAAAAGAAGAAAACGATTTAGAATAAAAGAGCACAAGAGACTTAAAACCCATTCAATCATCTACTGTTGCTAACATGCGCTGACTGAATTATTCATTCTCATCCTACGCTACTTATGCGCCGCGCCTGTAACAGCTGAAATAATTTTATTCCAACTGTTTGATTTGGGAATAATAGGATCAAATGCATAAAGGATGGTGGCATTTGATCGACACTTAAATGTGTAACTTTTAACCGCAAGACTACGGTGTCGTCAAGTAGCAAAGGACTAAAGAGTCCGGATTATCGATCCCACGAAGAGAGGATGGAACAAGCAATGAATCCAATTAAAGGAGAATTGAACTAAGATATAACTAATATAGAAAATTGAAGTAAACAATTAAAACTACTAAACAAATCAAATAATGATTTAAATTACAATTAAAACTACTAAACAAATCAAATAATGATTTAAATTAACAGCAATAGAAATAATAGATTAGGCAATCCAAAATCCACTAAGTATGTAATTAATTCAAACAATGCATGTTCTAATTCAATTCCCAAATCTACAATCAAATTAGCAATCTCTTGCCTAATTGGATTGGATGATATAACAATGAAAATCAAAGTAAAAGAAAATCATAGGCCAAGATCCTAGATCATCATCTAGCTACCCTAATAATAAATCATCAAAATCAAGCTACAAAAGATCAAAGATAAGGGCTCTAGAGCATGCTATGTGAGAGAACTTAATCAAACTACAAAGCATCAATTGAGATTATCCGAGCATCAAGTGTAGAGATAGAGCATGAGAAATGAGAGAGATTAGCACAACTAGATCTAAAATCTACTAATCAATTAAGGCACAAGTAGAAAATTTAAACTAAAATATGCATATAATTAAACCAATCACATTACTTAGCTTCAAAAGGAGAGCCTAATCCAAGAGCTTTAGCCACTAAACATCAAGAAAGTGCTTCAAATCTTCATTATTGATCTTCAATTACACACTCTCTCTAGATATGTTACAAAGAAGCTCCTAATTACAATCTAAAAGTATAGAGAAGGTAAAATAAAATTGCTAAAATACTAACTTACCAAAAGATCTCCCTTTCTCTATAAACATTCCAATTTATAGAAACATTGAAGACATTTGATTGGCTCATTGCTTCCATTTGATTGGTTGCAATTTGAACCCATAACCTATTTCATACCAACCAAAGCTCTAACCAATACATCAACCACTCATTTGTGTTGGAAAATGACTTCTTCTCATCTTATTTTGGAATTCTTCAACACTACTGATGCCTTGGGACATTACCTAGAAGGTTGGGGTAGTCGCAGGGTCCACCTACACAAGAGAAGTTACATAAAAATACGCTATAAATGATCGGGTTTATGGATGATAATCCAATAATCCGTTTAATGTGATAGAATGATAAAATTTATGTGTAAAGCAAATGATATGCATATGATATGCTGATAAAACCCGAACTAATGAGGGGTAAATATATAATATTTAACACTCATCACACCCCCAAACCTACATTTTGCTAGTCCCGAGCAAAGACTATAAAGAAAAACTAAACTATATGCAAGAAAACATGGTAAAGATCCTAACTCACTTTCGCATAAATAGCGGCTGCACTTAGCTCGTGCAACAAGCCTTTAAACCCCTAGGTTTCTCCTAGTGGACGAGTTTTGTCTCGTGAGGGTTTTCAACGAATAAACCCCACAAAATTCTTTTTATTTTGGAAAGAAAATAATTTTGATGTCCAACAGTCTCTAGCAAGCTAATAAGAATGAGTACTGAGTTAGGAATACTAGCCAACTCCTGAAGATATGTCAATCAATACCTAAGTCTCACTGTGTATGTGTGTGTATTTAGCCAATAATCATGCAATCTTCAAGTCAAAGCTCACACAACCTTAATTCCCTTCGGAATTCATTTCGCCTTGACTATAACCTTACAGGTCATACTCTAAACAATGGAAGCACATAGATTTTACTGACTAACTCTCAGTATGTGAGTATGAACAAGGCAAAGAACTCACATAATTGATGAAGAACGGAGTTTATTTATAGAATGATTGATCTCAAAGAATAAGATAAAACCAATAGAAGGTGGAAATGCTCACTAAACTTCTCACTCATTCAGCACCTAACCTTTCCTATGATCCAATAGGTCTTTCATAGGTTGTAATGGGGTTAGGGTTAATAGGTAGGATAAGGGTTAAATGTGGCTAAGTGTTCTTGAGAATGTAAGGGTCTTCAAATCTTCATAGGAAGGTCTTCCACTATCTTCACTTCTTCCTTTTGCTTTGTGTTCTTTATTCCACTCTATCTCTTTTTGTGCTTGCTTTTCTTTGGTTTCCCATATTTTTTCTTTTGTTTTCCTTCGGTTCTCATTTCTTCTTCTTTTTTCTCTTCTTTTTTTTCAACTTTCAAAATCCTTTATTCCTTTGTCATCCCTTTGTAGAACATCTATATTTTGGTAGCCCATGTGAATTCTTCATCACTAATGCTCAAATCCTTCATTTCTTCATATATCCCTACCCTTCTAAAAAACAATAGGTTAAAAAGGATGATATATATGTGGGTGATGAGGCTTGGGACAATGAAGGAATGTTTCTTGTAAAATAGGCTCAAGAGGGCTACTAAGGGTATAAAATGTAATAGGTGAGTATAAAATTTGGTCATGGTTTTCTTTTTTAGAATGCCTATCATCTTCCCCTAAGTTCGAAAAAATGCATCATAAGCTACAAGTCAACATTTCTTCGCATTTTGATGTCACCATGAGATCGGAAGTGCTGGACTAAGAAGCTCAAGGAGTAGCTCTTCATTCTACTCAGGAATAGCACAGAAGAGTCCTCACCCAAACGGATATAGATAGGCTCAATCGCTCAATGGGTTCTAGTCTCTACTAATGATTCTTCCGGGTCTTTCAGAAGTGATTTGCTCTTCTCTTAGACTACACTCATGTGGCTAAATGTGTAAAAAAAAATTCTAGGACTTGTACAAATGACAACTCTTCAAGCAAAATCCATGGACAATTTTTGAAATCTTTTTCAGATTTTTAGTGATTTTGGAAATTTTTTAAATTTTTAGGGTTTTTGGTATAAATGGAAAGCAAAATAACTTATGTACATGCAAAATGCAATACATGAAATGCAGTGCCTCACCCCCAAACCTATCCTAAACATTGTCCCCAATGTTTATACATAACAGAAATAAAATAGGACAAGAAAGATAAATTGAAATTTCTCACCATGGGGTGCCGACACATGGGTATACTGGGTTGCCTCCCAACAAGCGCTAAGTTTAACGTCTTCAGCCAGACGCAATTAGCATGGTATGAGGTCAGTTTATCCAGGGTCCACAAGAAGGACTTCCTTAACAACATTCTCAGGATTCACAAACTCAAGATACTCTTTCAAACTCTGCCCATTCATTTGAAAGGTGTTACCATCTCTGGGATTCAAAAGTTCAACTGCACCGTGGGAATGGACTGTCTGAACGACATAGGGTCCTGACCATCGAGACTTTAGCTTGCCTGGGAATAAGTGCAATCTAGAGTTATATAGCAAAACTTTCTGGCCAGGATGGAACTCTTTTCTTAGAACTCTCTTATCATGAAACATTTTAGTCTTGGCCTTATAACTCCTCGCACATTCATATGATTCATTCCTCATTTCCCCTAGTTCAGCAAGCCGCAGTTTCCATTGGACCCCAGCATTTTCTAAGTCAAAGTTTAGGCACTTGATCGCTCAATATGCTCGATGTTCTAGTTCAACTGGCAAGTGGCATGCCTTGCCGAAGACCAACATGTACGGAGACATTCCGATAGTTGTCTTGAATGCTGTCCGATACGCCCACGGTGCATCATGTAAACGTAAAGACCAGTCTTTCCGATTTGGATTGACTGTCTTCTCCAGGATGTTCTTGATCTCACGATTGGAAATTTCTACTTGCCCACTAGTCTGGGGATGGTATGGTGTGGCAACTTTGTGTGTGATGTGGTACTTCCCCATTAAAGCTTCAAATACTCGGTTGCAAAAGTGCTTACCACCGTCGCTTATGATTGCATGTGGTATACCAAAGCGAGCGAAAATTTGATTTTTCAAAAATTCAACCACAACCTTGTGGTCATTGGTTTTGCATGGAATGGCCTTTACCCATTTAGACACATAATCAACAGCAACAAGAATATACTGATAGCCAAAAGAAATAGGAAATGGTCCCATGAAGTCGATGCCCCAAACGTCAAACAACTCAACGATCAAGATAGGTTGTTGGGGCATTTCATTCCTCTTAGAGATCCTCCCTAATCGTTTACAACGGTCATAGTTCCTACAGTGCTCATGTGCATCCTTGAAAAGGATAGGCCAAATAAATCCAAATTGTAGCACCTTTGCGGCTGTCTTTTTACTAGAAAAATGTCCCCCACAAGCATGGTTATGACAGAATTCAAGTATGCTCTTCTGGTCCATCTCGGGTACACACCTCCTAATGATTTGGTCAGGGCATTGTTTAAACAAATAGAGATCATCCCAAAAATAGTATTTAGCCCTAGACAAGAAGCAGAATTGGTCATTTTTTGACCAATTACTTGGTGTTTTCCCGGTCACCAGATAGTTAACTATATCTGCATACCACGGGGTTTTACTATCAACAAACAACAATTGCTCATCTGGGAAGGTTTCTAAAATCGGATGGTCTTCAGAGGAATCGACAATCAGACGCGAAACATGATCAGCTACCACATTTTCAGACCCCTTCTTATCCCGTACCTCTAGGTAAAATTCTTGCAAAAGCAGTATCCACCTGATCAGCCGAGCTTTAGCATCTTTCTTGCTCAACAAATATTTCAATGTGGCATGATCAGTGAAGACAATGACCTTTGACCCTATGAGATACGATTTGAACTTATCCAATGCAAAGACGACAGCCAGCAATTCCTTTTCAGTGGTGGTATAGTTAAGCTGTGCGTCATTAAGCGTCCTACTAGCATAGTAGATGACATGAGGCAATTTGTCTATCCTCTGTCACAGTACAGCTCCGAGAGCATAATTGGAAGCATCGCACATCAATTCAAAAGGTTTCATCCAATCAGGAGGACGGATAATGGGTACAGATGTCAACTCTCGTTTCAAACGATCAAATGATTCTAAACATGTAGCAGAAAAATCAAAATTAGCATTCTTTGCCAAGAGATCACAGAGAGGGCGAGCAATTTTGCTAAAGTCCTTGATAAAGCGTCGATAGAAACCTGCGTGGCCCAAAAAGGCTCTCACCTCTCGTACAGTTTTAGGAGGAGGCAGGTTCACAATCAAGTCGATCTTGGCTTTATCTACTTCAATGCCCTTACTCGACACAATATGACAAAAAACAATGCCCGACTTGACTATAAAATGACACTTTTCCCAGTTCAAAACCAGGTTCTTTTCCTTACATCTTTGCAATACCAGGGTCAAGTAGTGCAGACAACTATCAAAACTTGAGCCAAAAACAGAAAAGTCATCCATGAAAACTTCCAAAAATCTCTCCACCATGTCCGAGAAAATGCTCAACATACACCTTTGAAAAGTCGCAGGTGCGTTGCACAGGCCAAATGGCATATGCCTGTAGGCAAATGTGCCAAAATGACAGGTGAAGGTTATCTTCTCTTGGTCCTCAGGGGAGATATGGATCTGGTTATACCCTGAATAACCATCCAAGAAGCAATAAAAAGCATGGCCGGCTAATCTTTCCAACATCTTATCAATGAAGGGTAATGGAAAGTGGTCATTCCTGGTCATTGAATTCAATTTTCTATAATCAATACAGACTCTCCAACCTGTTTGAACACGGGTTGGGACCAGTTCATTGTCCTTGTTGGCGACAACGGTTACGCCAGATTTCTTGGGTACTACTTGGATAGGACTCACCCATTGACTATCAGAAATCGGGTAGATAATGCCAGCGTCTAAAAGCTTAATTACTTCTCCCCTCACTACTTCCTTTAGGACCGGATTTAGTCGCCTCTGTGGTTCACGAGATGGTTTGGCACCTTCTTCCAGATGAATTTGGTGCATAACTATAGAGGGACTGATTCCTTTAATGTCTGAGATGGTCCAACTTAGGGATAAAACCAAGTGCAATGTGTAAAATCATCTACAAATATGATGTAATATCTGAAACCAGCAGTAGAAGTGACCGAAGCAGGACCCCAGATGTCACTATGAATCAAATCTAATGGTTTATTGGAAACAGTAATAGAAATAGAGAAAGGTAGTTTGCATCGTTTGCCAAATTGACAAAATTCGCAAAATGAAGGCATTGAGGATCCGCAAACAGGTAGATGAGGAAGAAGATTGCGCAGCATAGCAGTAGAGGGATGTCCCAAGTGTTTGTGCCAAGCATATGAGGAAGTTGACTCACCAAGCAAAGCGAAGGACGCATAAGGATGTGAAGAGCCATTGACAGCAGGAAATGGGTATAGGCCATGTTTAGTCGACCCTTGAAAAAGAGTCTTCCCCAAACCGATTATGAATAGTAAAACCAGAATCATCAAAAACAAAAATGCAGTTATTGTCCTTCGCAAACTGATAAACAGAAAGAAGATTCTTTGAAATGGAAGGAACATGAAGGATGTGATTTAGTTTAAACCGTCAAGATTTAGTGATAACAGCAGAGGATCCAATGGTAGAGATTGGCAGACCTTGTCCATTACCAACTGAAACTTTGTCCTTCCCAAGATAGTCACTGTGCACGGAGAGGTTCTGCAAGTCATTTGTATTGTGATTGGTGGCGCCACAGTCTACATACCAATTCTGATATGGAGCAGGGTTTTAGGAAGCTGCCATGGTAGCTAGTTGAGAGGGAGGATGGCGACCCTGGTAGCCGTAATCCATGCAATGAAAACAGTCAAGAGCAGTGTGGCCAGACCTGTTGCAAATTTGACAACAAGGTCGGTTGTAGGACGACTGAGGAGAAGCACCAGGCCCAAAGGAAGGTCATGGTTTGCAGAAAACTAGATATTGCTCGAGCAGTTAGTGTGGTGAGTAAGTGCATGGAGAATCCAGAGAAAGAGCATTGGAATGCAGTAAAATGGATTCTTAGATACTTAAAGGGTACCAAAGACTTTGGAATATTGTTTGAAAGAAAACATGGATCAGAAAGTGTGGTGGGGTATGTAGACTCTGATTTTGCAGGGATCTTGATAGGAGAAGATCCACCACATGCTATGTCTACACACTTGCTATCGGACCGATCAGCTGGAGATGGGTGCTTCAGTCTACGACTGCATTATTTACTTCTAATGAAGCAATTTGGTTGAGGGGCTTGGTATATGAAAACATAATGAAGCAGGAAACAATTTCGCTATAGGATTTTTTCTCAAAAATAAAAGCGCCCACTACAGATTCTTCATGGTATTCTTCAGTAACTTTATAGTTAAGTGGTCTATCTTAATGTTCAACTTCCAAACAAATCTCATAGTCTATGAAAATTCTCACCTACTAAGGATTCCCACTCTACATCATCCAACAAGGTAATTGTGTATGATGAATGGTGATTTTTCATTGTTCACTTGCAGGATTGTCTTATTGGTATTATTAGGCATCCAGATGGTCCGCCTGATTTTGCAGCTATGAGAAGGGATAGTTTATTTTATCAAGAGCTGATATATTTAATTGGTCTTATCCCTATTCAAATCACGGACATCTGTTTTGAGATGGAACCTTCTTTGTCCAAGGCCTTGAATGAGCCCTCTTGTTCTCCTTGGTACCATTGTTTTGAGTTTCGGTGCCTAGCTCTGCTTATTCAACAGTTTCCTCGTGCTAATTTTTCTTAGATTTCCCAATGGCGTGGAGGATTAGTCGTCGTCTAAAGGCATATTATGCAACTCCATCCCATATATCTAGTGTGGAGTTTAGAAGACTATAGGGTCAACCTATACCCGGGGTTCTGGATGTTGTGATTGTTTCCTCGTTTATGAGCTTGTTTATTTATTTGGTTATGGGGTATGCCCCATTGATGGTTTATCTTTTTTTTTTTTTAAGATGGTGATCCATTATTGTAGTTTATTGTTCTATTAGTAATAAAGAAACTTAAAAAAAAAAAGAATAAAAAACGCTCTTCTTTAAAAAAATAAATAAATAAGAAACATTCTCATTGCACTAGATAATAAAAACCCATAACATGTTTTTTTTTTTTTTTTTTTGTCATTTAGCACCTTTTGATTTGACCTTGTTTTTTATATTTCTTTTTTATTTGACCATTCTCTTTACTTGGATATACAAGTAAATTACTCAAACAATCGTGGTTAAAAAAAGAGAGACGTTATTGCCACTGCTCTAGCTGCTTCTTCCACATCCCTTCTCTTTTAAAAAGCTTCTCTCTACACACCCCACTATTCTCAAAATACCCTTCTCTCCTTTCTCATTTCACTCCCCTTCTTCCCCCCTCACTCTCCCTGCAACCGCCCTGCTCTCTCTCTCTCTCTGTCTGTCGCCCTCTCTCCCTCTCCTTCTCCCTGTCTCTTTCCCTCTCCGTCTTTACCTCTCTCTCCCTCTCCCTGTCCCTCGCACCGCCGGAGGGGATGGTGGTGGGTGGGATGGGTGTGGGTGAGTGTAGAAAGAAGGGGTTGGGGTAAGTGGTGGACCCAGAATTTTTGTTTGGGTGGGGCTAAACTTTTGCTCGACTTTGATAACTTTTTTGACATGAATAATACCATAAGAGCAAATTTATTGCATTTAAATAGAAATAAGAAATTTTTTCATGCTCAGATCTCCTGTCCAATTGAAGGGTCTTCCCACTACCTCTCCCAAATTCAGGTTATCATCAATTCATCATCACCAAATAGGCCTATGATAACATTTTCTTTAATCCTTGGCGTTTGAATGCCCTAAAACGGTGATTTTGGTGAGCACCCAATTACCCAATTTGAGTTTCCAAAGGGGTTTTATTTGGGTCTAAAAAACTTGGTTAGTACTTACCTTACCTATAAAAATAGTTCCCTATAATTGGTTATGGGCTTATGGCAAAGAAGAAAAATCGCCACTTAAGTGTAACTCAAATTATCCACACATGAGATTTATGTATGAATTGAAGATTAAAGTGTGCCCAATGATGATTTGGTCATCTTGTAGGCATGCTTAGATTTGGTGATTTAGGGCTTAGGTTTGGAATAGGATTTAGAGATTAAGGGTTCAAATTTAGGTATAGAGTGATTAAATAATTATGATGCATTTAATGAGGGAGGGAGATTGCTTTATTTAGGATTATTTAGTGAGAGAGACTAACTACAAGAGGACCAGTGACAAAAAGTTCGATCGCCGTGAAAAGGATCTCACAATCTAAATATAAAGAAGATGTTGAAAGAGAACGGTGCGAAGAGGATCTGGTACTCTCGGCGGGAAGAAAATGTCAAAAAATACGAGTGTTTTTATCAAGGTTTAGTGAGTGGGACAATCACACGGTTTAGATGTGGGACGATTACTTATTAGTTATAAGTGGGGGTAAGTCCAAGTCCAAGCCCATTAAGTTCTCTAGTAATTTCAAAATGGGAAATTGTACTGGCACACAATTTTTTCCTTTTCCCACACAATTTCTCTCCACACACATTACTAAAATTTAAAAATTAAAGTAGTTCTTTCCACACACATCAAAAGTTCATAAAGTACTCATATCTCCATTCCCCTCTTTCTTCTTCCCACACACATCTCCATCCATTTCTTCCCACACACAAACCAGACACAAGACTCCACCGATGGGATCCTTGCTTTTCCGGCGATTCTCCGGCGTGCCTATTCCTCTACACATTCTCCTCTTCCAAAGGTAAATGGATCATTCCAACATTACCATTTATTCTTCTTCCATATCTATTCTTCACCATTTTTTCCATCTTAGATTACCTTTTTTTCCATGAAAACTTGTTATTAGGATAGATTCTCATTCAATGTAAGTTTTGACAAACAATGTTACTGTTTTTTAATGCTTTTGAGTTGCATTTGATCCCTCATCGTCGCGGTTTTAGGTTCAGAAATCTCGATTGTTAGGTATCTGGTTGACCGAACGGATTGTAAATGTTCGGACACTAATGTCCGAACAAATTGGTTATGTTCGAACACTAAAGTCCGAACAAGGCAATTTTGTTCGAAAACAAAGTTCCGAACAAAAGTAATATGTTCGGACACTCAGGTCCATACATACAGAGATCCAATCAAATAAAAATTTTATTTTCGTATTTCATGGATCGGCCAAGCTCTTCTAGGGTGCGACCTACCGCTTCAAATAGGGAGCGACGTCAGCTAGTAGAAGAGGTTGTAGAAGAACCAGAGGTATCTGAGGAGGAGGTTGAAGAACAACAAGAGATGGAAGAGCAACCAGAAGAGCAGCCAGCTCCGGGGCCAGAAGATAGGTCATTATTGACCAGCTTTGATACACATATAGCTGGGTTCATTTGGATTCAACAAGTGTGTTTCACTTATTTCATATGAAAGTTTTATTTATTTGTTAATTTATTTAATAATGTATTAATGATTGAATGCAGGACCGAGGACCACTGAAATGTCTAAGTCATGGCCAAAAAGTGCCATTGTGGCAACTAAATGAGTCTGATAGGTTTAGAGATTTAGTCTCGAGGTCCATATTGGCTCCCTTAGCGACTACATCTTATCGCTCCGTCAATAAGATTATTGTATCTGGTTTTGTGAAAAGGTGGCAACCTGATACTAACACCTTTCACATGCCTTTTGGTGAGATAACCATCACCTTAGATGATGTTGCATCTATCATAGGCATCCCAATGATTGGGCGGACGGTCTCTTATAATGAAAGAATGTCATATGAAGAAGCTCAAGCACTCCTTGTTGATGCACTAGGAGTAGAACCGGTAGAGGCACATGAAGAGCTGATGCAGGTGCAGGGCTAATCAATTAGATTGGAGTGACTACGGGAAAGGTTTGCCGGTGTATCTGACGATGATGGCGACGAGATGATTGACTGTGCAATAAGAGCTTACATTCTGTACTTATTGGGCTGTACGTTGTTCACTGACAAGAGTGGAACACGGGTGTCGATCATTTTTCTTACACAACTCGTGAATGTAGAGGCCATACGTTAATATGCATGGGGTACTGTTGCACTAGCATACTTATACAAGCAGTTGTGGTTAGCAACCAGGCATGAAGTGAAACAAATAGCCGGTTATTTGACTCTACTAGAAGCTTGGGTGTACGAACACTTTGAATGTTTGGCTCCGACTCCAAACTTACTCTATGTATCCGATCAGCCCCGGGTCCATCGATGGGTTCCTCGTAAAGAGTCTGCTCATTTACAAGGATTACGAGAGAGCCTTAATTCCATGAGTACTGACCAGGTAATTAACTTGACTTTTCTTGTACAGATTGTATTGGATTAAGTTATTATTCTATATTATATACTTTCATATCTTACGCTTGGATTCACTACTTTCAGGTCACTTGGGACCCATATCGTGATGTTAGACAATATCACCCTTTCAATGAAGTGGCATACTACTGTGGATGCATCAAATGCATGGATGTTGTTGAACCTTATCATCCATACAGGGTACTCAGACAGTTTGGGAGAGTTCAGATTATTCCTCCATCGCCATTAGCCCCTATTCGCGCCACGTGAGGTCCGACTGCCTGTGACTATCAAATCGCATATCAATATATCAATCAAGTTTGGGAGGGATGGCCTAATCACCTACTATCTGCATCGAACCGTAGTCAACCAGTTAGGCGTCCTGCAGATTGCATTCCCGGGTATATGAATTGGTATGTATGAGTATCCTGGAGGATATTACAGCACCCAAACTTTCATTCTAATTTTGCGCCCCGTCCAGAAGAAAATCAGCCTAGTGGTAGCGGTATGATTGACTATCAGTAGCATAATTCGGATGCACTGATCATTCTTGATGAAGTGACAAAAAAAGGTGAGGACCATTGGGTTGAAGACCCGCGGGGACTATATACCCATGTGAATCAGGTGGCACATGTGTTATGGGGAATTTCAATTGACGATGCTCAACGAACATTTCGACATCCCCACATGAGTTCACAAAGCTACAGTTGCACTAGGACTAGGAGGGGAAGGGACAGTTGAAGATGTCTAAAGACTTATTTTAATTGACCAAAACAATTAACAATTATTATGCTTTTGTTTAAGTGGTTGAATGATTGTTTTAAGACTATGTTAACTTTAATTTGACTATGGATGTACTTGTAGACAGTGGATTTTAATTAAATGATGTTATCTTTGATTTATATATCCTGCAATCTCATGCGCACAGGGTAATCCATGTGTGCGTCGAATAACACAACCACAAACACTGGCGTTGATTCCAACTAGGTTGGCTCTCTTGGTTTCTGTTAATATTTTTTCAAGTGCATTTTTAAAGACACTACCACGAAGCTCTTTGTATTCTGCCGGCTTGAAATTATGTTGCACAATTGTCTTGCTTTTCTCAAACGAAGCTTTGATACTGGTATGCTGCAACTCAAGTAAACTGTGTATTTTAGTCCATTCTACTTCAAAATTTCCTTGACTTGATTCAAACTGCCTCTTGAGCTGTGCATGTGAACTCTCGGCCCTACATAGGATTGTTAAGAGGTGAGACATATTAATTAATAAGCATAAATCAAATAATTAGTATTTTTTTAAAATTACCTGTTCGGAGTAGTATTCCCAAAATGGACACAATTTTTTGTCCATGCAGAGACAAATCTCTCCTTATAAGCATCCAACCAACTACCTTTCATGTAATTGAGTGCATCAGGATACGTACTGAATTCATGATTTAGCTTACTAAGTTGTTCACCAAACTCCTTTTCTGTGGATGAAGACACCAACATATTCCAGCTCATAATAAACCTGTCCCATTTTTCTTTCGTTTCAAACAACTTCTTGCATCTCGCCAATACGTTTCTATTAATGTGCCATTTGCATAATAAATGAGTAGCACTAGGGAATACTCTTTTAATGGCGTTCATGAGTGACAATTCTCTATCCGTCACAATGACATCGGGAAGAATACCATTGCCAATAATAGAACGCAGTATACCCAGTGCCCATGCATAATTTTCTTGACGTTCTGCATGAAGGTATGCAAAGCATACAGAAAATGTCATCTGTGGATGTGACTCCAACAATTTCCAATAGAGGCATGCGATTACGATTGGTCTAATAAGTACAGTCCATTATCAAGACATGTGGAAATGCACGCAATAAATCTAAACTTTTTGGGTGCGTTCAAATCAATTCAATTACAGTCTCGCTATCCTCACAATTCTTATGCCATTCAATGTAATCATGCTCAGCTAACTTACCAAGCAGTTGTTGTAGCTGACTTCTTCCACCTCATTGACTTTATATCCGTAGCGTGCATTGCATATTGTCTTCATTGTGGTTACGTTTAATTCACTTCTTTGTTTCAACGTAACCAAAATTTTTTTTGGCCTAATTATGCTCTTGGACATATCAACTAGCAACTTTGTTTCCTCCTCTGATAATCTGCCTGCAAATGAATGCCCCTCTAAATATTTCGCGGCCAAATGATTATGCACACCACATATGACCTCCAACATCCAATCATCATTTGAGTCTAACTTTTTTGCTTTTTAGTGCGAAAGGATATTCACATTTTTTCGAACCGATTTGTTTGATCATTTTTTGCTTTTGGCCCTCTTCATGTTTATATTGTCCACTTCTCTCGCACGCAAGGAGTACTCTAGCTTTGACACCCACCCGAGCGGCATTTGAAACCTTTATGACAATGACAAATTCGTTTTTCCTTCCTACACCACAAGCTCAACTGATTAATGAATCGCGACTAAATATCTACAATAAATAAACAAATTTAATGCGAATTTAGAAACAAATAAATGTAATTTGAGTAATAAATTCAAAATTTGTCTTACCTCTTGAGTTATAAATTCATTGATATAATTTACGACAAAATCCGATCCAACCTGACTTTCCTGCGTAGAGACCTGCATATGTAAAAATTAAATATCACTGTCCAGACATAAACTTACGAACACATACAATATGTTCGGACATAAACATCCGAACATATACCATATGTTTGGTTTTATATATTCGAACATATGGTATGTGTTACGTCCTGAAAGATCGTACATATCGGGAACCTATATTAGGTTCTGGAAGATTAAAAAAAATTAACAATAGAGGCCAAAATGCAAAAAGAAAAAAAAAAAAAAAAAAAAAAAAAACTAAAGAAACTTACCTTTCCACTGCTGCTTTGATTAAAATGCACCATTTGATTGTTGTTTTCTTCCTTCATTGCACAATCAAATGGAGGAAAGTAAGTGAAGATGAGTTACCCAGGAAAGTGGAGGAAGTGCAGAGTGAGATGAGCTGCCAAGGAGAAGAAAATGGAAGAATGTGAGTGAAGATGAGTTGCTAAGGAAGCTGGAGGAAGTGGAGAGTGAGATGGGTGGGAGAGGGTTTTGGTTGAGGAAGAAAAGAGATTGTGTGTGAAAAGAAAATGAGATTTGAGTTCTTATGGGATAATGCCTATTTTAGTCATTTCATAAAGGGGTAAGAATGTAATAATAATAAAAAAATCCTTGTATTTGAAAAGTAAAATTTTATGTGCCAATAGCAGCACTCTTTCAAAATAGACCTAATTTACATGTAGGTCCACTCCTTTGATCTCCTTTTAGATAATTTTATATAGGGACATTTTGGTAATTAGAAAAAGGGCTTTGGAAGGAGCAAGCCGTGGCAATAGCAGCTCTCTAAAAAACAAAAACCTCAAAAATTAATTTAATTAGAAAGAGTGCATCAATTACATAACAGAGTCCGGATTCTTCAATAAAAAAAAAAAAGAAAAGAAATAGAAAGATAAGAATCCGGATTCCAAGAGGCTTTGAGTTGTACTTGTATGTGAGCCCCGCGTTAGAAATTTCTATTTTCCTTGCATCGTCGCAATAGAATTTTAGAATTTTGGCAACTCTCGAAGTGCACCAGCGACTTACCCCACGTGGTTTATAAATAACCACCGACAACTCTGTCCTCCCACTTTCCACACGCCAACTGAGGAACGGAATCTCTCAGAGAGCAAGAAGAGGAAAGAAAACCACACCCCTTTTTGCGATTTCAATCTTCCAGAGCCAAGGAAGGTGAATGAATAGAATAATCTGTCAATCTTCGATTTTGTTTCCATTATCCGTTCTCTTGGATTTCTAGGGTTTGGATCCTCATATCTTCTTGATTATCCGTCTCTAATATTCTTCTCGATTTCTAGGGTTTTATCTATCTATCTCTTGATTCTCCAATTATTCAATTTTTCTTTCTTTCTAGGGTTCTGAAGGAGAACTTAGATCTATTAATTGATATATCTCTATCTCTTTCTTGTCAGTGTTTTTTTTTTAATAACTTGCATGATTTGTCTCGATTTCTACTCGTGGTGACCAAAGTAGAGATTTCTGGACTTTGGTCACCAGATGCGAGAATCAACGGCTAATAGTGACCGTGCAGGAAAAACAAAAAACCCCTAAATTGTTGTTTTTCCCCTCAATCTGACGTTTTTGTAAGGTAAAACCTAGAATGGAATTGAGAATTGATTTAGAGTTTTGTTTAGTATTGTGTCACTGGGTGTTTCTATTTTTTGTGAATGAATGGTTTGCAGTTTTTTTTTTTTCCTTTTTATGTATTTCAGCACTTGGTTTTTGTTGCCAATGATGTTGTTTTCAATTGATCTTCTTCTTTTTTTTTTTTTTTTTTCTATTTGTGTGTGTGTTTGAGTGGATGTATTTGCTGTACAGTAGTTTGTTTAGAAACTTGCTACTCGCATTGATCTAACAGTTTGCTAAATATTTTGTAATTGTGATAGCCAATGGCATCGAAACGGATTACAAAGGAATTGAAGGACTTGCAGAAGGACCCTCCTGCATCTTGCAGTGCTGGTTTGTGCCTTTGATATACTATACTGTGTTCTCTTTCTTTTACTTCTTTGTTGCTCAAATAAGTGGCTTTGATGGGAATTAACAGTTGATCCAGTTTGTTTTGGAAGAGGAAATTGATTTCTTTTCATTCTTTAGGACATCAGCTTCTCTCTGCACTTATTTTTTTCTTTAGTTATAAAGTGATGTGGTTTTCCATTCCTTGTTCTGCACGCTTGACTATTATATATATACACCTAAGTAAATTTTAAGGTGCTTATGAGGTTAGGCTGAAGAGTATATAATTTGGTACCTTAAATTGGGAAGCTATGTGGTAGAGGAGAGAAAGGACTGCAGGTCAATTACTAGGCCTGGCTGAAGGTCAACCTTTTCATCAATCAATGTAGTCATTACTAAGGCTGTCAATGAGTTAAGTCAGTTTGAGTTGGCTCTGTGGGACTTTGGATTGAGCCTGTCTTCGGGTTCTCCCTTCTCCTTATATTGCTAAACTAGACTCCTTAAGTCTCTACTCTCCACTTTATATTACATCGTCTCTTTTTCTCCTTTTTTTCCTTCTTGAATGAGACTGTTTCACTCTTACTTATGACTGTTTAAATGTATGAGACTGATAGTTTCTAACAGATGAGCTCTTACCATTCGATGGATATTAAATATATAAAAGAAATAATAATGACTTCCTGGACTAGGGCTGTCAACTGGCCTGGCCTTACTTCAACTGCAGACATTGAACCAAGTCAGACGAGGCTTGATGGGCTTAGCCTCTTTCAAGAGCCAGATTTAATTTTGATGTATAATGAATGGGGTTGGTATGGTTTGGGTTGCAACAAAAACAAAATTGGTGGACCATAGGTAAATGGTACAGTCACTAGGACTGATTTGGAATTCAAAACTAGGAAACATGGTGCTGAAGTATGCTAGAAACGGCTGATATGACTTATAAGAAATTTCTGTGAAGAAAGATTTTTATATTATTTTGTGAGCATGAATGTTTATTTATTTATTCTTAGAAGATAGGTTATCATTATGAGTCACATGGTTCTGCATGGTTCCCACTGGTTTATAATTGTTTAATGATTGCTCATTTTACGAAATCCTTAGTAGTATTGCACTTTTCTCATTTAAAATGCACATGATTATAGGTCCTGTTGCTGACGACATGTTCCACTGGCAAGCAACAATTATGGGACCAGCAGATAGCCCCTATGCAGGTGGTGTATTTCTGGTAACCATTCATTTCCCCCCAGATTACCCATTCAAGCCACCCAAGGTACCTCCTGAAGCTTTGTTATTTTCAAGTTGTGTGTGACATGCTCTCTCTCTCTCTCTCTCTCTCTCTCTCTCTCTCTCTCTCTCTCTCTCTCTCTCTCTCTCTCTCTCTCTCTCTCTCTCTCTCTCTCTCGTTTCTTTGATACATTAATCAATGAAAAAGCAACTGCTGAAAATGGAAATTGCAATTTTATTTTGTTTTAGAAAATTATTTCGGATTGCTAGTTTCTTTTCTACTACATTTTTTTTTCGAAGAAAAAGAAGGAAAACAAGAACAAGACCATGCTGATTTGTCAATAGAAAAAATTTATACATAAAAAATAAAAAAGTCAAATTGCTGACCACTTAGCCAACTAACTTATTTTTCTTTAAAAAAGAAAGTAAGAATTAAACTGGCTGACTTGGTTGAATTTCTTGAGACCAATTCTTAACGTGGGAAAGTTCATTTTGAATTCATAACTGTTCGAACCAGAAGAAGTAATTTCTTCCTCAATTAGAATGACTATCGGTTGCTAGAGTCCTTTTTTTACTTAATTTTAAGAGGACTGGCTGACTTGGTTGAATTTCTTGAGACCAATTCTTAACGTGGGAAAGTTCATTTTGAATTCATAACTGTTCGAACCAGAAGAAGTAATTTCTTCCTCAATTAGAATGACTATCGGTTGCTAGAGTCCTTTTTTACTTAATTTTAAGAGGACAAATCTATTAAAACTTTGAAAGCAGTGTTTCAGCATGGCTTTAAAAACTTGACTGAGTCCAAGTTGATTTGAGCTTGACCCCCTACCAAGATGACTCACTCCTGCCAACGATGCATATATTGGGTTGTCTGTTCACCTTCACCCCGCACAACCACCCCAAACACAGCCCAGCCGCCCCCCCCTAGGAAATTTTAAATTTATTATTTTTAAAACATTTTATGTTCTGTTTGGACTTTGGGTGTGACTCAGCAGTATAGTATCCCAATCAGTCAATTCAATTCAAGGGTGACTGAGCTGCAGTGTAAGTTTTTAAACTATGCATTGGCTTAGTCCTGCACTCTCTGGTTGGCAACTCTGGGTTGAGTGAACTCATATCATTGTATTTCTCTAGTAAAAAAATTGCATTTGCAGGTATTTGGACCCGGTGAGTACATTAACCTTTTGGAGTTAAATAATTAGAAACAGATTTATTGTATACTACAACAAGAAGTAAAAGGATGAGACTGACTGGTCAACCTGGCTCTCTGTCATGGATTAGCAGCTGCTATATTGGGCGTAGCGGTGAAGACCGCTTACACTGAATGGAATTTAGTGTCACTCTCGACCGCTACGGCTGTTACGGCATGGTTCAAAATTTGTGGTCGCTGTCACCATTGCAGTCGACCTTGAAAACCATTATGACGTGGCATTGCATCGCGGTTGTAGTGTAAAATTTTTTTTACCCCAAAAAAATTTGAAAAAAAATATCCAAAAATTTAAAATATTATAAAATACTAGGAAACAATTTTTTTTTCTTCCATTTGTAAACACTTTAAAGCCCTATGTTATAACATCTTGTATCGCTTTTTAAATTTTAACTGTTAAATATATTAGCTTTTTAGTGTTTAATTTCTTTGCTAGCTTTATAATCTATAAACCTATCAATGTGGCCTTTATATAAATCCAAACAACTCAAAATAATGATAAAAATAAGTGCCCTCCTCTAATATGATCTTCGCAAAATTTCCTTTTTATAGGATTAGGCCCATTGTCAAATTGACTATTTTAAAACACTTATTTTTTTTTAATATTTAATTAGTATGTAAAAGATCAATATAATAGTAGGTCTAAGTCAAAATGGATTGAAATTTATTAATTTAGTGGTAAAAGTGTTTACAAGTGAATCCATCAAATTTTAAAAAAAAAAGTCCACAATAAATTTGTAAAATAAAGCCCACTAATTATAAATCTGTGCTGCTCAAAACAACTACCCTCGTCTTCTATGGGTTCCAGCCACATTTCATTTTGATTGAGGATGGCCCTCAATCATATTGATCAAATTTGATTGAAATAAAAAATCTGACAAATCAGAAAGTGGGCCCATCTATAATTTGAATAAAATTTATGTGGGACACAATAGACATGGGCAATCACTTTTGAGTATATTTTTATTGGTGGTACCCATAGTGGATCCCACGATTGGCATGCACACGGTACACCGGGAAAAAAAGAAGAAACCCAATATAATGGGTTTGGACATTTCAGCCTTCCAGAAAGTGCGAAAAAGAAACCCTTTTTTAGGGTTTCATTTCCATGGCCAGAGTAAAGGGGGGAAAGGAAAAAAATAGAGGGAAGGAAAGAATGAAAGGAGGAGGCGAAGAGGAAGAATTCAACGGCAGCATTAGCGGTGGCTGGTGTAGTAACAGGTGAAGGCAGTGGCGGCGACAGGGATGGTTGGTGCAGCGGCAGGCGGTCTATGTACCAGTCCTTTCCTCTTTTTGTGTTTCTTTTTTTCCCCTTTTGCATCCTAATTTTGTTTCTTTTTTCCTGCAACTTTTCTTTCTTTTTTTTTTTTTTTTTTTTTTTTTTTTTTTTTTTTTGCCGACATGAACGACTGATACAGCCGTTTTATTGGTCTGCCGTTATGGTTTTAAACCCTGGCTACGGGGCGCTACAAGACTGCTACGGAGTGAGATATATTGCTACTTTCCAAAAAAAATTAAAATGATAACAAGACTTATTTCTTTTCAAATAACATTTCTACGCAATTTTTTTACCCCTTTTATGCTTAAAAGAACACAAAAAAACACATGATCTCACCGAATTGTAGTTGATAATTTTCTCTAGGTACATCCTGTTAGACAACACCCCTTTGGTAGATGTATTCTTTTCTCTACTACACTCAACAAAAACACATTGTTTGTTTTGATTAAAGGTAATTTGTTATTTGGTTTGAATTTTAAATTTTAACTTTAAAAACTTTATTTAAGCATTATTTTATAAATTATATATCCTTTTTTATATAAAGTCGTACTAAATTGCTTATTTGAACTATGAATTTAGAAATGCATAATAGAATCTTAGTATGGCTAACCAACATGAATACATGGGAAAAACTAGATCAATATTGTTTTTTCTAAATAATCATTCAGCGGTACAGAACTTTTATACATTGAAGGGGACCGTTACACTCATCTTAGTTATTATAGAAAAAAAGCATAAAATTCTGACATTTTCCAATTTTCTGGATCTTTTGGATTTTTTTTTTCAAAATTTTTTTGACAACCTTTTTCGATTCACACTGCTACGGTACTATGTATCTCCACTACCCACTACGTATTGACCTCTATGTAGCGTTTTGGCCTCCGGCTGTTGGCCCCCCGCAACCGCTATTTCGATCCTTGCTCTGCTTGCTGGTACAATGCAACCACCAACATTAAACTAAACAACTCAGGGTCTTGTCCGGGGTTTAAAACATAAACTAAAAAAAAAAAGAAAATTGGAAGTGGCACTTACTCTAGCTGTGACTCGGAGGACAGAGCTGTCACCGATGATTTTAATTGACTCGATCTCACACACTCACACATGCACGCACCATTCTCTATGGACCAGTTTGGTTCACACCAATTAAGGGACCTATGCATGTAAATAGAATGCCCCACAAATTGTCAAATCAGGTGTTTAGCAACATCAAAATGTTCATTTTCATGTTACCGTGCTCCACTGATTTTTTATTTTATTTTATTCTCTCAGAAAGCTCTAAATAAATTTTAGTTCAAGTTAGCATGTGTTGCAGTGCCCCCATGCGCACGCACACACTCTGAGCTGAAATCGGCCCAGCAGTTGGGCTTGACTTATGAAACAATGGAGCTGAGCTCAAACTCGGGACCAATTGAGCCAAGTCAAGCAGCTTGCATGACAACTTGGCTTGTTTTCACCTTTTCAAAAAAGAGCTAGGCTTTCTACATAGAATTGTTAGGTTTTTCAAAGCATAAGGAAGGATGTTCAGTTATTCATTCAATGTGCAGGTTGCTTTCCGTACCAGAGTTTTCCATCCAAACATCAACAGCAATGGTAGTATCTGCCTCGACATTCTGAAGGAGCAGTGGAGCCCTGCTTTAACTATTTCCAAGGTAAATTTGATTTAATGTACTGTTTTTCAGATTGATTTCCTTTTATAATATAAATATCAAAATTTGAAGAATAATCTAGCAATCTGTGTGTAGTCGATGGAAATAATATATCTGAAAATTTGAAGAATAATCTAGCAATCTATGTGTAGTTGATGGAAATAATATATCTGAACCGCTGTGCCTCAAGTGAAGTCAAGCTAGGGGTTTGACTTCATCCTCATCTATGGAAAAAAAATAAGTAAAGGGTCAGGCAGAAGGCTTCTAGTGGCCCCATTCCTTGAGCTGCAACTAAGCTCAGAAATTTGCCAATACTACTATTTTTTTTTTTTTTTAACACCACTTGCACCATTTTTACATCAAAATTCACACATGTAATTTGTAAATAATTGTGAGTCATGTGTAAATGTTGCCCGCCCCCTCAAACGAAATTCCTGGGTCCGCTATGCTACCCTATCAATGACTATCACCAACACTGGCTAAAGACTGAGGAATGCAATAATAAGATGGAGGGGTTGTCATTATGCTGATGATCACCAATGACTTGTACTCAATGCAGTTATAATTCTACCTCCGTAAAGCTGGATAGCAGTTAAGGAAAGACCCCCTCACATCTCATAAAAACCCCTTAGATCTCATATTTCATTGTGCCACGTCATCATTCTTATGCCACATCATCAATTAGGGCCTCTTAATACCGTTTCACAGCTATAGTGCCTCTTGACGTTTCACGTCCATCTCTCTACAGTTAATAATGGAACCAGCTCTTCCCCTGTATTCACACATGAAATAAATGCCAATCTCTCTTTCTCTTCTCCGCTTCACATGAAATAAATTCCAATCTCTCTCTCTTCTCCGCGTCCATCTCTCTCTCATCTCTTGAATGGGAGAGTTGGATATGCTTTTCTTTTGAAAATCGGTGATAGGAGTTAGGCCGTTTCTTACAACAGGACATTGCAATTGGGCTGTAGCAAGAAAGCATTTGAACAATGTCAATGTCTGTGTTGAATATTAATATTTATTTTGAATATTATAGTATTTGTATATATTTAAGGTTTTTTTTTGTTTACATGTCTCCGTTTTTGTACTTTCAGTTCTTTTCCTAAAGTTCTTACTTCCCCATCTAGCTAATCTGTTGGGGAGTAGCTAGATGGGAAGTAAAATCAATCACTGGTCATATATATGTTTCTCTGGTACGAAATATAGGTTTATTGCTCCGGCCTAGAAACAATTAATCCGGCATGGGCTATGTAAGCCCCGGGTAGTTTACCAGAATCTACGAGGTACTGTAAAAATTGGCCCCCTCAAGAAAGATTATCCATCCCTCACTCTATGAAATTTTGACCTTTGTACTTATCTTGATATATATATATATATAGGGAAATATTCAAGTGCATCCATCCCTCACCATAGGGTGAGGGACACTCCCCTTTTTGGGAAGTTTCAAGTACAAAAGTGACTTTTCAAGTATATAGGAATACTCCCTATGTACTTGAAACTTCTCAAAAAGGGGAGTGTCCCTCACCCTATGGTGAGGGATAGATGCATAGGAATACTCCCCATATATATATATATATATATATAAGGAGATGCTCCTATGAGAGATAGGAGTGGGCACTCACATTTAAGTTATTGGCATTGGATATGGATGTGAGGGCCCCCACATTATCTCTCATAGTAAGTGGAGAGATGTTCTCATAGGAGCATCTCCCATATATATATCTATTATACATTCCAGGACAGTCTTTTACTGTTCCAAAAAATGTCCTACTGTGGCACTGTGGCTAAAAGGGGCTAAAGTTGAACATAATTATAACTTTTGCCATCAAGAAAGAAAGAGAGGGAGGATAGTTGACTGCATGTGGAAGAGAGAGGGGAAAGTAAGAGAAAGGAAATGAATGAGGGAGAGGGGGGGCGTGGGGGGGCTGATGGGTTTATTTTTTCCTACTAATCTCAATCTCAGCCATCCATCACACTTTTTTGTGGACCCTATTTTACTATTCATCGCACTGTTTTTCTCAGAGAACTAAAATTCGAAAAATAAAAAAGCAGGGGAGGCGGGTCTGATTTGGTTGGCCAGAGTGTTAAAAAAATTTAAAAGTTAAGAACATTAAAAAAATAATTTTTTTTTAAAATTTGGAGTGTAAACTCTTAAATTATAAAAGTTAATAAAACAAAATACTAAAAACCCTAAACATTAAAGCATAAATCATATATACTAAACATAAATAAAAAAAAATATTAACTTAAACCAGAAATTCTAAGAACACTAAATCCTATAAAGTCGTAAACCCCAAATCCAAATAAGTTAATTTACGAAAAAATTTTATCGTGCCAAAGGCACGGGTTACCGCTAGTAAATATATATAGGCCAAGGCTCCCCTAAGCTCGAGCTTTAGGAGAAAATCTCGTAAGCTCGTGCTTGTGGGGCCCACATTTGGTCCATCCAAATAGACCAAACAGATGACCCTTCTTAAATTGCATATGTCCACCAACTTTCGGTAAGATTCGAATTTACTGGACCGTTGGATTGACTATATATCAATCCGAATGGATTGTTGACCATTAAAATCTTGGGCCCATATGGAGATGATAGAAATTACGGTTGGGGCTGATTTTTTTTAGGGAGGAAGATCCTAAGGAGTCGTTGAAATCCCCCCCACCCCCATCTCCAAGTGGGCCCCCAAGTGGGCCCCACCACACACACACACACACTCATATATATATATATATATATCATATTTAGGCCGTTGGCATTGGATGTTGGCATTGGATATGGATCCAATGGGCATATATATACACACTCACTCACTCACTCACTTTCACCCTCTACTCAATCCTTAAGTGCCCCTTTGATATCCCCTTCCATATAAACTCCCATGAGTTAACTAGGACTCGAGGCAAATCGCTTGGGGTTTAAACTTTTAAATATCAAATCATTTAGTTAATATGTATGCCCATGGTGGGAAATTTTCTCCTGGGGACGTCCGTAGGAAATGTCCTGCACAAAAAGCAACCAGCCCCATTAACGTAGGAAGAGCATCCATGCATCAACCGTGTGAAGTGATTTTTCGTGCAGGATGTTCGCACCAGCAGTTGAAAATCACCTCATCCTTTTCGTCTTAAAAGCACATCCCTGTTTCCCCTTACTTTTGATGTGCATTTGTACTCGGTCTGTTACTGTAGTAACTGCTTTTTGGTTGAATTCCCTTGTTTTCTTGGCTGATTGCATTTAAAAAATTGCAGGTTCTATTGTCAATCTGCTCTCTGCTGACAGATCCAAACCCTGACGATCCTTTGGCACCAGAGATTGCTCATATGTACAAGACTGACCGTGCCAAGTATGAGTCAACTGCACGATCATGGACCCAAAAATATGCAATGGGTTAATCACATTTCTGCTGCTTTCTACACATGGTCATGTTATATAATCAGTAAATAAATGAATAGGTACTCTTTTTTAAGTCATGTGATCCAGAGTGGTGGATTGGGGCCTAATAACTATGAATTTGTACATAATCTGAGTGTCATTTCCTAGTTGACTGCTAGCTGCACAGACCTAGATATGCACCTTTACATATATAATTTTAAAGGCAGATCATAGTTATGTCCCTTTAAGAGACTTATATATCTCTTGCATTGGTTTGATGTGCTTGGTATTATTATTATTATTTTGGCCGACTCCTCCCAACTGCGGAGGGGACTATTGAAAATATGGTGAGGGCAGGATATATTCTTGGTTTGATGTGCTTATTGCTCAAGAGTTGGAGAATATCATCAATGTTTCAAATATATAGATCACGGGAGATTATTGGCTGGAGACAATATTGGGAAATTTTTTTTTTTTTTGGTGGGGATGTTATGGGAAAATATTGTTGAAACAAAAATAACTTCTAATTAAAAATAAAAATAATTTCTGAATAATTTGAGCACTGAGGGTGAGATGAAAATGAAAGTACTCTTCAAAAAAAAATACTCTTCAAAAAAAAAAATACTCTTCAAAAAAAAATGAAAGTAGAAAGAGTCCATGGGGAGAAAGCACTTGATAAAATCTATTTATAAAACAAGAAAGTGTGCCCTTGTAAGCACTGTACAGTGGGCTGGCTAATAGGCAAGATGGGTGTAAATGGTATTCAAGTCCTTGACTAGAGAGATTAGCATCAGTTTTTTTTTAACAAGCCATATTATATAGTATGGAGGGTAGTGCTTTTAATATTTATATTGTAAAAATAAATATTTATAAAAGGGGAGTATTCAAGTGTATCTATGGTGAGGGATATTTTTTTTTTGGAAAGTTTCAAGTACATGAAGAGTATTCATATGTATTTGAAAAGTTACTTTTGTACTTGAAACTTCTCAAACCCTCACCTTATGGTGAGGGATAGATGCCCTTCAATATTCTCTTTTAGAAGTTAAAAATGTCTTAAATACGTAATCAATTGTGGAAATAAAAATAAAATTTAAATATTGATGCCAGAATACCAAAAGTGCTCGTGTTTGGACATGACGAAAAATTTGTCCAGATTTTCCGTAACATTACGACTTTATTTATTTATTTATTTTATTGTATATGTCTATATGAGGCTTGGGTTTCTCAATATTGGCTATTACTAGAAGTTCAGAATGATATTGAAAAGGGTACAAAGAAGCAGATTTAGTAGTAAGTTGACCATTTTTAGTAATAAGTCCAATCCTCTTGTCAACATGGTTTATCCTAGGGTAGAGATGCCAAATGGGCCGGGAACGGGTTGTGGCACGGTCCACTGGGCAGGCCCATGATGCGGGCTAAGCCTTTGCTGGCCCGCTGGCCCGTTTGGCACGGCCCGCCAGGCCCGCCAGGGAAATGGGCCGACCCCTGCGCCCCGCCTGGCCCGCCCAAAAAATGTCTATTTTTTTAAAAAAATTATCCATTTTACCCTCCTCCCCCAACAGCATTAAATGGTTATATAAGGGGTATTTTGTATCCTTTTCAATTTTATAAAGTTCAATTGAAGTCAAATTTGTGTTGGTTCCAATAAGAAGTATCTCAACAAGGACATGAGCAAGTTTGATCAAAGTGAAGACAAAATTTAACAAGTCTCACCATGTCACAAATATTTTCATTTTCAGTTTGTAAAATATTGCAATAGCACTGTGAGATGGATTATAGCAAGAAGGATCTATTATTATATTCATTTTCAAGCTATGTAAAACTTTGAGGGCCCATTTATTTGTAAATCTTGAGAATTTCTATTGAGGGATGAGCAAATTCTATACGCCGTCACTTAACCGTTAACATGATTTTTAAATGCTCAAGTACAATAAATTAAGAATTCAAGAAGTTGGAGTTTGGGTAATTCCAAAAGTAAATATAACATTTCAGGAGGCTGAGTTTCTAGAATTCTAATTTAACAAAGAGGAGATTCCAAATGCTCCATATAAAGCTAATGTCAATGCTATTATAGCTTTCCAACAAATGAAATTTCTCCAAACAGATCAACCCTATGGATCTCATTATATTTTTGTATCCATCAGTTTATATATTTTAAGAAACTCTTATTCATTCTCAATTTCTCATTTTGTTTCACTATTGTATTTATTTTATTTTTTAGAAAGATTCTCTATAAAATTTCTTAGAAAAAAGTTTGACCGAACCACTTAAATAATACGACAAGACCATCAAATATATTGGATTGAAAGTTTGAAGGCAACTTACCAATCCCACGCCCTAAGCACTTTGTTCATTTAGTTTTGAACCATTCTTATGAATTTAAACAACTAGAGTCAAATATAAACTCCACCAAACTTAATACGAGAAAAATTAGGCAACATCTGAAATGAAATGGGTACATTAAATGTTTTTTTAATGATTTAAAAACTTTAAAAATGAAATTTGAAATTGATTTTAAACAATTTGCATTCCTTTGAACCAAATCTTAAAGGCGCTCCAATTTTGGAATTAACTATTTAATGCAACTTTTCATGTATTGGTTAATCTAATAGTGTACATTAATCAGTTGAAACTTGGAATACTAACTATTCAACGGAAAGTGTGCAATTGTATCATTAAAAAGTAGGCCATGTATAAGTCAAAGTCATCTTGATGAAAAGTCTCATGCATCACATGAAAAGTTTCACCCTCTTCTTCAGTTCTACATTGTTAGTGTGGATTTGTCTTTATTTAATAATGTTATTATTTTTTATAAATTATAATAACTTATTTTTTAATTAATCAATTACGTATATTATATATTCATTTGGATTTAATTTTATTGCATAATGATTATCATAAAAATAAAAGCATGACCACCATGCTTAAAGTACAACACATAAGTACGAAAAAATAATAATTACAGTATCTATAGTATGAAAATATAGTTACTTTTATAAATACCTCATTGCTAAAGTCTAACCAATTCTCATCCTAATCTAACTAGTAGATTAATACTCTAAAGTGGTTAGGTTCTCATCCTCATCTAACTAGTTTTAATATTGTTTGGATGAATATTTGTATACATTATTTAGTTGGTCCAGTGGTTATATTTATCTTTCAAAACTCAAACGTATAATAAAAATGATTTTCAATCAAAGTTTTGCTCCAATTTTTGTCCAGATCCTATAGATCTTTAACTTTCAGACTCGGAGCTATTATACTAGAGTGAGGCCTTCTGAGTCCTTCTTTGCATGAATCCAACTACAATTTCAGATAGAAATTTTCTCCATTACCTATAACCCATCCCACATTATTATTAATAAAATTAAAATCCTCAACAAATCCTTTTCAAAACCAAAAATTACGTACCCTTTCTATACTTAGCATCCCAAAGGAACCTGTTGATATTACCATAAAAGTTGGTGTAACTTTTGGTGTATTTTCAAAAAGGAGATTTTACTAATCTCAATATAGTTTTGGTTATCAGTCACTGGACTCATTATTTGGATTATGATATATTTTCCCAAAATTCTATTTTCATGTTGCCACTTCTGGACATGTTTCTGTGTTAGTTTTCAAAACTTAGTTGAGTCTTAATCGACTCGGCTTAGTCAGGGCCGTCTTAAGTACAAGGCAATAAAAGCCCTTGCTTTAGGCCTCCAAAAATTTAGGCCCTAAACTTTCTCAACTTCCAAAAAAAAAAAAAGAAGCAATAAGTTAGTTTGTTTCTCTCAAAACAAAAGGCCTCACCATAAATCCCAAAAAATAAGGCCCATTAAAACCGTTCACATTCCAAAAAATTCGAATTTACTACTCCTTCACATTCCAAAAAATTCGAATTTATTACTCATTCACATTTGAATTTATTCGAATTTACTACTATTCCACATTCCAAAAAATTCGAATTTACTCCTTCACATTCCAAAAAAATTGAATTTACTACTCCTTCACATTCCCAAAAATTCGAATTTGTACCTTTTCACATTCCAAAAATATGAGAAAAGTTGTAGCCATTAAAAACAAAAATAAAAAAAAAACCTTGCAATTACAACAAGTAACAAATTCCTTTTGAGTTCTAAAATTCTTCCTGTTTATAAATTTTTTTCCTGCATCTGCTTGCAATTCAAAGAGGACAATTTCCTCTGTGTTCTTATTGGATCTCTTCAATTCAAGGGTTTTTTTTTTCTCCAGACTCCATTCTCCCTGCTTGCACTCCTTCCTAGTTGCATTCTACAATTGCTATCACTGCAACTTGGACTCCAAAAATAATTGGTTTTGTGCTGATTGAAGCCAAAAGATATGCATTTTATATATTATTTTTTCTGATTAAGTGGATTAGCCATACTATCAATTGAAAAAGATATGTTAGCAAAACTTGAATATAAAAACTTAATTAGTAATTTTGTGCATAACAAAAAGCGAGAAAAATAGATTTTAAATAAAATATTCATAATAATATTATAAAATAGAAAATGCCTCATTTAAGATTTTCGCTTTAGGACCCAAATTATCTCAAGCCGGCCCTGGGCTTAGTCAATTCAGACTCAGCCATGACTGTGTCGGGCCCTACTCGACTTGGGTGAGTCCTATTCTTCTTCTTCTTTATCTCATCTCAAGTCCCTTTCATAAGTCCACATCATGATCGAAACTCCAAATTCATACCTATCAAAACACATAATCCTAAATCTTTCTTCTTATTCTTCATTTTTGCCATTTAGGCTTCTCCTTCAATCTCCACTCTATTAAGTAACCAATTCTACTAAAACCTTGAGGCCTTAGTAGATGCAGCATAAATATTATTGAGTACTCCCCTATTGTTGCAGCTTGGGTTTTTTCTTTTAACTCCCCTTAAGCGCACTTTTGGTGATAGGAATATTTTTTTTAGCGACTCATTACTCCAGGAATTTGAACTCGACCGGTTGACTTTGATTCCCTCCTCTTCCTATAGTTTCCACCCCTTCACCGCCTTTTGAGAGGGGAAAAAAAGATGACAAAGCTGAATCAGAGAGCATGGCTGGGCAGGAGACCACGTAGGAGAGGATGGAGGCGTGGCCAAATTTTCCTCTTCCTCTTCACTGCCTCCCATTCTCTCTCGCTCAATTTCTTCTCTTCTTCTTCCTCTCTCATTTCAACATTACAAACTCCAAATGATAAGAGTCAACTCGGTCACAGTTGAGAACGGACCCAACCATGGCAGAGCTGAGCTGGGGACCAAGTCCAACTCTGTTCCTATAGGAAAAAAGGTTTGTTTAAGTAAATGGTTTCTACGTGCGAAAAAAAAAAAAAAACTTTTACACTCATTCATTCTCATTAGGTTATATTTATTCATTGTTTCCATTCATTCACAACTTGCACAGAGTATTCAATTATATTCCATGCACCCGTTCTTTCACTAATCTTCCACTACATTTCCTGTTGCCATTCCATTTCATACTCATTTATTCATTTCATTCCATATCACATACTAATAAGTTTCACAGTTAAGAACTCTCCTTACCTGTTACCTGGCTATCCGGCTTGTGTGGGCTCATTTCCCTCTTGTGTGTGCTTTCTTCCTGTGTTTTTATCGGCTCTCTCTTGGGTCCCAGTTTCACAGTTTCAAAAAGATACATACATGCTACATAATGCAGCATTCTCACGCATAGGCTCAAGTTTATTTGGAATTTTATTTTTGTTTTTTTATAACTGAGGATGTCCCAATCATTTGGGCCCGACTAATCCCTACGGTCCTAAGAGAGCTAGGTAAATCCCCTATGGCTTTAGTGTGTAGCGCAATTTCGAATCCTCAACTACCAGGATCAAACCGTGGTCTTAGCAAAATCATAACTTAAAAAAAAATGGAAGCTGGGGCATGACAAATGGAGACCACCATGGGCAGGCTGAAGTAACAGTGAAGTAGAATAAAATGGTAAAATAGGGTTTGGACATTTGGTAAATACTCATGGATCATGATATGGACATTTCCAACCCACTTGACTATAGAATCGCTCTCAACTCATTATCAATTAGATTTTAAAACCTTTGGTGCCAATGGTGATCTATCAATGTTGTTAAATTAGGTTATCTTTATTTACAATATATACTTATAAGTTAAATCCAATTGTAAGGGTCGATTTTTTTTTTCTCTAAAATAAAAGTTTTATTGCAAAATGAGCAAGGGAGATAAAGTAGAATAATACAGAAAAGCCGGAGCATCCTGTTGAAGTTGTAGGTGGGCCTGTATGTGTAAGGCATCGCTTCTCACAACAGGCGACCAGTGGGTCCTATAGAATGGTTGATGGACCTATTTTTAAAATGGGTCAAGTAACTTCAAGCTACACCCAATGCAACCCAAACCGACCTGCATAGTTATGCATTCAATATAAATCAACAAGTTTAACCTAACTCAGCCTTTGAGTCTTGGCCCAAATAAAGTCCATTTAATATATTGAGGCTATATTTGAGTTAAGTGGTAGGAAATAAAAAACACAGCAAAACCTTGGCTCATTTCAAATAAAGTACGCTATTCTAAGTACAAAAATATTGGGACCACAAAATTGTTTAAATGGTTTAGCTATGCACATAAACTTAAACAAACTTTACCATAAACTGATTCGCTCAAATCGTGGCCCGTGCATTTCTTTTTAAGAAGAAGTCTCTATGAATTTTTATTAAGAACATATTGCTTAATAAGGTCTGGGATGGAGTGCCACCAAACGTGACAAACGTGATTGATTCCTACCCGAAATTTGCAGATTTGAAGTTCATCATATGGACTTCGAAATCCCCAAATTTCGTCCAAAAATTTTCTCGAAAAGTGGGTTAACCAGTGCCCCAAATGAATTATATCTAACGGTCGAATTTGACCTTTAACACTGCAAATGAAAGTCGAATTCGACCTCCAGGGTTGCAATGAAGGTCGAATTCGACTTTTAACACAGCAAATGAAGGTCGAATTCGACCACTAAAAAAAATAATGAAAAAATTAGAATCCTGTATAGATTTTCTTTTAGGTGCATAGATGACTAAATTCCCTGTATAGATTTTCTTTTAGGTGTATAGATGACTAAATTCCCTGTTAAGTGCATAGATGACTAAAATATACTCTTGCGTACCTAAAGTGTATTTTTACGTAAAAACCCCTATAATAATGTTGTTGGGACTTCGGCTGCAGGCTGCTGCATATGCGCTGGCACAAAAGTCATACCATAAAAAAATTTCGCGTGTTTGGGGCTTTAAAACAAGAAGAAGAAGGAAAAGATCGTGATCGGTAGTTTCTTCTCACTCTAGATATTTTTCATCGAATCCTCCGTCTTCTATCAAATCAAGAGACAGATTGAGACTGTGATTGATATTCTCAAAATCGGAAAGATCGATGGAGTTGGAGATATTGGGGATGAATTTCAGCTGCGTGTTGAAATCTCTGAGCGATGGAAACTTTCCCAATCGCGATTGCTTGCTTCCTCTAATCTCCAAGATCCTCGGCTATTGCATCGTAGCCGCTTCTACCACTGTCAAACTCCCTCAGGTCAGACATCTCTCTCTCCTGTTTGTTTCAGATCTATCTTTTACCTCTCTGTATGATCATGGAAGCAACTAATTTTTGTGGGATCTAAAGACTTCATTCAGATTTAACTTTCTTCACAAACTGTCTTGTGGGGGTGTGATCATGGATGTTCATTTGGTGGGCCCAACTTTTATTATGGATCTGTTCTTATCGCAGTTGGAAGGATTTTGATCGTGGGTCTACAACGTTAATAGGGTCTTTTTGTTTGGTTGGTGTTGAATTCAAAGGGATTTTAAGCGCATGTTTGTTTTCATGAAATTGAATTCCTAGGAATTCATGGTAAAATGGGTTGCAACTTCGAGGACTATGGATCTTTACCTTTGTTTTTTTTCTTCAATTTTAGCCACTTTAAGGAATTAAATTTCTTAGAATTCCTAGGAAGTCAATTCCATGCGAAGGGCCCCTGAGCAATGACTTCCTGTCAAAAATGGATCAAGTAAAGGTGAAAATCAACAAATGGCCATCAAATGGTCTCTGCCCCGTTTGGTAGGAAATGATTACTCTGCCCCATCAATCACACTAGTAAAATCAAACCCTGGAAAATTTGGGGCTCCATCTACATCTCCACCTTATATCTTTTGCTCCTCACCTCTTTAATATTCCATCATTAAAATCTAAAACCCACTTTACTATCAAGGCCTATAATTTCGATACATTGAATGTAGTTCGTGAGTTTTGGTCAATAAAGCAGTTGTTTATGAGTGTTTTTTTTTTTTTTTTTTTTTTTTGCTTGTGTGTGTACCTGTTACTTTTTTAGAAAATCGAAATTATTTGGGCTTCAGGAGATGTTAAAAATGAGAAAACCATATATAATATTGGTGGAGAACTGGAGATGCATGCGAACATACAAGAGAAGGTACAGAAAAATTGGAAAGTTTTCAACCGAAATTCTCTTAATTGAAGGGATGACGGCGGAGATTGAGCAAGAGGTAGACTTGATTCATAAATTAGTCAACTGTAGATGAAACAGTTGCTTTGTCAAAGGTCAACGGTCAACCCGGTTGACAATGCTTGAATCTCAGCTAATTGTACTTGGATAGATTGATGGGACTTATATAGGGTGTGGGATTTTTTGGCTGGATTCACAGATTACTGGTTGTTTTTTAGGCAGAATTTGAGTCGGCCACATATTAGGGTCGCGTAGGCAACATTCAAAGAGAAAGTGAAGCAAATTATAGGAATTTAAGAGCAGGTAGAAATCAGAAACAGTGTAAAACTTGCTGATTTTACAGGCATTGATGCCAAACTGATGCAATCCCAGCCTTCAGAATCACACTTTGGGCTCCCTATGCTTATTGATGGTAGGACAAGGAGTTGCGCCTAAGGTTCATCAGATTCACACCAAGAGAGAGTATGGAGTCACACATACCAAAGGGAGGAATAATCTTTCTCATGAAAGAATGAAATTGGGAAATTTTTGTTCTGTGTGATTGCATATTGGAACCGAAGAGAGATTTTGAAGTTCCCGTATGCTTTTGTCGGATGTTATATTTTATTTTCACTTAATTTTCTCCTTTTTTTTCTTTTGAAAATGGTGATGATGTATTGTACTGCTCAAAGAACTGTACAATATAAGAGAAATATATTGACTTAAAAAACCTCGCTATAAAGGGGAGAGCAAAAAGAGACAAAAACGAACCCCAAAAGGACGGGCACTACCCGAAACCAAAACCCGGATCACCCTCCCAAGAACTAAAACACAAGCAGCGATTACATGAAAACAGTCAATGCACTTTTGAGAACTCCCTCTTTGGTGAGTTTATCCGCTTCCTGGTTGGCCAATCTTTTAATGTGGCGAAAAGATACATTCAACTCCCGTGAAAGGTGGACCACCTCTTTAATGATATGAATAAGTTTCCAAGGAGGATTTGAAGATTGACTTGCCCACTGAATTACGCAAATGAGTCCCCTTCAATATGTAGCCGTTGAGGACTGAGTTTTGACGCTTCACGGATACCGGTTCTGAGGGCCAATAATTCTGCTTTGTTGTTGGAACCGGAACCAGCCAGACTTGAGTAAGAGACAAGAATGGTCCCTTCCGAATCTCCCCTAGACCTGCGGGGCTGGGGTTTCCATAGGCACTACCATCAAAATTTAGCTTAAGAGCACCTGGCGGGGGAGGACACCATCTGGGTAGAACTCTATTTTGGATAGGGTGGGAAAAGACCACTTCCTTCCAATTATGAATAATAGAATTGATGGATATGCCTTTGAAAAGAGGAGTAAAGGATACCCAAGTAGCCACTAAATGTTTAACTCTCCCCACTAGAATACTCACATCTGAAGACCTTCCTTCAAAGCACCTCAAGCTCCTCTCCTTCCAAATGGACTAAATGCCCGCCAAGAAAGAGACATTACACATTGTCCTTCCCTTTCTGTACCCCACACCTAGCCTCCATAACTCGAATAAGAAACCAAGAGAGTTAGGGATGAGAGTAGAGATGTGAAACCAACCAAGTGTCGACCTCCATAGGTGTTGAGCTATTGGATAGTTTAACAAGAAGTGATCGATTGATTCCTCATCCTCCAAGCACATAGGGCAAGCATTAACGATGATAAGTCCCCGGCGTTCTAAGATTGTCCATTATTAGAATATGTCCAGGCAACATCGTCCAATGAGACACCACTACCCTCAAAAGGGGGGTGGGGGGGGGGGGGGGGGGGGGGGGGGGGGGCGGCTTTCATACTCCAAAGACTACCCCAATTAATTTACGTGACCACCCCTCTGGTCATTGATGCAAAAAAATGATGCAACCAAGAACGTGCCATCTGTCATGGGCATCCAAATTCTCTATCTTTTTTGATTTTTTTGGAATGGTACAAATTCCTCTATCTTTACCATCAGTAGGGATGAAAACTTCTCCAATCATAATCAACAGAGAACGGAATTGAAATTCCTCCACCTCATTTAAGTTCCTTCCGAAGACAAGGCCCTCAGGTGACGCAATCTCCTCTCTTCTCTATATAGTCAAGAACTTTGGCTTCTTGATTACTATAGCTCAATTGAACATTTCTGGAAAGTACCCCCACCACAGATCCTTCTAAAAATAGATTTTATCCCCATTGCCGCCCACTTTGAATCTCACTTACCTTAAAAAAGCCTCCTTAACAGTCAGGATCCCTCTCCATAAAGCGGAGACTCATGGGAGGGGATCTCAGGTTAGCCACCCATCTCTAGAAATGTCATATTTGCTAAAGATGACCTACTTCCACAAACTATGAGAATCATCTCCTATTCTCCTAGAAGTGCCAAGTTCATCTCCTTTAATGGTCTGATGCCCAGACCACCCTCCTTTGGCTTGCAAACCTGTCATATTTTAGCCTATTCCTATCAAACTAATAGAAGAAACTAATTTTGACTTGGTCAACTTCTTTACCTGATGAATTTAATTTACTAGCAAGTAGCACCTCGCTTACCTTTCATGACTTTGGAATGTTAACAACAAAAGTTCCAAGTTAAATCATTTCTTGTACCATCTATGACTTTCCTACTAAATGAAAACTTTCCTAGCAAAAAAGGACTACCAATAATGATTAAAGATATTTATTTGAAAACTACCTAATTTGACCCAGAACCCTCACGCGCACGCGCGCACGCACACACACACAGACACTATAAAAAGAAGAAGAAACTAATATATATGGAATTCATCGGTAATGGAATCCTATGGTTTTGACATGGGCCTTCATTTTCTTCAAGCCTCAATCTGCTTCTGTGATGGATCTAAACATACTTGATCGAGAGAACTAGCAACCTGTACATCTATCAGCATCCAATCTTCTCATAAATGAGGTTCAGTGAAAATATAATGGGGAATTGTTCCAACACTTATAGGGCTGTAAGTGAGTCTGGTCGGACCTGAGACCTGAGTCGGGGAATACCATGGCTGGTTGAAGTTTAGACACATCAAATCAGGTTTGGATCTATGGCCTAAGACCAAAGGGCTTGAATACTACAAGATGACTGCACTCAGACCAAATTGAGATTGCACTGTCCAGTACTAGTGGAAGGAGATTCAAGGAATGCTATCACATGGGTGGTGAGCTATAAAGAAAAATGGAGCTTCTTTTCTGTTCTTAATGTAGTCAAGTTAGGGGCTCTACCTTCTGCCATGTACCAAGGTAGGCAAACTTGAAGTAGATGAATTGGCTAGATTGGATATGGCAACTTGCAAGGGAGGATCAATGCTTTAAAAACTAGACTGGACAAACAGGCCAGTCTGACCTTTCTAAATTGGGCCGGCTACATGCTGAGGTTTATTTTCTTTTCTTTTTAAAAATTATTTATTAAATAATTATAATGTTCTGACAATGCCATGGTTCTACTGGATTTAACCAGCTGTTGGACCAGGTTCGACCAAATGTTAGCCTCAACTGCTTCGATGTCTGGTCCAGCTTTTAGAACATTGGGGAGGATCTCATGATTATGAATGGAACCATCTTGTAGCTGAATTTTTTTTTTATTACTCTTTATCGGTATACTACATGAATCCATTTCTTTAATGTGTTTGTGCATGTGCACATATTTCTGTTAGCTCTCATGATTAATTATAGTGGGATCCTTGTCTGGTGTGCATCCTAGGATTGGACCTGGACAAGATCCGAACACGACCTGTTTACAGGCTTACCTAAATAGGACTTTTGTCATATATAATGGATTAATGGTTTCTAGCATTCCTATTTACAAATTTTAAGGCCATTTAAAAAAAAATATGCTTCTGTAAAATATGATAGTATGCTTTCTTTTAATACAGCTTTGTCTAATACTGCAATGTGTCATGTGTCAATTAACACAATTACAGATACCTAGAAACAATTTTGACATCATTATTCACTGATGCTTTCACTTATATGCTGCAGATATTAAAAATCTTGAAACATAGCAGTGTCAGGGGCCTTAGTGTTGCTGCTTTTGAGCTTGAGGTTGTTGGTTACACTATTGCTCTATCCTATTGTCTTCACAAAGGACTTCCTTTTTCAGCTTATGGGGAGTTACTTTTTCTTTTAATCCAAGGCATGGCTGCAAATGTGAAAAGCTATTAGACATTTTCCTTTAATTGATTATCCTGAACATTTTCTCATTATTTTAAATCACTCACATGATGCTGAGGTTCCTTATGTCCTGACTAGCTTTTTATTTGTTTGTCTGCAACAGCTATAATCTTGGTTGCTATCATTTACTATTATTCCCAGCCTCTGACAGCCAAAACATGGATCAGGCCAGCATTGTATCCTATTTACTTGCTCCCAATAGTATTAGTTACTAGAATTTGAAGCTAGAGTTTCCAATATTATATAGTAGACATATTTGTAAGAAACTGTCAGTTCTTTCTTTAATAACGATTTGTCAGATATTGTGCTATAGCACCAACTATTTTAGGTGGTCGGATTGATCCAGTTCTTTTTGAAACATTATATGTAAGTTGCACCTCCTGCAATCTATTTTTTCTACCAGGCAATTTAATGGTCTTTCTGTTGCATGAGAAATATCAAAATGGGTAAGGAGGTCTAGAAATCAAAAGATGTTGGCTTCTTCTGAAGAAAAATCCTGAATGGTTGGTGATAATCATCCCCCCAAAGGAGTAAATCCGGGTTTGAATTGACTTCCAGGATTTGTACCAAGTCTGCCCAGATGATGAAATTCCTTTGCTCATGCCAAAATCACGATTGACAATACTTTTGATCACAAAAGGATGTATTTCATGGATGGGTTCTCTGGGTTGGACAAGATCAAAATTCTCCTGGAAGATGAAAAGCCACGGCTATCAGGACACCATTCAATCGTACTGTTTACAAATGTAGTCATGTAGCATGTGAATTTCATGGCACCCAAAAATCATGTTCCCTTGTTCAAAAATGTATTTTAGAGTGATATTAGTTTATTACCATGCAGTTTTACTAGATTTCGGGCTCATCTTACACAATAATTATTTACTACAGGCTTCCCAGCATGCAATTTTTTTCTTTGCAAGGGTTCCACAAATATGGAAGAACTTCACTGTAAGTTGGAAGATTTATTTGCATTCACTGAAAAATAAGTATGGTAATATTTTCAGTGGAATACAATACAGTTTGGTTCATTATACAGCTCTTATACTGTACAGTTTTGTAACATCTTCGCTGATTATTTTTGTGTGTCTATATCCAAATCAGGTTTACTATTGTAATGCCTATATATGCTATATATAAATAATAATACATTATATATGGGTGTGGCATTGGGTATTTGGGTCCTCGGATATGAAATCCATGGACCTCAACCCAAACCTGAATTTTATTTGGGTCTATGCAGTGGGTCCAAACCTGGACCCAAACAGAATGGCTCAAAATAGTGGACCCATGCCCAAAATTTCCTACTTGAGTCCTCATATTTGAGGGTACGGATACCCATTTTCATCCCAACCATCAAGCCACTTGGTCTATCTTAGGTTCTAACATATAATCTTGGTTGGATTTTTAACCCCCTGACATTTGTTTTAGTAGATTTCTCTGACTTGATATTGGGCTATACGTCAGAGATATTGGGCTATACGACCTATCTATACCTGGCAAGTAATTGAAAGCTCTGATGTTCCACCCAATGTCCTAGGAAAATTTGATATTTATCTGGATAATATGACCCAATCATCATATCATATAAGGGTGTTTGATCCAGCTCAGGAAGAGAACAGTAGGTTTGTGGATAGTGTTTTATACTGATGGATGGATTAATGATAAAATTTATTTCTGATTTTTTCTGAAATGCTTGCGTTCAATGCCTTATCTGCTTTGCATTATTAAACCATTAACAACCTGTTAGCTGGTACAATATTAGCCTACCTGTTTCTAGCCAACTCTGGAAGGTCCATACCATTGTGGTCCCCCTGAAGAAGGGGCTCTGTTGGGGTGTCCATAGGCACCTAGGTTTGCAATGTATAGAATTACATGAGTCCCACATTGGCAGACAACTCCAGAGCCTAGGCTTAAGTCAAATCCCGTCTTAACTCAACATGAAGCATTTTAAAGCTGTGCGGCACCGGATCTCATAAGAACTCCGGAGTTGAGTGTGCTCGGGCCGGAGTAGTACCGGGATGAGTGACCGCCTAGGAAGTCCTTGCGCTTGCATGTGGGTCACAACAGACAATATCATGCTGAGTTGGGCGGGGCTGTGACAGTTGGTATCAAAGCCGAGGATGGCTCTGTCTCCCGGTGTGGGAGGGTGTAAGATCCAGACGATTGTGATCCCCTTGAAGAAGGGCGTCTGTCCGGGTGTCCATACTGGGTTTGCAATGTATAGTTACATGAGTCCCACATCGGAAGCAGAAGTCAAACCTTGTCTTAACTCAACGTGACGCGTTTTAAAGCCGTGCGGCCCCGGAGAACTCAGGAGTTAAGTGTGCTCAGGCGGGAGCCGTACTGGGATGGGCGACTGCTTGGAAAGTCCTTGCGCGTGCACGTGGGCCAAAGTGGATAACATCATGCTGAGTTGGGCGAGGTTGTGACAAACTCTTTTGAAAATATTAGATCAGAGGAATCTACAACATCATACAATGCTAGTGACAGCTATGAGCTATCAAACATTTGCACGTTCAACGATTGCTTATGCAACATCTCTTCCCTTGATATGAATTCATTCTTTTTATTTGTTTTATGCTTAAATTCATGTTGGTCATAAAACAAATAAGAATTATGTGCCAACATAGTTGGTACAAGGCTTTGAGGATGATGATGGTGGTGGTGGTGGTGATTTGTTTTAATGCTTAAAATTATGTGTTATGAGGATCTATTAAGCACTTGTCTGACTCAGGTTGGCCAAATATCTTGAAGTGCTGATAGTGGATTCTATCAATAATGTTTTTAAATACCTTTAAGAAGTGACTCACTAATGCATTAAAGTATTCTTTAATGAGCAGAACAAAAGCACTGGGGAGCTCAGTTTTTTAACATTTTTTATGAACTTTTGCGGTTCTCTTGGTGAGTATCTATTCCATTGGTGGTTGCTTTTCTTTACATGAAGCGAATATTTTTTTGCTGTTTCTCCTTTTTGTAGATCTCAGGACTTTGTCTAACTTGTTGCTTTGTATTTCAGTAAGGGTCTTCACTAGCATCCAGGAAGATGCTCCCCAAAGTGGTATCCTCAGAGTATATGGGAACTATAATTTGTGTTCCATTTCCATCATTTTTGTTGAAACTGTAGCTGAATTGAACGTGGCCCATTATTGTTCAGACGAAATTACCACCTTAAATTCTCATTTTTCCATTGGATCTCATGCCATACATCACCACCACTACCACCCTTGTCCCAACTATGTTGAGGTCGGCCACATGAATTCTATTTGTTCATTGAGAATTCTGTTTGTTCATTGAGAATCTCATGCCATACATATGCTATTAAATCTCATTCCTTGTATGCATTATACTTTATTTTTATCCTAGTTCCATCCGTTGCATGATACCTAGTTTGCAACCTGTCTCATTGGACATGTAGCCAGTCTCAATCATTGTCTAGATGACCATTCAGTTAGTCTATATTTCCTAGGAGCCCATGCTACTATGGCATGCATCAGATGTACCTAAGCATATGCATGGTGCCCATTTGTTGTTCTCTTTTTTTTTTTTTTTAAATGAACTCATTAATTGATTTGGATGGTGCATCTTTTATGGTGGCCTGTGAATGATGGAATGAGCCATTCAACTTATGTTTTTAAATTGCATTCGAGTATGGACTATGGAAGTATCTTTTCTCCTTTTTAAGTACAGTATCACAAGCCATACTATATAACCTCAATTTGTGTTGAGCATGGTTGGAATATGTTCGATGTTGCAACCTTGTGATTGGAGTTCAAGTTATCTCATCTTTTTAATAACAATAATAATAATAATAATAATATATATATTTATTTTGAAAGATAACTTGGTCTTTCATTTTCTCTAATGATCAAGATTTACACAAGGATAGCTTTCAAATCGAAATTATCCAATGGGCATACCCCATTCAAACAAGATTACAAAAAATAGCCCACATCCCGGGCACGGGAAAACCGTAAAAGAAAAGCCCACATCCTGGGCATAGGAAATCAAAATATGAGTAGCCCACATCTCGGGCCTCGACTCTATTGATCACCAATCATATTCAGTTCTGATGAGGTGAACTGAGCTGGGATCAAAGTGACCCTTTTGATTTGCTTACTGAGAGTTATAGCCTGTGGAGAAAATAGGGTCATAGAATACCCTAGAAAAACGCAGTAAAACTGCCTCCACTTTCCTTACATCAAATCGATGTTTCGAATCAAACATAGATGGATTTCTTATATTTTTTGTAAGGAGACTTTCCATCTCTAAATGGATCACATTGAGATCAGCTGGAATCAGTTGAATCAACGATTTCACCCCTTGGTATATTTTATCATCGGGAACAATGTGAGCAGATTCTGCATGGCCCTCTGGGTCCCAAATAATAATAAGGGGAGTTCTATTGGCACCGCGATTTTTGCTCTTCCCACCGTAAAAATAAATAAATAAATAAATAAATAAATTTTCCTAAACTACCCCTCCCCTCCTCTCCCTCCCTCATCTTCCCACCCTCATCCGTCTTCTCCCCATCTCCCTCCCCCCCCCACCCCCCCCCAACAAAAGTCTCGACGGGGAGGGAGCCCCGGCCGGCAGCATCGCGGCGAAGCCTCGGCGGCTGGCCGGTCTCCCCCCCTCTCCCTCTTTCTTCCTCCCTCCCCTTCTCTTTTCTTTCCCTCTTCTCCCTTCCTCTCCTTCCCTCCCCTACTGTTCTTCTGGCGGCGGGGAGGGAGATCGTGCTGCAGCAGGCCAGCCGCCGGGGCTCCCTCCCCTCGGGAGAGGAAGGAGGAGGAGGGAGGAGAGAGGAGGGGTAGTTTAGGAAAAAAATTATATTTTGTCTTCTAGTGCGGTGGGAAGAGAAAAAATCGAGGTGCCAATAGAACTCCCCTAATAATAATTCATCAATGCTGTATTTGCAACATGAAAGTCTTAAGTAGAAGCAGTGAGCAAGAGTCATAGTGCTCTAGTCTTGCTCAAGCATTTTCTACTGAACCTGAAAAAAAAGGCATTTTTGTTGAAGATAGGTGGAAAGTTCATTATAAACATTCTATTTGCAGATAAACAACAAAAAATTGTGATTGTTCATCAATATTACATATGCTAATAATTCAAAGGTGGTTATCTCATAAGTAATGTCCCTTCCTTTTCAGCCAGAATGCCCTTTAAATCTAGAGAAAGGTGATCTCTAAACAACCTATTATTTAGCTGATCAAGAATGAAGGGCTCAGACCACATACGCACGGTCCATCATTGACTGGTGCGAACTTGTCCTATACGACTAAGTTGAAAAACCAACCAGAAGTGGGATAACTGGACCCATACAATTGACTGGAACTGTTATGCAGGTTTGCATGCATTGTCGCGGCAACCTCTCCTTTCCAATTTCCCATTCCAAGTCAAAACTCCCTTCACAATCGTATTCGGCAGGGGTTCTTTTCTCCTCTCCTTCGCAGTCTTTTCATTTCTCACCCTATAAGAAGGGGAAAAAATCCACACTTGAAGAATGGGTTTGTTTTCCTTCTGCTAAATCCTGAACCTAAACCTGAACAATCAGATCATCATACACCAACTAAATCCTTCCAATTAAAAGACGCTGATGCATGGACTGGATCTTGTTTTCCTTCTGCTTCTCTCATTTAGTTGTTTTGCATCATTTGGATGTGGAGCAACTCTACTTCCTGATGAGGAAAGTAAGATATAGTCACCTGATGTCCCTTTATTTAGTCTTTCGTGTCTTTCAGGATATACTCATCTTTTATGCTTAATTTTTTTTTTTTTTCGCATGGCTGTTGTTTGCTCAGGATAGTGCCATAGTGTACCATGTACACATTGCATTCCTTTAAATAGAAGTTAAGTTGATGGAGGCCAATGAGATAGAAGGCATGCCACATGGTAAATGGTGCTAGTTGATACTTTTTTTTTTTATACATGTTTATACTGTAAGTTACTTTAAAAAATGTACTGCATGACACCCATCACTCCTAGTTGCTGTGTATTGCTAATGCTAATGTTGCCCTGCCCGTGGGGGAGCATTGGGTTGCATCTGCTTTTCCATGAAAAATAAAACATTTTTTTTCCTGAGTGACACTGGCCATGCCCAAATGCAATGCAGCATATATCATAAGTCATGAACAACATGGTGAACCAACAGTTTCGGTTCTTAATGTGTTTCATGGCACGGTATATAGTATCATAACAAATCCATTTCATACTGTGTTGTCTCATATTATGATATATTAAATTGACATGTATTTGTTTGTCTTGATTCCTATGCTGTATGTTATCATTGAACTTTACAAGACTAAGGGGATTTGGATTGTGATGTTTTTCATTATTGTGTTTTGATTATTATTATTATTTCACGTTGAATATGTGTACCGGTTCCCTTAACTCATCTGAAGTGATTTTGGGCTCCATGATTGGTATCATGACAAATGGCACACTTCTGAGTCAGATCCTTCTATACCAAAAGCCACCTACGAAGACAGATAAGAAAGTACAGTAACACATTGACCTATTTATGGACATTACTTTGTATCAGAGTTGCAAGGAAGCTGCAATGGCTATGGGTAGGCAAAGGTAACACCATTAGGTTTTCTTTCTATGTAATGAAGTACACATACATTTTGTAATGCTTTACAGAAACAGTTGTGGTGCAATTCATTATATCGATACAAAGTGAATTAGATATTACTTTTTTGCTGCTGGAATATTCTGTTATTTCAGTTGTGAAGTGTTCAAATTTCTTGAGTTTGCCTTCTGATGGAACTACCAATCTTGTTGCTTTTAGTTGGAAGAAGGGATTCCATCTTAGTTGGGTTTCTGTTTTCAGAAATATGAAGTTTGTATAAATCTTTGGTCAAAATGAAGTTACATTTTTTGACCTAGCAACCATGCAGGTGGGTCAGACCTTTTGTAGTATAAGGCCATTGATTTTATGGTCACATCTTAGAATGGATAATGCACATTATATCCTGAAAAGGGTATTGGTAAATGCCCAAGTGGTGCCATGACTCATGAGCGAGATTAACATTGAACCACTTGCAATATTATCAAGCTGCTGTTACTGCATCTAGAAACGGCTCAGTTAGGTCTCTGTGCCTTGACTGTAATAAAATAGTGTGAGAATTGTCAGGGTCACAAGTCTATTTCCTGATGAGTACAGTTACCGCACACTTGACAAAATTCGAGTTCACAACTGGTACTCTGATTTAAAAATACACGAAAACTGTCAGCAAATAATGCATGGTCCTCTTCAGAATCTCTCTGTTATCCTACAAATAAGTGATTAAATAAAGGGGCCAGCTCTCCTAAGCTGAAGCTTACGATAAGGTACGCTGAAGTAAGGTTCCATTGTATGGTGGGCCCAACCGAGTGACCCACATGGGGATGGGGGGGGGGGGATTTCAAGGACGCCCTGGGACCATCCGTGCAAAAAATCAGCATCAACAGTGGTTTCTATCATCTCCATCTGGGCATCAAAAGTTTAATGATCAACGGTACATTCAGATCAATACACAGTCGATCCAATGGTCTAGTAAATTTGGATCTTACCAAAAGTTGGTGGGCATGTGCAATTTAGGAGGGTCATGTGTATGGTCCATTTGGATAGAATAAGGATGGCCCCAGAAGCGTTAGCTGACGGAAATGCTTTCTGATTTGATTTTAACCCAAAACTTGAAGGCCCACATGAAAATCCCACCTGGAAAGAAAAGATTCCAAACATTAAAATCAAAGCTAATAAAAGTTAAAAGACAGTTGCAAAGCACAATCCCAATAGCTGATTTAATCCTTAGTTTCCTTATTATCCAAGCAAATGCATACTAGAGGAATTTTGTATATTTGTGAGTTAGTGATTTCAAAAGAATATATTCTATCTTAAATGATAGCCTACTGAGGTTTGAATGCCTGAAGATGAGGAACTTAACGGTTTCTGGTTGAGAAGCTAGATTGCAGGTGGATAGGCCCACATTTGGGCTTTAACTCTCCATTAAAAGAGCCTTTCTGAAGAGTCCCAAGTTGCTTATTGACAAAGATATGCTGTGCCTTTAAATTTGGGCCCGTCTAATCAACATTGTAGGATTTCTTGTTCCCACATTTTTCTTTTTGGGCGCTTTCCAATAGAGTCCCATGACATGGACTGCAACTGATTGCCTTTTAGACAGAAACTTTAATATGATGATAGGGGATGTTTGTCCTACATCTTGGTGTTTCGGTCATAACTTCTCAGTTTAAAACAGGATGTTGGTTTAAACCCTAGTTGATCCGTCCATGCAAATCACTGATTTTGATCTGTAGTTTTAAATTGTATCTTTTGATCAGGCAACCAATTTCCTAGTCGAAGAACTAAACTGAGTTAAAATTTGACGAGCTTGACTCACAGGGAGCTTAGTTTTTGTGAAAAAATATCGCTCATTCTAGTAAACAGAATACAATAGATGGGAAGGACGTAGCTGAAAAAAGCTTTTCCATCATATTCTTTATGAAACTGGAAATCCATACAGTATCTCCATCGACGGTATGCAAACTTGAACAGGATCCAAAAGTAGTCACATTAACAGGCCTAAACTTTCATTATTTTGAATTTGGGCTTGGGTTCTTCCGGAATAGATATCTTCAATCTCGAGGAACCTTTGTCGATTTCGAGACGCAGAATTAACACCCCATTTGATCCCAAAACTATAATTCTACCAGCTTGTCGCCGAATTTCAAGACCAGTTGCAAAGATGGGGTTGTTATGGCCACCAAGCAAGAATCAGTTCCATATAGTTCCGTATATTGCTTTTAGCTGTCTAATCCAAGGCAATGATTGTAAGCATGAATAGAATTATATCATAACCTCCTATTTCAACAGCTTATTCTGCTACTAGCAACAGAAGGTATCCCAGCTGGTACGTTCTGCTGCTCGCAGCAGACCGCTTCTCCTATTTCAAACCCTTGGAAGTTAAATAATGGAAAAGAACAATTTGTGGAGATGGAGTTCAGCATAGCTGACCACAAGAACCTTTTTTTTTTCTTTTCTTAATAAGCTTTGATTGGATATTTTAAATTTATAATGCTTTATATCGGAATGGAGAAACAGAATTCATATAGTAGACCCAACATAGTTGGGCAAATAATAAAATGAAATTTCAAGCAATGAACAATGATGATGCCACCATTACTAGAGTGCCGAAAAATAAATAAATAAAAAAGACACTGGAGTGATGCATATTCAATACCGCTTTCCACAAGTACAACACATTGCAGTTTATATACAATACAGGAAATGCCTTGATCTGGTTTTTGAATGTACATAGAAACATGTGGCACTGAAGGATTCCATTTTGGGTGTGGCTTACGGTTAATGATCATCAGATTTAGATTTAGAAGGGTAAGATCTGGAAAATATTAACCATCAGTTCCCGAAGACAACTGAAAGGATGGAAAAAAGAAAAGTTAAAAGAAAGATATCTTCATCAATTTCAAAACTGAAATGGCTCTCTACGGAGCAGTGCTGGGTTTTACTATGCCATGGAGCTTCCATCCACCCAGACCCACTGAGGAAAAGGCCTGCATCATAAAGAACAAATGGGATTAAGACCTCTCTCTCTCTCTCTCAAACATGGTGCATAATAAAATAAGGAACTGCCCATTCAAGTCTGAAACCCTTTAAGAGGAGGAATATATTTCTATTTTTCTCTTTTTGTGTTTTTTTTTTTTTTTTTTTTTTTGGTGGTGGGTGGGGGGGGGGGGGGGGTTTCGCCTCTCTCCCCCCTTTCAAGATGGCTTAAGCAAGATTTTTCTATTGAAGATGCAAGAACACAAAGGATTGCAAATTAAGATCCACAAGAAATGATTTGCCACCCATCAACAAATCTAGGGGCTCTTTCATACTTTACCATGAATTTCTAGGATTTCAATAAGAAGCAAACAGCCTCCACATGCCCTGGTCAGCATGTAGAATCCACAATAATTTGACAAATTCATTTTCATAAAGTCAGGAGTATTAAAGACATCTCACAAACTCACTCCAGTTTTTTTTATTTTTTAACCAGTGCAGTGAGTTTTCTTCTCTCTTTCCTTCTCTTTTCTTTCAGTTCTTTCTGTTGGTAAGCTGATTTCTGGCCCCACCGGTTGGTAGACGTGACGTGCACGACTATACATGGGCCAGGGTTTAGCAAGGAAAATATGAATTTTGAATGGACCTGACCTAAAGGCCCAGCTCAATCAGTACCATAATCTAGGCCTGAACCCAACTCATGTATAACCCTACTTAAAAATATTAACATTTATATGTGGGAAATAACAAAAATTAATTTCATATCACAAATTTTAATTAACATGGGAAAGGACAGTGAGGAATAAAATTACTTTGCTCAGGATGAGCAGCATGCAAAATCGCGTTTCCAAGATGACGCTTGAGCAGTTTGGAAACTGGCAAAACTAGTACAGACTACAGACCATCTATTTAACTATGTTTTAAACACACAATTTCAAACACTATACTCTCCATGGCCAATTGTTATTTAACGGTCCATACTATGTTATATTAGTAAATCCAATGTAGAGTTTGGAGCATTCTACACAACTGGAATCCACATTAGGTGTGACGAAAAACCATCCATTCCTCCCAAATATTTAAACTAACTGTGATTTTCACTATATAAAAACAAAGTCTAAAATCGTAACAAAATGCACCGGATCTAATTTACTGAATGGATGAATTAACTGCTCTATCCCTAACAAAACCAATCACACAAAAAATTTATCCTTTTTTATAAAAAAAAAAATCTCTGAATAGAAACTTATTCAAAAGAAATGATGAATTGATCTCCAACATCCATTTTTTTTAAAAAAATTTATATATATATTAAGAAGAAGAACACAGATCTGAACACATCAAAAATTTAAAATATAAAAATGAAAATCAAAGGAACCTACCATCAAATACAAGAAAAAAATAAACAGTCCCTAACCAAAACACATAAACCCCCTTCGCATCCAAAACCTTCATTATCACAACCCAAAACCATTCATAGGGCAAAAAGGGGAATCAAGAGAGAGTACCCCTCAAAGGCAGCTAGACAGTCGTCTTTCCTTTGAATTGGAGGTCCAATTTGATCGTTTTCCTTATCCTTCTCCTCTTTTCCCTTCTCCTTTCCCCCTTTCCTAAGAAACAAAAGGTGGATAGGCCGGCCGTCCTTTTGAATTTCCAGGTTCCCTTCTTGTGTTTACTTTTCGTTTGGCAGACCTTTTGCTTTTCATTTTGTTGTCACGGGAGTCCCACTTTTGTTTTTTTTTTTTACATGCCACTCGAGTTGAGCGGGCCATAACATCTACTTAAGCGCGAGCGAGGCCATCCCACTCGAGTTGAGCGGACCGTAACATCTACGTAAGCGTAAGCGAGGCCATCTTATATCAAAGCCTTATCCCAACTATGTTGAGTCAGTTATGTGAACTCTATTTCTCCATTCCAATCTATCTTAGGCAAAATCCTCAGATAGGTTGCAATTCTTCATATCTAACCTTACTATTTCCACTCGTGTCCTCTTATATTTCTCCCATCATATATGTGTGTATCATCATCAAGCCTTGTCCCAACTAACTATATTGGGATCAGCTACATGAAATCTGTTTTGCCATTCCAGTCCATCCTAGGCCAAATTCTCTCTCTCTCTCTCTCTCTCTCATGTTTTTAAGGCTGTACATGGCCTGATTATATTCTGATAGAGGCTTGGAAATATTTAGGAGAAATTGGGTGGATTTAGTTAGCTAGGCTTTTCAATAAGATATTAATGACAAAGAAAATACCGGATAAATGGAGAAGTGTTGTAGTACCTATATAAAAACACAAAAGAGAGATATAAAATTGTATCAACTATTGTGGGTTTAGACTTATGAGTCACAGTATGAAACTATGGAAGAGTAATGTAGCAAAGATTTAGAAAAAAGACGAAGATATCTGAAAATCAATTTGGTTTCATGCAAAGGAGGTCAACTATAAAAGTTATCTTCTCACTTAGGCAATTAATGATAAAAACTAAGCGAACAGAATAAATCTGCATATGGTATTCATCGATCTGGAGAAAGCTTACGATAGGATACCTAGAGATTCCATTTGGTGAGTTTTAAATAAAAGGAGCGTTCTAAGTTATTATATTGAAATCATTAAAGACATGTATGAGGGAGTGGTAACATGTAGGAGATTTACTTATGCAGTGGCAGGTAAGTTTCTAGTGACCATAGGTTTACGTCAGGGGTCAGCCTCATGGCTGGATGAGTTAGCTACTCATATTCAAAATGAGGTACCTAGGTGTAGGTTGTTTGTTGATGAAATAGTGTTGGTGGATAAACTGAGAGGCGTATGAGTGTAAAAATTGACAAATGGTGGGAGACTTTAAAATCCAAGGGCTTTAAAATAAGTTGTATAAAGATAGAGTATATGAATTGTAATTTCAATGGGCATGTACAAAGAGCTGAAACTACAATGAGAATTAAAGCTCAAGAGATGCAACAAAGAGATCCATTCCGTTACCTTGGCTCGATATTTAGTAATGATGAAGAGATTTAGGAAGATGTCGTTCATAGGATAAAAGCGGCATGGTTGAAGTGGAGACTTGCTTCTGGAGTTCTTTGTGATCAACACATACCAACAAGACTGAAGGAAAAACTTTACAGGACAACATTAGCCAGCTATAAATTATAGAGCTGAATGTTGCCAAGCAAGAAGTAACGCATGCACAAAATGAGTATAGCAGAGATGAGAATATTGAGGTGGATGTGTGGTAAAACTAGAAAGGATAGAATTATAAATGAGCGCTTTCAAGAGCATTTAGGGGTCGTATCGATAGGTGATAAAATAAGATAAACCTGTTTGAGATGGTTTGAACATGTCCAACACAGGCCAACAACGGCACCAGGGAGGTAAATTTTCCCTATATTGCAGATTGATGTCCCACCAAGGGGTAGGATAGGCAAAAGAGGATATGGATGGAAATAATAACAACGATTCTAAAAAAGTGCCACCTATCTGAGGATTTGGCTCGGGATATATCGGAATGGAGAAACATAATTCATGCAGCCGACCTCAACAAAGTTGGGACAATGCTTTGATGATAATGATGACGACCATGCACACCAGCTGCTGGGGCCTCATATATATGATATGATATGTCTAGAGTACCTAACCCCAACCCACCCAACCACGTCAAAACCCCCCTATCCCCTTCGTGAAAAGAGAATTCAATCACTGTTCAAAGAAATAGAATGTATACATGATTCAAACTTCAGTCTACCATATTTAATTTCCAAATTCTCATATCTGTTTTGTTTGAACCTTCTTTTTCCTTTTAACCTATATCAATCAAACAGGTTAGGCACAGACATGCTTGGGGTTTGCAATTGCTATATAACCTACCTACAACATGATGCAAAAAAGAATAAGATTTTACATTTTTCTAGATTTTAAATGTTTTTGAGGGACCAAAAAAAAAATCTTCAAACCACTACAAGAGATAATTCTTGTATACTTTGCCAATCAGTTTCCGGACCTGGCAATAAGCCATAGCCCTCGATACTACTATTTTAAACCGTGTAGATACGAATGGAACTGTGAGGACATATTCAAAAACAAAAATCAAAAGGAAAAAATGGAAGGGAACTGTAAGGTCTTAATAAAAAAACAATTAATCTCGAATCATACATGCATTAGTTAGGATCATCAATTTGAGATAAGAAAAAATCACCAATCCAAAGTGGCACCATATAGAACATGGCCACTTCACATAACCCATTTTGTATAGCAGATGCCAGTATGTAATCTACCACTGCAGAATGCAAATCCTCTAAAAGTTTACAACTACTCCAAAAAACTTGCTAAGCATTGACACAGTCAGGTTTATCTGTGTGATGGGCATAATCCATTACATATTCCAGATTTTTCTCATGTTTGGGCATCTAATGTAACTGGGTAGATATAAACAAGTAATTATAAAAAAAACTTTATGAAACAGTTTGAGAATGCTACCTCATCCCAGGATTTCCCAGTAGCTTCAAGTAGGGCAGCATTACATGTCTTCAATTCTATTGCTGCACCAGACAACATTGAAGCTGCCTCCTCCCAGCCCCTGTTATGTCCCATGCACCTGCAAACTATAACAAATTAAGAGGAAAAAAGAAAAGAAAAACTACAATCTGTGTTTTCTTTATCTTTTGGCATAATTTCTTATATAGTTCATTTGTTGAATGAGAAATGCATGGTGTTTTGACCATTGATACCCACATATGCACAGTGATGATTTATCCTAGACTGAAATAGATGCAAAATCCTATTTGACTAGTCACAGAGACTTTTGAGCGAAGCCCAAATGGGACAAACTCATCCACCCAATCAACCCTAATAATGCCTACATCTTTTTTTCAAAATGTTTCAGTACCTTTTCTTCTTAAATTAATGATTTTAACCAGATTTTTCAAAAACTCACTTGCCGTAGCACAAACCCATGATTTGTGCGTCGACCAGCCTTTGGGCCCAGCCCATTCAGTTTTATTTTTATTTAGAGTGTTTTATATTTATGTTTTAAGTTATTTAAGTGGATGTTTTAATCTCGGCCGTCGAAGTGTAGAGGATCAAGATCAGTTTTGGGGTTATTTCTTTTTCTATTTAAGCATTGTAATGCCTATTGGCTTCATTAGACGGTTAACGAAAAAAAATTGAGTGCTTTCTGCTCTCTCGAATCTCTCCTGTGAAAGATATGGCGCGAAGCCTGAGAAATCCCTGGTGTGAAGCCCCTTATCCCTGATTTCTTCCATCTCTATCCTACCTGCCCCACATCAATCCTCGTTCCGCCGCATCACTGAAGATGTCAAGTATTTAATTCATTCAAAACAATAAGACTGCAAACCAAGATCAATGATGATATTAAGAGACCCTCTCTCTTTTTTTTATTTCCCCTCAGCATGAAAGAATTTCATTAAAACCAGGGAATACAAAAGAAAACACCAATCAGAGGATTGGATTACATAAAGTCTAAAAGCCATATATACCAAAGTAACCACAAATTACATAGAAAAAGTAACATTCCAACCCTTTCTTAGCCTAGGAGTCACTAAAACCATTAGCCAACTGCCCAACACAAATGAACTCACTTGAATAAAAAAGACAAAAAATGAACTCCACAAATTGATTTAATTTAAGAGAATTTGAAAGGACCAAGGAACCATCATGAAAGAAGAGACCCAAGCAATATCATTCCTAAAATCACTATCCACAATTAACTTAACATGCAAAGAAGGCACAAAAATCCAGAGCGCATAGCCAACACTTCCATTTCATTTGGCATGCTTAGAGAACATCTCCAAGACATTACCATGACCATTACTGAGCACCCGTCCTGCACCCACTGGCCCTATGTTGCACCTTAAGGCAGTGTCAAAGGCTTCTTAGTAGCAAGGGCATCATGACAGTTCAAGTGGTGGGACATGCACATGATAAGCTGGACAGAACGATCCAAATTGATCGACACTAATCATTAAGGGTTTGGAATTATCTAAAAGACTCCAAGGTGATCTTTTATGGTGTTGAAATTACGAAGGATCCATCACGAAAGAGAGACCCAAGCAATATCATTCCTAAAATCACTATCCACAATTAACTTAACATGAAAAAGAAGGCACAAAAATCCAGAGCGCAAAGCCAACACTTCCATTTCATTTGGCATGCTGCGAGAACATCACCAAGACATTACCATCACCAGTAATGAGCACCTCTCCTGCACGCACTGGCCCTATGTTGCACCTTACAGAAGTGTCAAAGGCTTCTTAGAGTAGCAAGGACATCATGACTGTTCAAGTGGTGGGACATGCGCAAGATCGGCTGGACGGAAAGATCCAAATTGATCGACAGTGATCTTTAAGGGTTTGGAATTATCTAAAAGACTCCAGGGTGATCTTTAATGGTATAGATGGTGTAGAAATATCTAGAGTATTCTTTTGGTAGGTGGTAATTCACAAACACACACGACATGAATGTAGAGACATTGAGCACTGCCAAATCAAGTTTTTTTTTAGTGGTGTCCCATCAAGTCAAGGGTTAAGATAATACTATTAAGCACAATCAAATTGTGCAACAGATCAATTAGGAAAACTAAATTGTGCTCCAGTGTACTAATTTGTTTAAAAATAATAATAGAAAAAAAAGGCTTGCGGTCCTAGGACATTTTTGTACTGTATAAATGTGTTGTACTCTACTGTCCTTGTATTAAAAATGTACACAGTTAAGGTATCTATTCTAATAAAGCTGCACTGTTTGGGTCAAGTGGAAGTTCTTCAAGTAAGCCATAATGAAATAACAAACCTGATAAACACAGATGCTAGTTTTTAAATCAATGGAATATACTATGTATCTAGGTCGTCGCATTATTTTCGATAGAAAAAAAATAAATTAACAGTTGATGCAATAGTGAAAGGGCGCCCCTTCACTGGTATGGACAATGAGATATTTTTCTAGAGCAAAAGGATAAAACATGAAGTTAAAGAAAATAACCGCAGGTCTCACATCACTGTAAATATCTCGTCCCTTGAATATTCACAGATGGTTTGTTGAAGGTGTTCTGCAGTCTGCCCATCCATTGCAGCAATGGAGTAGAAGCTTGCTACAAAATGCACTTCAGCTTCCAAAAAGCCCGGCACATGCTCCTGCATGATTCGAAGTGTTTCCTTTGTTCGAGCAGCATCACTACATCAATACATCATTGAGGAATTGTAAAGAAGGATGTGTATTTTGACTAAATAGTAATCACAAATTATTAATGCATGTAGAAACTAGTGAATCAAACTTATAAGATCATAAAAACCACCAAGAAGCTTCAGTAATTTAGTCCCACCTCAGGTTCTGCACTCTGTTATTTGCAATAACACAAGAATGACAAAGAAGAATATTCTTAACTGGAAATGAAAGGAAGCCATTTTCACATAAATTATAATTTACCACCGCATGAAATTTAATTTACTACCTACTAAGGAAATCCTAACCTAGATAAAATAAGTTCAGGCATCCAACCCATCTGTTGAAGCTGGTGAGAAATGTTTACAGCATCAATACGTCCAGCCTTACTTAGAGGGCGATCATGATCTGTTCAAAACAGAATCTGGTTATTAAATTCAAGTATCGAAAAGATAAATTTACACTGAAACTAATTCCTTCAGTTCCATTAGCAAATGAAAATTCTAACATGAAGGGAATGGGAAAAAAAAAAAAAAAAAAGAGGGGAAAGAGAAAGCAATGGAGGAATCTAATCTAACTCTAGAAACCATTTAAGTCGTCTATTTTTGGTTCTACGGCATTAGCATGATACCGAGATACTTCAAAATAGACAACAAATTGTACCATATTGTATCCAACACTTCATTTTTTACGTGTAAAATTAACGTCCTTGTTATATCCATGGAATGTCTATCATATCCATCATGTTCTTGGTATCATGGCCATATTAGATAATCAGTTAAGGCAAGATGGAAGCAGTATAGTCCTCGCATGCATCATTCAGGACACCCAAAAGGAAAATGCCTTAACCATAAACTATCACACCAATTACATAGTTTATGGCAGGCCATTTATGTCATTTTTCTAGTATGAACTTTTGCAAGATATCTCATTCACTTGCCAAGGTCATTATTCGCAAAAGAATGAAATGCCCTTTACTCCCGATCTTATAAATGGCCATGCAAAATCAAAATGATTTGTGGGATAATGTACCACAGCTGCTTTTGTTTTAGAAAGATTGAGAAATATGAATATTCCTATGCAAGTAAATGATCATGATCCCTTTTCAAACTGTGAATGTTCATAATGTGTTAAAAGGTGCTTGGTGTTGCAACAGTGGGGGTCTAGGTTTATTTACAAAAAAAAAAGGGGGTTTCTAGGTGATGTGTTAAAAGGTGCTTGGTGTTGCAGCAGTGGGGGTCTAGGTTTATTTGCAAAAAAAAAAAAAGGGGGTTTCTAGGTTTGAATCATGTCACCATTTAAAAATTTTCTTCATAATATATGTTAAGAAAAGAAAAGAAAAAAAAACTAAAATATGAAAATAAAATCAGATCATTATCATTTTAGCCTCATTCTATCTATATTCGGGATCCGCTTAGTGAATTGTGTTTCTCCAACATCCTTAAACAGAACTAAGTTCTCCGCCATTCCACATTCTAAGATAACTTCTAACTACTTGATTTCAATACTTTATTGACCTCCCCTTTTCCTATCACCTTGAACATGCAATACTTCAGTTCTTTGCATTCTCTGCTTCTTAGTCCTCTTGGCACATGCACAAATCATCTCAAACAACTCCCTTGATTTTTTCTTTAAAGTGGAGCCACTCGCAGATTTTTTTGCGTATATTCGTTCCTTTTTATATCCTCTGTCTTTAATCCACACATTCACCTTAACATGAGCATCTTGTTGCACGTATTTATGTTCATTTACTATTTATTTGTTGGCCAGCATTCAATCTTTAATCTATATAATAAAACAGGGCAACTATAATCATATAGAAGTATCTCTTTAATTGAGGTGGCACTCAACAATCATATAACATTCCACTAGCTTAGCCCCACCCTGCAAAAATCCTACTTACTATATCCTCATCAAGCCTTCCAATTTTTTCTACAATTGCCCTATCAGGTGTCAAAACATATGCCCATATGGCAACATAACTAATTGGTTTTCAATTTTGACAAGATCCTCCTCCTTACTCAAAACCGCTAAACTTGCACTCCGTATGTCTTTATCTTTGTTCGGGTCATTTTTTGAAAAATATGACTCTAAACTCTAAAGTGCTTCTACAAAGTTCTAAGCTTATCATTGCTTTAGAAAAAATAACCTTTTCTAACAATTTAGATTGTATCATTTAAGATACTATATACATTAAGTAGGATATTGACGCTTAAATGGATCATAACCAATTATAAGAATAAGCTGACCAATCATCCTCATTCCCGCATATTTGGGGTCATCTTTGTGATTCCTACTTTTAAACATAACCCCAATCTAGTATGTCCTTTCTCAATACTCCATTTAATGTAGTTAATTCTCTCTTTCTCTCTCTCTCTCTCTCTCTCTCTATATATATATATATATATATATAGTTTCTTGAACATGTAAACTTTTTATATGTTTTTAAGGGGCTGTTTTTGGTTTCCTCTGTATGTTCCCATACCATCTCAAAATATATATTCTAAATGAGAACTTAAAATGCAAATCAACTATAAAGTGGAACTCATTTTTGTCGCTAGTCCTCCACACACTATGCTCACTTGTAACTCCCCTCCGTGCATCTTATATAATTCTATTATATTCATCAGGTTTTTTTAAATGGAAACAAATTCGTTGCATTTATGGAAGTAATAAAACATATTAAATATAAGAGATGGATACTGTTAGATAAACATGTACAAGTACTCCATCCCATAAAATAATATATTTATATGGAGGAATGGAATTTGTCTGACCATCTTTTACCTACCCAACCCATATTTAGCCAAAGAACCTTCCACCTCATTTGCACTTCTCTTGGGATGGGTGAAAAGAAAGCAAAATCGACACACACTCAGATCTTTAAGTATGTTCTCTATGTTAATAAATCACCCAAACTCTGTTAATAAATCACCCAAACACAACTCTCACTTTGTCAAACTAACCCACAACATTAAAGGAATCGCTTCCAATTTAGTAGAAAGTTAAAGGGATATAGTGAAGCTCCCAAACACCTCCCTGGTCGCCAAGAAGTTCATCTCATTTGAATCCTTGATGGAAAATGACCGCGAAAAAAGTATAAATTGTCTCCCCCATTGTGATGGAACTTTACCCCTGCAATGCCAGCTGGACACTGCATCCCTCTCGCCGTCCCTCTCGCCAACCCATAATATTCAAGATGAAAACACATTAGGGAAAGCAGTTCTTTCTTCAATGCTCGCCAAATAAACCTCATCATCACACAATCATAGGCCTTCTCTGAATTAATTAATAAAAACAATCTGCAATTTTTTTGCCTGCGTCTTCACAAGCTTATCCATGTGTTGTCTCAACCGGACTCTCGAAAACCAGAAATAGCTATAGACTCTAGAAATGCAGCACACAGGTACAGACCAAAACCCTTATAATCCTAAAGTCACTTCTGATTCTCAATATACTTCCAGAGACGCGCTTTCTTAATAATACATCAAATTTAACCCAAACACAACAGAGAAGTTGCTACCCAATCCCTCAGTGACAACCAAGCCCCAGGTCCTAACTCCTAAACACCCAAATTACTTAATGATTCTTAATTTTCCCCTCTGAATGAATCAGCCTACAAGAGAAAAAAAAAAAAAAACCCACAAATCAAATAGAGATTCCGAAGACAAAACCAAGTTTCCAGAACCAAAATCAAAACCCTAACTCTAGAATTCCAGAACCTCTTCAAAACATTCATTCCTTAGCACAAGTGAGGATGGAGAATCAACAACTAGAAACAAAAAACACACACACACAAAAAAAAAAAAAAGAAAGAAAGATAAGCTCGAGGGTTTTGGGTGTTCAATTCACCTCTCAAATAAGGGTCCCAGGAGCTTTCGGCGTGGCGAAGAAGGATCAGACGGCGAGATTTCTTCTCTGCGTTTTCTGAGACTTCGCTTTCAACGGTCTCGACAACGAGAGATCGAGGAGAGAAATGTGTGCTATTAGGGTTTCTGAGAGTTTTGAGAGAAGAAGAGGAAGAAAAAATGGATCTTTTGGAGAAGAGAAGAGGAGAAATGGCTGTATTGTTGGTGCAGTTGCAGAGGATTGCCGCCCTCATAGTGTGTAGGAGTTTCTACTTCTGTTCCATCAACAAGCCTTCCTTACCGTTTATATAATTTTTATTGGGATATTTTCGAAAAAAATTAATTTTAAATCTTAATTTAATGGTTTTACGAAGAAAAATTACCATTTATATCATTTTTATAGGGATGTTTTTGAAAAAAAATTAATTTTAAATTTTGATTAATGATTTTATGAAAAAAATTATAAAATAAGAAAGAGAGTTGTTTTTGCATCTTTTTTCTTTTTTATAATATCGTTAATTGGTTGATGATGTCATCAACTTCCATATTTGACGATATGTGTCGCTCCCTCGTAAAAAGGGAACGGCTGCTGTCTTTATATATATATATATATATAATGGGATGTGATCCAGTGAGAACTGTTCTCATGGAGTCCCGTGATAACTTTTTTGTGGGGCCCATTGGGGGGCTCCATTTTAGAATGGGACCGGTGGGGATTGAAAGATCTATATGGGACCACCCCGAATATCAAGTTTGGCCCCAATTCCATGCTTCTAACCCCTTCATCCATGGTCGACAAGTCCAATCCATTCGTATGGGTATATACTCGATCCAACGGTCCAGTTCATTCGCATTGGTGCCAAACCTTGGGGCGTGTGAGTATCAAAGAGGTCTATGTCCATTGCAAGGTTTGGATTAGGTGATAGGTGGCCCCACCCCATAGTTCTCACCTGATTATTCCCATATATAATAATGGGAAATATTTTAGTGAGAACTATGAGAACTTTTTTGCGGTGCCCAACTAGCAACTAATCCAAACCTAGCAACCAATAGGGGACCCTTTGATAGTTACTAATCCCAAGAATTTGCACACATCCGAATGAACTGAACCGTTGGATCGAGGGTTGAATATTTTTCTGAATATGAAGCCATTAAACTTGTGGGCCACGGATGAAGGGTTTAGGGGCATGTGTTTGGGGTAAAACTTGATACTTTGGGTGGTCTCACATAGATCTTTTCATCCCATCTAGTCCCATCTCCAAATGGGGCTCACAATTGGGCCCCACAAAAAAGTTCTCACTTAATATGTGAGAACAATTCCCACCTGAATATTACCCATATTTAATTTGCTAGATATTTTCTACATCAAAACCCTCAAATTAAAAACCCCATTTCTTCTTCTTCGTAAAATCACCCTAAGTTCAAAACCAATCTCCTATTCATCTACTATTCTTCACAAGATCAGCCACCATCAAACACAGCCCCCAAACACCCCCATCCCAATCCTTCTTCATCAAATCATCCAACATCCAAACATCTCTATCTCCAAAAACCGAAAATTACACTCATTCCCTTTTCTTCGCATACCATATCCAAACTACACCCCTATCTCAAAAAACCAAAAAATTGACCCCAGCCCCTCTTCTTCACATCCCATAATCAAACACCTTCATCTCCAAAAATAGAAAATAATCCTCATCCCTTCTTCACATCTCACACCTGAACATCCCAATTTACTCTTCTTCATAAATCAGCTCATATTTGAACAATTACATCACCATCATCATCGTCATCGTCAAATCCTTGTCTTAACAATATTAGAGTTGGCTTTTGATAAATTTATTTGTCCATTATGATCTATCCCGAGCAAAATCCTTGGGCAAGTTCCATTTTTCATATCTATCGCTCACTTCCATTCATGTCAACTTTGGCCTATTCCTTTTCTCTAGTGGTTCATCAACCTGATGATCTTTAATTAACATAATCTTAATGGGATCTACGCAATATATATATAGATCTTGGAATAATACAATAAATATAATCGGAATATAAACATGACAAACCTCAATCTATGTGAATCGCTTGATCAAGTGGTTATCTTTTTTGTTGGTAATTTACTATACGCCTCTTTTTCTATACGATATGCGAGTAAAGGATGGGATAAGTGACAAATTATAACCCTAAAAACTTTATTCATAGGCTTTCTTAGACAACCCCTTTTTTTTATCATGAAGTCATATAGCAATAGAGAACTCTATTAGGTTAGCCACTTTTCTAAATCATCAAAATACTCCATTAAGGAGTCTTAAGACCTAGAGTGTTAATTGTCAAAGTGGGAGCCCACCTCATGGATGTGTGGTTATGTAGGCTACACTAAACACATGTTTATTAGCATTGAAGAAATCCGGATCTAAAAAAAAGCTCTTCCGCATTCCTTTTTGATTTGAAACGTCAATTCATTTTTACACTTGTCCTCATAGAAAAGCAATCGCACACTTGCAGATTTCACCATGGACGTAAATGGGTCAATTCTAGTTCAGGAAACTGGAACCATTCATGAGAAGATAGAACGGAATTGAACCGGTTCCATATATAGGACGAGAAAGGCTAGGTAGAGAATGATATGGAAAAAACTTAATTTTTAAGAACTGTCCAAACACGAAATCATAAATCAAACCCTGATCCATTTAGGTCAAGAGTCCAAAAAGGACTCGGGCTCAAATCTATTTACTTATTAAGGCCTAAATAATGAACAAAAGTGAATTTTTAATGGTCTGAACCTCAGGCTAATTGGAAAATGGAAGACCTATTTACATCCCTAGTTCCACCTCCATCAACCTGGAAATTATCTGAGACCAAGGATCCGGACTCACCCCATTTATGCATCCATTCATGATGACAAGAGGATCTCATTCCACCGCGCGATACGGAACCACGTATTCTTCTTCTTCTTCCTCCTCCCCTCCACTTCCGCCCACTTCCTCTGCTCTTCTCCTTCATTTGATTTGATACTCATCTTTCTCCGTGTCATTTGGACGGACCAGATCGTTTCATGCAGTGTCTCAGGTCAGTCAGTTGCTATCACCGCTCGGATAAATACATGTACTTGTATCTTTTCCATATCTCCTCTGCAGCTACTCATCTTTTCCAACCGTCATAACTAACTTAACAACTAACGACCATGCCCATCTATTTCCTCTCTCTCCCTCTTTCTTCTCCTCCTCTCTCTCCCTCTTCCCGCCAAAACCAACCAACTCCCATTCAAAACCACTCCTTTCAATCCCCTCCTCACCTCACCTCCCCACCAATCGCCAAACAACCATCCCCAGCCTCATGGATCGGGAAACTCCGCTCCCACGCCCGCTCCAGCTGCTTTCAAGATGCCCTTCTCACCTACTTGGAGATGACGATTGCCGGAATCACACCCGACAACTTCGCCTTCCCCGCCGCCCTCAAGGCGGCTGGCGGCCTCCACGACCTCAATTCCGGCAAGCAGCTCCATGCTGCCGCTGTAAAACTCGGCTACCATTCATCGTCCACCACCGTCGCCAACACCCTGCTTTCTATGTATGGGAAATGCGGTGATATTGGCGATGTGTACCAGGTGTTCGATAGAATCCCTCACAGAGACCAGGTTTCTTGGAATTCGATGATTGCTGCTTTGTGCTGGTTTGAGGAGTGGGGCCTTGCATTGGAAGCGTTCCGGTGCTTGGAGGAGGAGGGAGTGGAAAGGAGCTCATTCACACTTGTTAGTGTTGCCCTTGCCTGCTCGCACATTGGCGGGTGGGTTGGGTTGCGGTTGGGGAAGCAAGTTCATGGGTATGGGTTGCGAAGGGGTTTCTTTGATCGCAATGGGAAGATGTTCACGAGTAATGCACTGATGGCGATGTATGCTAAATTGGGGAGGGTGGTTGATTCGCGTGTATTGTTTGAGCAGTTTAATAACCGTGACCGTGTTTCTTGGAACACGATGATTAGTTCGTTAACGCAAAGCGATCGTTTTGTGGAGGCGGTGGCTCTCTTGCGGCTGATGGTGGTTGAGGGGATCAAGCCCGATGGGGTCACGGTAGCAAGTGTGCTCCCGGCTTGCTCCCATTTGGAATTGTTGGATGTTGGAAAGGAAATCCATGCGTATGTCTTGAGGACCGACAATCTCTATGAAAATTCTTATGTGGGCAGTGCATTAGTGGACATGTATTGCAATTGCAAACTGATTGAAAGTGGTCGCCGAGTGTTTGATGCGATGTCAGAGTGCAAAATGGGGCTTTGGAATGCTATGATTGCCGGTTATGTGCTAAATGATCTTGATGAAGAGGCATTGAGGCTTTTCATGAAGATGGAGGCTGTTGCAGGGCTTTGCCCAAATCCAACGACTATGGCAAGTGTGCTGCCTGCTTGTGTTCGTTGTGAAGCTTTCTCCCGGAAAAAAGATATCCATGGATATGTGGTGAAGAGGGGTTTTGAGGATGACAGGTATGTGCAGAATGCTCTTATGGACATGTATTCTAGGATTGAGAAGTTGGAAGTTGCAAGGAAGATATTTGAGAGCATGGACAAAAAAGACTTGATTTCTTGGAATACCATGCTTACTGGCTGCATGATCAATGGATGCCATGATGAAGCATTTCATCTGATGCGGGAAATGCAAAGAGTAAGAGGAGCAAAAGAAAGCACTGAGGATGATGATAATGATGATTGCTTAAATGTCCCGTATAATCCAAATGCAATAACTCTCATTACAGTTCTACCTGGTTGTGCTGCACTGGCGGCACTGGCGAAGGGGAAAGAGATCCATGCCTATGCTGTTCGACATGAACTAGCATTGGATGTTGCAGTGGGGAGTGCATTAGTCGATATGTATGCAAAATGTGGTTGCCTGATGTTATCTAGAAGAGTGTTTGACCTGATGCCCAAACGGAACTTGATCACCTGGAATGTTCTTATCATGGCTTATGGGATGCATGGACATGGAGAAGAAGCACTGAAGCTACTAAAAAGAATGACAACTGATGGAGTGAACCCAAATGAGGTCACATTTATTGCAGTCTTTGCTGCATGCAGCCACTCTGGGCTGGTGAGCCAAGGGCTAGATATCTTCTACCGAATGAAAGTGGAATACGATGTGGAACCTAAATCTGATCATTATGCATGTGTTGTGGACTTGCTTGGTCGGGCAGGGCAACTAGAAGATGCATACCAGCTCATCATGACCATGCCCACTGGCCTTGATCTAGCTGATGCATGGAGTAGCCTGCTGGGGGCATGCCGGATACATGGAGATGTAAAACTCGGAGAAATTGCAGCAAGGAGTCTCATTGATCTGGAGCCAAAAGTGTCCAGTCACTACATTCTCCTTTCAAACATCTATGCATCAGCTGGTCTCTGGGACAAAGCGTTTGATGTGAGGAAGAACATGAAGGAAATGGGAGTGAGAAAAGAACCTGGGTGCAGTTGGATTGAGGCCAGCGATGAGGTGCACAAGTTCATGTCTGGGGATGAATCTCATCCACAGAGTGCAGAGCTCCATGGGCTACTTGAGGAGTTATCAGAGAAAATGAGGAAGGAAGGATATGTTCCGGACACTTCATGCGTCCTTCACAATGTGCGCGAGGAGGAAAAAGAGTGGCTACTATGTGGGCACAGTGAGAGGTTAGCCATAGCATTTGGCATCCTTAACACTCCTCCAGGAACAACCATTCGGGTTGCCAAGAACCTTCGTGTTTGCAATGATTGCCATGTGGCCACCAAATACATTTCAAAGATTGTGGAGCGGGAGATCGTCGTGAGGGATGTTAGAAGATTCCACCATTTTAAGGATGGGTTTTGTTCATGCGGGGATTACTGGTGAGCTATAATACCAAGATTAATGCTTCTTCACTGTGTGCCTGGGTACTTCAATTCAAAACAGGTAATGAATCATGTTGTATCATATCGGATACTTCTTTTTTTTATATATAAAATCTTCATTCCTGCAGTATCCATGGCTTGTCCCTACCATACCCATCCTGTATCTGGGCATATAGCTTCTTCATTCATGGATACACACAAAGCGTGACTCGTAGATGAAGCTGATTCAACAGTTATAACTTTGAAGTTTATGATTATCATTGTTGTTGAGGAGACTGCCAAATGAGAAATTTATATGTTTGTAATGATTTGAATTAAGGTAGATAGTTCTTTTAAAGATAAAAAGCAGAAGCAGGCCTTGCTCCGGCTTCTTTAGGGTTACTTGACTTTGGACAATCATATTTCCCCATAAACAAATGATTCTCAATTATGTGATGTAATGGACATAGACATGACTCCAATGGATGAATTCTAAGGTTAAGGGACATTGATTGTAATCTTGATGGTAAATTTAAATTGAGAACTTTGTTGTCTTTCATTTACAGAAGGAAAAGGGTGGGGAATTCATTGAAGCTATATTTCCATTTTGCTAGTGTGAGAAAAAGTTTGGTTGATCAAGGAATGCAGAAAGTAATAAATAGCCAGACGTAAGGAACTAAGAGCAAGAAAAGTCACAGTCCCTAACCTTGCATTGGTTTAAAGAATAGAACATTAGCAGCACAGGCTTGTGTATCAGCTGCTGCACTATAGAGGGTTGGTACACGTGGAGTATGCCCATGAGCCCATCATAGGATGCACAACAGCCTTTCACAAGGTTATTGGTGCCTTCCCGTAATTCATTAAGTTTGAACAAATTCAGATGCAATTTTTTTTTTGGTAGAAAAATTCAGATGCATGTTGATATCATTATATGTGACTTTAACAATGATACGTTTGATATGCTTAGTTTGTTTTGTTTTGTTAAATCTATCACATGATTGATTGGTGACTTGAAATAATGAGACGTCTGATAAATCTTGGTTTTAGGAATTGAGTAGATGGACACAAGGAAAGAGAGAAGCAAGGAGAAACAAATGAGAGGGAGAGTCAAATGGCTTGTGCATTGCCCCATTGTGGGACTAGCACATATTTTGTGAGTGAAACACTTTTTTGAAATTAAAAATCAGTTCCTGCTGGTTACATAATTTTATATAAGGACAAAATAAAAATATAAACTATATATTCAAATAAGGACAAAACAAAAATATAAACTATATACAGACCAGTTTTCTTTTGACACTCTCCTCCGATCTAGACAATAGATATTGGCCACGCCTAACTTGCTAAGAATACACTTTGATTTATTTCTAGGAGGTGCCTTCGTAAACACATTTGCAAGCTGCTCTTTGGATCTAACAAATGGAGCACTGTATATTTACCATTTTTTTTCTCTTTAGTATCTATTAAAAACTAATTCAGTTTTGAAAATTTCCCAAATAATATCCATAGAAAACATGGATGTACATGGGTTGGGCTTGTCATCCTCAATAGAATCTTACATCTCCTTTGAAAGAACCTGCATCCCCACAAAGGAAAAACCATCGCAAATGTAGCCCTCTGCAACTTTGCTCCCAATGCCCAAAGATTGCCAAAACGTTGTTCGACACTTTCATAGCAAAGACAGATTGACTGAATTAATGGTGAATGGATTTGTTCTTGGTCCTGGATAGCAAACACAATAGAGACGCATTTGGAGAAACTCCCCCCATAGATTGCTAAAATCTTCTCTGCAATTGCTGACTAATGAATGCCTCCACTTTTAAGGAGGAGTTAGACCCGTCAAAGGTAGAGCGGAGGGGAAACTAATGAGGGAGAAGCTAAGGCCTTGCAAAAAGATTTAACTGAGAACTCCCCAATGGCACCCACCTAATTCTTTCATCATTTTCAACCCATCAAAGGAAAGCACCTCTAAGCAAATATTAATTTGAGAGTCCAACTTTGATTGAACTAATGATGAAAGACATGTTTGACAGTAGAGTTATGGGAACATGGCCTGGAACAGATCAATTGGAAAAGCAAAATTCACAAAGGTGATCCTGAATAGAATGGAATAGGCTATGATGACAGTGACGGTGACGACCTCACGTATCTTCCGTCCTTTCTTTTTGCACTCATTATTATTAGTGGCTAACACAACCGCATGCATAATGCATCTCTGTATAACCTAGGAAACTCAGTGATCCTCTCAGTTTTCATGCACTGTTTTGGAAAAGAGGTAGAAACAGCTTTCTGTGACTAAATAGGAATTGTCTCAACAGTATTATAATGCGTGTGTGTGGAGTGATTATATGAGGTTGACCATATGGTGTGGTCAAGTAAGGTCAAATCGAATGTATACATGCAGGGTCCACATTCTAGAGATCTAAATCAAGTGGTGGATCCACCTTGATTACCTATAGCATTCTTCAGCTCTTCTAAAGGAAGCCATATCTATAAACCATTGGGTTGAAGAAAAAAAGTGAATGATTTATTTTATTTATTTTCTGCAAACAATGGTGCCCATCTTTTGGTAATCCAGAGTATCCATTAGATGCACAGGTTCCTCCCCCATGACTGTATACAATTTTCTGCCCAATCATAATTATATTCAGTGACTGATCGGACAAACACAATTTAGCCGTGTTTTTTCACATGCTGCATTTCTAACAGTTAAAAGTTATTCTGATTTTACCTGAAATTGTGTCATTATCAACACAAAGTTAGGGTTGGATTGATGTTGTGGATCTATATTTGCCCATTGTACGAAAAAATTGATAAATATGCGATTGAACTTCATTTTTCAAAATTCATCCTAACCAAATTGTGAGATGGACTTCCATGGATAAACATGTCTTGACACATACATTGAATGATTTGGATATTCTCAAAGTGAACCGAACATGTAAAATTACTTGACCGCATATTCTATTTATTTTCATGCTAAGGATATGCAAATCACTGCTGAATCTTTTTTGTAACTTAATAGATATGCTTTGCTTGTAAGACCTACATTGTCAAAAAAATTTAAAGCTTTGGAATCTTTTGTCGTGCAATGCTTCTCGGAAATTCCTTCATCTTCTCTACAGGGCATGAGAATTTGTTTAGATCATCCCAAACTAAGTGGGGAAACAACTGTGCAAAGCGCAATTACAGAAGTGGCTGCCATGGTGATTGGTGGGGGAGAATGTAAAGCTCAGAAGAGGTTTTCCACTGTCCACATCTTCACATGGTTTTCTCTTCTTACCTACACGCCAGTTCCCAGCAGGTGTCCCAGATCAATAGTGCCTATTTACTTCTGATTGAATTGATTTTCTGAAAATGAATTGGTAAATCCATCTTTAACTCTGAACCTTACAATTTGCATGCACTGGCACTACAATCTGGACAAAGAATACATGTACAACAATGCTGCTCCAAAAAAAGGGGAAAAGAAAAGAACTAAAAAAGAGAATAAATCAACATGTCTCTTGGTTTTGTGAATTCAGGGTTATTCACTTGTGCTGATACAGAATCTGGAAAATTTTCATTCTGTTTATAACTTTTAAGTTGATGGAAAACACAGATATGCTTGTGCCATCTTATCTGGCTTCACCTTTCTAATCATTTATTATTTTTATTATCTTATTCATACATCATATTTATTGGATAAAATGTTAACTGGGACTAGAAAGAATCTCACTAAATCTTGCATGTCTCAAGGCAAATATTATGCATTTGCAACTCAGTAGAATATTTGCAATCATGTCAGATGCCAAAAATTACACTAAATCTTGCACATCTCATGGCAAATATACTGTTAGTGTGAAGGTATATAAAGATGTTTTGGACTCTTCCAGTTACATTTCTTTGGGCCTTGTTTGGATGTCAGGCAGTTCAAATTTGGCTCTGTTAAATTATTCTCGATCTCATTCTCGAATTGAGGGATTGGGAACATAAAACACAGATTGAATGGCCAATTGATCTTCCATATCAATTTCAGCCGAATTCGAGATTACACTAAGGTTGGCCTGCTGTTGCTTCAGTTTGTGAATCTATCCACCATGACTGTATTGTGTGAATTGCACTGTTATCCAGGTGGGTTTGATCTTGTTTTCTTCTATTCATTCACAAGGCTTGCATGTGATTTTCATTATTGATTTCACCCAAGAGCACCCATCCTACATCTTTCCTGTTGCTGTGCTTTTTTGCCCATTTGTCAGTCACCTTTTTTGTTGGAATCCAGACTTCTCATCTATTGCTACCAAGGGACCACTCATCAACTGTAGGTCACTCACGCACCCTAAAAATAAATCTGTAGATCGTTTTGACTGGTAAATGAGAAATATGATACATGCTGTTATATCTCTGTTAAGGCCGGATACCAAGCCTGGCGCAAGGCGAAGAGATTGGATTTCACCTATGATCAGATCAGTAGGCAACCTCATGTTGGATTAATAATTAATCTGCAACTCCTGCAATCATTGCTAAATGATCTATTAAAGGAAATGGGCTCACCTGTGACTGTGACAATAGGCAATTTCTCAGAATAGAAGTTGGAGATAGATATCAAAGGTAAATATTGAATAGTTTTTGAATAGTTTTACTCAATCATAAATGTTGTTGAAGCCATGTTATATCCATCTAGAGTCTACTCCTCTACTCATTCGTAGTTAGGATTTATCACTATACTGGTTAAATGAAGCTTCTTGGGATGCATTGATATACCTCACATAACTGGTGATTTGTCTAACATAAATAAAAAAAACAATAGGAGGGATACTGTTTTTCCACCTTCTCTGCTTGCTGATTCTGATATGAGCTGGAAAAGGCAGAAAAACCATATCCTAAGTACTGTGGTTATTGATTTTTGTACCACCCGAAAAATGTGAGGATAATAGATAACCACTGTTTCTTCTTCAAAACATTTAAACCATCATGCAATTAGGTTCTTAGATATCCAAGCACACCTGGTAATGGAAGTCTTCTGGTGTGACAATTCCTGAACTAATAAGCTCACTTGAATTTTATCAGTAAAGACTCCTGAATCCTACCTACATTGTTCCTTGTGGCATACTCACCATTGTTTCCATCTATTTTATCATTCCATATGTCACATCTAGAATTTATCTTTCGGCAATTCATCTCATTTTCTTTCTTTAGTTTACATGTCTTACCTGTAACCTCATTGTTTGTGATGGTCGACACCTTCCAACTTTTTTATGGCTGTTATCTGTATGTAGGACGCGACGTAGATATGGATACATAGGAGTTCACGGAGGACATGAGTACGGTAATAGAAATGAAGAAGGGAAGGATATTTTGGAGTTTTCAGTGGCTTATGATCTCATGGCAACTAACACCTTTTTTAGGAAGAGAGAGGAGCATATGGTGACTTATAAGAGTGGCTCATCGAGGACACAAATTGACTTCTTCTTAACTAGAAAAAGAGACCGCTTAGCTTGTAAAGATTGCAAGGTTATACCGGGGGAGAGCTTGACTTTCCAACATAGGTTGTTGATTATAGATGTGCAGCTACAAAGGTGGACTAGAAAAAAGAAGTTGTATAGATGCTCAATGACTAAATGGTGGAACCTGAAAGGTGATAAGCAACTAGCTTTAAGGGAAAGAGTATTAGAGGAAGACGTTTGGGCGATAGATGAGAGTGCAAATAATATGTGGGATAAGGTAGCAGAGTGTATTTGGAGGGTAGGGAAAGAAGTCTTAGGAGAATCCAAAGGGGGTGCTGCGGTACAGAAAGAGGCATGGTGGTGGAGCGAAGCTATCCAAGACAAGATAAGAGTTAAAAGAGAGTGCTTTAAAACGTGGCAAAATGATGGAAATGAAGCGAACTTGGAGAGGTATAAAGAAGCAAAAAGAGAAACCAAAACGGCAGTTAGTGAGGCCAAGGCAAAGGCATTTGAGGAGCTATATAGGCAACTTGACACTAAGGAAAGTGAAAGAGAGATATTCAAGCTTGCTAAAACCAGAGATCGGCAGACCAAGGACTTAAACCAAGTTAAATGCATTAAGGATGAGGATGAAAATGTATTAGTAAAGGAAGAGGAGATAAAGGAGCGTTGGAAGAGCTACTTCTACAAGTTATTTAATGAAAGCTGTAGTAGTGACATACAATTGGGGCAGCTTACCATTTCTAGAGAAGAAGCGAATCATATGTACTATATGAGAATCAGTAGGAAAGAAGTTAAAGAAGTATTGAAAAGAATGAAGAATGGGAAAGCGGTTGGGCCAGATGGTATCGTATTGAGGTCTGGAAGTGCTTGGGGGAGGATAGCATTAGTTGGTTGACAAAGCTTTTTACTGTAGTGCTAAAGAGCAAGAAGATGCCTAATGCATGGAGGAAAAGTATTCTTATACCCATATACAAGAACAAATGAGATATTCAGAACTGTGCGATCTACCGTGGGATTAAATTGATGAGCCATACGATGAATTATGGGAGAGAGTTATTGAGAGAAGACTAAGAAGAACAACAAACGTTTCAGAGAATCAATTTGGTTTCATGCCTGGGAGATCAACCATGGAGGCTATCTTTCTCCTGAGGAGGTTAATGGAACAGTATAGAGAAGGTCAGAGAGACTTACATATGGTGTTCATTGACTTCGAGAAGGCTTATGACCGGGTTCCTAGGGAAATTCTTTGGAGAGTTCTGGAAAAGAAAAGAGTGTGTGTCGCATATATTGAGGCGATAAAGGATATGTATGAAAGAGTCGTGACATCTATAAGGACGACTGGCGGCGAAACTAAGGAATTTCCTATTACGATTAGTCTACACCAAAGCTCAGCGTTAAGCCTGTACTTGTTTGCCCTAGTTATGAATGAGATTACAAGACATATCCAAAATGAGGTGCCGTGGTGTATGCTATTTGCAGATGATATTGTTTTAGTGGATGAGACGAGAGAATGAGTGAATGCTAAACTAGAATTGTGGCGGAAAACATTAGAGACAAAAGGGTTTAGGCTAAGTCGATGCAAAACAGAATATATGGAATGCAAGTTTAGTCAAAGTAGGACACCTGGTAACATAGAAGTAAGTTTGGGCACACAAAAGATTGTAGAGAAAGAAAACTTTAGGTACCTTGGATCTATGGTGCAACAGGATGGAGGGATTGATACTGATGTAAGTCACAGGATTCAGGCCGGGTGGACCAAATGGAGGAGTGCTTTGGGGGTCTTATGTGATCGGAAAGTCCCCCTCAAGGTTAAAGGAAAGTATTATAAGGTGGCGGTACGACCAGCGTTGTTATATGGATCAGAGTATTGGGCAGTAAAGCAATCATGTTAAGAAGATGGAAGTTGCGGAGATGAGAATGCTAAGATGGATGTGCGGGATCACAAGGAGAGATAGGATTAGGAATGAGGAGATTAGGGGCAAAATGGGAATAGCACCGATTGGAGATAAAATGAGAGAAAATCGACTGAGATGGTTCGGCCATGTTAGAAGGCGTCCAATGGAGGCACCTGTTAAAAGGTGTGAAAGCATGGAGATTGCCAGGAGTAGGAGAGGGAGACCCAAGAGAAGTTGGAAAGAAACTATTAAACATGACCTTGCCTACATGGATCTAACGGAGGACATGGCCCTAAACAGATTTGATTGGCGTCGTCAAATCCATATAGCCGACCCCACCTAGTGGGAAAATGCTTGGTTTGGTTTGGTTTATCTGTAATTCATATCATTTAACAATATTTATGTACGAATGATTTGGTTCAGTTTAAATATCTGTGGTGGACTGAGCCTGAAAGATACGACACTGGTCGCCGATAGCTTGGGGTGGAGCTTGATCATACTGCATATGACATAATGTGGTTGGGAAAAAAAAAAAAGGGGGTGGGCGGAATTAAAGCGTCAAAATGGCCATTTTGATGGTAAACTAGACTGCATTTTGTTATGTAACTAATAATGCCTTTGTAAATACTCATGTTCTCTTGATTGCAATGAAATGCGCTCTTTTCTGTGTGAATATGTTGCTAAATTTCTCAACTGTCAATCTGCAGAGATTAAACCCAATCTAGTAGAGAACACCATGGTATTTCTCCCTCATTTTCCCCTAGTAAATTCTCACGCACCTATATGCACATGCTATCCAAGTCCCTAACAAACAGAGCTACAATCGGGATCGATTTTTGAAGTTCTTGTGGAGTGGGAGATGCCTCACCACTGAGCTATTAGTGGATGGCCAGCAGAGAACAGTGGTATTGAGTGTGATGTTTCACCAAAATCATCACACGGTTGAAGTTAAGTTGTGAATGGTACTTTCTTTTTCTTTCAGGGAAATTACTGAAAGATTTTATTTGTACAACTAGTTCGCTTTAGTAATTGGAAGCAAGTTGTGAATTTTTATACACTTTCTTTTAAAATTAATTGTTATTGTTATTTTTTTATTAGATGGGATTTTAACTCTAGCACCAATGCACACTTCACATGTCCCTAATACTTTGATTTGTTTGTTTAAGTTTAAGCATACTCTTAAGCATGGTTTGGGCATTTCAACATATTATCAATAAATTGTGTTGTGACCGAGTCCTTTTTAATTATGAAAGCAAAGTGCAGTACACTGTTATTAGTACCTGGATAAAACCCAGCCCTTGTTGATCAGTGCCTATCATTGGCTATCTTTGGATGGTTATAAAATATCAACCTGAAAATTGAAAGGTTTGGTCTATCTTTGGATGGTTATAAAATTTCAACCAGAAAAATATAGAGATGAAAATTGGAAGGCTTGGTCATAAAATTTCATCCTGAAAAATATGTAGATGAAGATTCAAAGGTTTGGGCAGAAATTGAGCAGGTGCCCTGATGATTAAAGACTCAAAAAGTCCATTAGGGATGACAGAAAGCAGTTATTGGCTTGTTTTGCTCCCAAACCTAAGTAGGCCCCACTAAGAGCAGGTCCAATGGTCCATGGTTTGGCTTATACCTTGGTCTAGATGCATCAACATGGGCCTCATTTTATTTTCATGCATTGGGATGTTCTTCAACCATTTAATAATTTGAATCCAGGGCTATCAATAGGTCATTTGGACTCACTTGTGTAAGGCTGTCATTTTTCCGGCTGAGTCTGTTTTCAATTGTGGAATCATGAGTTAAATCTGGGTTCGACATGGGCCAGATTAGGGATGCAATGGGTCGGGTTTAAACGGGAACCCGCCCCAACCCTCTCCTATTAGGGGCAGGTTTGATAGTGGTTTTCTTGGATCGGGGCAGTTTTGGATTTGTTATTATACCCGCCCCGCCCTGTATATATAGTATATTTATATTATTATCAAAGTTATAGACAAAATTCATATGGTGCGGGTGGTGTTGGGCATTGACTTATGGCATGTGGGTTCGATCTCTATTACACTTATTCTTATGCATTTATATAGTTCAGAAATCTCGACCTTTATCACTGGTCTGGTCGGGTTAGGATGAGATAAATTTAAGGCAGGGAGGGTTTATCCCAACCCATATCAAACCCACCCCATTGCCATCCCTACTTGTCATTAAGTGCAGAATTTTCCGGCACAGCCACCAGACTCTTCATAACTTTTTTTTTTTTTTTTGAGAGAACCAGACTCTTCATAACTGGTCTAGCTTTTGGGCTGCTTTTCCTATGATGAATCCTTACCCTTAGTACTCATTACTAATGGGGAAAAGGTAATTTAAGTGACAAAGGTTTAAAAATAATCATGTATCCCATGGAGTAATCGGCCAAGTACTCAGTCAGACTCATTGGACTTGCCAGGAAAGGCGATCTGAGTCTGGGGCGAGTCATAACTGAGTTTGTAAACCATGCTTAATTGTAATGCATGGTACAGGGAGAATTTTCTCCAAGGGGTGGACTACATCCAAGGCCCAGCTCCATAGTGCCCATTTAGACCTACTATAGATCAGTGCAATTTCTTTCACACTGTTATATCCCCCATGTTATAGCACCATATCCAATTCTATTCTCATCAAACCTTTACCCTCCGTTGGATTATATCTCAATAAAAAAAATTATAATTAAAAGATAAATTATTAAACTTTAAGTTTGTTAAATCAATCACCAGTATAATTTGATTCAGCTGATTTTTTACGTGATCCTTGTCTATAAGGAGACCTTCCCATCTGTCCCACCCCCAATAAAAATACATCCAAGTGAGCTCTACAAGCTACGCCACATAAGCACAATATGCAGACATGGTCTGCTTGTAGGTGAAGATTTTTGCTTACTACAATTAAGGGCTGTACAAATGACAACAGTACTCAAATCTCCTTCTCTCTTCTCTTGGTCTACCCAAGTGGGCCCATTTAGTTTGCATGATAAATAACCCAGGTTATTCATTCATCTGATGAGCTATAATGAGTTGGCAACTGCTCAAAAGTCTGTTAATGACATTCCACTATCAGGCTGACGAGTGATAGATTCTGTTTTAAAAGATCATTCCTAATGTAAATGACTCTGTTCTATTAAACACTAAGCACTAAAAAAAATTATAATAATTCTAGTTATCATTAAGATGTGATTACTTTTTGCAACTAAAAGATAAGTCTGTAATCTAATATTAAAATAAACCATACTTGGGCACTCCACATGGGTGAAGGTATTTGACTTTGACTCAACAATCTTCCTTCTCTGCAAATCTTCTGCATTGCTTGTAATCATTCTCCAATGCAGTGGGTCTGCACAACACTTCCTTTGAAAGCACCCTTCAGAAAACAAAGAAAAAAAAAAAAGAAGAAAGGGCTAAGAACAGTATACATGCACATGTATCATCAAAATAACAAACTGCCAAGGAGTACTTACTTCCATGGAAAGCATTAATTGGGCCTGTTAGGGAGTATTATATTTATACTTTACTTTTTCTTTAATATTGTTGGATACCCATCACTCATGAATGTGCATTCCTTTCATTGCATTTATGGAAAGAAGGAAGGGAAAGCAAATGAGCAATGATGCCACAATCTTGCTTTCTGTCATGTCTCAGTCATGATTCTAATCAGCACAACAAACTTTCTCCCTTCTCAAGAGCAAGATGGAAGGTGTTTGTCAGTCATTAGATATTTTATTTAAAGAGAAATATACAGTGAAGCAGGTTGGACTGGAATGGTAATCCCCCACACCCTGTGGGGTCCACCATGACTACACGTTCTCATTGTGAATGGTTTGGCTGGTATGACACAATGTTAATTACTAATGGTCTAAATTTTTATTTGACTTGATGGTTGTAGGAATTTAACCACAAGTATAATGTTGATGGTAGTTGGTAACTAATTTGAACAACATGGGGCTCATGTTTGTTTTGAACACACTTGCTCATATTGCCTATAGTCCTTTATTTAGGCAATGACAATGTTTTATTTTAATATTGGGAGGAACATCCATTGTTATATTTGTTACATGGTGGATCTAATGATGCCTATCCCTAGCCATAATTGGAGATATAGTTGGGCCAATTGTTATATAAAGGGAGGTGCCATTGATATTGTAGGAGGTAGGATTTCATTCTAAGTACCTGACACCTCCCCACAGTAGAGCCATTTGTTTACACTTCAGGAGAAGTCCTCCTTAATCATGCATTTGGCTCCGTAGAGTAGCCTCCCCAGGAGTCGATCCCATGACCTCACCTTAAAGTGATTTATGGACTTACCCTGGTACCACTTGGGCTAGTAATTGTAAGTGCACAAAAATTCACGAACCCGGTGAGGGTGGTGTTCTTGCGACTCACTGAGGAGGACGAAGGCTGAGGCTCCCCGTCTCCTCGTTGATGATGGAAGAACCGATGCCTGAGAACCTGGAAGAGGGAGAAGAAACAGGTCAGAGGACCCTGGCTGTGGGCAGCGCAGGGCTCTCCGATGCCTAAGTCAGTATGAGTACTGGACAGTAGGAGGAGATTTTGGGGGAGAAGGTGATACCAGTGTCGTTCTCTCGGACCGGAGAGAGCGTCTTTATTGTTCTGGTTTGGCCCCTTTTATAGAGGAGGAGAGGGAGATAGTTGACCTTGGAGAGAGAGGAGGCAGGAGACAATGAGGTGGTTAGCCGTCCCATCACAGCCCACTCTGGCGTCTGTGGACGCCGTTCTGTCAGAGGGCGTGGGCGGTATGGGAGGCGCTGTCTGTCAGAGAGTACAGGCGTGCCCTTGTCTTGTCGCGCGTGCTCTAGCGTGCTTAAGTGTCCAAGGGTGGACAGCTGTCAACCCCTGCCTTGGCTAGCCCTGGCGTCCCGACCGAGGTTGGGGAGCCGAGGTCGGGGATGACCCTAACTTGGCTAGAGACCTCGTGGAGATGCCGAAGTGGGGATGCCGAAGTGGAGGAACGTGATGAAGTCCATAGCCGAGCTGGAGCTATGTCGAGGTGGAGGAGTTGTGTGAGGGGCTGAGATGAGCCTTTGGCTGACGTGGGAGCACTTGGCCGAGCTGGTGGTAGTCGAGACGAGCCTGGCCGAGATGGCCTAGCTAGCGCCGGAGCACGAGATGGAGCATCGACCGGTACTCCGGTGAGTTCGGAAATATCCCCACACAATAGCCCCCCAGCTTCTGAGCTCAATAGACTGCTCTTTTGAGGTCAGAAGGTAAGTATCGTGAAGGATGACGGGCTGGCAATGGACCAGAGCTAGAGGTTGGCATCACTGCTAAGTTGTAACAGGGTGCTTCTGCCGAGCTGGAAAGTCACGACTGCCGAGCTGGAGAATGTGTACCAAGATGCGCTCATGGAGATCCCGCTGGCTCGTCACCAGGGGCCTGTGCCGGACATCTGGCGCGTGGCCGAGATGCGTCTGCCGCACGCAATGGAGATCCCGCTGGCTCTTCACCAGGGGCCTGTGCCGGGCGTCTGGCGCGTGGCCGAGATGCGCCTGCCGCACGCAATGGAGATCCCGCTGGCTCTTCACCAGGGGCCTGTGCCGGGCGTCTGGCGCGTGGCCGAGATGCGCCTGCCGCACGCAATGGAGATCCCACTGGCTCTTCACCAGGGGCCTGTGCCGGGCGTCTGGCGCGTGGCCGAGATGCGCCTGCCGCACGCAATGGAGATCCCACTGGCTCTTCACCAGGGGCCTGTGCCGGGCGTCTGGCGCGTGGCCGAGATGCGCCTGCCGCACGCAATGGAGATCCCACTGGCTCGTCACCAGGGGCCTGTGCCGCCAGAAATGACGGTAGAGGGTCGTGCGATCAAGGCTGACGGGCGGTCGAAGCTGAAAGATGATTGGAGGCTTCAGTAGCCCCCCGAGCTGGAGGAGACTTCTGTCATGGAGGCGTCAGCCGAGATGGACGCTGTTGCGGAGCTGGAGGCATCCGCCGAGATGGAGGCGTCCGCCGAGATGGACGCTGCTGCGGAGCTGGAGGCATCCGCCGAGATGGACGCTGCCTGGTCATTGTCGTTGAAATGCTTCTGGGCTCGGGCTTCGTCTGCTTCTTGCCTGACGAACTGGTTTACCCTGGTCATTAGAGCTGCCATGGTGACCACGGGATGCATGACCAAGTCCCTCCGAAGCTCGCTGCCTGGCAGGAGGGCTTGTCGGAAAGACAGGACCGCTATTGCATCTGATGTATTCTCGATCTGGCTGTAGACAGTCAGAACCTTTGGGCGAACTGCGTGATGCTCTCGGTCTGCTTCATTCTGAGGGCCATCAGGTCGGCGGTCGACCTGGGGACGACCCTGTGAGCTTGAAACTTCGTCATGAAGGAATTCCGGAGCTGCTGCCAACTTTTGATTGATCCTTGGGGGAGTGCGCAGAACCACTTTAGGGGGAGGTCCCCGAGGCTGGAAGAGAAGACTCTGCAGTTCAGGTGGCCTGCGTCGCCCCACACCGACATCCTCTAAGTGAAGTGCCGGAGGTGTGCTGCTGGATCCGAGGTTCCGTCGTAAACGACGAACCTCGGAATTTTGAAATCGTCGGGAAGGGGGAAGCTCCTGATCTCTGGAGAGAGGGGAGATGTGCCGAGACCGTCAGAGTTCAGCCGAACTCGAGCGAAACCGGCAGCCTCCAAGTTTTGTCGTACTGCTTGCTCGATGCGTCGATCAAGCCACTTTCTGATGTCGTGGTTGTTACCCGGGCTTTCGCCATGAGCTTGGTTGCTTCTGTTGTCCTTCAGGGTGCGCTTTTTGGAAGGTGGGGTCGAGGTCGAACTCTTAGAGGATGAACTCGACTGAGTACCCCGCTGTTGGACGCTCGCTGGGTTAGATCTTGCTCCTGACCTTTCCCGGTGGGGGACCGTCGGCAGCTGTGTCGACAGTGTCAGCGGTTCCTTTCCCTTTCTGATTCTTCGAGGCATGGTGTTTGGGAAGATGGCTTTTTGTAGCGTTTCCCACAGACGGCGCCAATTGTAAGTGCACAAAAATTCACGAACCCGGTGAGGGTGGTGTTCTTGCGACTCACTGAGGAGGACGAAGGCTGAGGCTCCCCGTCTCCTCGTTGATGATGGAAGAACCGATGCCTGAGAACCTGGAAGAGGGAGAAGAAACAGGTCAGAGGACCCTGGCTGTGGGCAGCGCAGGGCTCTCCGATGCCTAAGTCAGTATGAGTACTGGACAGTAGGAGGAGATTTTGGGGGAGAAGGTGATACCAGTGTCGTTCTCTCGGACCGGAGAGAGCGTCTTTATTGTTCTGGTTTGGCCCCTTTTATAGAGGAGGAGATGGAGATAGTTGACTTTGGAGAGAGAGGAGGCAGGAGACAATGAGGTGGTTAGCCGTCCCATCACAGCCCACTCTGGCGTCTGTGGACGCCGTTCTGTCAGAGGGCGTGGGCGGTATGGGAGGCGCTGTCTGTCAGAGAGTACAGGCGTGCCCTTGTCTTGTCGCGCGTGCTCTAGCGTGCTTAAGTGTCCAAGGGTGGACAGCTGTCAACCCCTGCCTTGGCTAGCCTTGGCATCCCGACCGAGGTTGGGGAGCCGAGGTCGGGGATGACCCTGACTTGGCTAGAGACCTCGTGGAGATGCCGAAGTGGGGATGCCGAAGTGGAGGAACGTGATGAAGTCCATAGCCGAGCTGGAGCTATGTCGAGGTGGAGGAGTTGTGTGAGGGGCTGAGATGAGCCTTTGGCTGACGTGGGAGCACTTGACCGAGCTGGTGGTAGTCGAGACGAGCCTGGCCGAGATGGCCTAGCTAGCGCCGGAGCACGAGATGGAGCATCGACCGGTACTCCGGTGAGTTCGGAAATATCCCCACACAGATATAATGACCTTCATCAAACAAAAGGGAGTCTATATTGACTTAGATGAGGTTATAGATCAAGAAGTTAGGATGATGTAATATGATTCATATTTTATTCACTACATCTGATTGATATCTTTCCATCTTCTTCTGATATGGTTTGGTAAGGTTTCAAGTGAGTCCCCAAGGATGATTTGTGCAATATTTTATATGGTTGGTTCTCACTACAATAAAAATATATCTCTATATTTTCATACCGATGTAAAATTACACGCATGTACATACACACAAATCTTTAATTATCTGAGTGGCACCTCTCTAATGGTTCTTATAAGAGGTAATAATTTAGCACTTTGTGGGGACCATGTATCATCAATCAAACCCATTAACACTTGCTAACCACCAGTTGACCATTATCCTAGTTTGACACCTATCTGAAATGTACTAAATGTTAGTTTGAATTTTATGAAAGTTGTAACTTAAGAAATCACTGAACTTTGAGGCCCTCAAATCAATGGTTGCAACTATGACTCACTTAACATGATAATGGATCCGATGGTGATTTTTTTTAACCTACAATTAGACTTTTCCATCACAGTATCCTTTTATGATTAGCATGCGTCTTAATGGATCCCACAAAGAGCTTACAATTTTATATAGGAACTGTGGGAGTTGTATTGGGGGTGAATGACCCATATATCATATATGATGGTGTGGAAATGGGCCTACAAGATGGGCTGTTCTACAACAGGTTGGATATGCCTTTCCAGATTTGAAAAAAGATTGACAACTTGTACGATAAAGTAATGTGCCGTTGGACTTTTTGAAATTGGTCTAATATCAAAGGGTGCAAGAGATGCCCATGCCCATGTGACAGCAGTGTTGCTCATGTGCTTCCTTGAATATTTTTGAGATGTATATCAGAGTAATCTCTTTCCAACCACTGATCAATGCCACGTCTCTTTCATTTTCCATTTTTGGTTTGATGAAGGACATGTGGATTAACAGGGACCGACCAATTGTGATGGCTACATCATGGGTAGGCAGTGTTGCCAATTCTAGCCCTATGTTGCTCCACTCCTTTCATCTCATGGGCCAGTCCTGTGGGATGGGTCATGTACAAACTACAAAGGTCTTGAAAGGCCAAGACTCATCCAGGCCCAGTCTGTTTATTTGTTGGGCCTAACATTCATGATCTGATCCAGACTATGGATTGACAGTCGAACCCCAGATGAGCCCAATTGAGATTATTTAGTCCATTTTTGTCAAGTATGGTATTGGTGGGTAGTAATAAGCTGTGTAACAAGTGTTTTTTTTTTATTAAGAAGGGTGTCCCAGCCCTTTGAGCCGGACTAATCCTTATGAGCCCAAGGGGAGCCGGGTAAATCCCCTGTGGCCCCAATGTAATAGAATAGTTTCGAACCCTCAACCTCCGAGAGCAAACCATGGTCCTAGACCAACTAAGCTACCTATTGAAATTAGTTGTATAACAAGTTCACTAGGTGTTTTTAGATATCTAGCCAAAAAGATTAGTTCTAGGCCTGCACATGGCTCTAAAAACGTAGCTCCAATCTAGCCCAATGCTAGCTTGGCATACTCTAACTATATACACTTAGAAGATCATTAGCTTTTATCAAGGGTGTAGGTGCAGAAAATAATGACCCACAATAAGGGGGTGCCTTATAGGACTTATCCGAGAAGATGATGGTGTCTGGCCTGAAAGGGAATAGCAAACGGTCAGAGGACCCTGGCCTGGGCGGCGCAAGGCTCTCCGATGCCAAAGTCAGTATGGGAACTGGAACAATGGAAGGAGAGGGAGAAGAGAGACAGAGTAAGGGCTCTATGAATGAGGTTGTGCGTTTGTCCCGGGCAGGAGCGTGTCACGTACCCAGGGGCCTCCCCAGGTTTCGAACCCGAGACCTCCTGTATAAAGGATAATCTGGGTGAAACCTGGTACCACTTGAGCTAGTGGGTACGTGACACGCTCCTGCCCGGGACAAACGCACAAGGGTTACAATCAAAGGTTACAGCCCGAGTGTATACACTCAGCTCGGATACCCTCCTACAAAGGGAAAAAGTTTCAACAACATGTCACCATCAAAATATCCCCCTTTATATATATATATATATTTATATATATATATAAAAGAAATGATCATTCTCATCCCTTACCCTATTTCTTGTTCTTGTGATTCTTTCTTCCTTCGGCCCGTTTGATAGCTGGCTATAAATCCTCAGGTATTCTAAAACATGGACATTTGTTTGCAAGAATTTTAAGATTTCTTGTGTTTTGGAGTATTTGAAGCAATCCAGATTCTACATGGCAAAACTATCATTTGAAATGCCACTCTAAAGAATTCTTCTCAATCAAATAAGGGATTTTCCTACACTCTTTGTTAGAAATTTTAGATATAGAAATCTTCTTAGAAGTGCTTGTGACCAATCAGAAAGAGAAATTTTCCATCTTCAATTTTAGATGGGCTAAAATTGAAGAAGTAAAGGTGAAAACAAAGAAATGGCCATCAAAAGGTCTCCCCTTGGTTAAAAAATAATTACCCAATTAACATCCTATGAACCATTATTTAGAAAAGTGGGTCCCATCTACATATCCACCTCATATTATCTTTTGCTTTTTTTTTTTCTAGTAGACTTTGTTAAAAATTCATATGGATTTAAAAAAAGAGCAAACAATTGCGCCCTTTGGTGTCACAAATATTGATGATATTTTGAAAGTGCAGCAATATCATTAAGAAATATATATATATATATCCCCTCATAATATCTCAAAACATCTGTAAATATAAAAAAGAAAAAAAAAGGTTGAGAAATCCAAAATGAACTAAAATATTATCAAGATAAAATGGTAAAGAATATTCAAGTGAGAATGATAACTTTTTTGTGGGGCCCAACTAGCAACCCATCCAAACCTAGCAACTAATAGGGAACCCCTTGATAGTCACAAATCCCAAGGATTGGCACACATCCGAATGGACTGAACTGTTGGATCGAGGGTTGGATATTTATTTTAATATGAAGCGATTAAACTTATGGGCCACGGATGAAGGGGTTAGAGGCATCGGTTTGAGGTCAAACTTGATACTTGGGGTGGTTTCACGTAGATCTTTCCATCCCCCTTGGTCCCACCCTCGAATGGGGACCAAAATTGGGCCCCACAAAAAAGTTCTCACATAATATGCTCCCAAAACAGTATAATATATAAGTTATATCAATAATCTATTTATTTTCTACACTATTTATTCGAGAATCTTAGCTCAAATTCTTGAGAAATCTCAACATTTGTGAATATAAGTAACATTTCCCAGACCAGAGATGTATATTTCTTAAAAATGAATTTCGTGACACTACATCCTTTATCAATTGCTCCATACCCTTTGATAAAATCTGATTTTCTATGCATCCAAAAGGATAAAATAGAAATTCTCAAAACATACACAATGAAATTCGGAATTTACATAAATTGACGGAATGAAGCGTACTCCGTTTTTTCAGTCTTGACAAAAATTGACTTCCACTTTCTTACATACTTGCTGAAATTGAAACTTTATTTTATCTTCCACTAACCCTATGCCAAACTTAGTGTTAGTGAGGCCCTTAAATAAATTAATGTACATCATTCTACAATAGCTGGAACTCATACCTCTACGATGGAATTCCCTCTGTAGAGCACATGTGCTCACCAAAAGGTGAGGACTGCGTGCCAAAACACCTAGTGGGGCCCAGTTTATGATGGTCGCCGATCCTGAGTTTATCACCATGCCAATGAATTATACCGGTGGATCAACTTGCATTCATTTTGGACGGTGAGAATTTGTCGACCATTGATTAAGTGGCTAAGATGGTATATGATTCGAGCCTCTGTCACTATACATAGGCAAGTACTATCCCTAAGTGGTGCCCCTAGTGGGTCCCACAAGAAAGTGTGCTCACCATAGGGTGCCCCACGTACCAGATAAGTCAGGCTTTTGCTTAGACATGTGATTCAGAACTGAAGGTTGTGACTACTTATTACTCACTTCACAACTTCTATTTTCTATAACCTTTTAGTTTATAGGGCTAATTCTCGCAAGAATCAGCACCTAATCAAGGCTGTATATGGGCTTGATCATGCCCGGCCTATTACTCAAGTGTGAACCGTGCTCCAAAACTAAAGCAAATGCCAAATTGGGCCAGTAAATCAAACCTCAGCCACCCATGGGTCCAGTCCAAATCTGTGTATAGTTATTTAGGTCTAGTACTAGATTTGAACTCGCCTGGTATATGATGCACTATATCTAATTCATAAATTCTCAGTAATAGCTAGTAAATGGGCCTTCGTCAAAGAGATTCACAGTAAACGCTAGGCTAGGACTCAAGGGTGGCAAACGGGTATCCAATTCTCTGATTATCCGAAAGTTCCGGCCAGAAAAAACGGGTCTGAAACCTATTTTAGGTTCTGATTTATAAATGGTTCCGGGTCCATATAGGTTCCTACCCATGGATTTGGGACTCGACATATGAGTCTTTGATATGATTGTAAATTGTACCTCAAAATAAACTTTTTTGGATTTTTTTTTTATGTATAATGCTGGAGGTAGTTGACTTGATGCATTGTTATAAGTTGAATGATATACTTATTTTAATAAAATATAAGAAAAATTGAAGAGAAGTTAGAACCAATTTTTTTTTAACTAAAATCAATTCTCTAGGTGGATCCAGTTCCGAAACCGAATCCGAGTATTTCTATAGGAACCGAGTCGGGAACCAACAAAACAGGTTTTGAGTCAAAACCGGATCTGGAACTGTTATTTAGAAAAGGGTACGGGTACGGGTATGGGTACGGGTCCAATATGGTTCCGACCAGGAACCGTTCCACTTGCAACCCTAGGTAGGAGTCTATAAAAGTACCACAAATTTCTCTTCCTTTGATGGGAAAGAATGAATCTGGAACTGTTATTTAGAAACGGGTCTGGGTACGGATCCAATATGGTTCCGACTAGAAACCGTTCCACTTGCAACCCTAGGTAGGAGTCTATAAAAGTACCATAAATTTCTCTTCCTTTGATGGAAAAGAATTACCCACAAGGGAGAAGGGACCCTAGGAAAAATGTATCCTAGCAATGGATGTAGAAAAAACAAATAAATTGGTACCCTAGGGCCTACCCCTTGGGGCTGAGATCCAAGAGAGCCCACATACATGACAAGAGGAATCTCACACCATGAGAAGAGGAGCCACCCAAGTGGGAAGAGTGACATATTCAGGGATTGATCCCTAGTCCCTAGAACCAGTGAGATGCGGGGTTGCCGTGGTGCACATACACTAGAAAAAAGAAAGAAAAGAAAAAGAAAAAGAAAACTCTCCTAAGTTTTGACGAATCCATATAAATCTTAATCATTGACCCTCATAATACACATCAAACTTGATAAAAGTCTATCTTAGTGATTCCGAGGGGGCATTTGTTTTGAGGAATTTCCAGAGCAAATTCCATATCTTGAAAATTTCTAACAGCAACTATACCTCACGGATTAGAATTCCCTTTTTAATTTGATAAGACTTTGAAGATTCAGCCTTGTGGATTGTCACATTTGGCTTCTAAATTCTTCAAATTCCTAACTTCCAAAATGCTAGAAGATATTTGGGCACTTGTGTGAATTTACCAAAGGGGCGTTTGGCCAGAGGTCCCTCAACTTTGTTTTTTTTTATTGCAAACGGTCCACAATTTAATCTCATACCGCCAAAGGTCTCTCCTACCGTTTCATAAACTTAAAAAGTCAATAATGCCCTTTTCAACTCTTATCGCTTTATTCAAAAAACGCAAAGTCCAAAATCACGGAAGCTTGCCAAAGAAGGAACGAAAGCAAAAAAAATGGGTTTTGAACTTCGACTGCATGCGGAAAAATGAATCGGGAAAGCAGATTACATCAAGCATTCGTAACATTTTCAAATATATTGTTTCATCGTCGAGTTGGTGATTGCAGAAGCAATTTCTTTGATTTCGAAAATCTAGAAAATACAGAATATAGACCAATCCAAGCATCTCCTCATACAAACTGTTAACATTCGCTCACTCCAAGACAAGTAAGTTGAATATTTTCTCATTTGTGAACCTTCATTGTGTTGGAACTCTATCTTATCTGTCTATCGCAAACTCGGGTAAATTGTTCAAGAACTCAGATAAGTTTGTTCTAGAGCCATGGGCGGCTCCACATATATCACTGTGGGGTCAATTAACCCCACTGAGATCCGAAAAAGCAATAAAAAATAAAAAAATTATTTCATGAATTGAACTTATATGAAACTTTTGACCCCACTCAATTTAAGAGTTTCACCCCACATTAGCTAACTTAATACTTTTTCTTTGTTACTATGATAGTGAACAAAAGTCACCATAAATACCCACCGCCTAAGTTAATGGCCCAATTGTCTACCAAAAATTAAATAAAATTAATGGGCAAGGAATTTGTGACATTGCTAGAAAATTAGTGGAGACAAAGAAGGATATTGTATACCAATTGATTTATTTGCTTTTAAAATTGACGTTGATTTTACCAGCAGTAACTGCCACGGTAGAAAGAGCTTTTCCAGCAATAAAGTATGTAAATAACAGATTGTGTAACCAAATAAGAGATCAATGGATAAATGACTGTTTGATTACATATATTGAAAAATATGTGGTTGCTAGTGTTGATAATGCATCTATTATGCAACGATTTAAATACATGAAAATCTGTTGAGGGCAGCAATCGGAGTTTATGTATTTGAATTTTGCTTTTGGATTAAGAACTATTAGTAACAATGTATTATAACTTCTTCTTTTTTTAAGAATTCAATATTATCTTTGTCGGATTATCGGAAATAGATTATTTAAGAATTTTATATTATATTTGTTGAATTATTGAAAGTAGATGACAAATGTTGATAAAGGAAAAAATAAACTTACTCGATTTGTAGAAAATAAGTCTTTTGTTGACCCCACTGACTCGAATTTCTGGAACCGCCACTGTCTAGAACTCAGATAAATTTGTTTCATAACTCAAATAAATTTGTCCGAGAACTCAGATAAATTTATGCAAAACTCAGATAGATTTGTCCAGAACTCAGATAGATTTATATAGAATTCAGATAAATTTGTGTAAAACTCAGATAAATTGAAAAAAGAAGATTGTGGAATATAGATCGAAATCTAAATCATTTGAACCCTATTTCTTTGATCCGGATTGCAGATGTTATATTAAACTAGCAAGGTCGCAGAATCTGCCCCTCACAAAAGTCTACTTTGAAAACTCTAAGGTCGCAGAATCTGTCCCTCACACTTAGAACGAGTGCATATGAGTTTCTTTTGGAAAGTATATTCTCTAAGAATCTCACTATCGATTGCCATTACCATTTCAAATTCAAAACACGATCTACAAGAAATTACAGGGACAAATCAGTCATAAATGATCATGCTTATAAGCTTAAATTGCGCGACATGATCAGACGGTTATGCATGACGTATTGAGGTAGTAACAAGGGCAAATCAGTCAAGACAATGTGTGATCTGGCGTATTTAAAGATCTCAGGCCTGAAATATGTCCAGCTGCGTGGACTACGGGCCCTAAACAAAATTCTTATGAACAAGAGCTGCAAATGACAAAATTAAGATACCATTCGCTAATTTATTCTTTGCCAAATGTGCCCCAAAAAAGATCTTATCTAGAAATTATAGACAACGGATGTGGCCGTAAATCTGTTGTTAGTCACCCAACCTAGAGGTGGCAAAATATGACCAGACCCGCCAACCCGATCCGACCCGACCCGCGTATTACCCGCTTAACCCGACCGGTTTAATAGGCGGGTCGGTCACGGGTCAAGTATTCATAACCCGTCATTAAGCGAGTCGGGTTAGGGTTGACCCGCATAACCCGCTTATTTAAGCCAAAATTGAATTTGATTATTTTAATGCATAGGCTAAAAAAAAATAAAATAGACCTTAACCAATTCAACCCCACGCTTTTTATTAATGGAAAGCAAGGTAATGCGCATCACATGATTGTTGAAATGAGATTAGACCAAATTTGATCCTAAAAGTCAGTTTTGGTCAAGCATGGAACCATAGTTGAGTCAATTTATTTACTAGATGGATGTGGGTTATGCGGGTCAACCTGACCCGTATAACCCACAATGGTTATGCGGGTCGGGTTGGGTTGACCGGTGGTGGGTGCGGGTTAGGGGTTTCTGACCCGTTTAATAAACGGGTCGGATGCAGGTTAGACTTGTGTAACCCATTTAATAAATGGGTCCGACCCGTTTAGCACAACCCGACCCGATTACCACCTCTAACCCAACCACCCAACTCATCACATAGCAAATCTTCTATCAACCCAACTCTCTTGCATTGTCGGCTGTATTGAATGTTTATCTTATCAACTCGTTTGACTATTTGCAGTTGTTCCTCGTTTTGTTTGGTTTAATAAATTCTTCCTTAAATACAAAAACTCATTTTTGACTATTTGTAAAAGTAAGCAAAGTTACCAATACCGGAGATTTTTGTTTTATCTATTAATTCTTTCACTTCATTGACTATAAAAGCTTTCAACAAGTTTTAGCTTATCATTTGCTTGCTTTCGTTCTCACTAACAAGTACATGGTTGAATGCAAAAAAACACATATCAAGTATATCTTAGATATCTGCAATTGGGGTGGTCTCACATGTGTGAACACCTCAATTCCTGGAATTGTACTCCACGTGCTTCTTGATCTAGGTCATTCATCAGGTGGGGCTAACTTTAAAGGGTTATTTAACCATCCTTAATGGTGGGTTTTATTCTTTAAAATTAGTTTTTAATTTGAGTACATCCTACTTTTTTTTTTATATGTAAAGGGGCTTAAGATATCAATAATCACAGGGAAAAAAACCCATCCCGTGTTGAGATGTTCACAGTTGATCTGAGCCAAAAGGCTACAGAAAATGTACAAAATCTCCTCTTAAAGAAATTCAAGCTTTTTAAAAAATCAAGAAAATATTTATATGTTTTTCTTTTCTAAAATACCAGTTTGGGTGAGGCCCGACCAAAAGTTGAAATCAATCTATGGCCACCACCTTAACGATGAAAATAAAACGGGCCACCCAAGTGATCCAAACACAATTGTGCCTTTTAAAATTAAAATCAATCATGACCACATCAGAGAAAATGATATAGTCAAACTACGATCATATCTTCTTTAATTAGTAGTTTTCTTGTACCTTCAGATTTTGATATCTAAACTATTTTATCAGATAAATCCTTATACCAACAATGCAAGATAGGATAATTGTAACTTAACTAAGGTAGGCTTGAAGGTTTTAAAGAATTTCTTAAATAAGTGCTTGCTTGACTCTAATACAAATGCAGAAGTTGACAAGTTGACCGAAGTTCTATGAGATTCTAATTGAGTCACCTATTTTACCCATACAAGAGGGCTGGGACCCATTAGAGACCCCATCCCTAGGGGCTAGGAGATAATTAATATATGCTCCCATGGTAATAGATCATATTTTTAAAAAACTTGGAGAGATGACAGATTTTTTTTTTTAGTATCAGAGGCTTTGTTGATTTACTGTAAAAATATATGTTATGGTTAAATGGAAGTATAACTTATAATGTTAAAGATTTAGCAATTTTAAAAGAGATGATGGCTCAAAATATCTGAAGTTCATTTCAAAGTCAATTACAATGAGATTATGCATATCTCGATGTGTTAGTAATTAAACATTAAAAAATAACACGCAATGATTCTATGTTTATAATCATAAAAGTCGAATTGTAATAAAATATCCATACGAATATAGGTTTGGTAAACCTCCTCTTGGACCATAATTAGAAGTCTCACTTCTGTTATAGTATATGTTATACTCCTAGCTCTTTCCTCAAGAGTTTTGATTGGATTAGTAACATTCTCTTCTTTGGACTAGCATATTATAGTATATGTTATACACTTATACTGCTTTTTGCTCAAGAGTTTCAATTGGATTAGTAACCTTCTATTCTTAGGGCTAGCATGGGGATCACTAGGGATTTCTTAGAATATGGCTCCAACTGAAAATCTGGAGCCCACTTCTCATGTGAACTTTGCCCCTATAATTAATTGCAGATAACTCCGCTAAATAAATGCAATTGCACTCCAGTTTCATGAATATTTACAAGAAGGACCTAATCTTCCCAATTACTGCAAGTAGGCCCCTCCATCTATTATATCCATGGATCTGTTGGAATAAATCCGTCCAACCAAATTAAGTCCGCATCTTATTACCCTTGTGACCAAATTAATCACATTAATCATCATTACCATCTAATTAACTCTTAATTAAGATGAGTGCACACTTACCAATGATAAATTTCATTAATTGGCACAAGGGGGTATTTTTCTCTTAGATGATAGATTCGATCTTGAGAATTATACGTTCCTACAATCCCACTACCACATACCCAAGATACCGAGGTGTTGACCTACAGTCTCATTGGTAACTCAAAGTAAATACATAGTAGAAACTTGAGTCCATTAATCTCTCAGGATTAAAAGCTTATTGCTTGGGAATAAGGAAAGCAGTCCTTAATCAAAAGACAGATTTGGATGAGGTGCTACTCATGGTCATTCAGTACATCTAATGTAATAGCACAACAATCACGAGTCTTACACTTTAATGGGTGAGACAAACCACATTATTTCATAGTGATAAAGGTGCTACAACCTTTTCAGATGAGATATCCAATCTCATTACTTGTTGTGAAAATACTTTGAGTGTAAGAACTGTGATATATGTCTCTTGTATGTAAATATCATCCACACACATGAATCACATTTAATACACTTGTGGGGCTCCAGTTCATCCCATGAACCATCATGTCATTTTGTATTAGTTATGTTTAATCATAGAATAAACTATCATCCATCATATGAATAAAGCATGAAATTATAAATCAATTAATGTAATAAATGAATTTATTCACATCATCCACCATGCATCGCAACATGTTAATTGAGCTGATGGATCCTGCACAAGGGCGGAACCAAGAAATGCATTTTGGAGGGGCTACTTTGAAAATATAAAATTCTTGAAGGGGCCAATATGCATAATTTGATGGTATTTCCATTAACTTAAAATGGGGCTTTTAAGATTTCAAGGGGGTCATGGCCACCCTCCCGTCCCACTACTAATCCAACCACCAAATAGAGATCCAACAACAAAACACGTATGCAGTAGTATTACTACTGGCTAGTAGTCTAACTCTAACCTAGTAGAAAAAATTGCATTACAAATAGATGACTAAAAATTGCTAAAATGTGTCATAAAATTTTTAAAAAAACACTCAAACATGCTAGAAAAGTAAGAAAATTGGTAGACATTTCCAGCCCATGCAAGTTGGACTTGAACCCGTAGATATATCTCACTAATCTGACCCAACTTATTTGCCACCCCCCTAGAATCTAGATCCAACCACCAAACATGCATTCAAAACTGCATCACACAATCAATACCCAAAAAGAAAAAAAAAATCTCCTAACATGTTGCAAAATTTTAAGGAGGAAAAAGCAATGTAAAAAAAAGGGCAGACTGAAGATAGCCGATTTACTCGGCGATCAACGTCGCAGTCCGATTTCCCACACCAAATCTCTTTTTACCGCAATTTTTTTTATCAATACCGGGTGAAAGGAAAGTACGTGCAGTAGATGGCGTGCAAGCTATCGCAGCGAATGTGGTCCCCACAGATTTCAATACAATATTACCCCCCACAAAATACCCCTTTGGTTGTTCTGTGCTCTTTCTCGTGCACAGCAAATGCAAAATGCGACTGGTCAGGAGTGATGGGACCCACAGCTTGAAGGCAAAAAGTTAAAAAAAAAAGGAGATGACACAAGGAACATCACGAGACGTCTTCTGCTTCGGGAGAGGTTGAAAGCTCCCCATCAACGCCCTCCGTACGGCGTGATCTTGATATTTTATGGTCTGGACATGTCTGTCCTTTTAACGGAACTCATAAATGTAGAGCCTCCAGGACCAGGTCCTTTCTCCTCTATTTTAATAAGCAGGTGACACGTGCTCCATTCTCGAATGTCTTGTAAAGTAAGTTACGATGCATATTAGATGATGATATATATATTTATATATATATTGGGCATGTGGGCCATGTGGCCATTTTTTTAGTGGTGTTGGTGTACTGTTGACAGTGTACCTGCAATCCAACTGTTGAGGTTATTTAATTATATATTTATTGATATCTTATATAAAAAATGAGAATGAGTCTGAATCCTCAATCAAATTTCTTACTTAGGAGTAGATCAACTCCACAATGAGCCCTTCTGTTGAAAATAAAAGATGGCTCAAGTCTTTTTGAATTTTACTTTAATAGAAAGTTTGTCCCCGTATTTGGATTAGCCTTTAATATAAGTTGCGTTGAGATAATCACGTATAGTTGATCTTAAGGTTGCTCAGCTGGTTGTCAAATTGATATCCCATTTCTCACCCAAAAAGTTCAAGATTAATCCTGATCATCCTTAGTCCTCTGCATGCAAGTTTTCACTCTCCACATGAGCAAGTTCTTTCCCCTCTAAAGTGCAAGTTTCACTTCCCATATATACGGGTTCTTTTCTCGAATATACGAGTCCACGGTAAAAATTAAATTAAATTAAAACGTGTTATATACGCATGCGAAGCATAATCTTTGGATAGGACCAACTCTATTTGAAGTTGAAATTGGGATCATCCAATGTATAGGTATGGTATTCATTTTAGTAGATTAGATTTTTAAATAGGTGGGGGCATGCGATAGATTTCTACTCATTCCACTTAGAGAATCTCCCTTAATGAAACATAAGCGCATTGTGTCGTGATTTGTATTTTCTTAGTTTGGAAGCAGCAGTATTATCTAAATCTATGAATGGACCTACGTACTTGTTTTAAGATTTTAGGCAGCTGATATGATCTAACCCACTTTACGTTTTTCAACCTAATAACTTTCAAGTTAATCTGTTAGATTCGTCACATGTTTTTAGGTGAGATGAAAATTCTTCTCGTTTCTTGGAAAAAAAGATAGCAACAAATTAACTTAATCACATACAAGTTATGTGATCAATTTAATAATGGGTCTTATGCGAGTTGAAGTGAAATTGCAGCAAATTGTTAGAAAAATGGGTTAGTAATTAGTTCAAAGTGTAGTAAACACATAGAACTTGGAATTACACAGATCCATTAAGTATTGAATGAGTAATTTGTCTCCCAAGTTACCCCACTTGAAATGAAATGAGTAAGAAATGAATAAGGGAAAGTATGAAAAACACTTGTCCCACATTGAAAGAAAACCAAAGAGATGTTGAGTATATATAGAGAAAGTATGACTATAAGGGTTGGGCCCCAAGGGGTACCACTAATTTTCCGTGGAGACGGAACGCAGTCAAGTTCAACAAATACGCGCGCCGGCCCGGCTTGGGTGGTAAGCTTTTTTTAATGAGATATGAAGGGATGCTGTGGAACTTGGACAAACAGAACTGTACAAATACAGTCGAGAAACTATAAAGAAAATGGTACGTAAAGAGTGGTGCTAAAAGAAATCTGGGAACTGTACAAATACAGTCGAGAAACTATAAAGAAAATGGTACGTAAAGAGTGGTGCTAAGAGAAATCTGGGTTTAATTCTCACATGTACACTCATGTTTGCATGAATTGGGGTGTGGATCATGAGAGTTTATGATGCAAGGTGATGTATATTATAAATTGTGATAAATACTTTCCTTTTGAAATATCTATATCACTATATGTGCTTTTTAATCTTTCGCACATATTCTAATTGGGTTCTTACATACCATCATGATATCATTATGATAAGAACCTAAAATTAGAAATTCATCTTTAGATAATGGCATAAGGTATGAGTCTACTCCTCCTGTATTGTGTTCGAATCCCACTCCAAATTTATCCGGTGCACAAGTATAGCAAGAAAATAAATATCAAATCTTAGAATTGACCAAATTTTATAAAATGAACAGAGTACTCATCTGCTTATTACAATCTTGCCTCTTCATATAGCTAGAGAGGCTCAAGGGAGTCAACATGGTCATTCGGAAGATATAATTTCTCATTAAAACTATTTTAAAGATGTTTAGAAATAGAATAAGTGTGATAAAAATATAAATATGTATTAGATCACCTCATGATAATAAATCTAAATTTATAAATTCATAAATTCAAAATATATGAAATAAATAATAAAATAAAATAAAAAAGGAAAGAAATTTGTCCTCATGACATTTTTACGGTCGACCCTCATGTAATTGATTTGACCCTTGTCCAAAATGTGGTCACTGATCAAAGTCATGAGTCAACTTTTGTGGCAGGTTTCCTATACCTGGTTATTGCTTGTGAGATTTTAATATGATATGGCCGTGTGCCATTTGGGCAAGCCACATGAAAGTCCGGTCTTGAAATTGTGAGTGATGGCTCATCCTTTTGTCCAAACTCTTAATCCAACATTCGAACGAGCAGACAAGCAGAATGACACAAAGTTTTCCCTGACAAATGGGTTGAAGCTTACAGCATGAAAATGACAACAGATCATACATTTGGAGACCACCTATTTAAGTGGGCCTCACACTCTACACATGACCTGCAACTGACCTTCACGTGGGTACGTGGTCTCATTGCTACAGTCCATTTATGGAGACAAATTCAACAAAAACACCCACTTGTAAATCTCAACCTCCTGTTTCAAAGTGGTGGTTCACCTATGATAAATCTCCTCCCTTCGTACATTTCCACCTCACTATCGATGTAATCCCGAGATATTTAATTATACTATCTATCTCCATCAAAATTAGGGATGATTTTCTCCTGGACAGCTGCAATGCACGGTAACTTGGTTAATGGTGACATGTGTCACGTGGGGTCCCATGAAATTTAGAGGGCACTGCCTTTGGTGTTGGTCAGGATGCGTATATAGGGTTGCAGACGGGATGGTTCCGAATCGAAATCATAGTGGACTCAAACCCGGACCCATTTATAATTAACAGTTTCGGTTTTAGATCCGATTTTAATTCAGAACCTATTTTGTTGATTTCAGACACAGTTTCGATAGGAAAGTCCAGAACTGAGTCCATCTAGAGGACTGTAATCTAGTTCTAAAATTGATTTTAATTTCTCTGTATTTTTCATATTTCTTAAAATAAGCATATCATTCAATTGTTATAACAATGCATCAAGTCTACTACCTCCTATATTATATATATAAATATTTAAAAAAAAAGAGTTAATTTTGATGTATAATTTACAATATCAAAGGCTCATATGCTGGGTCCATGGGTCGGAACTTACATGGACCTGAAATCGGACCCATTTATCAATTGTAATCTAAATTGGTTTCGGAACTGTCGTTTATGAACTATAACCTAAAATAGATTTCAGACCCGATTTTTTATGGGGTTAGAACTTTCGAGTAATCAGATACCCATTTGCAACAGTATGCGCACCCCTTGGGGGAAAAACTTCCATGAGTTATAATAGATGCTTTAAACAAAGGGTTACATCATTTGTAAATCCAAACCTTTAACAAGATTTTTTTCTTTTTTTTATGATGTGGATATCCATGCGATCTTTGACTAGGGGTGTTCGTAGTCTAGGCTAGACTGGGTTGAGGCATATCCAGGCCCGATCTGACTCTAAAAAATCGGCTCAAGCCCAACATGGGCAGTAAACGTCAGGCTCGAGCCGGTCCCTTTAATCGACCAGGCTGGGCCAAAATGGGCTTTTTACAAATCTTGTGGGCACTCGAGCAATTGTTTGGACTAATTAAGTTAAATTACATGTCTTAATTTCACAGCTGAGCTTTAGACTTTCTATCACTTAATCCACACCTGGCTCAATTATTAAACGGGTCCTAATTACATATCCAAGCCCGACCCAAAGCAGACTAAGCTATGATTGACTTGGGTTGGCCCCTGCCTATGACCACCCCTATCTCTCTTACCCAATGAGACTAATTCCCGAGTAGTGCTATGCTAAACTCACACAGATTCAAACCCACTAAATCGGAAACAGTTTTAAATACAAGACGATAAAACAAACTCACATCTTATGTCACTCCATAAATAGTGATGTCGGTAAATAAAGCACTAGGATCATTTGTAAATTCAAACTGCTTAGATAATCTAAAATAGCATAAGTTATATCAATATTCTTTGTCTCTGTGGTTGTTGTTGTGGTTATGGTTGTGGTTGCATAATTGAGAGGCCAAGGCTTGAAGGATTGGTACCACCCTCCTCTTCATTAAAAACAAAGAAGGCACCGTAAGTTTTGACGTTTCCTCATGTAAAATTCCAATATTAATTGCTACAGACGTTTGGGCCTAACGTATCTCTTCTTTTGTCCTTTTTTTTCTTGAGGTCCGTAGGTCTCCGTTACATGCCGACACTGCCGTTAGATTTTTTTTTTGTCAATAGGAAGACAGCATAATACGACACCATAGATAACGACGTTCCAGACGGCAAACCACCCTCCCGCTCCCGTTGATTGTGACGGATCTATTGGGGGCGCGGACAAGACACTGCTGTCATTCTTACCTTTTGGAGCTGCGGATTTTTCAAAGTCCCTCTCCTGCCAGCCTATTAAATTACTAGCCCAAACAATCATTTGGTATAGAGCATGTGAATGGGGCTGGCTTTTGAAAGGGATGTCAATTAATTTTACATTTTTAGCATTTCAATTTTATTTATTCATAGATTCTATCTATTTGAATTGAAAGGGTTATTTGGAAGAATAAAGTTATTTTATGATAATATCAATTAACATTTTTGAAGCATTTTGAGGTTTTTCTTTTTTTCTATTGGAGTTGTAAGAATTGAACTATTCATGAGGAATATGATTCAACCTCTAAGTCAATATGGTCCAACTTGGCTCATAAGCATTCTTACTCGACTTAATAGGTGATTAGGTCAATTTTGCCGAGAAGCAATCCGTCTTGGTCCAATAAGAAATCGGGTCAGGTTGGATAAAGACTAATAAATTGCAAAATAAAACCCTCCTCAATGTGACTCAAAGCTTCCGGGTCAATTCCACCCATTAAGGTCCATGTGTAGCTAGTAGACTTATTTGGTGTGAGACTGCACTATATAAAATAAGTCAAAAGGCAAGTCTTTAAACAAGAGATGAATTCTAGAGGGTTATTTTTCATGGAATTTTTAACACTTGTTATACTTGAGAAATACATAATTGTGATAAGGGTTAAACTATAAGCCAAAATCCAAATATCTGATCTCATATTTTTGAAAACTTTTAATGGGCTCATCGTAGAAAATAATAGCTATACAAAATTTGTCATATGAGATAGACTGAAACTCATCATTAAAGATAGAAATGAAAACTCCAACAACTAGCTCAATTTGTGAAGAATGTCAAAGCCCTTCAAGAGAAGGAAGTGTAGCAAGGGATTGGATACAAATTGGGTCTTAATCTTGAGTAATGTCACCTTTCTCAATAATTTCTTACTTAGAAAGTTCTTGAGAGATTTAAAACCTACGCTCTGTTTGTGGAAGATCAAAAGTTAATTCCCAAAAAATGAGCTTCAAGTGTATCTTGTTTTTGTTATATTTTCCTAAAAGAAAATGCTATTCAATTTTTATATATTTTAATATAAAAACACAAATACTTAACATTTGCTTGATACGTAAAATTTAAAAAAGTCCATCATCATCAGTCTTATATAGTCAAATTGAGTCCACTAAAGAGTTTACTTTGAAACTCCAACCACTCTAATACCACCCAATTCAAGAGATCTCATCAAAAGAAAATAGAAGAGATATATTTCTCACATCTCTGCTTCAAATAGGATTTTCCTACCCAACTTTCTTCCCAACTTCGATGGATCTAACTCATTTCACATCACATGCCTGGTTATTGATATTAGGCCAAATTTGACTTTATACACAGCGACCATATATACTGCTGCATTGATCATATTTGAAGTACATATTTGTTTGTTTAAAACATGACCAATTCATTATTGTAAATCACCCTTATTAAAGTTTGGGCCAGAGAATATGATACAAATGAGCCTAATCAATCCCCTAATTCTCTCAGGCAAGTGGACAAGATGGTCCTCTCATTTGCACCTTCCTCACTCTCTCATCATGACATGCACAGGTCAAGTCTCATTGGATTTTATAATATAATTTTTTTGCTTTGCGATATTATCATTAAGTAAGAGGATTTGGGAAGCACAACCCTCACTTAAAATTTAACCCCAAGGGGTTGGCCGAGTGGTCAGGACCATAGTTTCTCCCTCTTTCGGAGCTAGAGGTCTTGATATTGACCCCGGTTCTCCCCTTCTCTAGGAATCGAAAGTTGAGTCCACTAATGCTACCACACCTTGGGGCCTCAGGAGTGTTTACCCGGCTTTCCTATAGACCTGGAGAGATGAGTCCAGCTCAAAGGGTTGGGAACCCTCCGATAGCAAACGAAAAAAAAAAAAAAACCCTCACTTAAAATCTTCATTGTGAACCACCCACTTTACTACCCATGATATGTGTTCTAGAGCCCATTAGAAAGGGAAAGAAATCTAAAGTACTTATAAATGGCATGGGATAATGCAGGGAATCAAATTATCAACTCGCCCAAAATACCCACTCAAAATCACAATTCATAAATCCATCCGCCTGAAAATCAGACAAAGCCATTACCAAACCCCCTCTAAATAGAAGTGGGTCAGGCAAGTCACCCATTTAGCCCAACCTGTTGCTATCTGCTGCCGGGAGCAAGTGAAATCAAATAATCCATGTCACCCACACACTTCATTTCAATGGGATGTGTAGAGCTTTAAAAATGGAAGTTGTCCCCGGTTCCATATCTCCAAATTTTACTTTAGTAGTAGTTGGTCTCATAATAAGATTGAGTACGTGATTGATGACATTTTTAATGTACATATATAATTAATTTTTTTAAAAAAAGTTATAAATGCTTTTCACATTTCTTTTAATCAAGTCCTCTCCATAAATTTTTTTCAGAAATGACAAAAATACCCTTATTTTATTTTTTAGATTTTTTATTTATTAAATTATTTTTAAAGAAATGATCAAAGTCCAACACAAATGACCTAGTGGAGCTCGCTTCAACTACATTTATGCGTGGATGGTTAAGAATAGAGAATTCTAAATTACTAAAAAACTACCTTAATTAAATGGTTATGATCACCAAAATCAAGATGGCTAGTTTTAGGGAGGAAAAATATTAAGAAAAAAAAAAAGCTTCTCATATGGGGAGGGTATTTTTGTCATTTCTCAAAAAATCTATGGCAAGGGCTTGATTGAAAGAATTTTGTATAACTTTTATACTTTCATGAAATACCCAAATCTTCATATACCTTTTTTGAAAATGGGCCAAAAGTTTTATAAACTTTTGAGATTTTCACTATATAATTAATGAGATATAAGATAGTCTTTCTTTATGGGTAACAAGTTAAAACTTAGAGGATTTTAAAGGAAAAATCACATTAGTTGGCCATTGCACGAAAAAGGACTCATACTTCGGGCCACATAAACGGGGTCCGTCAGGCCCCATTCATTTTTTTTTTCTAATATAAGGGGAGCGATGTTAGTGTCGCTCGTGTCTGATACTTGATTTTCTTAAAATTTAGAACTCCCTTCCTTCTCCCATTCTTGGTAAAAAAATGGATTGCTAGGCACCATACACTTTGGGTGCTCCGTCCATCTTCAATTATTGAAAGGATACACTTTGAATACTTCCCATTGGAGAAAGTGTATGGAGATTTAAAATTTATGACCCTTCTTGGGATAAAAGATCATAAATGCAAGAGGAGAAATTGAAGAATGAGCCCAGAATATCTCTTTCGTGTAGGTAAAACCCTTCTTCTCCTTTATGGGCAGATGGGACAAGCCATCCTGTCATCTCTTTCAACATGTATCTCATTGTAACTATGATTTTATCATCATCTCCGCGCATACTTGGCATTGATGTCTGAAAATGGCAAGGTGAGTTGATCCAATGAGATTTGGTTTTTTTGTTTTTTTAAGAAAAAGAATACAGGCAAATAGAAAGAAAAGAAATAGAAGAAGTGGGTGAAAAAAAGTGACAATATATTGGTGCATGGCGACGACAGTGTCACCCAGTTTATCGTCCAATTTTTTTTGTGTGACACTGTCGTCGCTCAACATACTAAAAAAAATTAGTGGGTGGATTGAAATTGTGTGGCCTGAACAATCTGTCCTTTTTGGAGCAATGGACAAGGTAAAAAATGATTATACTAATGCAAAACAAACACAGTACACGGATAGGAATGAAAGAAAACTTACAACCACACTTGAAACGTAAAATTGTGCCAATTACATAATCAATAATTATACCCCAAGTGGTAGTTCATTTGACCTATGACTACAGTTTGCGCATGAATGTTGTAGGTTTGAAACTACACTATCACATTGAGCTATATATGCCGGTTTTCCTCTATACGAGGAGGAATTAGTGTAGTCTGAAGAATTAGAAATCCTCTAATAACATAAAATTTTTTTATCAACAATGTGAATAATCTAACGATGAGATAAACTCTTATCAAAAACGAATTTTCTGAATATGACAGTGGAAGGAATCGAACCCAGTTAAAAGGGCCAAATGCGACAATAGGGTTACAATCCAGAGTCCGGACTCATTGGATGCTCTCCACACTGATCACCGTACGCTACGCGTTCATCATATGAAAAGTCAGACTCAGACATCCTTGCCGTTATCCAGTAATTAATTCGGACCCTTACTGTGGTTTGAGGCTCAATAAATTTGTGTGTGTGGACAACAATAAAAATCCGTAATCCTCTTGAGTCCACTGTACACGTCGCAAAAGGCTGCTAATCGACAAAAAAAAAATTTGCAGTCGTCCCCACAGAAATCAATGCTGGTGCCTTCATTGCATGATGATGCATCCCCAACCTTTTAATGTTCTCAAAAGATGGCTTTAATTGAAAACTACTTCATGGAGTCATTTTCTGAAAATAACGTGAATGAGTTAATGGCTGTAAGTTAAGATAGGGAGTTTCATGTTGGGCGTGTCGGCCGGAGTCCATTCTTGGGCTAACAGGCCAGTTTTCATTAATTGCTATACTTAGATAGGGTCCCACTAATATATATAGTTTATCTGCAGTCAATTATATATGTAAAGAGTCCTGCTACATGGACTAACTCATGGACAGAACCATGGACTAACTCCATGGTTCCCATCCAAATATTGGATGTTCTCTTCCAATATTTAGATGAGAACTATGTGGTTAGTCCATGGACTAACTCCATGAGTTAGTCCATGTAGACTTTTTGATATGTAAATGATTCATTTGTATTAACAGTTACGCATGCATGATCATGTTTATTTGCCTGATATGTTGAAATGGCCTTTGAATGAGGACTTTTTGAGGTTTGATTTACATGTCTAAGCAAAGTGGAAGCCATATATTATTATTCTCTGACTCTACCGTCCTTTGTGAGGTGCTCCTTATCCCTCAAGATTCTCCTTGGGCTTAAGAGATTCAAAGTTAGAAGATTGGGAAGGCTTGGGACCCAGATCTGAGCTATAATTTGTTCTTATTTATTCATGTCTTTGCAGTCACTTTCTCCAGAGTAACAATGGGAATGAAGATAGAGAATACATATTAGTTTTTGTGGGTGTTGTTTTTGGCCTCCCTTTAGGACCTAGGTTGTGTCTCTCACCCTCATTGAGTTCAGTTGGGGTGAAGTTAGGGGCAGACTACCAAAATCTTTCTTGGGTGCCCACTATGTAGAAGAAACTCTCACATAAAAAATGCATGTAGTTTTTAAAATATTCAGTAGTTTTTTTGAAGATTTTGGGGGTTCATATGTAAAGAATTATCAAAAATATTCTAAAGAGAAAATGGGTTTTAAAATTTTTTAGAGGGGTCATATGTAAGAATTCATAAAATTTTCTAAAGAATAAAGTAAGGGTGTGAAAGAAAACAAGAAAAACATCGAATAACCGAACCGAACCGAACCACGGTTAATAATCGTATTCCACGGTTCGGTTACGGTTACGATTATTAAAATCGAAAAATCATATTTCATGGTTTAGTTACGGTTTTCAGTATTGGCTCAAGGTTATTAATCGAACCGTACCATTATACTAATAAAAAAATAAAAAAATGGTTTAAATGAAATATGTATATAATTCTAAACGTAAGTATACACCTGAAAATTAATTTTTAACGGTTTTTCTGGATACAGTTCGGTTACGATTTTTAACAGTTAACCGCGTTTGGTTTTAAACGGATTTTTTGGATACGATTACTGATGAGTCAGGCCCAAGTGGCCTAGAATATGATGAGCCAGATCCAAATCCACCAGGGAAGCCCAGGTCCAGATCCACGGAGTGACCAAGTCAAGGCAGGCATCTACGTCGCTTTGGAAGCAGTCCCGCTTCTACCAATTCCTGCGGAGAATATCTCACCTGCCTCCACCTGGCCCGTCCCTCGAGGACAGCTCTGAGGCTCCGAAGAGAAGTCGTCCCCATCTGTTAGGGGAGGACTATAAATAGAGGAGCCCTCTTATCACTCAGGGGGATGAACATCTTACTCTCTCTCTCGCTTGTAATCCACCTTATCAATCAAAGATCACCATATTCAAAGTGGACGTAGGTCATACAGACCGAACCACTATAAATTCTCTCTCTCTCTCTCTCATTTATTTACTACATTTTCACCTAGCATTTATTACTTGACCGGTGGTGTCCGAAACCTATTTTTGGCATCATCAGTTTGGCGCCGTCTGTGGGAACGTATTAAAGTTCTCATCCGTCTTCTCAAGTTATGGTGATCACGACGAGATCAACTAGGCGAGCAGAGGGCGAGGATGATCTCCATCGACTAATCCTCCCCCAAATGCTCCCACTCCTCAACAAATGTTGGAGACCATTCAACAGCCTACAACTCCTGCTCGCAGGGCAATGAGGAACACAGCTCGGAGGAGTACTGCCTGAAGTACCGCATCTAGGATATCCAACTGCTCCATGTCGGGAGCACCTCACCTAAGCGCCCAACCCTATGGCGCAGAAACCCCGGGCGCCCAGAAGAGATCCAAGCACCCGCCATCTGTCCTTTCTGCAGACAGGAAAGTGAGCCTACTAAGTTGCCCTACGCAGAGGGGGTCCGGGGGTGTCCCCCGGCGGGGGTCGAGCTGACCGGTCAGCTCGCGGGGGCCCAGGGGGCAGCGCCCCGGCGGGGGATCGGGGCAGCGCCCCCGAAAAAAAAAAAAAAAAAAAAAAAAGGAATACGTAATGGACAAACCCCCATGGGACTTCCTCCTCAGGGCGCCCAGCATATTACTAAGATCCCTGGGCGCCCAAACCTCTTTGGCGCCCAGGGATTTCCTCCTCAGGGCGCCCAGCACCTCTTATGGCGCCAGGGACTTCCTCCTCAAGGCGCCCAAGCATGTCGCCCAAACCATCTCGCCTAGGACTCCCCCGGGCGCCCAAGTCCCTCTCTCCCCCTCTCGCCAGGACTACTCCACGGGCGCCCAAGTCCCTCGGGCGCCCAAGGGGCCTCTCCACGCCCGCCAGCGTCCCTGCGCCAGCTGCAGCGACGCCCGGCGCCCTGGTCCCGCTGCCGCGACGCCCGGCGCCCCTGCGCCCGCTGCCGCGGCGCCCGGCGCCCTGGTCCCGCTGCCGCGGCGCCCGACGCCCGGCGCCCGGCGCCCCTGCTCCCGCTGCTGCGACGCCCGCGCCCCTGCGCCCGCTGCCGCGGCGCCCGACGCCCGGCGCCCCTGCGCCCGGCGCCCCTGCTCTCGCTGCTGCGACGCCCGGCGCCCCTGCGCCCGCTGCCGCGGCGCCCGACGCCCGGCGCCCCTGCTCCCGCTGCTGCGACGCCCGCGCCCCTGCGCCCGGCGCCCGGCGCCCCTGCTCTCGCTGCTGCGACGCCCGGCGCCCCTGCGCCCGCTGCCGCGGCGCCCGACGCCCGACGCCCGACGCCCGGCGCCCCTGCGCCTGCTGCCCGGCGCCCCTGCTCCTGCTGCCGCGGCGCCCGCCAGCGTCCCTGCGCCCGCTGCCGCGACGCCCGGCGCCCCTGCACCCTCTGCCGCGGCGCCCGACGCCCGGCGCCCCTGCGCCCGCTGCCGCGACGCCCGGCGCCCCTGCTCTCGCTGCTGCGACGCCCGGCGCCCCTGCGCCCGCTGCCGCGGCGCCCGGCGCCCGGCGCCCGACGCCCGACGCCCGACGCCCGGCGCCCCTGCGCCTGCTGCCCGGCGCCCGGCGCCCCTGCTCCTGCTGCCGCGGCGTCCGCCAGCGTCCCTGCGCCCGCTGCCGCGACGCCCGGCGCCCCTGCACCCTCTGCCGCGACGCCGGCGCCCCTCCGCCCGCCAGCGCCATCAGCCACGCCATCATCTCCTTCAACCTCGCCTAGTGCCCCTTGCGCGATTGCTGCAGTCCGCTCAACAACGGTCTTCTTGGACGTTCCATTTGGATGAATCATCTCGCGGATCGCCCTACGTGGTGACCTGCCTCTGTACTGTTCTCAAACAGGCAGCCTATACATCCGGCTTAGCGGCTCTCTCACGGGTCGCCAAAAAAAGCTTGGCCTCTGCACTATTTTTAAACAGGCAGCCTATCATCCGGCTTAGCGGCTCTCTCACGGGTCGCCAAAAAAGCTTGGCCTCTGCACTGTTTTTAAACAGGCAGCCTATCATCCGGCTTAGCGGCTCTCTCACGGGTCGCCAAAAAAGCTTGGCCTCTGCACTGTTTTTAAACAGGCAGCCTATCTCCAGCTTAGCGGCTCTCTCACGGGTCGCCAAAAAAGCTTGGCCTCTGCACTGTTTTTAAACAGGCAGCCTATCTCCAGCTTAGCGGCTCTCTCGCGGGTCGCCAAAAAAGCTTGGCCTCTGCACTGTTTTTAAACAGGCAGTTTATATCTCCAGCTTAGCGGCTCTCTCACGGGTCGCCAAAAAAGCTTGGCCTCTGCACTGTTTTTAAACAGACAGCCTATCTCCAGCTGAGCGGCTCTCTCGCGGGTCGCCAAAAAAGCTTGGCCTCTGCACTGTTGTTAAACAGGCAGCCTATTTTCAACTTAGCGGCTCTCTCGCAGGTCGCCCAAAAAGCTTGGCCTCTGCACTGTTTTTAAACAGGCAGCCTATCTCCAGCTTAGCGGCTCTCTCGCGGGTCGCCAAAAAGCTTGGCCTCTGCACTGTTGTTAAACAGGCAGCCTATCTTCAACTTAGCGGCTCTCTCGCAGGTCGCCCAAAAAGCTTGGCCTCTGCACTGTTCTTAAACAGGCAGTTTATATATCCAGCTTAGCGGCCCTCTCGCGGGTTGCAAAAAATGCTTCGTCTCTGCACTGCTCTCAAGCAGGCAAGAAGTCTGCCTCTCTTTCCAGATTGAATGTCAACAATCGGGCCTCAACCGCTCCTGGATACTAAAGATCCTCCTGGCACCCCAGCTCCCTGCTGGCGCCCAGCACCCTAGCACCTTGGCGCCCAGCACTCTAGCACCCTGGCGCCCAGCTCCCTGACACCTTTGCTCCTGGCGCCCAGACTGCCTGTCGACCGCCCAGGCCTCTTCCGGGCGCCCAGCCTCCTGCTGCCTGCTTCGTCTGTTGGCGCAACCACCTCCTCTCCGCCTGCACAGCAAACTGCAGCCGCTTGGTACCTCGTCCTCTGCTCCAACTTTGGGTCTGGGGCATTCTTTTTAGCAAGTTTTAGGCTCATCTCCTTCTTCTCAAAATGCCCCGCTTTCAAAGCTTCTTTGTGCGCAGGGCATTTGGGGCAAATGATGAGTCAGGCCCAAGTGGCCTAGAATATGATGAGCCAGATCCAAATCCACCAGGGAAGCCCAGGTCCAGATCCACGGAGTGACCAAGTCAAGGCAGGCATCTACGTCGCTTTGGAAGCAGTCCCGCTTCTACCAATTCCTGCGGAGAATATCTCACCTACCTCCACCTGGCCCGTCCCTCGAAGACAGCTCTGAGGCTCCGAAGAGAAGTCGTCCCCATCTGTTAGGAGAAGACTATAAATAGAGGAGCCCTCTTATCACTCAGGGGGATGAACATCTTACTCTCTCTCTCGCTTGTAATCCACCTTATCAATCAAAGATCACCATATTCAAAGTGGACGTAGGTCATACAGACCGAACCACTATAAATTCTCTCTCTCTCTCTCATTTATTTACTACATTTTCACCTAGCATTTATTACTTGACCGGTGGTGTCCGAAACCTATTTTTGGCATCATCAATTACAGTTTTTTAAAACTGAAAAATCATAATTCACGGTTCGATTAACGGTTCTCCCAAAATGAATGGTTAATTGAATTGTTACACCCCTAGAATAAAATGAATTTTCATAGATTTTGGAGGGCCTTATGAAAAAATTAATAAGATTCTATGAAGAGGGGGTTTTCAGACGGTGGGCCCGTTTCCGCTTTCACCGATTCATTTATTCTTTACTTCTTATCGAATATATGTACTTACCTTCCAAAAAAAGGGCTTTTTTTTCATAAAGAAAAGAGCATAAAAATTTGCAGAGTGCCTTTTTTGTATCATTACACAAACAGGTCTTAAATGCCAGACCTTCAATTAGCCTAGTAATTGATGGAGAAAGCATGAGGCTAGTTTTGATCTATTATAAGCTGTCGTGGATTATAATTTCTAATATAACATGGGGTTGATTTCTTTTTGCAGTTAAGGCCCAGAAGCACATGAATTTAGTTGGCTGACACATTCATCAAGTTACTAATCGTAGCAACACTATAGTTGAGTTTGTCCAATTAATATGGCCTCCGTGATCTTTTATTCGAATGTTAGAAAAGTCTAATAAAATTTATTTTGGGTAATCCAGCCAAAGGGTTGGACCCAAGAGAAAGTCCTCACATACATAGAAAGACGTTCCGCACAAGCGGAAACAAGGCCCACACAAGTGGGAAAGGAGCCCACACAAGTAAGAAGAGGTTGCGTACCCAGATTTCGAACCATGGGCAGGTGAGAACTACTGCTACTTACTAGTGAGGAAAGTTTAGAGGTGGCAATCGGGTCGGGTAGTGCTAAACGGGTCCGACCCGTTTATTAAATGGGTTTATACAAGTCTAACCCGCATAACGGGTCAGAAACCACTAACCCGCACCCACCACGGGTCAACCCGACCCGACCCACTTAACCCGCATAACCATTGCAGGTTATATGGATCAGGTCGACCAGCATAACCCACATCCATCTAGTAAATAAACTGACTCAACTATAATTCTCTGCTTGACCAAAACTGACTTTGAAGCTCAAATTTGGTCTAATCTCATTTCAACAATCATTTGATGCGCATTACCTTGCTTTTCATTAATAAAAAGCGTGGGGTTGAATTGGTTAAGGTCCATTTATTCTTTTTTAACATTTATTTTAATCCAATTTTAACTTAAATAAGTGGATTATGCGGGTCACGCAGGTCAATCCTAACCCGACCCGCTTAATGGCAGGTCATGAATACTCGACCCGCCTATTAAACGGGTCGAGTTAAGCGGGTAATACGCGGGTCGAGTTGGCGGATCGGGCCATATTTTGCCACCTCTAGGTAAGTTGCCGTTTACGAAAAGTTTAACAAGTTGGTGTTTGCATGGACATCGGTTCATGTGGTGCATCTGTGCATGCTAAACGTATTCATGATGTAGGTTTAAACATGAATTATCCGGTCCCACTTGGAAGACATGAATTATCTGGGTCCCACTTGGAAGACCTCTGATTACATTACACGATCCTAGCCGTCAGTGGTTTATGATGTTTCTAATCTGATGAGATTTTCCACAGCGATTCTACGTGGGAAGGAAAAGAATAAAAAAAAAAAAAAAAGAAGGGAAAATTCGGACAGATTTTGTAAGATGCCGGAAAAAAAAAAGATCGTCATTTTTGCAATCAATTATTTTTGTGGTTTTAACCGTACCGGTGCCTTAATACCCGACTTTAGACTCATAGATGTTGACATTCTTTCAGCTTTATACCGATAGTAAAATAATATATATAACAAAGGACAGTACTAAAATGATAATTTTACCCTATTAGTGTGAAATTTCTTACACTTATAAAATATTACATAACATCATTGGTACGAATGATAGGATGTCGCAAGTATTCACCTTTTTCCCTAACTTAGAAAACTTCCTTCTTTTGCATTGTTGGGTAAGCAAAATTTTGTGCGCTATTCTACATACCGGTGTTGCAAATCTCTCAAGATAAGGAGAAGTTTGTCATTTTTACATCGTTTTTTGTTGTCCGAACTGTTCTATATATAATTATTATTTAAAAGTCTAGATGACAAAATCGAAGTCCATGGACACATACATGGTCAAAATCCCATTATTTTTTCTGCAATTTAGTGTAGTACAACTCATGCAAAAAGGGAGTAATTTGGATTTTCTTCTTGAGTTTGTAGAAAGTCATTCCTTAATTATAATATTAGCCAAAATTTATTTTCTATATAATCAACGTCATTATCATTATTAAAGCTTGGTCCCAATTATGTACGTCAGCAACATGAATAATGTTTGGCCATTTTATTCTCACCTAACCTAAAACTTTGTCAAATGAATTTTGGTGTTACACAAATATAACTTGGCCTTCATGTTGTACAGATATTCAGTGGCAAAGCCATTAATTTTTTGTAGGGGTGCATGCAAAAGGTTGATCATAGTAATTTGTATTTATTGATTTATTAAAAACTAAATAGTAATTTGTTTTTATTGATTTATTAAAAACTAAGTTACTTTTTACAAGTTTTTAAATTAATCCAATGAAGATTCCTAAATTTAAATATACCTTGATCATTTTCTAATATATGTTTTTCTAGAACTCTATGAGCTTCAAAATACAAAAATACTAAGGGTGCATTTGGCATTGTGCCATTCGGATGTTGTCATGTTCCCACGAGATAAGGTTGTAGAAAACATGTTTCGTATAAGTAAATCAGTGTTCTAAAATTTGGTCTCAACGGAAGGAATCTCAAAATCTTAACCCACTGGCATAGAAAAGTTGGAACGAAAAAACTTAATTTTTTTTTTAAGAAACGACCCACTAGTACAATTGTTTCATACTTATCTCTTGCCTTTTAAAGAATGACATTTAAAAACCTCTCACTTATCTCAAATAAAGCGGCCCACTTGGTAATTTTTAAAGGTGGGTCATATGGTCACAATTACAAAAGGTGGGGCCCATATTATTATTCCTATAATGGTGGGACCACATGATGAATTCTATAGATGTGGGCCCCATGTTTCAATTTCTAAAAGTGGGCATTACGTTGTAATTTTTAAAGGTGGGTCACATGCAATCACAAAAGGTGGGCCCATATTATAAAATTATAATGGTGGGGCCACATTATAAATCCCATGAATGTGGACCTGCCTTCTAATTTATAAAGGTGGGAATGACATTGTAATTTTTAAAGGTGGATTCCATGTCCACAATCACAGAAAAGGTGACTCCACTTTATAATTCTTAAAAGTGAGTCATATGGTCACAATCACAAAAAGTGGAGCCACGTTATAAATCTTATGAATGTGGGCCAACATTGTGAATCCTATAAATGTGACCCCATGTTCGAATTTCTAAAGGTGTGTACCATATTGTTATTTTTTAAAGGTGGGTCCCGTATTCACAATTAACAAAAAAGATGGCCTCACATTATAATTCTTAACTCATATTGTAACTCTTATGAACGCACTGCACTCATGTTCTAATTTTTAAAGGTGAGCACCACATTGTAGTTTTTAAAGGTGGGCCCTATGTCCACAATCACAAAAAATGTGGATCCACTTTGTAATTCATAAATGTGGGTCATATGGTCCCCATCACAAAGGGTAGACCCACATTGTGGTTCCTATGAATGTGAGCCCCATATTCTAGTTTCTATATGTGGTGTCATATTGTAATTTCTAAAGGTAGGTCCCATATTTACATTATAAAAAGGTAGCCCCACATTATAAATTTTATAAAGGCGGGCCGGTTACATTGTAAATCCTATGAATATGGGTTTCATGTTCTAATTTTTAAAGGTAGATAACACATTGTAATTTCTACAAGTGGGCCCCATGTACAATAATAATAAAGTGCCACAAACAATAAAAGGTGGGTCCCACATTATAAATCTTATGTCCACTCCTTAGACCAAAACTTTTATAATGTTACAAAATAAGTTTCGTTCAACATATTTTCTGTAGAATAATTTAATATAATATTTCCAAACAAGCTCTGGAGAGTATAGGCTCAACACAACCCGATCTCAGTACAACCTGATCCGAGCACAAAACTAGGAACAACATGAAAACGATGCCAAACATGTAAGGCTCTCAAATAACTTAAAATAATTACTTTCTCCTTGTTTAACATTGAGAACAATATCTCTTTCAAGTTTATGTCAAATTAATCACATGTAAATCAATCCACCATAATTAATTAAGGAAATCTCTTTTTATCGGTTAGTTATGAATAATGTGATTGTTTTATGGGCCTTGATATTGTGATTGGCATGACTGGTTGAGAAGGCAGCATTGAGAGTCATTTGCCAAGTTATATAAGGTGAATGGCAAAGGTGTGGTGTAAATGATATGATAATGTAAAGTTAGTAGTTCAAATCCTCGAGTTGTGATCTGAACAGATCAAAACAAACATCCTCTATTGTAGTGGTCATTTCATAAATCTTCCTCCATTAAGAGTTAGTCCAACCAAGTCATGGAGTTGTTATTTATACTTAATCTTACAATAAGACCGACTCCTAATGGAGTAAGATTTTGGGACAACCCATTGAAGCATCACAATTTGAGCAATTTAGATTTTCAATAGGTAGGTCCTACCATGGAGTTCCATTTTACTATGCAAATATCTCACACTTGCAAATTTTTTAGTGTGGTATGGTGTTGTGCTAATTTTATAAAAAGGAAAAAATTATGAACTAATTTTTGTTAATCTAACATGATACAAAGTTTGTCTCCTATGGTGAATATGCTTATTTTCATATTCTTCAAATGAAAACCAATTTATGACTGGGGCTATTAGTTTGCATTAGAATACATAGGAACTTAATAAATTGGTGGTTTAAAAATGAAGATCAAAGGTGAATTTTGAGAAATGAGCAGTAAATAGCATCTTCATTTGATTCTATCACGGAAAATATTATTTGATGTTTATTTTTGAAAATTTACCCTTATAACCTTCATTTTTAACCACAATGTATTCCATTCCTATGTATTTTAATGCAAATAAATTGGGACTAAACAAACAAAGTTTGCTTGTTTGCAATCAACTTGAAAGGAAATTTGGTTGCTTGCACCAATTGTTTCACGCTCCAAGCTAGAGTTTGTGTGGGATTGCTTCACATAGGTAGAAATTGGGCACTCACAAAATTGATGGATTCAGAAGTGTGGCACATGATATCTCTTTTTAAGCATAGCCCGCCATATTTTGTTGATCACCGGTATCTTTGGATCTGTAGCGGTATGATCCTAATCAACCTTATTGATTTAGTTTTAGTTATTTTCAAATTTCTATTATTGTAATATGCTCATCATTTTTGCGACTTAATTACTGAGGGTAGACGCATAATAATATACTTAAAAAGAAAACATAAAATTACAAGTTCCCAATGTGGTTTCCAAAAGGATCAATTGTGCCAAAGGTTGGAAGTGATTGTAATATTCTAGCATTCAATTGGAGAATTGGATCTGATATCAATATCGAAACTAGGGCTATTAAAATGCCACACGACACGAACTCATACGATATTAACGGGTTCGGGTGGGCTCTTAATGGGTTCGGGTTGTTAACGGGTAAAACTCGTTAACACACTAAGTTAACGGGTCATGTACGAATTAAACCAGTAACCCATTAACAACCTGCTTAACTCGTTATTTTTTTATCCCTAAGTGTAGCTAGAATTAATTTATATTCATAAAGACTAAATTGAAATTTTTTGTTTTATAGTAGGGTTTTATGTAGGATCCACTCGAGGTACTCACTTACAGTTTCGTGTGGCTTATATATTTTTGTACGGTTTTTTTTTTTAATTTTTAAAATGACTTAATTACTAAATGGTTTAACGGGTTGGGTCGTATAACCTGTTAAATTAATGGATCGTGTTTGGGTTGGATTTTTTGACCCGTTAAGTTAACGAGTCGTATACGGGTTGAGGTGATTTTAACCCGAATTCGTTAAATCATAACCCGAATTTGTTAACACGACATGATTGGCAGCCCTAATCGAAACACTTGCTAGTCTCATCATAAATACATCATTATTTGATTTTTAGATATTCTAAGACTTGTATTTTTTAAAGTGGATAAAATAAGAATAAAGGTGAATATAAAAAATGTCAATAAAGAAGTATCTCCTTTAATGGGAAATTAAAGAAAGAGGAGATTGGAAATCAATACCATGCGATCACCCTAATAATTCAAACCCTAGCAAAGTAAAGGTCACATTTACATCTCCAGTCGATGTCCTTCACCCTGATTTTTTAATTATCCTCTGTCGAAGTTCCATGCAAAAAGATCTCTTTTATTTCGAATTTAGATAAGTGGATCTGAACACATATATGTATTTCTATCGGTCGATCGTGGGACAAATTCTTCTGACCCACATTTAAACAAGTTGGGTTAGGAGTCAACCTCATTAATCTATGTGACCTGCAATTAACCCTCATACGAACATAAGCCCCTATGCGATGCACAGGTTAATCTCATACAAATTGATTAACCCAATAACACCCGTCCTAGTGGCAATTAAAGAAAAATCAATTCTATAGGACTGCCAATCGAATTGCTAATGCATTGACTAACTGGAGGCCCACTTTCCATTTGGTGCTTGTTGCTTTTAGAAGTCCTAATTCAAGGCAAAAAAATCTGATAATTCTATTGCCATATAAAAAAGCAAAGAAACATAGTTAAAATCTCATACCGCTTATTACAAGATCAGGTTTTGGTCATAAAATTGAGGCCCAAAAGGGCAACATGGATACAAAATTGAAGCCCGAATTTAAAATAAGCTGGACATTACTTAACCTCAGCCCAATTTTCCTAAACCAACATAACCAGGAACTTAGACATGTCTTAGGATGGAAAGCCAAGCAATGTCCATAGACGTGCATAAGAAATTGCCATGTTAATTTTGCAATTGTAACCTCAAAGAGTTGTTCTTCTCATAAACCAACATTAATCTGAACTCAAAGCCAGCATCAACTCAATGGACCAAATAAATAAATAAAAGAATTTCATCAAACACCTTCTCTGCAATATGCAAAATCATTTTATAGAATCGTGTACAACATACCTGAATACCTCTATCTATTTACTTTTGATTTCAAGACCCACAACCTAATTTACACAAATTGTTAAAGAGAGTAAATGAATCAGGAGATAGGAAGTTGTAGAGATTTGGAAAAGGAGGGTTCAAGAGATTTATGGGGAGAGACGTGAGAGGGATATGAGAGTTGGGGAGGGATGAGAGAGATATGAGAATTACCTACAATTGTGATGAAGAGAGAAGGAAAAACCTTCCTATGTTGGGACCGAGACAAAGAGAGGCATTTTCAGGTGAAGGAAGTTGAAATGATAGAGAGATTGTTTGAGTTTTTGTGATTTATGAGAGGGGAGAAGTACCCTTCATCAAAGGATGAACCGTTTCCGGAGAAGCATTGATGAGGAGTTTCTATGCATGTAGGAGTTGTGTACTATATGCTAATATAATTGAAGGTACAATCAATTTGTACATATCCTTGCATTTATTACTAATCGTTTCCCAACTTTAAAGAGAAATAATATTCTTGAAATGACATTGAACTTGGTTAAAGCATTCACAAATCATGTATAGTTTGCACGACTTATTTCAATACATAGAAAATAAAAAGGCTAATATACACTAGCACAATAACCCGTGCTAAGCACGTGGTTAGATTCCCCGTTCCATTTCACTACTTTTAACAAATAATTATATAAAGAAATTGTGTGGTGTATGGTTAGGTTAGTTATCTACAAAGGCAAGAGGTTATAGTGATGAGATTAAATCTCTAACCCATATATATTTTGAACTGTTTTTTACCACAGATCATGTTAAATGATTGGGTTGGTTGACTCATTAGAAAGATATATGTTATGCAGGTCATATTGGATTGACCCGCACCGAGTGCTGGTTAGGAAAACTCGACCCATTTAATAAATGAGTTAGGGCCTGTTTGGCAAATTTTATCTATATGAAATAGATTCGTGGATAACAGATCTGTGGATAATAGATCTGTATAAAATAGACATTTTATATTTAGACCGTTTGGTAAGACCATTTCCCAGTTTGAAATAGAAGTTTTAGGATCCTACGGCTCTATGTTTTTTCATGAATTTATGAAGATCTACAAGGAATTAAGGACTGAGATTTGGCCCCATGAATGATCTTGAGATTAGGAAGAGGATCCACTGTTTAGATCTTGAGATTTGGGCCCACAAAGTTCAGAAATTCAAATCATTTAATTTGGTCCATAATTTTTCACATATATCTCAAGATTGACAAAGAATCAACGGTTCAAATTTCATACCATAGTCGTGCCTAAGATAATAGAGAGGGCCAACAGTTTTGATTGAAGTTGAGAAGCCAACAATTGAAAAAAAAAGAAAAATGTCAAACTGGGTTTCATCACGTGAAACCTAGTTAGTTTAAAGGCATTGTCATCAACGGTCCAATGGGTTTTCATGATTTTCCTAAGATTCACAAGGGATCAAAGGCTGAAATTTGACCCAACAGTCGTTTTCAGGCTTCTAAAGAAGATCAACGGTTTTGATCTTGATAGAAGGTCCCACGGAAGACCAAAAATGTTAATCCAATGGTTTACTATTTTTTGAAAACATCTTGAAATTTGTGCAGCATCAACGGTTCAAACTTGACGTCATAGCCGTTCTTAAGGTTTTTAAGACACCCAACGGTTTGGATTATCACCTAGGAATTATAAAAAAATAAAAAAAAGGCGGGCTGCCTTAATTGGGCACTGTTGCACTGTATCTTTCCGCTTTTGACAAAAAATGAAAAAGCTTCATTATTGTGTCTTCCTGTTACAGACATAAATGGTCTTCTTGTCTGTTTGAAACAGACTATTGTTTGCACTATCCAAACAGTCTTAACATCTGAATATCTCTTTCAAAACTCATTAAGAGAAATAGAGGCGAGGATATAGACATGCCAAACAGCCCCTTGGATGAGGGTCTAAGACTAAGAGTACCATTTAAACATGCCCAACCTTTTTGCCACCTCATTGAAATTTCTTTTCCATGTCACCATGAAAGCAAAAAAAAGTAAGCACCGAAAAGTCAAAATTAATTTTGCTTAAAATCTCAAATAGAATTGATTCCTCGCCGTATCTTCCAGCCCAACTCGCCGGTTCACGTCGTTGTCGTAGCCGATATAGCCGAAAGTATTTTCTACGTTAATTCAAATATAAGAAAGCGTCCACGTATATATATAAACCCCATCACTCCTCCTGAAAAAGAAAACGATCGCTCCGCGAAAAGCATTTTCACATCAAAGCAAAGGGAACCTTCGAATTCTCCTCCGAAAGAGAGAAAAGAGAGAGAGAAAGGGAGAGGGAAGGGGAGAGAGAGAGACCGTGGAAAGCGATTTCCATCCCTTCTCCGTCCCAAACCCTAGAAAACCCTAAAGACCACCTTCCCATACAAACACAACACAAGTATCTCTCTCTACAAAATCTCCACCTTTTCTGCTGCGCAGTTGGAAATCTTCCATCTCCGAAATTGATGTCTCCGCAATCGGATTAGGGTTTCTGAGGGGCAGCTTTCGCTTCTCGTCTTATCGGCTCTGGAATTCTGCTACGGATCTCGTGGAATTCGGATTCCTTCGTTTTGAGATAAGGAAATGCGGATCTGATCTGGTTTTTGCTTTTGTGTGGAGGAATTGCAGGTTTTTGGATCTGAAATCGACGTTTTCGCTCACGGATTGGGTTTTTATGAAAGGTATCGATCGAATCTCGTCGTTCTCAATCGATGTGTAGCTGCGATCTCTTTTTTTATCTTTTTTTTCGGTTTCGGGATGTTGAATGCTGATCCGAGCTGTTTTTTTTTTTTTTCCTTTTTCGGTTTTGAGATGGCATTGAGTGATCTTGTAAGATTTAATGGTGAGATTCATTTGTTGTTGTGAGATTTAATGTTGTTTTTGATGGATTTGTGTAACGTCTTGAGAAAGGGAAGTTAGATGGTTTTTGGTCTTTGGTTTTGTACTTTCAGCTCTGGAAATGGTGTCTTCTGGTTTAGTGATTAGGGCTTTCAAAGCGTACATCTTGATGGTGAACGTTTCTGTGCGAAATGTACGTTGAGATCTCAACTGATCTCGAGCTGTATTCCATGTTTTACGATGCCAATTGACATTTTAGATTCTTAATGATCGTGTATTGGTTGATCTTTTTTATTTTTAGCCTTTCATGATCTCTCTGTTTCCATCTGAACAACACGGTATCGTTACCAGCATTGATTTGAGAACTCCCTCTGAAATGGCTAATCCAGATCTGGAATTAAGGTCTTTGTGATGTATCTTTGATTCTCGCTTATTCCTACTGATCTTGTTTCTTTGGGATGCATTTCTCTTGAGATTGGCCTTTTTCTTTTGAATAACTTTAGAAGGCATTGTTTGAGATGGAATTGTGATTATGAGATGCGTTTTTTCATCTTTATTGATACGATTATAAGATGAGTGTTCTTCAGAGTAGTGAGTTTTTTGTTTCTGGAAAGTAACAGTTTGTGAAATGCAGGTTTGGAATTGTAAAATTCTCAAATAATGCCGGATCTGTGGAAGTTTTTTTTTTTATGATGCCTGTTCTACTTTCATGACTATTTTTTTTGGAATTATTGTTAAATTTGTAGATTTAGTTTTGGGTCAAAAGAAAACCTTTTTTTTTTTTTTTTAATCTGAAAGATGGTAGATTTAGCAGAGCATCATTTTTTCTGTATTTATACCTTTTACTTCATTTTTTTTTATAATTTCTAAAACGAAGCAATTTTGACTGTTATTGTTTCCGGCATCCATCTGACAGTTGACTTTCAAGTATTTTTGCAATTTCATTTTGATGTAGTATTTAGGTTATCAACATCCTGCATTCAGATACTATGCCAGTTTTTTTTTTCCCATTCCGTATTTCTCAACTCTGCATTTACATATTGTGACCCTTTGGCTAATTGGTTCCTCTCTTTTTGTGGGTGTATTCAATCTAAAAAGGTTTATTCACAGTTTTTTTTTTTTTTTTTTTTTTTTTTTTTTTTTTTTTTAATATTGTTCCAGGTCTTCGTGGGTTTTCATGATATTGCTAAGGATTCCAGTTCATCATTCAGAGCCTGAGATCTGAGAGCTTTCTGTAGCATTGGAAAGAAATGTCAGGTGTGAGATTAACTATTTTGAACCTGTTATAGTTTTTTTTCACCCTTATCAATTTAATGGGATTCTTCTTGTTTGATCAAGTGGGCTTCTAGTACTATCCATTGGAGATTCATCAATGTTTATTTATTTATTTATTTATTTATAACGGTTAAAAATTTATTTCACTAAAAGAACATAATGAACAAACGACCAATCACAGGGAAAAAAGAAAAACTAATAAAGATTATACATCAAATAAGATAGAAAATTTAGAAACTCCTTCCCTGGGAAGACCCATCCGCACATCAAATAAGATAGAAAATTTAGAAACTCCTTCCCTGGCAAGACCATCCGCCATTGAATTTGCCTCTCGTAAAATCTCATGAAATGAAGCACCCATGTTTTTTGATAAATCCGGCACTTCCTCCACCCAATCCGCAATCCTCAAAGGATAAATAGATTCACCAATGTTATGGTGGAGACTCCCCTTTTTTTTTTTCTTAGGCTGTCTCAGCTCTTTGTAGGGGAGCTGTCTGTCATGGGTCTTATTTGATGACTTCCATGTTTATTTTTGGTACTGTTGTACCTTTTTTACGAGTTAATTTAGTTACAACCATCATATATATATATATATATATATATAGAGAGAGAGAGAGAGAGAGAGAGAGAGAGAGAGAGAGAGAGAGAGAGAGAGAGAGAGAGAGAGAGTAATGAGCACTCTGTTAATGAATGTTTTCTTTGTGCATGTGCCCACCGAAGCTGAGGGAGAAGCATACTCAATCGCAAACTCCAGTTTCGCTTGTAGGATGCTAGTAGTTGGCCAATTTTGACTTTCACTCTTTCATAATTTTTTACCATTTTGCATACTTGATGATCATCAACTATTTGGCATTCCTCTTGGTACATTTTTTCAAAGTTCTTCCCCTTCAAATCAGTAGCGACTTGTCATTTTAGATAAGGGAAAAAGAAGGATACAGAGGATGAACTGGTACATCTACATTGGCTCTTGATTGATCACGTTAAATGTTAGAAAAGATTAACACTGATGACATAATTTTTGTCGAAACTGCAGCGATTTATTTGAACAACAATGTAAATTTTCATATGCTATCCTTAAAATTTCACTGCAGAAGATGTGTAACTACATTTTCTACTTTCAAGGCTTGATAAACTGTCTTTATTATAATTTGTGATTTTGAAGGTCTAGAAGAAGTGGCTTTTGAAGATGAAAGAAAAGAGAGGAGATCAGATGTGGATTACTCAGAAGATGAAAGAAGACGAACAAAAATTGGGGCACTCAAGAAAAAGGCGTTAAATGCTTCAAATAAGTTCACACATTCTCTTAAAAAAAGAGGGAAAAGAAAAATTGATTATAGGTTTCCTTCCATTTCAATTGAGGATGTTCGGGATGAAGAAGAGGAGAGGGCTGTCAATGCTTTCCGTCAAGAACTCTTTACAAAGAACCTGCTGCCAGTTCGACATGATGACTACCATACATTGTTGCGGTTAGTTGACATGGTTCATTATTTTTTTATTTTTGGGTTTTCTTTTTCTGAATTGTCACAACTCACAACTCAAAGCTGCAACCTAATGGTTGTGACAATGAACACCTTCCAACTGCTGAACCACTGAACAACTCAGTGGAAGAAGCTTTTCTCTTTCCAGTGATGAAAGTTGGTCAATCCTTGGTACCCTAGGTTAGACCCAAAGTGCTGTACGACTCTTCCAATGCAGAAAGGAAAAAAAAAAAAAAGAACACCTCCTAACTGTGCTATGGACTCTTGTCATTTGCAACCTTTTTCTCAGACTAACTCATGATAAAAGCAATTGCATGTGTCATGAGGCTAGCTTGATCACCTGCTAGAAAGACATGGATGGTCTCTAGACACTTAAGCATCTTGATAATTACGGTGAGCAAGTTTCACATGGAACTTAATCTTATGGACTGTGATGAGATATTATAGTACATGAAGACTATAAAAAAAGGTCCATGTAAAGTACCTGTACTTTTTTTTTCTAAAGAAAATTCTGCAATGGAAAAAATGTAGTTTTTGCAAGAACAATGAAGTATGAAGTGATGTTGTTGTTGTTATATTAGTATTATTACTAGTACTATTGTTATTATGATCATTCAATTTTATTGCTAAAACAACATACCACATAAGAAAAAACGCCCCAAGCCACAAAGAATCCCCTAAACAAACACCGAGAAGAACCCCTATTCAAACCTGCACTTGTCCTACCTGATCAGACATTGCCGAGACAACATTAAATTCTCACCTAGACACCTGCATACTTCCAGGGAAAATTCATAAAACATGCATTACACAACAGATTTGATTGGCGTCGTCAAATCCATATAGCCGACCCCACCTAGTGGGAAAAGGCTTGGTTTGGTTTGGTTTGGTATGCATTACACAACAATCAAATCTCTCCTCCATCTTTATGGGTTGATCATAATTAATCGAACTATAATATTCTCTATTTATAACAATCCATTCTTGAGTAAAAACATGAAGATTGTAATCCCTTTCTTTAGAATTAAAATTTTATATTTCTTATTCTTCTCCTTTAACATATGCCTTTGATCCTTAAGCTGTCCCTCATTTATTTATTTTTTGCCACAGGTTCCTCAAGGCCAGGAAATTTGACATTCCAAAAGCAATCTGCATGTGGGCAGAAATGCTCAGATGGAGAAAAGAATACGAGACAGATACAATATTGGAGGTATGGCCAGAACAAGGAACTGTTATATGTTGGAAGCAACTTCAATAGGTTTGAACATTCTGATATTGTGACAAGGGCACTGTTTTTTTTTTTTTTGAGAACATGCTTTTCCGAGACATGTCAAGACATTTGGTAGGGAAGCATGCAATTTTTATTGTTGTATCAGAATCAGTATTGATATAATACTTTTGTGCATCATTTTTTTCCATGTTACTTGCTCATTTGTTTACTACAAAATTCCAAAATATTAAAATACTATTTTGGAGGGGTTTGCCTTTTATTCATGGGATATGAAAATGGGGTTTTATATGTAAAACTTGTATGTATGTGAAATACATTACCATAGTTCTTTAGAAGCACCATTTTCACATGAGTAAATGTTGAACGGTTTGGATTACATATGTAAAGTTTCCATTTATTTCCAAATATATGAATATTGAAGATATGAAACTAAACATTTGATGGGTTAATAAAGAATTTGTACCCTTTGGATTAAAGGGCCCGCATGAGTTACAAAAAATAAAGCACAACAACAGAGTTTGATTCTGTGATGGTCACATGTCCAGGTGGAAACTGTACTGGCTCCTTTCAAACCAAAGTGGTGTGAAACTTTCTCGCACTTTTTCAAGTATGGAAATTTTCATATGAAAATGGGCCCATTTAGACAATATTTTCACACCTTATTTACGCGTTATGCGTAAATGAGCACAAACAAGCATGTGCATGCATAGATGTTACACGTGTGCATATCGGTGCAAACAAATGACCCATCATATCTGTATCACTGTAATGAATTGGATATTCTGCATTCTCTGTCTGATACCTCTTGACAGTTACTTTTGACGATGCACCAAACCTGCTATCCACAACTTAGCTACATAGATATTTGGACGTTCTCAAGCCCTTGCCTGTTGTTTTCAACTTATTCCCATCAGATTGTATAATGTACTATGATAAATAACTGGGGATATCCTTTCATGTTGTGCACATGATATTATTTTTTAATTGCAATACCCTGTTTCACTGTCTTCAAGAAAGAAAATCCATTTTATATGTGTGGAGTCATACTCCTCAAATGCTCCCATCCAAAGCTTTTGGCTGGCTGCTGGCCAAAGCTTTTGGCATGTGTTTTTTGCTTTGATGTATTATTACAAGTTTGGTCATTTGTCGCATTTTTTTAAATTTGCCACTCATTATTGTATGCCTGCATCTTTTATTTACTTATAATTAAATAGGAGAGCCTCTGTTGCACATATTCTTTGAAATGACCCAAATACCCGTCTGACACATACTGAAACCAAAATACTGGGTTCTTCTAGCGCTAATCTAGAAATTGTTTTGCAATTAATAAAATTTTATTATGCTGCCCTTTTTTTTTCATCTAAGAAGAATCAATATACCATTCAAAAGAAAAAGTAAAGTATCGATATGATTATTGCTTGATCCTGTGGAGTATGATTTGGATATTACTTTTATTGGAGTTATTTTTTTCATATATTTTATTTGATCTTATTTAAAATTTGTGTTTTGCCGTCTCTACTAGCCCTATACTCTTATGATTTGATATTTGCCAAATCATACTAGTCATTACAGTATTAGGTTCCTGCAAACATACCTGTATGCTGTATTCATGCAACTTATATAATTGAACCCTAGTATATTGACACTAATATGGTCTGTTGGTGAGAAATCACTTTGCCACTTTTGATAAATTATCTCCATATGCACTCAGAATAGCCCAAATTTGCATATCACAGCTTGTCATCTGTCTTGCATATGATTACTAGTTAACTAAGATTGAAATGTTCCAAATCAAATGCTAAGAAGTGCCTATGATTCCAAACTGTTAAATTCTATTTAAAACCTCATGGATTAAGTACCTTTCTATCACTAATAATATGTCTGATCTTCTAAGGACTTTGAGTTTGAAGAGCTGGAAGAAGTCCTGTGCTATTACCCTCAGGGTTATCATGGTGTTGACAAAGAAGGTAGACCGGTCTACATAGAGAGGCTTGGGAAAGCTGAACCAAATAAGCTCATGCACATTACTACAGTTGAACGCTACTTAAAATATCACGTGCAAGAATTCGAGAGGGCCTTCCGTGAAAAATTCCCTGCATGCTCAATTGCTGCAAAAAAACACATTGATACGACAACAACAATTATTGATGTGCAAGGTTTGGTAGGTCTTACAAAGATTTACAGCCAGTCTTGAATGCTGAATTTATTGCACACTTTTGTGTTCTATAATAGTATTTTCTTCTATATGGCGGTCATTTTGTTTTTGTTGACATCAGCACTCATTTACAACAAATCTAATTGTATTTCTTTGTGAGAATCAGGGTATGAAGAATTTTGGAAAGAGTGCCTATGAGCTCCTTACTGGTATACAGAAAATAGATTCCAACTACTATCCTGAGGTACCTGATGTTCTATGGCAATGTTATTATTTTATCTGCCATTTTCTGGATGATATTGTTGTTCCACTTATTTTCTTATTTATTTATTTTATGCAGACGTTACATCAGATGTTCATTGTCAATGCTGGTCCTGCTTTCAAAATGGTTTGGAGCAGCGTAAAGAAGTTTATTGATGCAAATACCATTGCAAAGATACATGTAATGTGACTTCTCTCTTTGTGATGCTGTACAGTTTCTTGGCTTGAAGTCTAAATCATATACAAATTTTATATTTGCAGGTACTAGGAACCAAATTCCAGAGCAAACTACTCGACATCATTGACTCGAGGTTTCATGTCTCCTCACCAGTTTCATTTTGGAATTTCATCGAAAAAAGCATATTTTGTAGTTAATTTTTTTTTTTTCAGTCAACTGCCTGACTTCCTAGGAGGTTCTTGCATATGTGCTGCTGAAGGAGGATGTCTTGGGTCTAATAAAGGACCATGGAATGATCCCAACATCATGAAGGTAACATGTCCTACATGGTTCTCTATCTTATTTTTTTTATTATGTAATTTTTTTTGTCAGCTATCTTTTTGTACGACATTTGCTGGATGGTAATTGAAATTGCATTAGAACACACCAACTAGCTATTAATTGTGCATTGAAACATATGTAGCTCATCCATAATGACGAAGCAACATTCATAAGGCAAGTCAGGCAAATATCAAATGTAGAACAGAGAAGTGATTCTTATACAAGACTACGCTCATTGAGGGTAAGATTCGTGACTGTTAGCTTCCATGTAAACGCACATTATATTGATCCCTTATTTTCCCAAATATCAGGGAAGAAGCAGTGATACCTCAACAGCTGAATCTGGATCTGAAGCTGATGATCTTGGTTCTCCTATTGGAGTAAGGGGTTTTGGGTTTACAAGATTGGCCCCAGTTCATGAAGAAGTGAGTTCTGCCTCATTGTCACTTGGATCATTGCTGTCAATTTCATTTTAGAATCCATTTTGGTTCAACTCTATATTGAAACATTTCATCGAGTTCAGCATTTCCATGTTTCATTTCAGAGTTCAATTTCAGTATATAATTAGAAAAGAGTAGAAAAGTGCAATTAACATATATATACTATATATATAACTGATTTTACTGTATAAAAAATGCAATATGTTATTTCTACATGTGAAATAAATGATGTATAAGCCATTTGCTGGGACAATGTGAATTTAGACACCCATTCTAAGCTCTAATATGCAGTTATCGGTGTTACAGCAAAAGGTAATATGAAAAAAATGCATTCACATAATTACTAATTTACTATATTATGGAAATATAAATTAATCAAGCAAAAAAAGTTCATAAATCAATATGACGAGGTTTTCTTTCTTTTTCTTTTTTCTTTTTAAAGTGGAACTATGTCTTGATTTTAGTTATAACTTGTGAACAATATGGACTAACTTGAGTGGGGGTGATTTCTAGTAATTCTCCTTTGCCCCCTTGACAAATAACACTATCTCATCCTTTGTGTGGACAGTCTCTTGCATTGTAGTGGACTTGTGGCACTCTTTGCAATGATCTCTGATGAACAGTGATTTCATTCTCCCTTGTCTTTTCTCAATGGTTTCTTAGAATACTTGGCCAAAACAAACACTAATCTAGAGCATGTAGAAGATTGTGGTCTTCTTTTCTTCTTCTCACCATTCCCTTCTATAGCCAAGGCAAGATGACCATTGAAGAAAGGCATTAAGGTGTTAAGAGGTCTCTATTAGCATCATCCGTTTCCTCATTGAAGAATAGGAAACAAACGAGAGAGTTGAAAGGAGGGCGTTTGTACACTTAAGTGGTTGGGCCAAAGCTTGGTTGACATGGCAGTGAGCCCCTAATGCACTAAGTCTAACATCTCCCACTCGCACCGAATGAACTACTCTTAAGAAAAAATAGATCCACCATCACAAGAGCTTATCCATACAAAAACAGTACCTAGGGAGTGGGACCAAATTGATTACACATCTCTGTAGAGAATATACGCGAAGCCACCATCCGACTAGTGCAATCCTACCCTCCTTCACGTCATACGTCTACCCTATATTCCTTCGCACCTTAGTAGATTAGGGCCCATTGACATATTACCAAACATTTGTCCAACCACTTAAGTTTACAAACGCCCCTCACTTCAACTCTCTCGTCAATTTCTCCGTCAATGATGAAACAGACACTGCCCTTGAAGACCTCTTAACTCTCTATTCAACGTTCATCTCCCCTGGCTATATGAGAAGATGGCGAGGAAGAAGAAAAATGACATTTAAAATCACTATCTTCTTCTTCCTTAAGATTATTGTTTGGCCGAGTGTTCAAAGAAACCATTGAGAAAAGGCAACTGAGGAAGAAACTTTTTTTGAGATCCAATCCATCCTTCTATTAGTTCACGCATCAAGCATCCATCTCAAGCCTGTGAACAATAGGGAGTGATTTCTAGTAAATCTCTTCTGGCCTATTGACAAATACACGATCTCATCTTTCTTGTGGATCAGTCTCATGCATTGTAGCGGACTCATGGCAGTGAGTCGAAATCTTTCGCAACATTCTACTACTAACAATGCTATCACCAAACAAAAGTTCTCTATGCTGCTTGTGATGTTCTACTTGTTTCTATTCGGCCTTCTTTTTTTTTCTTTTTTTTTTTTTTGAGCTTTTTGTATATACCCCCTAAATAAGGTTTGTAGGATTTGTAAATAAGCCCTTGAGGTTTTAGTATTTGTAAATAGGCCCCAGTCTTTTCTTTTTAATACCTTTCATGTCCTCAAAATCAATATTCTTAATAGGAATGGACGGCCACCATGAGATTTATGTAGAGTTTTTATATAAATGACAGCTTTGCCCTTACATCCATTAAACAAAAATGAGTAAATTATTATTTACAAAAATACTATTATTTTACCTTAAGTCCCAATAATTTCTCTAAATAACTCTCTCATACACATGACCAAGGGTGGACCTAAGTATAAGAGCCAGGGGACTGAAGCCCCCACCCATATCTGAGAAAAGTTCGGACCCCCCCCCCCCCCCCCTTCAAATCCTAAAAATTAATACATTTTTTCTTTGCATTTGTCCCTTCCCCCAATATTTTTTTATCCCCCCCCCCCCCCCCCCCATCCGCACGCACGCACACAAAGGCGTGAAGCATAATCATGTATTTTGAAACTTTCATCAATCCAATAGTGGGTCATGTATGGATTGGATAAATCATAACCGGTTATAAGTAAAGATGTTGATTGTCGTCATGATTGATTTGGATTTAATGAGATTAGCCCTGTATTGATAAAAAAATTATGTAGGGTTATTCTCTCTCACTAAGTGCAATTGTTAATGTTACATGATTTATAAAAAAAAAAAAAAATTTTGAGTACAAGCTTTTGAAATTATGCACATAAGGAAACCTATGGTAGTTGAGAGACTATTGATTTTTGGGACACAGAAGGTATTAGAATGAAAATGCAGGGGCCTATTTGCAAATAAACCTCAAGGGCCTATTTACAAATCCCACAAACCCTAGGTGGGTATATACAAAAGCTCTTTTTTTTTTTTACTTGTTTCTTTCAAACAACCATGAGCTCTCCGACCCTTATTCTCAATGATATTTGGCAAACCCTACTAGAATTCCATATTGCCCTTTACTCAAACAACTTATTTTGAACCCCATCTACCGTTATTTTTGTTGTCTTAGACTCAAGAATCAAAATAACAGTTGTGGCGAGTGTAATGACCAATGGCCAAAACACTATGTAGCAGGCGATACGTGCGGCGCAGCGGTATGAATTTTTTATTTGGTCAAAAGAACTCAAATCTCGTGTAGCGGCCAATCTTGTGTTTTTTTAATGATTTGGAACTATTAAGGGTAGAGACAACTTTAGAAAAGGCTATTTAGGAGAAGAAATAGGAAAACACAGTATTTCAAATTAAAATTGCTTAGCGTTACTAGGTTTTAAACCGTACCGTAGTGCTGCTATTTTCAACATAACGTAGCGACCTCAACTGCTACGGCCGATAATGCGACCACTATGCAATGTAGTGGCCACTATTTTGAACCACGGTCTTAGTGAATGACATGTGCTCTCCTAGACAGCGCTTTTGCACTTCCATCTTTGTTCATAATTCCTTTCTATCGATGTCAACATCTATCAAAGGAGAGTTCTTAATGCAGGTGAAAAGTCAATCTCATTCTACCTGACGCTAGTGCTCTGTCAAAAACTATAATTTATGTGGGATTGAATAGAGGGTAAGGACTAAGGAGTAATGTAGTATATGAAAGAAACCATGCAAACCATCAGCAAACCAAGGGCATGAAGCTTGTGTCTCTAGGGTGTTGTACAACACCTTGGATTGAGGATCATGTGTGTCCTTATATCTGTGTGCATGTATGTTTGTGTATACTTCCTGACCATTTGGTTAAACTATGCTATATATTTAGATATATACATCAAACACTTGTTGATCTATTGTTCAGTTTACTATGTTTTTTACGGTACAGTCATTAGTACTTGATCCATTTAATGTATCATTAAGTGTCATATGTAGGAGCAATTTAACTCCTCTCAGGTGCAAAGTAAAATAGTAAAAATTCTTTATAATGCAGTTATCAATGAATTCATTTCAATGTTCAAAATATTAGCTGTTACCTATCATATTGGCTGATGCTAATGTGGTATCAGCCCAGGCCAATATGATAAATTGTGCTTATTGGCTGACAAATTCTTATCTTCCATATCAGCAAATACGGCCAGCCACCTATTTAGCTTTTTTTTTACTATTAAAAAAACATATTTATCTTTTTCCAAACATATTTGTAGTTTTCTATGTGATCTTGGTCTCTAATAACTCTATTTGCATAATTTTCAGTTATGTAAAAGAAACAACTCTGTTTTTTTTTTTGGTGACGAAAGCAACTACTCTGTTACTGTACTTTTAAGCTAGTTATGTTAAAGTTCCATCAGTATTCTTACTTTTTAACATAATATGTTAGTAACAACTTTATTATTTAGGTTTATTCTAACTTGTAAAGAATGAAAGTAATACTTTGTATTGTAATCTTAGTATGAAAAATGAAATGTCCTGTTATGGATGGGTTACTCGTACTTGTATCCTTGATTTCAGAAGGTGCAGTGCCTTATCCCTGATCCTTGTATGGCAGTGTCCAAGTCCATATCTATATTGGGGCATCATTATTTGCTATATGTATTATATTTTGGGTGCCACTCTTTAAAGAGAGTATATTATGTGATTAAGATTCTTGACATGACTAGAACCTGTGACCTTCAGCTTACAAAACAATGTGGCTACCAACACATAATTATATGCATATGACTTCTATCCTTTTCAATTAAAAAAAGAAAAAAACCAATAGATTGAATAGTGAATACCTTAATAGTTTCAATAGTTTATTCTTATAAAGGAAGATTGGGATGGGAATTTCCATGACATTTAGGGGACTGATACATACCTTCATACCATATGAAAATGCAAATAAACATCAGAAGCTAGCATTTTCTAACACTTTGGGCCTTTTGAATATACCTTTTTTTCAATAAAAGATCTGCTTCAGTAGCTGATATTTATCACCAAAATCTGTATCCTATTGTCTGATATGTATCAGTTTTGAACCAGCCTATACACCTTCACGGATATTTAGAAACTTATTCATCATTATATTCAATCGTTTAATTAAATATTAGTTTTTAGAGTAAGAATACAACAATAGTAGATTACACTAATTGAAACTATGGTTGTATTCTTATTTTTCTTTGACCACCGTCAGCCATCAGTCAATGATTTGGATGTCAATTGTCCTGTAGCAGGCCCTGGTTCGACCTTTATTCAAGCGTGTATAACTGGTTGTACATGCAACTAGGTCTGATGGGCAAGACCCTGACCTGCATCTAGAGACACCAATATACCATTAAGAGGGCAGATCCCAACCTAGGGGCACATCCCCTTGGACTCTTATGAGGACCATTTATGTTTGTTTGTATATATGTCGTGTATATACCATATACATCATACCAATTAAATTAATATTAGTATGAAGTATACATATGCCATATAGAAGAATGGTCTTGTCATTTTTTTCAATAGGCTTTTTATAAATTCATTACCTGTCCTCAAGTTCGAATTTTGGTCCGAATGTACTAGAACTGGTGGACTCAGGTCTGAGCTCTAGGTTTCGTGTTGTCCCCTAACATACACCCGGAACCGGTGTTGGACTCTTCCCTAGTATTTAGACTCTTCAATTGTAAATGGACTCAGACCTGGACATTAGTAAGTATTGCCCCAGTCTGACTCATTGATGGCCTGAGGCAGTTTTTTTTTTTTTTTGCCCTTTTTTCCCCTGTATTATAGCCGACTCTAATTTTGTAGATGTGGTAGTACACATGCAAGACATTTGGACTCTTCACCCAGTCCTGTGGACGAGCCATATCTCAGAAATGTACTTAAACTCACCTTAAAATTTTCTGGAGACCGGTTGAATGCTTAGCCCATTCATCAAATTTACATGTAACCATCAGTTTTATGTATTCAAAAGGTAGTCTTATTGCACAGTTAGGATTTTCCTTTTGGTGCTCTTTGTTGGAAATGGCTGTCATAAGGGTGTCTGCCTGATAAACTGTTCAGGTCTCATACATGTGTGCTATGTGTAAGAGATTATTGCGACATGTTATGAATATCCTTGAAGGGTGTTGCTTTCTTCATCTCTTATGTACTTTTGAGAAAAGTAGGGCATTTTTTTATTATTACAACTTCTTGGTCCTTTGTTAATTTATATTTGGGGCAATTGACCCTATATCTACAAAGGCTTTTACCACAGTAGGGAAGGTGCTCATTGTTGCAAGTAACCACAAGGTTGCAGTTTTGAGTCATATAACCTAACCAAACCAAACCAAACCAAACCAAGCCTTTTCCCACTAGGTGGGGTCGGCTATATGGATTTGACGACGCCAATCAACTCTGTTTAGGGCCATGTCCTCCGTTAGATCCATGTAGGCAAGATCATGTTTAATAGTTTCTTTCCAACTTCTCTTGGGTCTCCCTCTCCCTCTCCTACTCTTGGCAAACTCCATGCTTTCACACCTTTTAACAGGTGCCTCTGTTAGACGCCTTCTAACATGGCCGAACCATCTCAGTCGATTTTCTCTCATTTTATCTCCAATCGGTACTATTCCTACTATGCCCCTAATCTCCTCATTCCTAATCCTATCTCTCCTTGTGATCCCGCACATCCATCTTAGCATTCTCATCTCCGCAACTTCCATCTTCTTGACAAAACCATTCAAACAAAAAAGAATAAAGTAATTGATCCTATCTGATTGCTTATTGAGAATTGTGGTGCTTCACATTCTACACTTTCTAACTTATTTCTGGAGTACTTGACTTCATGTGAGGTGCGGGAAGAACTATATTACATTCTTCCTAAACTAATAATTGTCATGTCATGGATCTTTCTTTATTTGAATATTATGTTAGTCAAATTTGGCTCCTGATGGCTGCATGTCATATTTTGCTCATACAGTATGTACAGGCCAAGGTAATGGATCCTACTGCCTACTACAGCTGTGATGACCATTTTACTCTGGTTGATAAAGAAGTAGACTGTGCAGTAAGAAGAGTGAAACCTGACAAATTTGGAACAAAAGAGGGGGGAAATTTATATACACATGCAAAAATGAATTTGGAAGGTATGCTGATAGTTTGTTAACTTTTATGGAACTTGCTCTTATCTGTGTAATTGTGCTGGAAACACTTAATGCAGTTGATCTATGGGTGGTTAGAATTTGAACTTATCTTCAGTCATTTCTGATTCACCTTCTTAGTTGATGGGATTTATAACTTCCAAATGCAAATAAACATGTTTGTACCAGAAATAAATGATATTTTAGTTGGAGGAAACATTAAAGAACTAACACTCCACTTCCACACACCAATAACATAGTGTTGTAGGAAATTTTTATATAAATACTACTACTTTTTTTTTGGCTACATTGGACTTATGGTGTGGGTAAGATACTACAGCTGGCGTTTCAGTGAAACTAAGGTGCTGACACCACTTGGCTATCTGCATCGTAGTTACCTGATTCGTAGTTCGATGGATTCGCATTCGAATTCGAATTCGTAGTTCATAGTTCAGCACTTAATCAAATTCGAAAATTTGCTGGAGTAGACTCATTTGATTCGTTTTACAATTCGCTTAATTCGTAGTTCGAGTTCGAAAAATTCAATGTACTAATTCCGATATATAATTCAATAAGGTTGGCGAATAAATATGGTTTGCAAAAATTCTAGATGTTGTAAAATTTATATAAGAATGACAATTCATGAAAATTGAAAATAATGATTAAATAAAATTTAAATTCAGCACAATCACCTCTTATGTCAGTTATGTGTCTTATCCAAATATTATAAACAGATATTCAACTATCAGAATTGATCTTGAGTGTTTCACCAACACTTTTATATGAGAGAAGTGAAATTATAAGGTTAGGCCCACCTTCAGAAAATCTGAATGGCTCAAAATCAACACCCAACTCTTGTATGAAACATTATCAAAGTTTACTCCAATACTAGTAGGCCCCACTGAAAAATTGAGCATGTAAACCCAGACTGTTCTATGATTTAGATTTCACTTCAATCATGATTATATCTACCATTAACTAGATCAAGTAAAAATATGTGATTAAAAAAGTTAAAATCATATTTTTAGACACAGTCAATCTGATGGTGAGATTGACTCTCAACTTAGTTGATGGTGTAATACCATTGCATGTCAAAAGTGGGCCATGGATTAATTTACTGCAAAGTGAACTTACTTGTCAAAGAAGAATGGCAGTATTGTCATTATTCTAAGAAACAAGGGGTTCTTTTTATGTTCTTCTTCAACCCCGAAACGCAAGGCAGACTGCACCAAATGTAATGTACTTCCATCTTCCTCGACCACAGTATCAAACCAGAACAAATCAGCGATTTCAAGATTTTCGAACCTTATCGAATCGAATAGCGATTTAGTGGAACTGCACTATTTGGAAATCGACACCCATAACAGCGAATTAGGTAACACTGATCTGCATCTTGGGATATAATAATAGTTTATTTGACGACAAAGCAGCAAATAAAATAATAGATTTTTCACAAAAAAAGAGAAAATATATAGAAAAATGTAAACATTATCATAAGTTGCCTTTTTCATTGTTTACGTGGGATTGGTTCATCCTTGCAACTTTTGACTAACTTGATTCATTAGGGCAGGTGCAGAATGTTGGAACATGTGAACGTACAATATAAGTGCGGAATATATTAGTAGTCCATGGAACAAAAACAGCATCTAGTATAGTGCAGTTTTTGACAACAATTTTTTAGTGCTCATGCTAGTCAAAGACAAGTGCCCTTGATCTGTATCACTTTAAAAAATTAAATAACCTCCCTTTTCGCCTTGCCAGTATTTTATGTTCTTTCATAAACTCTAGATCTAAAAGTTACCATGGTAACAGTGCATCTCAGAAACCTGTTTCGCCATCATTGTTCCTGTGTTTTCCCCCTTGAATGGGTGGACTTCTTTGTCCAGAAGTCAACTGTTGAGTTGACTTCAGTGGTGATACATGTAGATCATTGGCATCTAAAAGACGATAGTTTTTAGAAGTTTATTGTGATTTTACTTTTAATTGATTTTTTTAGTTATACTTTTCATTTGTCCACAGAAATTTCTGAAAGATTAAGCATCTGTTTTATTTTCTTGTATTGCCACAAGATTTGTGTTACAATTGAAAAAAATCAGTTTGTGAATCTGTTTAGAGACTCTTTTTTCCAAGTCCAGTATCCTAGTAGATAATTACTTGTCTGTTGCAATCCTCTTAGAATAAAAATTGCTCTGATCCTCCAAGGATTGAACTGGCAGTGATAAATTTTGTCCCACTCACTACCCAAAGCCAATGGCTTTGTGTACTGTCTGTTTTTGACCTGTTTGGCTGAATTTAAATGAAAATTGTTTATTGAGTAGATTTGGCCGTTTGAAGTGATTGGCTTGTGTTTATGGTTCAAAATTCTATGGAATATCCTCTCAATGAACTGAGGGATCTTGCAAGGACAGTATTAGGATTCTAATTCATGCGCAGTATCCAAACTGCTATAACTTTACAAGTTGGATGTTTAGATGATGATGATGATGATTTATTACATGAATACATCATCATACTTGAAGCCTTTAATATCAGCATAAGGAATGTTTTTAAAACTCAAGAGCACACCTTTATGTTTCATTATTTAGACTGGCTTTTAATGGAGGTTTGCATTATATTGCATCATACTACTATTATGTTACAAGGAATCAGGGCATTTCAGATATTTAGGAAATTACAAAGGTTTCTGTAGGATTCCATTTGTAAAGATATTGGCTTAAATTTTAATCTAAATAGAGGATGTAAATTCATTTTTCAAATTTATCAGGCATCATTGCACTGCCTTTTAAATTTTTTTTTTTTTTTTTTTTGTGGAAATTGTTATAATTAAGATCTTATTTTAGAGATGGCATCAGTTCAGCTGGCTCTGTTTGAGCAAGGAAATGTGATTTCTTGGGTTTTTAATTGCAAGAAAATTGCTTATGCCAATGAAGCGACCTTGACAAGTGATTAGTGGAAATGACTGAGGATGAAGCTATTGGTTTGGTCATCATGTGAGTTGGAGCTCTCCATTTGATTTGCAGAAATTGGGTTTTGGTGTCACTATGACGGAAAGCCTGGCAGGGTGAATTTTTGTGTATATTGGTTTGATTGCAGACTTTGAGTGTTGGTTAGTGGGCTACACTAAAACTGGGATTAGCTTCTTTTGTGTAGCTATTTGTGGAGTTTTTCTCCTCAGCACTTGTTATGGACTCAAAATGGGCGATTTAGTGGGCCTATGTCACCAAAGCATCTAATTGGCTCCCTGTGGATTGAATCTGCATTATCTAAAAGATCTTATGACATCAGATCATCTCTTTGTCCAACCGGCAAGAGAAGCAAACCAATACATGAACCACCTTGTCAAAGAGGAGATTAATGAGATTGCCAAATATGTTATCCCTCTCTCTCTCTCTCTCTCTCTCTCTCTCTCTCTCTCTCTCTCTCTCTCTCCGTGTGTGTTGTGTGTGTCTGTCTGTCTCTAGATGTAACTACATCTACATGCATCACTAATCCTTGTAGCTTGCAGTCCATATGATTCCCCTTGGAAGCACAATACTGTCTCAACAGGGATCAAAAAAGATTCTTTGGTTATATGAGATGCTTTCACCTTTTTTTTTTTTGTCTAATATGGGGTGCTACGCTTTTTTCTATATGGGAGTGTGTTCCGCTCCCTGTGGATTGAATCTGCATTATCTAGTAGATCTTATGACATCAGATCATCTCTTTGTCCAACTGGCAAGAGAAGCAAACCAATACATGAATGTAAAAAAGGAGATTAATGAGATTGCCAAATATGTTATCCCTCTTGAGTATCATGAGTGCTCTCTCTCTCTCTCTCTCTCTCTCTCTCTCTCTCTCTCTGTTGTGTGTGTGTGTGTCTGTCTCCAGACGTTACCCCTTTAAGTAACTACATCTACATGCATCACTAATCCTTGTAGCTTGCAGTCCATACTCCATATGATTCCCCTTGGAAACACAATACTGTCTCAACAGGGGATCAAAAAAGATTCTTTGGTTATATGAGATGCTTTCACCTTTTTTTTTTTTTGTCTAATATGGGGTGCTACGCTTTTTTCTATATGGGAGTGTGTTTTCCGCTTTTGGGTGCCTTAAATTATCTCCTCACTTCTACTTCCTTATTATTATTCTAAGCAAATAAAAATTGCTGACTTCTATGAATCATGCTGAACTGAAATCCTTAACTTGTTTAATGTGCCAATTTGCTATATATCCGAATAATCCATCAATCCAAATGATCTGTTTGTCTTGCCCCATTAGATGTTTTTCTGTGCTTCTGGGTTGTCATTATTTTGACATTGCCATATTGCTGGAAATATGTATTCTTGTGAACTTGCTATATGTATGATTGTCAAGCACTATATCTTCACACTCATGGGCTCCCACATAGAATTTAACCTAGCTTTTCATAGTCAAAGATCAAACTACCATATTTCTGGTTGCTTTAAAAGTGATAAACCGTCAACCCATTTCAAGTAAAAAAAAAACGAAAAGAATTATTGCATCTCTGGGGAATCTTTTACAAATTCGAAACGAGTCAAAGGGTAACACAGTTGACTTTGCACTAAAAAAAGGAGAGTTAGAAGAATATTTTGCAGATTTTTTAAGTTTTTAGTAGAATACGACAGTTACTTTTCAAACTACTAGTTATTAATTAGCAGTTGAAATGCCGTTCCATATCTAGAATAAAACATGAAAGAGTGAAACTCTTGATTGGATTTGGCAAATGAAGCAAATAATCTAGAACATATGGCAAATGATGTGTAGTTCTCATTGCTGCCTTTTACCTGTAGATTTTTTTTTTTGCTGACGTTGTTGTGTTTTTCCAGGTAGATTAGGCATCAATAGACTTGCTACCATAAGGGATACAGTGGGGGAGAGATATTTCTCTTGTATTGTGAGAGCAGTGCTTGCTTTCATGCTCAAATTATTGGTGTTCTTTCGCATTGTATCTCACAGAGATGGAAGAAGGCAAGAAAACCTTCAGCCCACAAATTCTTTGGAGGCCAGTTCTGTCAGTCATCCAACTGCTGAAATTGTGAAGGAAGACCATATCCTCCCATATTTACAGCGCCTTGAGAGGCTAGAGATGATCATTGGTGAAATCAGCAACAAACCTGCTGGGATTCCTCAGGATAAAGAACATATGATTTTAGAATCTTTAGACCGGATAAAATCTGTGGAGTTTGACCTTGAGAAGACAAAAAAGGTAACACATTATGTTCCTGTTATCTCTAATTCCCTTAATTATTAAACATAATTCTTGAACCTTTTAAAAATATGGGAGGGAACTTGGATGGTGCCGTTTTTTATGTTCTCTTGTTTGGAATTGAAATACTGAACTGGAAATTGGACTTTCTGTTCTTGGTTTGATTTTTTCAAATCACTTTTTTACATTCAGATGTTGGACCCTATGCTTGGACCCAATTTGAATGATTTTATCATCTTGGTTCTGAATTTAATAAAAAGCTGGTTCTTGATGGACTTGAACAGCATCCTATAGTCCCTACAGTCCCTATTCTGTAGGATCCATGGGTTCGATGACAGACTGTAAGACTGTTGGTTTACTCGATTTAGTGGCCTCCTTTGCTGACGAAGAATGCCCTGAAATTCTTTCAGAATGAAAATTCGTCCTGTCTATGGCATCTTTCTAAAGTTTCTGTATTATGTTCTTAGTTTTACATTGATAGGCTAAATTAGCTGACCGAACTTCTTTTGACACTATATTGTTTATTGTTTTACTCATTGTTTGTTGATAGGTTGAGATTAGTTGACTGTTAATCTATTTTGGGTTGCTAGTGTCACGTCCCCAAATTGGATTACCTTAATCATCCCAATTTTGAGACGTAACTAGTGTGTGGATGCGAATCATTTTGATTTAAGATGAGTTTTATTCCCTGCACTATTCCCATAGGATATCACATGAGAATCAAATGCACATTTTCAAAAAATTCCCTGCGGAAGCAAAATGAATAGCGATAAGCGTATAACTATGTCTCATAAGATAAATAGAGCATATACAGTCTCAGAATATTTACAACCAAAAAGCCTTTAAGTTTCCAACATAGAGAAAACTGTTTTATGTACAATTTCCAAAATAAAGTCCATCACACTAGCCGCCAAAACTCTTCTAAGTATATCCACCACATAACACTCTCCTTGTGACAAACTCTTACATCCAGATGACTAAGCAATATCATCAGGAGTCCACTCACTTAGTCCCTGTGTAGTCTCCTCGACCACCTTAGTCTCCTGGATAGTGTTATAGGTTCTGGCTCTTGTAATGCCAAAGGTTACATCAGAAACTGAGCAAGTAAAGAGGTATAATAAACATAATATATTAAATGCAAATAAATAGAAAATCATAATTTAAAAAATAATTGAATATCATGCTAGAATGTATGAGACAGAAGAATCTGATGAAGACACATCTAATAGGAATCCTAACAAATTGGCATTTAATCCACTTTGGCTATATTCTCTCAGAAGAGAGCATGTACATATGTACATATCAGGGATACCAATATATATCATAGTGTGGCCATCTTACATATACAGGGGTACCTAGAGTATAATCACTCCCATGCAGAGACTATGCTGCAGCTAGCCATAATGCAACCTTCACCGCTTCTAGTTACAGTAAGACCCAGTGCCAACTCAAGAATGACATACATGTAAAACCGGATACATTTTTAATAAAAACAGACTTGTTACTGAAAACAGGTGCAACTTAACATAATAAATGCATAAACATGTGATACTAATCTTAACAAACCATGTAATGTAGACAGAATACATAATATAGATAATACATAATATAGATAAACCGAATAAACGGACATAAAATACAAAAACAGATCAAAGGAATACCGGAGACCAGAAATGATAATGCATGACAATAGAAATTCTATTAATGTGACTACTAGGTCCTGGATTGCCCAAAGGCATCACTAATCAATATTCTGTTGCTTTAGGGTTTCCATTATCGGCGTCCTGGATTGCCCAAAGGCATCACTAATCAATATTCTGTTGCTTTAGGGTTTCCATTATTGGCGTTTCTGAAACTAATTTTATGGAAATGACCCTTCAAGTAACATATTGTCGATTTAGCATTGCTATATCTGATTTAAAGCCAATCTGTAGGTCAATGTCAGCTCTGGACATCTCCTACTATGTTCTCATAGAAAATCAGGGCTATTTGAGTATCATAGGGTACCTTCCCAAGCTAGAAAACTAGGTCTAGGTACTATTTGGAAATCAGATATTCTACGGTTAGCTTTTACAGTGAGCGCACTGCTAGCCGTAAGGTTACAAGTCTGAAAACCAACTTTCAGGTTCAAGTTATGTTGTCTGCAAAGTTAGCCATAACTTGTACTACGGTCAGCTTCACGGTAAGCTTATGGTTAGCCGTATGGCTAGCTGTAGAGTAAAATGCTTGAAATTTCAGTTTCGTCTTTGCAACCTTAGTACAAGTTACAGTGGGTTTACAGCTAGCCGTAAAGCTTCAGAAACCTGCAACTCGAATTCGAAACATTCTGTTTCAGGACTAAAACTTACATATTTCAGTATATATTCATTTCTACATTGACTTAGTTACTTTAGCTACTCAAAATACTTCCATATCCACTTATAATTCAATAGAAACCATCATACAGATAAACACCATTAAAATCACAAATTTGAGCTGAAAAAAATGAAAATATACATGTATGAGCTTGAATTCAATAATGATAACAAACATGAAATATGAGTTGTACTTGGATACTTGCCTTGATTTACTTCTAACTAATCTCCCTCAAAGTTGTTCTCCATCCCAAGCTTAACTCTCAACTCTAACCCAAACAAGAAAATGAAGAAGATGAAGAACTTGAGATGAAGATGAAGAAGATGATGAAAAGCGTAATGCTTGTAGTCTACAGAGGAAGAGGAAGAAGCTGAGAGCTTGAGGAAAAAGGACGAACCAGAGAAACTGAGATGCATTGAGAAAGAGAGAGAAAAATGGAGAGAACAGAAGAAAAGTCTGGAATTTAAAGGCATTTCCGTATTTTTTTTTGAAAATTTCAATTTAGTCTACTAGATAGAAATTCATCATTTCTGATCAAACTAAACATCAAATCGTTCGGGTCCAAGAACAAAAGTAGCTCAAAATTATGGCTTCTAACCCACAAACTCAAAAACACAAAAATCTAATATTTACAAATAACCTCCTAATCTCTACTCAAATTACGGATAGGTCAGGTTCAAAATCCCACCAAATTTATCCTATTGATAATCTAACACACAAAACTATTTAATTAGCTACTGAACGAGATTATTTATATAATAAATACACAATTCAAATAAAAAAATCCCACAACTAGGGCATTACTCCACTCAACTATTCAGTGTTGATAGACATATTTAATATCTTGATGCATGTCTTGATGCAGTAGTAACTATGCAACTCAGGTGGTTCATGAATCCAAGCTCAACCCAGATTCTAGAACCAACATGAATGCAGCACCAACCTGAGTTGTCTTAACCTGAACTCAACACAAACTCTAATGTCTATCCTAAGTTCCTAACCTGACATGGACCCAATTTGACTCAACACCACCCCTAGTTTATAACATTGCCTCTCTCTCTCTCTCTCTCTCTCTCTCTCTCTCTCTCCTCTCTCTCTCTCTCTCTCTCTCTCTCTCTCTCTCTCTCTCTCTCTCTCTCTCTCTCTCTCACACACACACACACACACAAACTAAATGTATGAAACACTCAGTACATCATGTTAAAAAAAAAACAATCAACCATTGATTTCCCTAGTGCTTTCTCCTGCTTCTGGAAGAAGGGAATTTCTGTCATTTGACTGATGTTCTATTTTATTTTTATTGAATTTTCATTGATTATATTGTAATACTATTATCGTATTTTAGTAATTTGATTAGAAATTTCCTAACTGAATTTTGGTTTCAGGCATTGCAGGCGACATTGATTAGTCAACTAGAGACTGCGCAATCATTGGATGCTATACAAGAGTCGAAATCTTGGGTAAGTTGCCAAAAGACCATACCATTTTTTTTTCACCTGCAATGAGGACACATCTATTCTTTCTCAAAATTATATCTCTTCTAACTTGGATGAATGTGTTGGTTGATGTGGGCTCTGTTGGTCTGTGAATACTCTACTGATCAATATAATTGTGTCTTGGATTTTTCCATCTGGACTCAATTAAATTTATATTCTCAATTTTTTTTTCTTCAACACTATAATAAATACGTCTATCAACACTGAATAAATCGACAAGTTTTTTTTTTGTAAGAGCTTAAAACTTGCCTCCTTACTAATCAATCTGGAGCACAAGCTTAGTAGTGAGCACTTGTGTGTGTTTCACGAGTTAAGAAGCTTTTATCATTGTCTTATATTGTCTGTGGGTCTTTTATAACTTCAATGAGTTTTTATTCCAAATAACCAGTTTATTATTATTATTCTTCTTAAAAACCTAGTCTGCATTGGCTGGGATTTTCAAGGATGACACCTATTTCAAGTTTCTACCTTTTCTTTTTAATTTTCATCCCATTTCATTCTCAACTTTCGGTAACGGGAAGTATATTATTTGGAAGTTCTGTTATAAAAAAAAAAATCCCTTATGATGTATTATTTCTTTCCTAGAGTTTTGTTGCGACCATTTGAACTGCTTGAACCTGTACATGCCAAGGTGGTGTGCATGTGAGATCCAAACTGCACTTCTGTGAAATTCATTTGTCGAGACTCTGTCACCAATGAAAAGGCCAACTTTTCGCCAGATGGAGCCTGCTGTTGCACAAAGCAATGGATGAAAAAAAAAGGGCCAGCAGTCCACATTTGCCACTGTGTTTCATCTAATGTGTGGACTGGCTGCAGTTTTGGCTTGGCTGAACACTGGGTTTTGCCCTGATGAGTGGTTGGGATCTTGCATATGGCCCATTGGGCCTGCAGACCTTCATGGAAAACTCCTCACGTGAACAACTTTTACCATTTAATGTTGATGCTGTGGCCTGTGGGTGTTGCTGGTCAAAAGTCCAAAAATACTTCAAATGCTTACCTTAGTGTGTTTATGTATTTTATGCTCATTTGTATACCAAGGAAAATGATTCTGTAAAAGCCAGAAGCATGTCCAATCTTTAACCCATTTACTAACCTATCCTCCTGACCTTTATTATTATTTTTTATGGGCAACTAAAACTCATTGCAAAACCAATGAAAAAAAAAAAAAAACTGTACATAAGTGGTTTGCAATGATAAAAAAAAAAAAAAAAAAAAAACTGTACAAAAGTGGAGTCTCATCATCACATAGTTGCGAATTTATGTCATTTTGGCCAAATGTCCAAACAATTTCAGTTCAGACAATGGTGCCAACCAAACAATTCCCCTGAAAAAATTCAGACCATTTTGGCTGAATTTCAGATTTTTTCCAGTAACTTTTTTCATCATCATCAAGCCTTGTCCCCCAACTATGTTGGTTCGGCTATGTGAATTATGTTTCTTGTCCGAAATATTTTTCTCATAAAAAAAAAAAAAACACACACACACACACTAAAGGCCCCTGAGTATCCTGATTTTTTTTCTTTATACTTGTACCCTTATTTAGTAGGCCCACTTAAAGATGATTAATACCCCTAGAAATTACTCATTTTGGCATGTAGAAATAACATATTGCATTATTGATCTGGTAGAATAAATTAAATGTATAATTTATGTTATTGTAAAATTTAAAATGGTTTATATTTTTTCTACACACAAATATATATAATTTTTTTTCAAAACATTACCGTACTTGTTTCGCCGAAATTGCAAATCGGCCGAAACATTTCGGTTTGAAGGCGAAACAAAAACAGGGTCCAAAACGAAATTCTCAAAAACTGAAATTTCATGACATAGGTGATGATGGGACACATTTACCAACTGAAGAGATGTCTTGCAGGTTGCATTTTGGATAACCAAGACAACCCAAGCCATTCAGATAGTCTAACCATTAGATTGATGGCTATCATTGGAAATTGTAAGGATGGTAATGAGAAAATTCATTGCTCTATTACTCTCACCACTGATGTCTCAATATCCCTCTTTGCAGGAGCAAGGTTAGAAATGCATGAAGATTCCCTTAGGGCATGTTTTTGCAAAGACATTTCCTCCAAAAAAACTGAAACGTACTGTACATATATGTGCTAATCTGATGTTTGGTGCAGAAATGCTAGTTTCAGCAAAAATCTGCATTTTTAGAACTTGAGAGGAGGATTAGATTTATGATCTCTCTCTCTCTCTCTCTCTCTCTCTCTCTCTCCAGAAAAGGGGCAAAAATTGTGGATTCCATAATCCACCCAAAAATGTTCACGGAAGTAGATAGTGGATTTCACAAGGCCATGGAATCCAAGCTGTTTCAAATCGTTCCCGCATGGCATAAAATGTGATCACCTTAATTTTCCCCCTAGAGAAACTGAGGCTGAGCTATAGGAGTAAAGTTTGATCCCCTTTCAGAAAACCCAGGTACATAGCGGTGCAGGTGAAACTGTATAGAGCAAATTGAGTAAAATGATTAAGGCATGACCAAGGACAAGCAACTGTTAGCTCAAAAAAAAAAATTCAACAACTTATTTTTTTGATTTAAGAGAAAAAAAAAGTATGGATTTCTCTTGTTGGTGCTGATCTATGTGCTTCCCACAAAATTTTTTATTGGATTTCTGAATTGTCCAAATGCATGATGATGTTACCCCTCTTGAGAAACAGGTATAGCTTTCTAACTGTCAAATTTGTGCAAGTGAAACCAACAATTCAGTAGTTCAAATAATTGATATGATAAGCCTCGATCATCCTTGAAAAGGATTTCCTGGATGGGTGAATCTTTCCCTTCCAGTTGATGACTATCAAAATTCAACAGTAATTATTCAACAAAAGGCCCAAGATGAATGGTTAAGATCTTGCTACCTGGGTGAGTTAATGTGCATGGGTCGTCCATGATGTGGGGCAATTGTATCAACCATTTGGATAACATCTATGGTTCCACTTGTATCAGAGCTTGAAAGCTAGAGCCTTCATGAAAGTCATGAAAGAATTTTAAGATGATTATTATGTAGAGTGACTCACATATTGTCTATTGCAGAGGACATTTTGCGGAGACTAAAGTTGATTATACCCCGGCCAAAAACCGGCTTCACCCGATCCTGAAGGAAATTCTGCTGCTACTAATTTTACAGTTTTGAAGCACATCTGGGCATCTCGGCCGTGTACATTGCATTTGGGTGGTTGCTGCAGGGATAAAAAAAATAGAGAGAAAAGAGAAAAGGGTATAAAAAAATGTGAGTGTTATCAAATTAAATTTGAGGGGTGATCTTCGGCATCTCATTTTTCTTATCATATATATATTTTTTTTAATGTAAAATTTTCCTTGGCTCTCTTGGATTCAGCATGACAATTGAGAGAAAATGAATGATGTAATTCAATATAATTTACTTTCATTTGAAAGGTCATCCGTTCCTCAAAATTGTAATCTGCTGCTGCTTTTTTTTTTTTTTTTTTTTTTTTGTGGAACACTGATCAAAGGTGCTGGGTGAATGGGTGTCACGTGTCCTTGCAATACAGTTTTACAATCCTAGTGGTTAGCAGTTAAAAACCAACCATGGCTACAACCATTCAGCGTGACCCGCACAATGTTTAGGGCCCATATGTCTCTATCATCAGACAAGTAAACCCACCATCATGATAATTTGGGGTAGGTCAAGATTTTCCAGTAGCGTTCATCATTATTCAAGATTGCGGCAGTCCGTTGATATATCGAACCCACGATAGAAAGAGATGTCCCTGAACTAACTCTCTTCGGCCAGTTTGACACTATACTCTTAAAATCAAGTAGAGTGAAGTGAAATAAAAAGTACGAATAAAATATGTAGTGGGTAGCGATGATATTTTATTTTAGTTGTTTGGGATGGAATATTGTTGACTTTTGGTATGAGAAATGGAGTTTTTTTGCTTTTGACTTTTTATTGGAAAAGATGGAGGGAATTATGGTAAAAAATGCTTTTGTTGTGATATTTCAGTTGACTTTACAAGTGGGTGAACCAAACTAGTAAGGAGCCGTAGTTCTCACTTGGCTGTCCAAAGTTTGAATTTAGATATGCCATCTCTCTCACATGTGAGCGGGCTCCTTTTCTACATGAATGGGTTGTCTTCCCATGTGTGCAGACCTCTTTTCACATTAGTGGGCTGTCTTCCCGTGTGTGCGTGGGCTCTCTCTTGAGTCTCAACCCCTTTAGTTGAGGGTACAAAATAAAATAGTAGCTGAAATGCTTTAGGCCTTTATTTAGAGAGTCAAGAACTATATTGGAAAGAAGCGTAATATTGGAAGAAGAGTAATATGCACAGTTGGTTCTGCAGGAATCCATAACTTTCAAAACTTAAAGGGGTTGTTTGGCATTTAACGCATGAGGTGCGTAAATGCAAATTACATCTATAAAGTTTAATATGTAAATGTTGAGTATGTAAGCTTTCCACGTGCATTTCTGTTTACGATGTTTGGCACATAGCACCATTTTCACATGATTTACGCATGTGGTTCATTATACCACGTTTGTTTCCAACACATATATATGTAAGTGCATGAAAAAAAATTTGTGTTTATATTTAAAAGTTGAAACAACTAAAAATGCCTATAGCAATTAGTACCCTATATAGATTGTTCTGCCACTATGGGAACCAATAGATTGTTGAAAGTTTAAATAGAAGTGATTCATTATTTTTAAATTAAATAGGTCTATCATAATTAACTAGGAGCTACGCAAAATATAAGACAATGTAAATCAATTACAAATACATAAAAGTAGCTCATTTCAAACACAACCTACGGTCCACCCAAAATATACTATTGTGTCTTTACAAAAATAAATTCCCAAAAAATGAATATATTTTCCTGTAAAATAATAGAGACAAATATCTACATATTAGTTCATCGAGCTCTTCTATTAGCATTAGCATTAGCATTCCACATCTCTAAAGAAATTCATACATACCGAGCCGTAGTCGTATAGAAGTCCTATGTGGAATCATACTAGCTTAGTGGTCTTCATTCATATATATACAAAAATCCATACTATAAAAGCATATCGAAAGAAAGTAATCATTTCCATTAAAACATGTGGAAAGTCTTGTAATATGGTTCAAAGGTAATCAATAGGTCATACAATCCTAAGTAAAAGACCCAGCTTTCAATATAAAATATGTCATAGAATATAAAGTAAAGATCTCATTTTTCCCAAAGTTTAAAGTCCCAAAACTGTCCCAATGAGGCTAGCTAAAGTATCACAGAAACTTGATTTTAAAGACAAATGGGATTTTTGAGATTTTGGCACCGTTGGGTAGATAATTTTATTTCCTAAACTTTAGTCTTCTGCATCATCTTGATTCGGATCCCCAAAACTCCTCTAAAACCTGGCCTGAACCAAAACCCATTTAAACATTCATTTTCTCTTTCCTTATCCATTTATTCTACGCACGCAGCACCATCCCTCCCTTATCATCATTTCTCTCTCTTTCTTCACTTATCAGTTATCTCTCTCCTCACTTCTTTCTCTCTTCCCACGTGGGATGATCCCCATCGCCCACCCATCTCTCTTATCTTTCTTTATTTATTTATTCACTATTTCTCTTCCTCTTTGCTACTATTCTCTCTCTCTGTTTTCGTTTCTGTCTCTTTCTTTAGCTGGTTTTCTTTTATTTTACCTCTTGGCCATATGAACAATCCAGCCATCATGTTCTTCATTCATCATCATCATCAATTCCACAAGGACCTAAGCTACATCTCGATGCAATTTTGTTGGGGATTCTCTAATTCCTTTCTTCTAGGTAAAGGTTGCTGGGGTTCTTGAGTAGCACCGCAAGGAAGATGAATGGGAGTAAACTGAACGTATGATAATATGATAGGGTTGCAAAACGTATGTTGTTGCAAATAAAAAATGAGAAAAAAAGGCCAAACTGGTTTCGAACCGTTGCACTATTGTGACGGAACGTTACTGGTGCACACCGTCCGCCTTTCTTGATGTGTTTTTCTTTCATGTGCAAATCACATGTGATTCATTCTACGACCCCCTCACATATGAAAAATCTGAGATATAAAATGGCCCTTTTTTACACATCAAAATTTCACACGTGATGCGTAAATGACCTCAACCAAACATGAAGGTGTGTCATGAGTAGCATATGAGTTATTTACCATACGTAATGCTCTCAACCAAACAACCCCTAAACGGATAATGACTATACTGTATGGCTGCTCTTATATCCGACAATTGCTCCAAAACAATAAAAATAATATAATTCTAGCAGAGTTGTTTGTAAGGAAAAGGAAGTTCTGAAAGTTATGATTTTACCCTTAATTTTATGCGACATCCTACGTCCATAGGATATCGCACAAATCCAAAAATCTTTCACCCTCTTCCTTTCTGTTAAAAAGTCTGTTGCTTTCTGATAAACGGGAAAAAACAACTGTGATAAAAACTCTTTTCACTTAGGTTCGTCTTTTTCGATTCTTTTATGGTTTTCCCTCCATTTTCATCTTATCATCTTGTTCTGTTATTGTAAGAAGACATACTTCCAGTCCATTTTCCTTCATTCTTTGCAACTTTTTTTTACAAAGAAGCTATCGATCTTCACTGGCTTAACGTTATAGGGAAGATAGGGCCCACATACCTCTTGTGATGACTGAAATGGGCAAACTCTGGATGACAGTAAAGTATAATAAGAGCCCTAACTCAAGAATCCGCAAGTCCGCAATTAGAAACGATGAAGATAAAATGGAGTTCTGAATTCTTAGTGAATATGTGCTTTGGGTTTGGGCGGGAATGGGGAATTGTGCCATATCCTATGGCTGTAAGATATCTGATGGTTTGATATCTTATAGATCTCGGACATCACGCCATGAGATATCCTACAACCCTAGGATATCACAAGCTTAAGAGTAAAACATCACTTTTAGAGTGTCCTTTATTATATGAACCACTTTGTGGGAATTATGTATTTTTGAACTGTTTTGAGGGAATTGTCAGGTATAAGGGTAGTCGTATAGTCATTATCCCAAAATTGAAAAGATATCTCTTATTCAACACCACTTACTAGATAGGTCAAAAATAAGTGTCAGGTCAGGTCGGGAGCGCCCAACTTGTAACAAATCAAACCCGCCTAAATGTAAGTCAATAATATCGGTGCCCCTCCTCTTTGCAAAACATCAGCCCCATCCGACCATCCTAACCGTATCATCCGGAGCCCGTATGTTTAGTCCATTCCGATCGTGTCTAGTTGATCCACGGTGTGCATTTGGATGGGCGCAAATTGGTGGGACTATGTAAATATGGGCAAGGGGTATTTGGGTACACTCGGATGGACCCTAGGTGGGCCCCATCTCGGTTACAACATCACACCAAGCGCACCTGAAAGCTCATGTGTGTGCGTGCATATATATATATGTATATAAAGAGATGATCTTATGAGAGCATCTGTCACCTTACTTTGAGGGATAAGGAGAGGGCCTTTACATTTAAGTTGTTTGCATTGGATATGGATGTGAGGGCCCCACCTTATCTCTTATAATAAGGTGAGAGATGCTCTCATGGGAGCAGCTTCCATATATATATAAATATATATATGGAATTCTCCAAATTGCCCATGTGGAACGGGGTGTTTTTGCTCTCTTTGAGTATAGTGAAATTAGCGACTGGCACATCAGCTGACATTGAATATAGTGAAAAAGTATATGAGCCAAGAAAGAATAAAATGAGCCCTTCAAGCCATATGAACTTCTAACAAACCTGATGCTTCACATTCCGTTTTTTTCTTTTTTTGTAAATGACTTTCTTCTTCTTCCTTATCTTCACATTTTAGATTGCTTTTACGATATCCCATCTTCTCAGTCAAATTTCAAGTTGTTGCTTCTTCTTCCCTTTCACGACCTGGGCCCGAGATCTGATTATTTCGGACAAACCCCGAGTCGCGATCTCATACTTACTCCCGTAAACTCCAAATTAACCGAAGTTAATGCGAAATTCACAAGGGATAACAAAAACTAATACCTGTCAAATGTACATTTTTGCGGAATATATACATTGACGAAAACATTATAAACCATACGAGTTCCTTTATCAAAGTAAAGTTTAAAGTATACATTTACTATTCTATCAAGTCAACCACTGCACATTCAAATACTATGCAGGGGACATCTATTCACATCTCAAAATGAATTACATAAATGTATTCTTCAAAATAACTTCCAAAATATTTTATTCGCCCTCCGATTCAAGTCCATTCAATTAAACCTTCTGGAGGTATCGAATGGGCCTCCTCCGCTAGCGGCGCGGCCTCTGCAGGACCGGCACGGGCAACTAGGCCTGTGATGTCATCAATAACACCATGAACACGACGGTTCAACAATGCATATACAGTTCTATGATATTACATGTATCATATATAACAATCTGTCAATTCATCAATTTAACAGTTCTACACAATTCAATACAATTAATAGTGGAGTCAAGAAATAATAATTACTCTATGACAACTACACATTTCATTTTAAGTCAGTTCTTCCAACGGAAGCAATTGGTGTATCTGTAAACACAAATACTAGTCATTCATTTTCGCTCATATTCAGTCATTATCAGTATTTATTCAGTGAGTACTCTTTTCATTACATGGCTTATCAATGACTTATCAAATGAGTGAGATTTACCAGTGCCTTGATCAGAGATCACTAGCATCACTACGGAGCTCCGGAACGCCCCATCCATCTACTGTAGTAGTATTATTCATTACATTGTTACCTTTAGTAACTATTCATTAGTTTCATTAATTCAGTGTATTATGTCAGTGCAGCTCAATAATGAGCTTAAGAAATTTAGAATCAAGAATCAATTCAAATCCTACTCAGACTTCTAAACCAATCAATTGAGTGAAACGTTCGTTATCCAATGCACGTGTTATTCCTGATGAACATCACTTTATATATATGATTTATGCATTAGGATATCCTTAGCTAATACCTATGAAGGTTTAGACATTAATAAAACCAGCCTGTACAAATTAAACTTCAAATCAGGAAAATCAGACCTCAATATGCAATCTTCCTCCACTTCGGTCACCTTGGCGGTTACCTGTCGATTAACCGAATTCTGAAAAGCAGCTAACCAAATTGCATTTCAGTCAGCTTTCCAGAACCTTACAATTTATGATACTTTCTATCAATTCGGTCACCTCGTCGGTTACCTCTCGACTAGCCGAAATCTCAATTTAATTCGGCTAACCGAATTAATTTCGGTTACCCTACAGTTAGCTTTCCAAAAGCTTGTCTTCTTATGGGATTTTTTACCATAAGTTAGGTCACCTGGCGGTCACCTTTCGGCTAGCTGAATCCTCAATTTCGGCTAACCGAAATTCATCGGTCAGCTTTCCAGAAGCTAAACTTTCTATGAAATTGAACCCAGAGGGGTTCGGTCAGCTCACGGTGAGCATTTTGGCTAGCCGAAATGCTCCCAGAACTTGATTATGGAGCTTCAAAATTTCTGAAGCAACTCTTGGAAATTTAACTCCTTGAGTTCTAATACTTCTAACATCATAAATCATTGAAAGCATATACACTTGACTCTAATTGATGATTAATCCACAAAAGCCCTTTGTTTAGTTTGCTCTTGAGATCAAATCCCCAATTTGAAACCCTCTTTTCAACCTAAATTCATATCCATTCAAAATAAAGAATTTCTATGAGTTACGTGAGCTTGAAACTACTCTAACCCATTCAATTACCATTTACAACTCTAACAAGAGTTCAAGACACTTACTTGAAGTCTTATGAAGAGAATCTTGAGCCTTTTCCCAAAGTTCCAACCTCCAATAAATTGAAAGAGAAGATGGAGAAGATGAAGTGAATGAGGTCTTCTTCAAAACCACAACCCACCCTCCAAATCTGACACTTGATGAAGGAAAAGAAGGAAGAAGGAGAGGAAAGAGGAAGAAGAAGTGCCTAGGTTTTTTCTATGTTGGAAATGAGTGGATGAGCTCATTGAAGCTCATCTCAATCTTAAATAAGCCATATCTTTCATTTAAGCCCTCCACCTTTCCATTTCATATCAAATTGAGTAAAATGAAAGGTCATTTAATCCGTTTCTCGTCGAACGATTTCGAACCTATTACGAAAGTAAACGTACTCCTCGAGATACACGTATTGGTATGAAGAGTTTCCGTATTCGACAAAATACGCGAATATTCGTATTTACGTAAAAGTCCTTAATTTCATTGTTTGGGTTTCAATTTCAATCCAATTCATTTAACGAGTTCATTATCATTCCATTAAGCCTAAATCATTCATTTTAGGCTAATCTAATGTACATTTGATCAATTTCCATTATTAGTTTAATTAAACATGGTTAATTAGATTTTATTTCGACTAATTAGAGTTAATCTCAATTAACTCGAGACGGAGTCTAACATTCCCCCATCTTCCTGTCACCTTCTTCTTTCCCGATGAGCTATCATTTTTCCTTTTCTTGTCTTGCTTTCTAGACACACGTGGGTAAGTTGACGCTTCTTTCCCGATCTTCCCGTTTTCTTCTTCCCGCAGCGGCTTTTCATTTTTCTTGTAGCTAAATATTGTTCTTATTATTAAGCACAAAAAACACATGAGGAAATATCTACACTGTATATGGAGGAAACCTAATGAAATAGAAAATTCTGAACAGTTAAAAAGCTTCCACAAATCTCATCGATATGCATCTGCAAACCGTGGGTAGATAATCAATATAGTACTCAATTTTTTTTTGAGTTTCTTTATGATTATTGCCATGAAAATAAAAAAAAACTCACAAGCGTATGTAATTCTTTTTTTTTTTTTTGTAACATGGGAACCCGCCAACCCCCCTTCGGTTGATCATTGGTAACCCCATGGATACATAAAAATTTACAAGCGTATGTAATTCTCTTAACATGTCTTTTGTTGGTTATTTTCTAAAAAAACCACCAATTTAAAAACAGAAATTTCAAGGGGCACTTGAGACTTGAGTGTGTCTTTTCAAATTATATATTTTTAAAAATATTTTTTATGCCTTTTGGATGAGATGTGTCTTTTGGTTCATTTGTGATGGATGTGACCCCATTTCCGAGAGTTACTTTCAACACTATAAATTAAGGTGATTTTCTAAGTTCTTTAACAACACTCAAGATTATAGAGATGATAGAGTTTTCTTCTTACATTATTTTCTTATTTATAAGGGCAATTTCATATTTTTGATACAACACTCAAATCAGAGTTGAGCATTCTATCCTGAGATAGAATTTCATCAAAACCACCTGCATGTTGGAAATTGCCGTCTTTAAAAAAATCATCTTAATTGGTGTGGCTTGCCCATTTTCTATTACTTTTTTATTCAATTTCTGACATCCACTTTTATTCAATAATTATTAATTTTCTTTTCCGATTGCACATTCTTGACCTTCCTTGATAGGATTTGAGAACCCTGGCATTTGTAGATTTGTGCACAATAATACTCACCAATATCAACGTGAAATCTTTATCTATACAGATACTCAAATGAAAAATTCATTTTTTATACCCGAGCCAATGAGAAATCCCCGAAGCTGTGATTTCCTCACTTAGCTACCAAATGTGTTAAAGATTTCTATAACTTCAATAACATGAACCAAAGGGTCCCTAGTCATATTGATAATCAATATATGGATGGGTCACTAATCTTTTCATTGCCTGAATCACCCAACTATATATGATCTTGCAAGAACCTCCACAATCACCATTCAGCATGTCTAAGAAATAGGAACCAAACACCACATTATCTCTCCGAAATCACCGTCACCTGCCACGTGCATACAATAAATAATAAGCTTGTGGTCCTCAAGAAGCCATTATATTCCTAGTCAAGGACCAATAACAAGGAAGAGATCCGTCTTTGGTGGGCCCCACTCAAATAAAGAAGATTCAACGAAGCCGTCGACGTTTACTTGACCTGAGGTCTGTTACCCTCCTCCACCTTTCTCTCTTTCTTTATATGCAGACCTCATCTCTTACTAGACTAGACTTGTTTGAAGAGAAGAAGATGTGGTTGGGACGAGGCTTTCTTGCTACACTTTTCCTGATTTCAACGGTTTTTGCTGTTTCCACCTTTACCACTGGTATCTCTCTCTCTCTCTCTCTCAAACTAATCTCAAGAGGAACTCTGAATGGGTTTGTTTTTTTTTTTGCTGGGTCTCATGATCCAACTTCTTATTTTAGCAGATGATATCCTGGGGTCTCGCGGGTCGACTGCTCGCACCCTCCTTGAGATGAAAACTGGTATGTCTAGATTTACTTTCTTTCTTTCCTTTTTTTTTTTTTATTGGGTGATCCTTCTCTTCTTGTTCTGGAATTGGATGTGATTTTTGTCGGATTTAGAAGAGATATAGGGTGGGTTTGGATGTCGCTAGAACTTCAAATTGCAATCGATCGGGTTGAGTTCCATCATCATATGATCCCGACTTACAGCTTCTGACCTTATATGATTTGGTAGGTGTACTCACATTTATGATCGGAGAGAACACCTCGATCGCATTATGATCAAGCCCGTCTCTATTGTCACGTCCCCATTTCTAAGTAAATATTTCAACATAAATAAGTACACTTCTCTTACCCCTTTTGTGTACGAGGATAAAGATTTAGAGTGCATTTATCTTACACTTTCGCCCCTCCCCTCCTCCCTTTTTCTTGTTTCTTTCACAAGATATGAAGAGAGTTTCCAAGTAGTGAGGGTATTTTTGTATTTTGCTTTCATCCAAAAAGATGAGGATAGAGTACGGATTTATCTCTTTAATAAGTCCCAATTCTCTGGATTTCTAGCTCATAGTAACATGAATGAAGGGAATGGAAATCCTCCACAAAAGAAAAAAAAAAAAAAAAAAGGAATGGAAATCCATAGTGCACCCCCTTCTGGTGGGACTTCCCCAAGTCTTATTTTAATAGGAGATGATTCCAACTTAGATTGAGCATATAATTAATAACATAATTAACATATACATTAAAAAAGAATAAAAAAGAGGATTTTATATAAAAAAAAAAAAGTTTAGATAACTAGTGGGCTCAAAAGATCATTTTAACCCCCATTGCATCAGATCAGTCATTTTGACACGAAATGATGTTTTTTTTTAGCACTTTCAACTAGCGCCCTAGCAACCTTAGTTTTATAACGTTAAGGGTCGTTAGGGACCTGCGGTGTATACAAATTAGAACAATCGATTTCTTCCCCATTTCTCAGCAGTTAGACCTTCCAATTCTAGTTGCAAGAAGTCATAATCACCTCTCTCCTCCACCAACAACCACCCTCCTCCTCCTCCTCCCTTCTCCTCCACCATCCATCCCTCCCATATCCCATCTCCCTTAACCCCGATTACAAAACATCTTAGATCAGCTAAGCTATCTCAATGAAAACGGAAGAGATGAACCATGTCTTAGACACCAGCAGATCCCTTTCAACAGCTTGTCCTGCCAACATATCCACATACCAAAGAGACTCTACAACTTAAAACATTGTTGCTTTTGCCTAATTGGAATGTGCATTTTGGTCATAACCTTTTTAGAGATGTACGGTTGGAACTCTTGAGCCCCACCCCAGTTTTGATGGATAAATTGCTTAGCCTGTCCATTCAGATTTGAGTATTTTTTAAGTGTGTTCTCGGGTCTATCCAATGGTGGAGGCCTCATGGTCTAACACAATTTTGAAATTCTAATTTATGAATTACAATGATATGTCTGTGTTTGAACTTGGTAAAAGGGATCAAAATCTCAACTACATTTACCAAGATGCTTTTCCACTTCAACGCTGAAAATGAGTCAAACAAACAAATTTTTTTTTTTTTTTTGCTTTCTACAGTGAACCCAATTTTGCCTAAGAAGATGGCTGTTCAAAGTTGAAACTCACTGTGATTTGTAAATACCTATTGAACTTCACAAACTTCTCATGACATTGTGAATTTATTCATAGCTAGGGTTTTGAGTTCGAGATCAAATTTTCATAGTATTGTCCGTCTGATTTTGGTTGTTCTGAATTCTGATTGAGAACTCTTGGAAAGGTATGGTGTTTCATTCTTGGAAGAAGGGCATAAAATCCATGTAACTCGCTTACAGGCTATGACTTGCTTTGTAAAGAGATAAAAGGAATGAGAAAAAAAAAATAAAACCCTAAATTGTCTGTAACCGTTACCGGATAGATTTTACCTCCAATAACGTTTGAGAAACAAGATTTGGGGATGGATGGATGGTAGGGATGGGTGGTGGCGGACTAGAGAGGAAGAGGAGGGGGTGGTTGTTGGTGGAGGAGAGAGGCGGCTATGACTTCATGAGTTCCCGATGCTGCTGAGAAATGGGGAAGAGATCGATTGTTTTAATTTGTGTACACCGCAGGGTCCATAGGGACCCTTAACGTTATAAAACTAAGGTCGCTAGGGACGCTAGTTGAAAGTGTTAAAAAAAAAACATCATTTCGTGCAAAATGATTGATCTGGTGCAATGTGGGTTAAAATGATCTTTTGAGCCCACTGATTATCTAATATGTTATTTTTTTGGAAAAATCCTCAATAAAAAACCTCTGCACTTAAAAAATTCAAATCTCACAAAAAATAACCTCTTTTCTATGAAACTTTAACTCCAATTAGACCACTGTTAAATATAAATATAATATTTAAATTTATTTTAAAAGTTATTGATGATAGTGGGCCATTTAAATTAAACCTGAAAGGACTATTTTTTTTTATTGATTTATACTTTTCTTAAGTGGGCCCACTGAGTGACGTCATTAAATTCTTGTGAGACTTTTTTTCTTCTTTTTGTATCCATGGCATAGAGTGCTTTGAAATCTACAGTGGGCCACATGAGAAATGACCGTATTAAGAGATTTCACTCCAATATGCTTGATTCTTTTGTCAGATTTCTCTTTTCGCTTGTCATTGATGTCCGTCTCTTGCCCCCTCTGGAAGAAAACCATGGCTGCGCCACTAGTTCACCTGAGAATATGGCAGAAGCTTCATAAATAAACTAATGATAACATAACTAAACATTTAAGAGCAATCATAGTTTTCAATTACAAAAGTTAAAGTTTAACAAAATAAACCAAAGTAGTTTAATTATATGGCCTCTATAAAAAAAATCATAGGCCAATAAAAGATATACAAAAAGAGCTATCTGTGTGTAATGTGAAGGCACTCGGGTGCGAGGTCAAGACGACTCAGACTATGTCGTCTTCACACCACTCATAGACGTCATCAGGCTGATTTTGCTGAAACGTCTCCACATTCTCATCAGGATCGGTGTGCCGGTACCTATGCACCAAGGATAGCATTATCAGACTACGAATAGCCGACAAGTGGATATACATAAATAACAATAGGTATGCAATATCAAATAAAAATAAAGACAATGTGATCATATTGAGTTTCAATGATAGATTAGCTACGCATAAATGCATGAATCTCGATAAACGAAGAAATCAAGTAAGACAATATTCTAAACAAAACACCTTAACATATAGGTGGTCGACATAAGCTAATTAGCATGGGATATTATCACTGCGCTCCCTACTCATACCGAGTTGTGGTGGAGAATACACACGGGAGAATAGCCCGGTCAAAATGTCAATATGGTACCCAAGGTGGCAAACAATCAAAACCTTTCCTTTTGCGGGTACCTAATGGTGTACATCCATCTCAAAATCAATTTGCACTCGCAATACAATGGACCTATCACAGAGTTGCCCCAACTGTGTTGGATGTTAGCAGCTGAGTGGTGCATGACTCAAAGAATCCTATCAATACAATCAGTGAGGGGCTAGGCTTATCTTGCGTAAACAAGACTCGTCAAACGAAAGAGCAACTACTGTCCAAAATCATTTTTTAAATCAAAGTCCAAACAATACAAAACAACATCAATAATCTTCCCAAAGCTTTTACGATGAAAGCCACCTAGCCTCAATACCTCAATTAAACTCAAACGATGATACGAAGTACAACCCTAAGCTCATCTAAGTTCTCAATGTAATCACAACAATAGAAATGCAAAACTAAAGAACATGTCACATGTGTCACACCCCAAAATCTGAGATCCTTGGGAACCCAAGATCTCACAGCACAACGGTCCGACTTGACTAGGTGGACACGTGTGGGTTCAAATCACATAATGGAATTCTTTTGAGAAAAACCTTGGAACACGATGAAACTTCGTACACACATTCCTAACAGTAAACCAAACTCGATTAGCATCTAATCTCACTTAATTACTTAAAATAAAATTAATTAATAATAATAATAACACTATTTAAGGGTCGGGACCTTACATCTATTCCTTCAAACCATCCAAAGCTCATCATCCCTGCTCATTATTCTCAATCCATGGCATTCATTACACTCTTAAGTTCCCATTAGATCCTAAGCATACCATGGAGCTCGTGCAAACAAACTCCTCTCTCTCCCTCTCTCATTTTGAACCCAGGGCTAGTTTAGGGCTATGGGGGTTTACCATTCCTCCAATGTACAAGCTAATTCAAAACAAAAATTAAAACGAAAGAAAAGAAGAGAAATGGAAAGGATTAGGTGAGGGGTGAAGGTAGATTTAAATGGGATTTTGACTTAATATCTCGATTTCAAGGGTGATGGCTGGGAATTCATTTCCTATCTCACCCTAATAGTTTTTTTTTAATTATTATTAAAAAATATTATTTTATGTGTCATTCTTTTTTATTCACCTCTGCTTCTTCATTTTTATCCACTTTTAAAAATAAGGATCTAAAAATTCCTAGGCATTCTATCTTGTGCAAAACAAAGACAAACCTCAAATCACCAAGTTGGGTTTGGGTTTGGGTTTGGGTTTGGTTGGTGGGTGTAGGATGGTTGGATTCAGGTGATCAAGCTGGAGGTGGAACAGCAATATGATAACTTGACCCGAACGCAACCCATTCATGAGTCTGATTGAATATGTCAAACCCCAACTCGACCCAGGAATAAAAAGGTCCCACCCGAATTCTGCAGTACCAGATCTGAATCATCTGATCCAGTTTGGGCAAGTTCAAGTTGGTCAGGTTAGTTTTTGACTACCTGCCAACATTCTCATGACTATTTTTGTTGTCTACTCTTCCTTGCAGCATGTCCCGTGAACTTTGAGTCCCTGAACTACACAGTCATCACAAGCCAGTGCAAAGCACCCAAGTATCCAGCTACACTATGCTGCAAAGCCTTCAAGGAATTTGCATGTCCATATGCTGATCTGTTGAACAATGTTACCAATGACTGTGCCTCTACCATGTTCAGTTATATCAACCTCTATGGTAAGTACCCACCAGGTCTATTTGCCAGCAAGTGCAGGAGTGCAAATGGAGGCCTTGACTGCCCTGCACCTGCACCATCCCCCAAGTCAAAATGAAATGCCCATACAATTGTAAAACCAAGGTCTCATATATGCTTCTTCTACAGCCCTAATTATCATTTTGTGAACACTGTATATCAAGGACTGCTTTTGATATATAGATAGTTTGCTAATATTTTTAACACCACACTAGACTGTTCGTGACCAATCCAACCACCTGACACTTATTAAAACCATGACTCGGCATTCATTCTAATTGACACTAATTTGAATTATACTCGCGATTGAATTTCAGAAAAAGTCATGTAAGGTAGGTAAGAAATCAAAAAAATTGAGTCCCCTAAATTAATGCTTGTGATGATTTTGCCCAAAATCATATCCACAATCATGGGAAATATTCTTCTACAAGCAGTGGGTAGCGAAGCTCTCCCATCCCAACCACGCATAAGCCCCCCCCCCCCCCCCCCCCCCGGAATTACATGGACTGGTCCAAAACGAGAGCCGTATTATATTTTCCCGCAGCCCACACGAGAAGATCTTTCTCACAATGAGGCCTTTACATCACACTATCCTCTTATAATTGGCATGCATCTTAGTGGATCTCATAAAAGTCGTAGGGCACGTTTGGTAACAAAACCTGCGGGGAAAAGATTTTCTCTTTCCACTATTGTAGGCTATATCCAAGTTTGGCAGCCGCAAATCATCGCTGACTAATCTTTTGCGCCTGTAATTGATATGATTTTGGGATCCGATCTCCCCCCATCCAATATGCAAATCCTGCGTGCAAAAGGAGTGGGTATAAATAAAAGCCAAAATCCCACCCCCACTTCCTACCGTCTCGACCTCTCCCGTAAACTCACATATTGCTATGGTAGATTGGATGTTTAGAGAGATAAAGGGATCAAAGTAAAAATACTCGAAAAGATAAGATGAAAATTCTCAAGATTTATTAAAATTTAATATCAAGCTTCTGGCTTGAAATGATTTTAAGCTACGTAAGTGATAAACAACACATTTTATAGCAATTAAAAATTCACAAGTTGAAAAAAACTTAGAAAGGAGAAGACTTATGAGTATAGACACCCTGAAAAAAGACATACGCCGTTACTATTAAAATAACGTTAGAAAAGATTGACTATAAGGTTGAAATGAATAGGTGGGTTGCTTATTATCTACGGATTTTGGTGTTCAACACCAGACATAGATTGCTGAAATCCTCGGTGTCTCCACACTTACAACCAAATGTGGAATGCAAGGAATCATTAGCTATACAAATCCTTGGCAAGAATTTTACTTCTCCCTTGGAAGAGAGGAATCTTAAATCTTGCAGATTCCTCTATAATTACCAAACGTGCCCTTAAGATTTTCTCTCTTATACAAGCAGTGAAAGATAGGAAGACTGCCCTTTTCTATAACTTTGGTTTTCGTTCGCGTGGAAATATTGTTATCCAAATGTAATTTATCTATACAGTCGTGACACGCCATTGTCACAAATATTATTCTCAAGAAAATATTATTTTTGGAAAATGTCAGAAAAAATTGGGGGTTTCTTCAGAATATTATTGGGAAATGTTGTGCTAAATTAATTTAATTTCTAAAATGATTAAAATAGTAAATGAATGCAAAGCAAACATACAATACTAGAAAATATTTTTTTTTTAATAAAATTTGTAGATTTCTTTATTCTGAATTTATTGTGGTGTTCCTGTGATATTTTCATTCATGGAGACATTCAAAATAACGTGATAGGATCACAAAAATACCATTTCAAGTGAAAGTTGTGATCATATATGATTATATTTTGAAAACGTGGCCACTGTTTGTGAGAGGCTGAAATGCAAAGTATTCAAGTATGATCTTGATGGGGCAAGAATTTCATCCAATTAATAACCGATTCCAAACCGATACCACATCCGGTTATTAAATCAAGGTCCAAGCATTTTTTTCATATCGGTTCCGTATTGCTCTTCCTCCTCCTCCCTCTTCCTCCTGTTCTTCTTCTTCTTCTTCTTTTTCTACAAAATGGCTTAACATGCGCCTAAAGTCAAGCCCAGCCTTGCCCGTTTTCCAAAATACAATAAAAAATATTGTCTAATTGTGCTAAGATATGCCAAGCCCATTCCCAAAATACAAACCAGCTAGCCGGGCCAATTTAACTACCAACTAATCCAGGATCGACTTGGGTTACATTCATTTTTAATTTAACTTTTAGGCACTATTGGCGAGTCTATTTTTTGAGTTTATTTGACTTAAAACTAATACAAATAAATATTTGATTGGAGTGACATAAGACTTTTGTAAAAGTTTATGGAATCTCCCTGATTGAGTTAGCTTTGCTTCTGGTTTTTCAAACAAATACAATATCTAAAGCAATTGTATAATTTTAAGTTTTTTTATTCTTTTTTTTTTTACAAATTTGCATATAAGTTTGCATGTATTACCTTTATTATATGCGAATTTCCTCGTATAACTCTTACTATTTGAAAATCTTATGTTTTCAATTAAATCAATTATACCAAACAATCTAGAGGATTTTACTGAAAAAACTCCGAAATATAGTCATTTATCCTGAAAGGTCCTCACAAATTTTGTAGTACCAATGAGGTCCTCTCACCAATATTTTATATATTTTTATAATTTTTTCTAAATGACGATAGCGTTACCATGGGCAACGCTAGCATCGCTCGTCCTTCTTTCCTTCTCTCCTTCTCCTCACCTGCACCCACCACGCCTGTGCACGTCCCTCTCCCTTTCTTTCTCTTTTCTTCCTTCCCCCATCTCTTCTCTCAAACTTCTCTACCCAATATAGCTGACCCCAATTCTCCCAATCAAATTGTAATAATTAGGTTTTATCTTCACCTCACCGCGTATCAAAATGAATCCCAGGTCTCCATAACCAAAAAATAGAAATCATTACAATCTCAAAATTACCTACTAGCAATCATTCACCAACCCTCCAATGCATCCTTGAAAAACACATATTTCAGTCATCATACATACACAAAAAGATGGATGGATGGATGGTTACCTGATGATGGGTTGGTTCATTTGGAATTAGGAGAAGTTGGGATGTCGGTGGTGGCTTGGAGGAGATCGTCGTAGGGGTCCCTACGGCTGGGGACTTGGCTGATCTGAGCATCCCAAGAGAGCCGGGCGTTGTGACACTCGAAGGTCCAGAAGCCGTAGGGACGCATGGGAAGGCTCCACATCTCCTTCGTCTTCTTGTAGCGCTCTTTCATGCTGTACACGTGCTCCTTAAAATGACGGTCCCTCTCCTTCGGATCCTCCATCAACCGAAGGATCAAATTCTCCACAAACTCCATGATGAAACCCATCTCCACAAACCACATGGAGAGAAGAAAGAAAGAAAGAAAGAAGGAGGTGTTGGTGTGGCTGTGGTGTAGCAGATGGGGGTGCAGGGAGATGCAGGGAAAGGTGGGTGTGACGGGGCGATGCTGTTGACGCTATTGTCGCTCAGAAAAAGTATAAAAAAAAAAATTTGCGAAGACCTTTCAGGATAAATGACTATATTTCATGATTTTTCCAGTAAAATCCTCAATAATCTATTTGCAAAAGTATTTAATTGAAACAGCTCTATTTTAAACAGATCTATTAGATATAATCTTAGGGCTTGTTTGGCAAATCTAATATATTTGAAGTAGATATGTCTAGAATAGATCTATTTCAAATGGAGCTATTCGAAATAGACATTTTACAGCTCTATTTTAAACAGATCTATTAGATATAATCTTAGGGCTTGTTTGGCAAATCTAATATATTTGAAGTAGATATGTCTAGAATAGATCTATTTCAAATGGAGCTATTCGAAATAGACATTTTACAAATAAGCATTTTGGTAAGAGACATGTGAAACATATTCTATTGACTAAGTACTGTAGGACCACGACCCCTAATTATGTGACTAATACTAAATAGTTATATTCAATAATTTATTAAATATATGTTTAGATGTTAATTTAACTAAGTTTATACGTTCAGTTAGTATTGAGAAGTTTCAAGAAGTTTTGAGAGCTTTCAAAAATAATTTGGTACCTTAGAGGGCATTGGTTTCATTTCGGTAAAAGTTGGAGAGTATTTTGGAAATTTCAGAAAACTGTCATTTTGGCTCCATTGGAAGAATGAAATGATTTCAAAAAATTTCTATTATTCGTCAGTACCCATCCATCGCCTTGAAGACCCTCATTTTATCGAGTTGCTTTTCACCCAAGAATAATAATAACAAACTTGTAATTCTCAAAACCAACTCCATTCACAACCATTCATCTCTCATCTCTTATTACTCATCACCTTTACTCTTTCTCCTTGCTTCCTCTTGCTCAAATCCTCCATAACTTGAGTTCTAGACGCTCATTTGCTTCACCGATCGCATCACGACACTCATGCCCCCTCGCTTCATTGATCGCGTCACTACACACACACATACCCCCCTTCCCTTCTTTTATTCTCTAATAATAATAAAGTGGTAAAGTGGATCTTTACTTCAATGGAAATGAGATACAACAATATGGGTAAATGGAGAGATTGGGGTCAGCATGCAGTAAGTTCCCTATCTTTTTTGAACAATTTCAGATCATAACATCTTATTTCGTGTAAGACTTTCGAGAAATAGAAAGTCACATAGCTGAACTCTGGACCTTGGTTCATACTCCCAAGCTCACCAGGCAGCCAAAAATAGTAAGTGTCAGACCTTGCTCTAGTTTTCATGGATGAGAAAAGCTTCATATTTCCTAATTCGTCCTCGTCCTCCACTACTGAGTAAACAACGGCATTTATAGAATCTAGATTCCTTGAAAACCCTATTTGATTTTGGACCAATAAGGGGGTGACTAGTCCAAAAAGGGAGTCCGAACTCGCATTTATAATACCAATAAACCGTCTTTTGTGGAAGTGGTTCCTTTGTGGAAGCATTATATACCAAAAAGTCATGTTCCGCGTGGAAGTGGTTCCATTGTGGAAGCATGGTACTAACAAATCTTCTTTCGGGGAAGTGGTTCCTTCGTGTTAGCATAGCGCCAACGGACCTTCTTTCATGTAAGTGGTTCCTTCATGGAAGTGGAAGTGGTCCATTGATGATACTATCAGCTATTAATGATACCATGATGATTGATATCATTAGTAGCATGCTATTACTTTTGAAGGACTTTTGAAAAACAATATATCATATTTTGTTTCATGTCCTATAAGATCATTAATTAATGGGGAATGTAACTGTACAGGTGCCCTATGACCTGAGTTCTGCCTCAAAGGCTGGGCTGGGCTAATGCATATCCAGGTCCGGCCCTGCCCAAGCCTGAAACAGGCCATAAAAATTAGGTCCGAGCCCGCCCATTTAATCAATCGGTAAGGGCCGAACTGTTCTTTTCATCACTTTTGTGGGAATTAGAGCACTAATTAAATTCAATAACATGCATTTCTTACACAAGCCGGGCTGGCCGGTCTATGGGCTTTCTATCACTTAATCAAGCCCAGCCCAATTATTAATCGGGCCCTCATTACATATCCAAGCCCGGCACAAAGCAGGCTAGGCCCGGATCAAGCTCAGACTGGCCAGCCTATGAGCACCCCTATTATAGGTATTGACATTTATGATTCAATATAATGGATTGTGCGGAAATGACAATTTCACCCCCTATGTTGTGTGATGTCCTATGCCTGTAGGATATTAGACAAAATCTTGCTTCTTACCCCTATTTTAAAACTCTCATTTATTATAAAAAAAATAATTTTATTGTAATCAGAGACAATGGAAAATGTTTTTTTTTTTTCATCCAAAGACCAAAACAAGATTTTTTATAGAGGATTTTACCTGAAAAATCCTTTAAGACTTGTAAAACGCCAAAAACGCTATCAACATCTTATAAAGACCACAGTAGTCTCAAAGGCCCTGTTTGGTAATATTTTTTAATTCTGTCTCTGAGCAGGGATATCCCTGCTCCTTTTACCTTAAACAGACCCCAAAATCCTTTTGCCCTTTACCCTGTTCGACTTCTTTCTCTCCCTCTGTCTTTCTTCCTTTCACTCCCTTATCCCCTATGGGTCGGCACCGACAACCTACAGTTCTTCCTCTCCTCTTTTCCTTCCTTTAATCTGCTGCAACTCTGTCTCTCCTAATTTGCTTTTCACCCCCTGAAGTTTCTACAAACTCTCCTCCTTCTTCTGGCATGCTGCAAGCTGTCCTTCTTCTCCGCTTCTATGGAAGCTCCGACCGCCTTGTCCGACTCCAACGACTACAGCAACTGCATCTCTAACGGCGGCGATAGCCTCTCCAACGACTCATTCAAGCCGCCCAGCCTCTCTGAAAACCTCGGATCCATCTTCCTCTCCCCGGACTTTGACATCTGCGCAGACGCCCGCATCCTCATCCCCCCTTCCTCCATCGGCACCGCCTCCCGCGAGATCCCCATGAAAGTCCTTGAGGATCCTAACCCTAGAGGGGGGGTGAATAGGGTGAGCTACTAATAGTGACTAACTATGACCAATTTTAATTTTCTATAAACTAACTAGTCACTAGTGATGATAACAAGCACAATGCGGAAGCTAAATACATACAGTCACCACAAGAGCATGCACCACAATATTTTAGTCAAAGCATAAAACATATGATTAACAAAAGTAAAGCTTACTTGATGATTTAACTTAATGATCCAAGCTTTAGCTTTACTAATGACCCTCTTGGTCTTTCTTAGTTCATCCCCTTTTCCCTTGACTCCAAACTCCTCAAAGATGGCTTGGAAGGTCTAAAATGTTCAACACTTTTTCAAAGGGAATGAAGCCTTTTTATACACAGAAAACAGAGTTTCTGCGTGTCCCCGGTCGACCCCCAGCTTGGCTCGGTCGACCGACCCTTAACGGTCAGAAAAATGACCGTTGGAGAGCCAAACGGCTCTCTGCCCAGTCGACCCGCAGTGTACGCGGTCGACCGAGATGTGTACCCGGTCGACCGAGTACACTGGGCCCTGGGTCACTTTTCCCATTTTGCATACTTTTGCAATTTTCAAAGATTTTTGATGTGGGACTTGTTGGGGCCATTAAATCAAGCTTGAAACATGATTTAAATCAATCTAAGTATTTTTAAAATCATGAATCATAAAAAGCCACAAATCATTTGAAACTTTAAAACTTAGGCTAAGCTTGAATTTTGAAATTCCTTTTACAAAATCAATTGCATCCAAAATTAAAACCAATTCATGCATAAAACATGAGTTTTACCATATTTAAAAACAATGCATGGATAAAATAAGATTTCAATGTTTTCTAAAATAATGCAAGTGTGAGAAATCAAATGATGATTAAAATGATATGCATCCATCAAATTGCAATACACAAAATTCCTAACAATCTCCCCCTTTGCAATTTGATGGCAAACCTTAACTTAACACTAAACCTCACACTAAGTCTTCAGCTCCTTGGCTTGACACGGCTTGAAATCTTCGGATGCTCCTTCACTTAGCTTGGGCTTTAGCTATTTTGATCTTCATTCTTCTTGTCCTTAGCTCCAAGCTTTCTTTCTTTTATCTTCTCTCCCCCTTAGACCAAGCACTCTCTCTCCTTGGTCTTTCTCTCCCTTTGCCATTGAATGCTCTCTCCCCCTTTGATCTTTCTCCCTTTTTGGGTAGCTAGAGCATTTTCTCCCCCTTAATCCTTTCTCCCCCTTTGCCATTAAATTGCAAAGGTAGCAATTGAAGAAAGGTACCTACACACATGAAACAAGGAAAATACCTTTAGTAGCACCTGTTAACAAATGAAATCGAAAATGAAATACTTAACAGGCTATTATGCATGTGAGTAAGTTATAAGGGAATAGCAATGGTGAATTTGATCATCTCTAATGCTTCCTTAGAAGGTTTACTCCCCCTCAATCCATAATCTTCTTTTGTCATACTTTTGACAAGAATATAACTATTAGATGCAAGAAGAAGATGGTTTAAACCAATTGAGGGATAACTTCAAGGGAAGGATTAGATACCAATTGATAATGATTAACTATAAGGCTCAATGATCAAATTACCAAATTGGAGAGAAACCAATTGACCTATAAGCTTAAGGAAAGTTGAAGAGCAAGGTCAAAAGGTTAATCTATCATGGATACCAATTGAAATAGGAACCATATCAATTGAGATTTAAGAGTATGACTTATTAGCTCAATCACTCTAAAATGGACTTAAGGAATGTAACTAGAAGGATTAATCCAAGTTAGAGCTATCCATGATGATAAGGGGTTTACTAAACATAGCATCAAATAATATAACTATGAAAATCATATGCTATGTAAATTTTGAAATCATTTCACTCAATCATAAAATATGACTATCAAGTGTAAGATGAGTGAAATGAAATTCAAACCATGATGCCTACCTCAGTCATTAACCAACCAAGATTATTAACACATAAACATGGTGGTCACGAGATTTAACCAAATAAGCAAGAGAGGTGGCAAACATGACCATTTATGAAGCTAATGGAATGTGACATGGAACAAAGACATATTACTATCAAGTTTAATCCAATGTGCACAAGGTTTATCACAAATATATAACATCAATTGGAAGTTATACTAATTGAAAATGATATCATTTGATTACCAATTGAATATGGAACATGTTTAAGAGCAAGCATGTGACAAACACAAAATTCCCACAAGCAACATAAATGAATATTCATCACTTTAATGATATAACTATTGAGCATAGTGATGAACATGAGAAATTGCATTTTGAAAATATATGACTTATAAGAATATGCAATTTCCAAAGTGTCAACCATATGAATACAACATCTAAGAAATCCATCATTCAAGAGATATAACTATGTAATTCAAGAAATGAATTTCAAAGAGGTTCATATGATCAATCACTACTATGAGGTTGAAACATGTATAAGTATGACAAATACACATGAATCAAACATCATAACCATCCATTTCACAAAAATGACTAGAGAGCATAAAGGATGGATTTGGGTTCTAGTATGGTTACAAAAAAATAATTAAAGAACACAACCATACATGGAACAAATAGAACATTTGCATAAAGAATGTAACTAAAAGAGCAAAGATGCAAATAGCTTAAAACAACATTCATTTCCATTTGAAATGGCATAATCAAATACAAAAGGAAATGACAACATGGAACATGCTTTGAAGAATATAACAAAGAAAGTTTTAAAGCAATTCCATTCATACAATCTTCAAATCATAAACAAAATCCAACAATGGACAAAATGAGTATGAAATTGAAGAAAACATATTTTCCATATCAAAAGATATAACTCAGAAATTTATGGAAAAACTAAATTGTTTTAAATCATTTGTTTTTCAAGATAATCTTACTATGACATACAAACAAATGAATTTGCAACATCAATTGATTATGAGAGATCTAGCTATGAAAGCTTTTGGAATCATAATCAATTGATCATGTAGAAATGCATTACAAAAGATATAACTATATGAGAGCAAAAAGCAAATCTAACATGTGAGAAATACAATCAAATGATTTTGAAAACCATGATATGTGACTTAGGGAAGTACATGAAGACAAAATCAAATGATCATAAAGAAACAAATGCATTTTTAAAAAATGTAACTAAGAAAGAACATAAAATGCAAATGCAATCATGACCAACAAACAGATTTACCTATAAAGGATAGGTTGGTCAATGAGGTCCAAGGCCCTAAGGTTTGTCTATTTGTCTAACTTTGGGAATCCACCTAAGGTCTTGGGATGGTTGGTCTTTGAGGTCTATCTTAAATGTTCCACCAACACTAGGAGATTTGACTTGATAAAGTTTTAACTTAGACTTATCACCTTGATATTTAGATTTGACTAAATTTAGCTTAGATTGGTGATTAGTCTTTTGGGGTTGGTGAGTTTTCTTCTTAGGGGATGAATTTACTTTTCTTTTCTTCTTATCTCCTCCCTTAATTTGACTTTTGAATTTTAAATTTAACTTTGCAATTTTATTCAAAAGTTCTTTCATTTGAGATATGGGAGGTAGGTTGAGAAGCTTTTTGTTGATAGACTCTTTTAAAGTTGGTTTAACTTGCTTAAGCTTTTTAGAATCTATCTTGTGAGACTCCTTTTTAATTGGTTTGACTTGTTTAGTCTTCTTGGAGTCTTCTTTGATTTTTAGTGTCTTATCCATCATAGAGATTGATTTTACTTTCTTTGGTTCAAAAATGGATTTAGACACATGGCTTCTCCTTAGTTTGCACTCAAACCTAAAGTGTCCTTCAATGCCACAATAATTGCATTTAGTCATGGGCAAGGAGGAATGAGTACTAGAGAATGAGGACTCACCTTTCACAAAAGTGTTGGTGAATTTAGGGTCATGAGAAATATTCCTATCAAATCCAAGACCCGTCCTATCTCCTTTTGATCTACCCAATTTAAATAACTTTTCCAATCTTTCTTCACTTTGGGTAAATTTGCACTCATACTTTTGTTTGTATGTTTCAAGTTGAGTGACTTTGGTTTTAAGGGTTGAATTCTCATTTTTAACTTTAGTTAGTTCTTGTTCAATTCCCTTAAATTTGATTAGCTCTTCATTGGCAAGTTTTAATTCAAATTTAATTTCATTAACAACATTAGATCCAAGTTCTAAGGTGTTTAAATTATTTTGAGCATTTGACAAGTTTTCCATAGAGATACTTGACTTAGATTCAAGATTGTTAAAGTCTTTGTCTTGCCTTTGTAATTGATCTCTTAGTTTAGAATTTTCCTTATTGAGATTGTCATAACCTATTTTGATTTCATTTAGTTCATCTTGGATATTAGATAGGTTATGCAAAGAGATCATGAACTTAGAGTCTACACAATTTAAAGCTTCCTCTTTTTCTCTAAGTTCATCTTTAGAAGAGACTAATTCTTTGTTTAGTCTTTTAGATTCTTCTCTTAATTTTTTATTACTCTTGGCAAGCTTCAAGGATATAGCATATAATTCTTCATAAGCTTGTTGAATATCATCTTCATTTTCTTTAATTTCTTCTTCTTTCAATTTAAGTTGAGATTCTTTAATTTTGATGTTTGAATCTCCAATAGATGGAAGAAGGGATCTAGAAGAATCTACAAAGTCTAAACTAGTGGAATCCATTTTTATGATTTTCATGTAAGCACAAACACTAGGGTTTTGACTCTAGGTTTTTACACCTAATCAAGAGTTCCAAACACTTGATCCTAATATTAGAGCACGAGGCTCTGATACCAATTGAAAGTCCTTGAGGATCCTAACCCTAGAGGGGGGGTGAATAGGGTGAGCTACTAATAGTGACTAACTATGACCAATTTTAATTTTCTATAAACTAACTAGTCACTAGTGATGATAACAAGCACAATGCGGAAGCTAAATACATACAGTCACCACAAGAGCATGCACCACAATATTTTAGTCAAAGCATAAAACATATGATTAACAAAAGTAAAGCTTACTTGATGATTTAACTTAATGATCCAAGCTTTAGCTTTACTAATGACCCTCTTGGTCTTTCTTAGTTCATCCCCTTTTCCCTTGACTCCAAACTCCTCAAAGATGGCTTGGAAGGTCTAAAATGTTCAACACTTTTTCAAAGGGAATGAAGCCTTTTTATACACAGAAAACAGAGTTTCTGCGTGTCCCCGGTCGACCCCCAGCTTGGCTCGGTCGACCGACCCTTAACGGTCAGAAAAATGACCGTTGGAGAGCCAAACGGCTCTCTGCCCAGTCGACCCGCAGTGTACGCGGTCGACCGAGATGTGTACCCGGTCGACCGAGTACACTGGGCCCTGGGTCACTTTTCCCATTTTGCATACTTTTGCAATTTTCAAAGATTTTTGATGTGGGACTTGTTGGGGCCATTAAATCAAGCTTGAAACATGATTTAAATCAATCTAAGTATTTTTAAAATCATGAATCATAAAAAGCCACAAATCATTTGAAACTTTAAAACTTAGGCTAAGCTTGAATTTTGAAATTCCTTTTACAAAATCAATTGCATCCAAAATTAAAACCAATTCATGCATAAAACATGAGTTTTACCATATTTAAAAACAATGCATGGATAAAATAAGATTTCAATGTTTTCTAAAATAATGCAAGTGTGAGAAATCAAATGATGATTAAAATGATATGCATCCATCAAATTGCAATACACAAAATTCCTAACACCCCATCCACCTCTGCATCCTCTCCGCCCAAAGCCCCTTCTTCCGCTCCATCTTCTCAACCGCCGCCGATGCCAATCCGGCCAAGGAGAAGGGATGGAAGATCGAATTGAAGGAGTTGGCCAAAGACTTCGATTTGGGGTGCTCTCATGTCGCGTGCCACCTTGCTGTGGATTTCATGGTGGAAGTTCTATTTGGGGCTTTTACGTTTCAGATTTCGAAAATAGTTACTCTTTATCATGTGGGTGCTTTGATTTCTCCAATCTTGAGTGAGCTTGTATTGATGGGGTGTCTTCTTCTTCTTTAGTTTCTATGATTTCAAGTGAATTAGTTATAAAAAGTATCGATTTTGAGTGAGTTTGAATTGATTGGGAGTTTTTGGAAAGGGGATTTGTTTAAATTTTCTTTGTTGGGTTGGATTAATTGGATATGAATTAATTGATACAGTAAAGATAAGCTCAATCAGTTTGGTAGATGAATTGCATAATGTTTAAATTGATATAGTAAAGATAAGCTCTTACTAGCATTTATCATATCTGAGTCATTGATTTCCCTTTTTATTTACCTTTTAAAGAGGGGTTAAACAAATTGATGATGAGGAAGATGGTGATCAAGCAAGTCATTGAAGCAATTATGGTTTGTAGATATTGTATCAGTTGCAGAAAATACCCTAGCAAGTATTGATTTCATGGGCTTTGAGCGCTTTGGCGATCTTTCTCTGTTCAATTTTATTTTGTGTCATTTGATGTTCTCTTTGTATTGGCTGTCTTTGTCTGAGACGTGTGATGTTCTCATTGAAATTGGTTGAAGGATTTTTGTTTATGTGATTTTAGAGATCAAATAATGTAGTGGCGTGGTTAGTTAACACATTGTTGAATTCCAGGTTCAATCTGCAGAATTCATTGATGTAGTACATCTCGATCAAAGAACATGCACATGTCGCCAATGACAAATATTGTTGAGAAACAAGTGCCCGTATGACTTCTGTGAGCATTGGTTCCTGACAAAAACCTATCGACTCACATACGATGAGGTTTTGCATGCTACTGGAGATATAAGACAATGGGAGCATACGCTAGTTGAAATGGTTTTGCCTCCACATGCATCCAAGCAACCTAGGCGACAAAAGAAAAATAGAATTCGCACAGAGGATAGGGACAGGCAGCGTGTTTTTTGTGATGCTTTGATGTTCTTGAAAAACTTGAGATTTGTATACACAATTGTTAATGCTATTTAACATATATTTTTGTGTTGATAGATGTTTCGAAGAATGTCAAATGTGGTGTTGATGGATGTTTCTTATACATTTTTTTGGGGTTAATGGATATTTCTGATAAGTAACATTGATGTAGTACCTAATGTGTCTGTTGAAACTCTATTTGGAGTAGTAATATCTCAGCCACAAGTATCAGGTGAGCGAGGATGTCTCCATCCACAATACTCTAGTGTGCGGGGATATCTTCGTCCTAACTGATACCAAGCACCCACAATACTCTGGTGGGCGAGGATATCCCCGCTCATAGCATTAACAGAGGCAGGGATATCCCTGTTCACAGCACTAATTTGGACGGAGATATCCCCGTCCCAACTGAAATCACCTTGAGAGATAGTACTCTGGTGGGCGGGGATATCCCCGCTCACAGCACTAACAGAGGCATGGATATCCTTGTTCACAACACTAATTTGGGCGGGGATATCCCCGTCCCAACTGAAACCAGTATTTGAGAGACAGCACCCACAGTACTCTGATGGGCAGGGATATCCCCGCTCATAGTACTAACAGAAGCAGGGATATCCCTGTTCACATCACTAATTTGGGCGTGTACTGTCTTCTTCTTCCTCTGACGTTCTAGAACGAGTTTGGGTTCTGTAATTAGAATCAGGATGCATCGCCCTGCTGCCTTTGTTCTATTTCGTTTCTGCAACAGAATCCCTGTGTGGCGATGGAGATGCGACGGAACTGGATTGTGTATGATCTGTGTATGCGCTGGAACTGGGTTACAAAATCCTGAGCAACGCTTGACCGGATTTTTCTGATCTCTCATGTATTTTCTTGCAACAGTAATCGAACCAAAAATCCCTGAATCCCGTTCTCTTCTGTGATCGAGAGGAAAAAATAATTCTGCGAGATCCAATCTCTGCCCTTGATCGCGTGAATCAAGCCCTAATCTTAGGAAAACCCAAAAGAGAGAAGAAGTCGAATGGGAAAAAGGGGAAAGGGGGAAATGGTTTTGGGGTTTGTTTAAGGGAAAGGAGCAGGGATATCTCCACTTAAAGAAAAAGTTTAAAAAAAATATCAAACTGGATCTTTGAGACTTCTGTGGTCTTTATAAGATGTTGACGGTGATTTTGGCTTTTGACAAGTCTTAAAGGATTTTTTGGGTAAAATCCTCTTTTTTATACCACATAAAACTCCACTTCCCATGTCTTCAAAAGATGAGATAGAGTCATCGTATGTCATATAAGGATCATTAATCACCACAATGGTATTTAGAGTCATCGTATTTTGAGCATTACCCTTGGCCATCTAATAAGTGTGACATTGCTCCACATATCTAGGGCATGTGTTTGATTGCTTAGAATACATGGGGATTGCATAAAAAAAAATTCTTGGTGAAATGAGCTCTACCAAGGGCCCATTTGTTTGTATAAAAATACATAAGAATCAAATGTATAGGGCGGTTAAAATTTTAAATTAAAAGCGAGTTTCCAGATATGAACATCACATAACATTTTTTTGAAAACTCACATTTGATTTTCATTTTGAACCACCTTATGTATTCAATTTCTATGTATTTTAATGCAAACAAATAGGGGCTTATAGCCAAGAACTCTAACTTTCTAAGAATTTGAATTACTAGGATAATTGCTAGGTATTCATTTTTTTCATCTTTCATAAATTCAGATATTCATTAGACAGAAGTTTACTGATATAGGAATACAGAGCGTTATGATTCCTAGAAACTCAGTTACTTGAACCAAAGAGGCCCTAATCATATTCAAAATTAGTATATGGATGGGCCAATAATATTTTCTTTGCTTTTACGACCCAACAATCAATCATCTTGTGAGAACCTCGGCAAGAGCAAGTCTACGAGATTGGAATCGAACACTACATTATCTCACTGTGATTAACATGGCATACACACATGGTTACGGGGGATAGTCACCTCCATCGGAATTGTGTCCGTCTCCAAAATTCACATGAAAATTCTGAGTCCGCTTCCAAAACCCACACAAAAACCTTCACTTTGCCCACAAACTCCAACAGCTTGTTTGAGTCCACCGCCCTCAAACAAAAATACTAGGTCCACCACGATTGCATACTATATTTTCCTTGTCGAAGACCTATATACAGTATATATATCTCGGGCCATCCCTACTTTGGTGGGCCCCACTCATAAACTATACCCTACACACAGTGGCGGAGCCAGGATTTCCGGTGTGTGTGAGTGGGGACACTACAGCACAAAAAAAAAAAAAAAAAACCCTCTGGAGAACTCTTTCATCCCAAAAAATGGTAACTAATAATAATAAATCAGCAACCACACTACACACATTAATAACTATTTACCATGCCACACATTCCCTCAATACAAGTACTACCAAAAAAAAAATCTCTATAAGAAACCATATAGAAATTTAGAAACAAAGATGCATTACATTGCTCCAATAAATCAAAAAATGCTGCTTCTGTAAAAAAAAACAGAGAATAATAATAATATAAAAAAAAAAGGGTTTTTCAAGTGCAAGAATAAGACCAAGTCCACAAGAAGGAACCAAGAAAGCAATATGATTTACTTTATTCTGCTAGAACTGTCTGATTTCTGATATTAGCCTGCTAAGGAAAACACGGCTGACACACCCCTGTAGACTGTAGTACTTCTCTATCAAAAACCGAAAATGTATTGCACTGCTCCAATAAACCCAAAGAATGTTGCTTCTGCTGGAATAATAGAGAGCCACAAATACAAAGGTTTTATTTTTTAGTACAAGAATAAGAATAATTCTCTTTCATGTAACGTTCCATACATCTCTAACTGATAAGTTCAAGTACATTCATGAAGTCGTCAACAATTCATTATGAGGAAAAGGCTTATCAAAAGAGGAAAAGAATTCCCCACGCTTAATGGTGATTTTAGCACATCAATGCTAAAACTCGATCAAATTTCTTGACGATAGCAAAATAACCAATGAAAGGGGTTTTCCACAACACAAATCTCACAAAGAATGCTTGATAATATCCAAAAGTCTGCATCTCGATAGCAAACCCAAGAAATATTAACATATAATGAGGTTGATTACAACGCTAAAAGTCATGTACAGGTCAAGATTCATCCAGCAGATTTAGAAGGGCCAAATTTCATCATAAAGCGAAATGTTGAAAACATGAACAATTAATAGATCTACAATAGTTTCTGTTTCGTCCTATATCAAACTGCAACTACCCATTTCAGTTTATGCTCTATCATGTAAGATCCTGAGTTTAGAGTTTAGACGAAGGAAAATACCAAGTAATTGAAGTGTTGGACAACTAAACTGTCAAGATTCATCCAGTAGATTTAGAAGGGCCAATTTGATCATAAAGTGAATTGTTGTAAATGAGAACAATTAATAGATCTACAATATGTTTTGTTTCATCCTATATCAAACTGCAACTACCCATTTCAGTTTATGCTGTGTCATGAAAAAACCTGAGTTTAGACAATGGAAAATACCAAGTAATTGAAGTGTTGGACAACAAAACTAGATGATTGTTGGGACTGGGGCTATTCACAAATCACACATAAATGGCATACCCATTGGAAATATCATAATTGAAGTAACAAAGAACTAAAACTAAGGCTTCCCATTTCACTCACTTCAAACTCCAGTTTTCAAGCATAACTAATCTAATCGAGGATCAAAGAAAATGGGAATCAATAGCACACAAATCAGAAATCACATATACCACAACTAGACCATCACAATCATCAAGGAAAAAACAATCAAAAGGCAGTGGGAAAATAGTAGAACTAGTTAATCAGACTGCTTAAGATCAAAACTGATCATCAATAAGACTTAAATACTCATTTCACCTTTAACACAATACCACCGATCTTCGTCTCATTGATAAATTTCCAAGGAATACGTTGAAACTTGCGAATCAACCCAAAAAATATGCTGTAAATAACCATATCAGTCACATTGAAAACTTTTGACAGTTATCTTTATATTCAACTTACAATTAAAGAGATCTTACTTGTACGACTAAGGAGGGGTTGGAATTTTCCCTGACTATGAATTGCTGGAGGAGGGTGGTGAGATGTGATTGGAGTGTGGCCTGCACATGAGCATGCACCTGTGTCTCTTGCGAGGCTACTTGGGACTCTGAGGCTTCTAATCGCAAAGCCATCTCTTTACACTCCCTCTCCAGTGATTCCAAGTGCCTCGTAGCCGCATCAACTCGCCTGCTAAACTCCTCATCCTCCGTCTCTAGCTGCACACAGATCCGCTGCTCAGCTGTAGAAGTCGTGGGCTTTGGACCAGCCCCACGACCTTGCATATATCCTGATTGCTCTGGTCCGAGTACTGCATCAAACCTCTGATCCTTGGTTGCTGTAGTGTAATGATCATGTATCATTTCCTGCATGTCATCATGATTGTGTGGGGAGATTTCCCGAACCACAGGATTAAGTTAATCACAGCCATCAGATGAGGTTAAGCATCCTCACGTGCCATCCTCACGTCATCCACGTGGCACCAGGCTCGTCCCGGCTACTAGGACAGGAGGTCCGGCCGAGGTCGGGCAGCTCCGGGCCCTTAGCGCCGAACTGGCCCACCTCGGGCGTCATCTCGGCAAAGAGCACCACCTCGGCTGAGCCACCACGGGTACCACCTCGGCATAAAGCTCCATCTCGGCTAAAGAAGCCGAGACAGAAGCCGAAGCAAGAGAGAACATTCACGAGTGCCCTTCATCCCCCACGTCGTCAGGCACGTGGAGGGATAGGGACACGCGTTGGTGGGACAGACGCGACATCCAGCCGCCCACGATCTTCGCCAGATCCCTGACAGAGTCCCATCCAGCGGCTGAAGCCACATCAGGGCAGGGCCCGAGGGCAGATCCGCTGGTATTCCTACCGCCAAAGGCGCCCAACAGGATCTGGCCCAACAAGATGTGCATTAAATGCGATGTGGGCTGACCCGACGGGCATTTAATGCATAGTGGGCTGGATTGGACCACAATTAATGCAATGTGGGCTGATCGTGACTTCCCAGTCCAATCGTGGGACCCACACCACAATATCTTCCGAAGATACGTTCCACACTCTATAAATAGAGATCCATGCCACCATCTAAGGTACGCCATTTTTCCCATATCAGAGCCGTTACTCTGTCTCTCTTCCTCCTCTCCTTCCATTGCTCCAGTTCCCATACTGACTTTGGCATCGGAGAGCCTTGCGCCACCCAGGCCAGGGTCCTCTGACTGTTTGTTCTTCCCTTCCAGGCTTCCGGACGGCATCCAGACATTCCAGACATTCCAGACACCATCATCTTCTCGGATAAGTCCTATAAGGCACCCTCTTATTGTGGGTCATAATTTTTCTGCACCTACAATGATCATCTTCATCTTCTTTGCCGGGATCGTCGTCGTCGTCATCATCGGTGCTCGACTCAAGCTCCTCCCCATGGAATACCCATGGGATGTAACCCTTAACTATATCATGATAATACAATTCAGCTTCCACATCATCCCGAGTATAGAAATAGACACTTTTTCCCTGGTTCAATATGGGCATATGCAAACTCCAGGAACTTTTTAACTCCTTCTAGATACTCAGGGCGTCATCTATCCTCAATCTCCATCCAACTCTTATCCATGTCGGTGTACCTAGCACAAGTTGAACATATAAACTCATCTTCATAACCTAAAATCATAGTTACCTAATTTATGTAAGGAGACCCGAACTCTGTGTCATTCAAATCGAATAATTCGTAGTTCAATCCGCCCAAATTCGAATGTTTGAAATGGTTTAGTTCGTCACTGTTCGATGATGAGAAGGGAAGATGAAAGAAGAAGATAGATGTCCCTATCTCTCTCTCCTATTCTCTCCCACTCGGTCATTTCTCTATCAAATCATGTCCTTTTCACAAGCAATAAAGCTTCCACCCCACTCTCTATCTATCCAATCACTTTTAGAAACCAATTAAAACCCACTGCAGCCTTTTCTTCCTCTATTTGACTCATTGAAATATTAACAAAAAGATTTTGTTTAAAAAATTAGAGGATTTTACTGAAAAAAATACTTAATCCGGACGTGCTACGCAATCAAATATTTTAGCAAGTAATGCACCAATTAGAGCAATTGGAGTCGTTTTTTATTTTTATTTTACCAAAAGAGCACATCGTCGGCGCCGACCTTATTTACACTTGAATAAGGTCGGCGCCGACCTTATTTACACTGAATAAGGTCGGCGATGACCCTGTTCGCGACCCATGGAAAAGTTACAACTTTTGGTAAAAAAATTAGGATTTCTGCGTCGGTAGTGACCTTATTACAAAGGCTAAGGTCATCACCGACCCTGTATTAGCATTTTAGCCAAAAGTTGCCTGGAAAAGTTACAACTTTTGTTAAAAAAAAAAAAAGAATGGATTTGATGGGTTTGAAGAGATTTAAAGCAAATATTCATGTTTTGGAGAAAACCCAAAAGAAAAATTGGTTTTGGAATTGATCATCAGCAAAGATTCCTGAAGTGTTTTATAGAGAAACCCAAGAAAAGAGGAGGAGAAAATAACAGTTTTTTTTGTAGACAACAAATATATTTTCAAGAATATCATACCTATCGTTAATAAGAAAATGGAGCACATACTGCCAAAAACTAATGGTATGATAAACCTCATTCTCACGTCAATGATTTGTGTAGCCATTTCAAATCAAAAGAACAATGAGCAAAAGGTTAGGATTAAAACCTTACTTTTTCGAAGGGAATGTTGCAGTATTATGATCCTCCATGAACTTGTGAGATGGAAAAAACGAGTTGAAGAGAGAACAATACTTCAAATAGTTCAAACCAATGAAAAATTAAATGTACATGATAAGTCTACTTTGTGAACAGTTCTTAACAAAATACAGTATACTCAATGCAAGAAAAATAATCAAACTGGTGAAAGGTAAGTTGCTTACTCCTTGAACATTTGCTTCTCTTCCCAGTTTTGTAGACTTTCCAAGTTAACCTATAATTTGGAACTCAAAAGCGGATTATAAATTCACGGAAGAATCTCCAGTCCACATATTTAAAAAATTACCAACACTGACTAATTTCTTTATTAAAAACAAAATATGGATATGGAACAGAACAAGGAAGCCTTACAGTCTACACTTAAACTACTGTCAAAATTAATAGTTGACAATAATAATAATAATAGTTGACCCCCAAACCATTGTTTCCAACACCGCTAAAGATCAGAAGCAGGTACTATAACTCCGACTAGTTAAATATTATTACCCTTGGATGAGAGTTATGCTATGCCCCACAAACAAAAATACCTAGCTCATCAGCACATGTGCAAGAGGTTGGCTAATAATCTGTATATTCAGGCCAAAAGATCTAGTCATTCAACTCATTACATGGGCCACAGGTGTAGAAAATATATGAACCGCTTTAAGTATAATACCATTGGTTCAACATTTGAAATTCAAACTAATTACATGGTTCGCCTAATGGGTGGATCTGCCAGATCTTTAGGCCAACTCATTTACAAAGTAGAGGTTCCATTAAGTTGTGTCGCATCCACAAAGTAGAGAATGAATTTTTTCTTATAAAATCCTTTTAATCTTATGTTATGACTGTTAAATTAAACTGTGGTGTTTTCTTCCTTCTCCAATTCTCTGTTGTAGCAAACATGAATTCTCCTGCAATCTTTCCATAGCTTTCCTTTGTTTTCACATCTTCTCCAAAAGCTGTTATTTTCTCCTCCTCTCTTCTTGGGTTTCTCTATAAAACACTTCATGAATCTTTGCTGATGATCAATTCCAAAACCAATTTTTCTTTTGGGTTTTCTCCAAAACATGAATCTTTGCTTTAAATCTCTTCAAACCCATCAAATCCATTCTTTTTTTTTTTTATAACAAAAGTTGTAACTTTTCCAGGCAACTTTTGGCTAAAATGTTAATACAGGGTCGGTGATGACCTTAGCCTTTATAAAATAAGGTCACTACCGACGCAGAAATCCTAATTTTTGACCAAAAGTTGTAACTTTTTCATGGGTCGCGGACAGGGTCATCGCCGACCTTATTCAGTGTAAATAAGGTCGGCGCCGACCTTATTCAAGTGTAAATAAGGTCGGCGCCGACGATGTGCTCTTTTGGTAAAAAAAAAATGAAAATCGGCCCCAATTGCTCTAATTGGTGCACCACTTGCTAAAATGTTTGAATGCGTAACACGTCCGGATTAAGTGTTTTTTTCGGTAAAATCCTCAAAAACCTATAGCGGATCCCACACCCACCTTTAACAAATCTAAACCGATAAAAATAAATATTCCCATCATTTATATGATTTGGGAGAATTTCAATGTAAACTAGAATTAGGATCACCATAGGATAAATCACTTAGAAAATTAATGAATAAAATATCAAAAGCAATTTACATTTTTTTTTTGTTTACTTACTAAATCAAACAGTGGGTCCTTTTATTAAAGTGAAAATTTTCCAACACAAATACAAGTGAAAGACATTGTCTTCATTGATTCAGATCATTCAAGTGAAAGACATTGTCTTCATTGATTCAGATCATTTGCAGGTGAGCAACTATGAATTTTTAGAGTTAGTGGATTGGAGCCTAGGAAATTCAAAATTTTAAACCCCTCCTTTTCAACCTTCCAACTCTTTCTGTTTGAGTCTCCTCGTAGAGATTTTTTTCTCATTATCATGTTTTGCAAATGCAGGGATAATAGTTGACGTCTCTCTCTATATATATCAACCTATATGTGGGGCCCATTTATTAAATTTAAACCTTCAAAATTTGTATTCGTTAGTGTCATGGCATTGGGTCAAATTACATAAAAATCTGATAGGATCATGCCACCATTGAGTTGATCAAATATTGAGCACAAGCTTTTATCCATTTTTTTATTTGGAGTTTGAATTTTGATTTGAGTTTTGATTTATTTTGCATTTGCAACAAATTGAGTTGAGTCTGTTACTTTATGATTAAATTATGTTGTTTTTGTATGGACGAAATTATATTTATTTTTTTGAATGGTTGGTCTCTAGTGATATTTAAAGAATCATATTTCTTAAGTTATTTAAAATTTTAGTCTAATGCTTGTATATATATATATATCAAGAGAGAGAGAGAGAGGAATTTTCAAGTGAACGCATGCTCAAATAGCTTATATTAGGGGTGTTCATGGGCCAAGCCAGCCCAGCTTGATCCTAGCCCAACCCGCTTTAGGCCGGGCTTGGGTTAAATGAAAGAAAGCCCAAAGCCCGGCCCGTATAAGGAGTTCTTGTAATTTAATTTAATTAGGCCAAAGATTTGCTAGAAAGCCAACAAAATTGATCAAAAGCCCAATTCAGCCCCGGCTCGGCTGACTAAATGAACAAGCTCGAGCCAGACTTTTATGGTCCGCTTCGGGCTTAGGCCCTGTGTTCTAAATCCAGGCCTGGCCTGGATATGCCTCAGTCCGGCCTAGCCAAGCCCATGAACACCCCTAGCTTATATTAGCACAACCAATGAGATGCATGGCTTTATGCATTAAGTCAATGAGATGTGGTAGTTTCCCCCCTATGAATGACATCATCGTATCTAAAATTGGCAAGCAAGTCATGCATCTCACTAGCTATGCTCATATAGGCTATTTGAGCATGTGCTCACTTGAAAATTCCTCTCTCGCTCTCTCTCTCTCTCTCTCTCTCTCCACACACAAAAATCATCTTGACTTGAATCAAATTATGTGCTCGAATTAGTACACAAATTGATCAAACTCAAATTGCAAATCAAGCAAATTGAAAAAAAAATTGACAGAACCTAAATGGAGAAGCTCTGCCTCACGTGTGTTTCAAGTCAGTCCATAACTTCTTCATCCGACCTCCGATCGATGAATGGGTTGGTTCTGCAGATTCGTGGCAACGAGCATTACCTAATAGATGCAACATATCAGCATTTTCAACTGTCAAAATTTTTTTCTGGACTGCAATCATAGTAAGTGGTAGCCAAACCATAGTTAAAAATCCAATTTATTAGAATGCATAAAATCAGTTTATGATACCTATTTACTATAATTATAAGTGTTTGGTTACTGTTCATCTTCTTGAATAAATTTATCAACACTATGAATGACCACAAAATAGAATCAGAAGTTCTAAATCTGAACCCGAAGTTCACCGATTTATGGACCAACAATCCTAGAAGTTAGAATACTGATATGAGCTTGTAGATTCATATCAATAAATCAAAACCTGAAGTTTTTTATTCAAATCCAAATAAATTATACGGCCATGAAATTAAACATGAAACTTTGACAAAACCAGAAGTTTTTATCATTTGTTAAAACAGAAGTTCTACTTCAAACCTAAAAATTTGACAGAAACAGAAGTTCTGATCAGTTGTTAGAACCAGAAGTTCTGATCAGTTGTTAGAACCAGAAGTTCTACTTCAAACCTGAAGATTTGACAGAACCTGCAGTTCTAATTTCATGTATTATGAACCTGAAGTTCTAAATCAAGCCTGAAATCTTGACAGAACGAGCAGTTCTGATTCTCAAAGTTGAGAACCTGATGTTCTAACTTTTCATTGGCCAACTTATTTGTCATGTTTAATTCCTTCGTTAATTTACTTATGATGTTTAGGCTTCTTTTTCTTTTTCCTTTTACTTCACTGATTATCTGCATATGGTTAACTTAATATATATTTCCTATTACAGTTCTTGCATGATGTCAAATCTGACTAAACTTGACTTCAAAGCACTTAACATAAATGGGGACAATTACTTATCTTGGCAACTGAATGCTGAAATCCACTTGCAATCCAAGAAATTAGAAGAGACCATAAAGGAAGGTAACAAGATATCCCTAGAGGAAAAGGCGTTAGCCTTCATCTTTCTGCGCCATCACATACATGACGACCTCAAAAATTAATACCTTACCGACGAAGACCCAGCAAGCCTATGGAAATCCCTAAAGGATAGGTATGATCACCAGAAGATGGTCATACTACCCGTTGCCCAAAATGAATATTGAAATGATACAATGTTGATTACATACACCAAAATTTTAATTTTGCTTTGGTGATGATGGCACTGAATCAAGAGCATGAAAAACTAATGCTTGGACCTGATTGCTCTGGCTTCTTAATTTTGAACGCCCACACCACAAGAGATGGTTATGATATTCAAATGAAGCTAGTCTTTCACCTATTTTCAATCAATACAAAGAAGGGTGTGCTCATGGGTGTGCCCAGCCCGGGTGGCTTTGGGCCGGATTTGGGTCTTAGGTTTTAGTGCTCAGGTCAGACCTGTATCTCATATTTGGGCCATTCAATATATGGGCTGTGCTTGGTTTAACTGATAAAAAGCCCGAAGTTTGATATGGGCCTACCCAAACATGAGATATAACCCTATAGGGTGAATAAGATTTATTTTTATTCATTAATGTAACTCATAGTAGTCATGAATAATGTGTTTTTCTGTGATTGTTGTAGTTGTATTTGAGTTTACTATTGTTTATATCATTGTTTAATGTTAGTATTAATCAATCTTGGGCCCGATTGACATGTTTGGGCTCGGGCCTGACATATTTGAGGCAGGCGAGGCTCGGGCCAGGCAGTATGGCACATGCCTACTTGGTCCAGATGTGGGCCAGCATTTCTAAAGTGAGGTCAGGCCTGGATATGCCTCAGATAGTCCCTACCAAGCCATGAGCACCCCTAATACAATTATACAGGTCAGTCCTAGATATGCCTCTGATAGTCCCGACCAAGCCCGTGAGCACCCCTAATACAATAAGCAATAAGCAAAGGCTGGAATTACATAGGTTAAATGAAGTGACCGGCTTCCATCGGTACCATACTAATGGCAGCATAAGATCATTTCTCATGCAGGTGCATGTTAGATTTCTGAACAAAATGAATTACCTGATCTTTCTTTTCCCCCATTTATACTAGGGATGTAGATGAACCTCCTTCCAATGGACTTGGTCCTGACCCAACATCCAAAATAAGTTAAAACATTATCATACTACAATAGACCTTATGCTTGCAAGCACAGACACTACCACCTATACTGTAATGAGGATTACTGTCATACAGTGTTAAATTGTGAATGTGAGGGGGTTGGATTGATGATAAGTGCATCCCACATGGAGCTCAAATCGTAACCTCTCATAGATCCATGAGAGGTAGCTCTCATATGAAGATTTGTATGTAATATTTTTTTTATTAGTATATAAATGTCATATAAACCACCCAGGTGGTATTCAGGCATGGAATTGACTAGACTTTAGACCAAACCTGATTACAATTTAAATCCAAAAAGAGGGGTCCATACCAGGATTTCAGGTCAGGTTCCGATATTAGAAGTCCATTTACATCCAAATTTACACCCTACTTCTGATGCATGCACTTCATTTTTCTAATCTCACTCCTATATCATTAAACTGTACCAAAAGGACAGAAAGGGTGTATGCAAGACGATGTAATTTAAGTCTCAAGTATTGTTCATAAATCTTATCTTAATTTTATTTTTTTTCTTTAATATATTTGTATGATCTCGAATTTTCAGAAAAATAATGCATTACAATGTATAAAAATAATGCATTAATTCGAGGCTTTCCTGCTTCAGCTGGCGCCTTCTTCAAAGAAAAAATCCCACTGATAGCTTGCCCATGAGCAAAGGGATTAACTTGGCTTCTAGATGTTATTTTGTCACAGAGCTGGAGAATCTGATCTTCATTTATTCTTTCACTGCACATTAGCTCATCCGCTTTGGATTTGGCTGCTCAATCAAGGTAGCTCTACCTTTTCTCCTCCTTTCTCTCCTTCCTCAGTCTGGACTTTTTAGAGCAGAATGTAGATGTCAATGGAAGACAATCTGTGGCTATTATCTTCTTCCAAGCCATCTATGTTATCTGGTTCTTACGTAATGAGGCTAAGCACCGCAGTAAATCTCCCTCCCTATTGACAGCTCAGTTTCTTTTCCTGGATAGAATGGGGGCCACGGTCAGCTCTTCCAATGGTAATAGAATACCTTCTCATCCTATTTTACAGGCTTTAGGGTGGACTGATTAGCTCTTCTAGTCAGTTCAGTTGCCCCCTCTGGTTTCTGCTGGTTGTAGTTGCTTTTGATTCATCTAGAAGATGTTGCCGGTAGTGGTTGTCTGATTTTGTTTTAGCAGAGGTTTGGGCTGCTGTTCAGTAGTGCTGTCCCTTTGCTATTGCTGTTCTCTTCTTCTGTTGTGGCTATTCAGAGTGGTGTGTGCTTTTAGTTGTGCTGCAGGTGTAATCTGGCCCTGCTTTTGCTTTCAGCCCTTTGCTTGTTCTCTTCCTCTTCGGTGGTAGTGTCCAAGCTCCATTCCCTACCTTGCTTTTCATCACTGCTGTTCTGTTGTCGCAGCGCTGGCAGTAGCTTCTTTTGTTCTTCTCTGAGTTAGCTGTTTTTGGGTTGCTCCTTGGAGTCTTCCCCTGTGGTTCTCTCCTTCCCTCCCTCTTTTCTTTCTTTTTTGTCCCTCCTGCTTTTGGAAGGACAGTTTGTAATTTTTGCTTCTCCCTATCTTTTGGGCCTTGCCCTTCTTTTTTCTTTAATACCAATTTATCAATTAGCAAAATACAATGTATAAAAATAAAATATTTTTTGCGGGCTGGCGGGCCGCATGGGCCAGCCCACGTGCCAGGCAGGCCTGGCGGGCCGGGCCAAACGGGTCAGCGGGCCAACAAAGCTCGGCCCAGCACGGCCCGGCCCATTTGACATCCCTAGGCAAGGGTTGGGCCAACATCTCCGAATGTTTTCTATAGCTTAGTTTTGTTATTTTTTTTTATTCCCGACCACTAAGCCAACACTATATCATTATGGGCCCCATCTAATCGGTCCAAATTATCTTTTCCTTTTTCCTTCCCTCATCTTGCTTCCTCTATAAATCTTTTTTAGGGCACGTTTGGCAACGGTTTGCACTGGGAAATCCTCAGGTCTTTTCCGCGCATGCGTGGATTTCTCATGTTGGGTTCACAGTAGATTTTGAGAGGAAAGTTGCTAAAAATGCACGCATGTGATTATTTCTGCATTCAGACCTCCCCCTGTCGAACTCTGGGAATCCACGATTGCGAAGAAAGGTGGAGCTACAGTGCCTACTACAGTAAAAAAACGAGGTAAAGAAAGTTATAGGATTTTGCTTTGAAAACCTACCTTTGATGTCTCCACAATCAAGATTCAAACCATTAATCATGTCTAAACCCTCAAAACAGCTACAGGATGAAATATCAGCCGCTGATTCATCATGGATCATGAAAAATAGGCAAAAAAACTAGTGACCATTGATTTCACATACAGTGTATAAAAAGGGGATGAAAAAACAATCCTTTTTCGATTTTTTGGTTCCTGTGGGCCCCAAAACCATGATATGAACCGTGAATTATTTTCGGAAGGTCAAGCACGACTACTAGATCAAATTTCATCCATTAATCATTACTATATATTGAGATATTTTCATAAAGGTCTAAATTCTAAAGAAATAATTTTTTTATTCCTGCGGGCTCCCTTTGCACAATCCGATCCGTTCAAATTCTCTAAATGGCCAAGAACATCTTTGGGGAGAATGTTGAGGTCTTGATCTTTCATGAATTTTGAGAAATTTTCAAAAGACTTACGACCATTGGATCATACATCCTACAAATGGTAGGAATCCTCTCTAAATACCCAACCTAAAACTCTCATTGGAAATCCTATATAAGGATGTGTTGATTCTAGGGAGATGAAGAGAATCTTCTAAATAGAAGAATCTTCTCTATTTACCATACGTGCCCTTGATTATCACTTAAAATCCCTCCATCAGGGCGGCACTTCCCTCATAGATCCGCACCGAGCGAGAGAGGAATTTTACTTCCCTGATACAACGATTGGAGGCTTGGAGCAATAGTTCTCAGATGTTTTTGAAGTAGTGCATGGTCAAAATTTAGAAAATATAATTATTTTTATTTATTTTTATATTAATTGTACCAATGAAAATAAAAACGTCGGTAAATATCTTTTTAAATTTTTATTTTTTACCTTTACCGACGAAATTAATCGTCGGTAAATATGTTTATTAATTTTCATTTATCTTTTTGTCAATATCTCACAATACATGAAGGATCAATCATTGGAATTTGATCCAGTAAACGTTACTTGCCATATAAAGGGGGTCTATGGTCCATATCTTGCATTAGAGATCCAGATTGTTCGGAAATGTAGAAAAAACGGACTGCATGTCTTAACTCGTGAATGCACTGTAGTAACCATGCATTAATCCAACGATTGATATTTATTTCAAATATATTTCATGATCCATATTGAATCAACATTTGGAATTGAGACCTATAACTATAAATGACCTTTTGAAGAGGACTAAAAATTTGGATTGCGAAAATAGGGCGTACAAAATTCCATAAATGATGATCTAATGGTCTGTACGTTTTCATCAATACATCACAATCTATAATGATCCAATGGTTGACTTTTGGTATCATAGCCGTTTTTAGCCCCCCTAACATGATCAACGGTTTGGATCACAAATGCTTGTCTTAGTGCCATTTGAAATGGACACAGTAGAAGCTTCATCCAAACATGCTAAAACCGAATTCCATCAGCTGTAAGCCAATAAGAAGAGAAAAGTAGAGATGTCAAACTGAACCTAAGTGTTAAAAATCCAACATTTTAAGGGTTAGTTCATTATCCGGGAGTCCGATTTACAAGCCGTCAGTTCCTACAGGTTAATTTCGACTCGAGCGAGGTGCTCGTGTCGGTTTCCAATTTTTTCGGAGCCTTTTCCTGTTCCGTACGCCCTGTGGGCCGTTTTCGAACCTAAGTGTTGGAAAATCCTATGTTTTGCTTCTAATTCTCTAACCGGGAGTCCTATTTGCGAACCGTCAGTTCCGTCAATTTACTTTATCCTTGAGCGAAGTGCTCACGGCGGTTTCCAAATTTTTCGGTGGCCGTTTCCTGTTCCGGACCCCCGGCGGGCCATTTTTTATCCTAAGTGTTAGAAAATCCTATTTGATTTTTATTTTACTTCGGTAAAACTATTGTTAACATGGATGATAGAGTGAGGCCTTGAAGGATGTGGTGTGAATGTGATTGAGATTTAGATCTAGGTTTATGGCCTTCTTATCTTAGAAAGTAAAAGAAAAAAATCGGTGCTAGTAGTTGTTGGAATATGAATTTTGGCCCAATAGTTTCAGCCGTTTGTTTGAAGAAATGGGAGCCTCATTATGATGAGTACCGTGCTGAGATGTGCAATGCCATGTCGATTTATAATGAATCCAAGAACATAGTAAACCAAGCAAATCTACAAGAAATATAAACAGGTAACTCCAGAAGATGCATCATCTCCTCAGTTTTTAGGTGTACCTCCCATGTCATCTGTTTTTAAATTCTAAATGAAATATATGAAAGGAAAGAAACTCTCAAACAATTCAATCTGAATTTGGTCATAGGACAGACTTTTGGTCCACACGTGACTGTCAAGCTTGTACATTTGCCCTACTTCTTTTATTTTAAATAAACATCGAATTTGAAGTCGTATGATGAACTTAAATTCTACCATTATATTTCTATCTCCGAAGTTGAAGTCGTATGATGTACTTAAATTCTACCATTATAATTTTATCTCCGAAGGTGGTGCAAGGTTAGTGCAGTGGCTATGCAAGCCGCGTGGTGATGGCAGTGCAGTGGGTGGTTGTGATGGAGAGTAAAAGAGTAGGAGAAAGAGAATGGAAAGAAAAGAATGGAGAAGGAGATGAAAATTAGAGTCGGAAAATTTATCACCGATGTTTAATATAAAACATCAGTAAAGGTTGGTAGTCTTTTTTACTTGTTTTTAATTAAAAAAAATAAAATAATTTTTATTGACGAAAAATCTATTTTTTGCGACGAAAATAATCGTCGGTAAATAAATATCGACTGAAGGAAAATAAATATCATTTTGAAGGAAAATAAATATCAAAGACCCTCTTTTTATTATTAACATCATTTTGAAGGAAAATAAATATCAAAGACTATTATTGACGAATTATATTATCAACAAATTTTATGACGTCAGTAAACCCCTCCCTCTTCGTGCCCTTCGCACACACCGCACACCATTCCCCCTCTCCTCTCTCTTTCTTCTCTATTCTCTCTCTCCCTCGTTCCCCATCTCTTTCTCTGCACTCCTCCCTCCCTTCCTCTCTTCTTCATCCCCTGTCTCCCTTCGCCTCCGCACCTCCACCTGGAAAATCTTGTAGTAACTGTAAATTCTCTAATCGGAGCCATTTTTATGAACCATCAGTACCGTCAAGTTACTTGCCCCTGATTGAAGTGCTCACGTCGGTTTTTAATTTTTAACCAGGGGAGGTTACTCGTTTCGGACCCCCGATTAGACGTTATCGAGCCTAAGTGTTGGAAAATCTTTTTTATTTTTTATTTTATCTCGGTAAAACTATCAGAGACTATTATCGACTGATTTACGACGTCGGTAAAATGAACGATTAGCAACGTTTTTTGTAAAACATCTGTAATGTTGAACTCTATTTCTAGGAAAATTAGAAGTATGAGTCCTTTACCTATAATTTTTTCTTTGTCGTCGAAAATTAGAGTCAGAAAATTTATTACCGACATTTAAAGGTTTTTATAGTTTTTTCACTTGTTTTGAAAAAAAAATCTAAAATAATTTTTACCAATGAAAAATTATTTTGCAACAAAAAATATTGACATAAAATTCGGCCACCACGTTTTTTTTCTCCTATCCCGCCAAATGTCCTCTTTTCCCTCTTTTCTTCTCTCTCTTTCCCATGCTACTCACTGCTCTGCTCCCTGTCTCTCACGCTGCTCTCGATCTCTCCCCCATTTCTCTCTCACTCGCTCGACATCTCTACGCTCTCGGTCTCTCTCTCACACTGTCTCTCTCTCTCTCTCACACTGTCTCTCTCTCACTCGGTCTCTCTCTCTCTCGCTCTTTCGGTCTCTCGCTCTCGCTCTCTCAGATCTGCTATTTCCCTCTTTTCCCTCTGTTCCCTCTGTCTCTCTCTCTCTCTTTCTCTCTCTCACTCTCTCACTCTATCACTCTCTCCAGACCGGTCCCAGGTTAGGGACGATCACAGCAACATCAGGAAGATCACAGCAGCAACAGGCAATCGATGATCGCAGCAGCAGCCCTGGGACGGCCGATTAGTCTTCATCTTCCTCCTCTTATATCCGTGGAAGCCTCCCCTGCACAGGTACACCCCTCCCTTCCCCTATCCTCTCTCTTTCTTCTCCGTTCTCTCTCTTCTTCCTTTTTTCTAGCATTGATGAAAAGGTCAATAAACTCATAACTATTACTTAGGACTGGCAGTTGTTTGTTGAAATTCCCAAGAGGAATTTTATGTGTTGGATGTTCTACAGACTTGACAGACTTTCTGGAATTCCTTTGATTTTTTACCCCATGCTCAATCCTCTCATAGATGTTGTGTCATGTCCCCTGAACCCGATTAAAGAATAACTGGATCCAGAGAGTGAATTTTATGACTAATTAAAAATTTTGTCCTTTGGGCCCACGGATCGTAGTCCGCGGTGAGGATTTAATATTTCAAACCTCTTTTAATGCAATAGACATTGAGTTCATAGAACTCTAGGCATATGGAATCTCAAGCAATGATTAATAATCTCTCATTAATTTAAAGTTTGCAAGAAAAGTAAACAAACTAGAAGTTAAGTTATTTATTACATTGGCCATCCCAGAAATAAGGCCAATAAAGAACAAGTCAATGAAAGTAACAAAAGGTCCAACGAGAGAATAATAAATAAAGAATAATCTAAAGGAATCCCCATGTATCTCTCTCGTGCCAGGAGATGATGACGCTACTCTACGTCATCGGCACGCCACTCTCGTGCCTCCTCTGCAGGTTGGAGATCCTCTGGGATCTCCTCACGCTCCTCGTAATAGAAGTATTCACCTGATGTGTCTGCACACCAAGGAACAAAATCAACAACATGTTGAGCAATAGATATACAAAACATAATAAACACGACATGCATCAAGTGTAGAGTAATGACAAGTAATAATTATGCGAGTACAAGTAAAGTGAAACTAGGCATAAAGCGAAATTAATAACGAAGGATCAATAAAAGTAATCCTAACAATCATCTAACAAAAATCACTATCCATGCAAATGCAAGCAAGACAAGCAAGAGGGAGACTCCGAGGATGTCTTATGCCACCTCCCGGGGTACCAGTAACAATCCCCTTGGACTACTGATACCATAGTCCGGCTCCAGTGGGATCCTAGCTCCCTGTCCTGGGAATAGCAGCACGGTCCTAGCCCGATCCCAGCTATTCAACGCCATGGATGCCGTCCTTTGCCGACTGCCCACCCCGACAACCAGAGTAACCGATTCGTCATTAAATCCCAAACTGCAGATGGCCATGATATGCAAATAATAATAAAGTGGTTCTGACACAAGAATATCAAGACAAGCAAGTCTGGCTAGTTCCAAGTACAAAGACAAGTTCTTAGGGATTATCTCTTCCAGATCAATACAAGACACGCCACATGATAATCCCCTTCATACTAGCCAGTCATATTCATCAAAACCAGACACGGGTTCCTATGGTACACTCTAAGTCAAGTCCAAGTCCTATATTCTATAGGAATTTATGTTTCATAAGTGATTATGTGTTTTATGTCAAGAGAATGTACAAGGAGAAAGTTATCAACGGATACAAGTCAAAGTCAAGAAGGAATTACAATCCAATCCTAAGCAAGTGGTGTCATCCCTGTATTCTCCGTATTCTAATAAAGTACGTATGGAAATTGGATCAATGATGCTTTTTAGGAAAATTCCTTGGTGTACAATCATGTTGAGCATCATTCCATTCAACTCCATATGCATTCGGTTACACTACGTGTAATACACGAATACCTAGACAACCCATCGAATTCACACCAAGCCACGTGATTCGATTTCAAACTCATTTATGGTCATGTGATAGTAAGTTAATGGTTTCCAACATCTAAGTCCCAAACCTAGGTTAGACAGTCTCTTTCTAAGTTACAAGAGTTGAATCATTACTTCAACTAATCACATCACTTTCCGATCTCCGATCGTGATGAAACCAGAATCATTGGATTCTCTATCTTGAGGGCTTTCCAACGATATATCATGCATGAAAATCCAACGGGCGGATTGAAAACTACAAGCCTTTGAAGTTTCAGTGACCATGCACCTCGGTGCGATCGATCAGCACTGAACACCTCACTGTTAGTGCACAGTCCGATCGATCGGACTGAGTGACTGATCGATCGGCACTGGGCACCTCCCAGTTAACTGAGAGTTTTCACAGACCGATCGATCGGACTGTGTGGCCGATCGATCGGACTGTGATCGCCCACAGTTAATTGGGGAACTATTCACTGTCCGATCGATCGGACTGAGTGACCGATCGATCGGACAGCGAACCTGAAGCCCGAATTTGGGTTTCTGCTCATTTTTTCCTCCGATCATTCCAAGACCAAACCTACAGAAAACGAGCTTCCGTGCTCCCCCATTCAATCCATTCAATTTCTACATCACATTCTCATCATCTTTACAATTTAAAACATACTCGATTTATCAATTTATCAATAACAACAAGGCTTGGAATTAACGGGATGTCTACCAGAATCATAACCAGTTCAATGAAAACAATACAAGCATATAAATTATGAAATGCATATCCACTTGCCTCAACCAAGATGTTAATTGGAAATGGGTGAAATTTGAGGAGAAACTTTTCTACCTTCAAAATCACAATCTACCCCGATCAAACACAACCTAATACACCAAGGAGAAGAAAGAAAGAAAAAGAAACAAGATCGGACCTAAATCTAGCCAAAAGGAAGATGACATAAAAAGATGAAGTTATCGGAAACCTTACTAGGTTGATATCGGAAGCAAGAGGGGATAGCGAGGATGAATCCTAGCGGATCGGATCTCCGAATGGGGTCTCTTGGGCTAGGGTTCCGGGCTTGAGAAAGGAAGAAGAAGAAGATGGCTGCGGTTCTCTCTTCCGTTGTAGAGAATGAAATGGAAATTAGGGTTAGGCTTTCGTTTAAGAAGAAGAGAAAGGGGAAAAGACCAAATCGCCCTTAAAGTGGGTCCGGTGACAGAATGGACCACTTGAAATGTTTCTTATCGCCGGATCGCGACGAGTCAAAAGACAAAAATCATCAGAACGACGAGACCTTTCCAACGAACCCAAAAATCACGGCGTTTGGAATATTTCGGAAAACCACTCAATTTTTCCTAAATTGCAAACTACCCCCTTGCTATGATCAAACGAACTCGGAATCAAATGAAACTTCGCAGATACTATTCTAATGCTAAAATAAACTCGCTCATGATCTAAACCCACTTAAATATCTAAAATACAATTAAATAAAATAATAACAAATTAAACGGATCAACGGGCCGGTTTTTAGGCCCAACTGACCCAGTAAGGTCACAGACCTTACATGTTGCTTATTAGGCTACCCAAATTCCTATTCAATAGGAAAGGGATGGATCCCTCTTTGTATTCGTAGATAGGGAGATGCTCACCAATGGGCTACCATTGGATTTATATGTTTGTTTTAAAAAACAAGATCTTTTAAAAGAATTTGGATTAGACACTGTTATGTATGAATTTAGATTAGACACTATTATGTATGTATGAATTAGACACTGTTATGTATGAATTTAGATTAGACACTGTTATGTTATGTATGAATTTGGATTAGACACTGTTATGTATGTATGGATTAGACACTGTTATGCATAAAACAAGATCTTTTATGTATGAATTTGGATTTAGGGTCTGTAGCTGCTACCTGATATTAGACACTGGATTTTGTAGTGCTTTTGAAAGAAAGGAGTCGTGAAGAATTTGGATTAGACACTGTTATGTATGTATGGATTAGACACTGTTATGTATAAAACAAGATCTTTTATGTATGAATTTGGATTTAGGGTCTGTAGCTGCTACCTGATATTAGACACTGGATTTTCTAGTGCTTTTGAAAGAAAGGAGTCGTGAAGAATTTGGATTAGACACTGTTATGTATGTATGGATTAGACACTATTATGTATAAAACAAGATCTTTTATGTATGAATTTGGATTTAGGGTCTGTAACTGCTACCTGTTATTAGACACTGGATTTTCTAGTGCTTTTGAAAGAAAGGAGTCGTGAAGCAGCAATACTACATATTTGTAAATGAAAGAGGTTTCAGTGATTGCAATCGCAATTGAGAGAATCTCAGAATCACAATCACTACTATTGTAGTATTACTTGTTATTATAAAGTAACTGTGGATTTTTTTGCATCTTGGAACGGACGGTGCATAAAGAAGCTCGTTATACTTTGAAACGAAACATGGGAGAAAAGTTTGAGAATTCTTGCAATCCCAAAACATGCATATAATAGCTCAATATCTAATTGTTATTTACTTGTGATTTGGTCAGATATGGACAGGAATTGGATATTACGTTATCAGAACCGATTTGATGCGGAGTACATAGATGGGGTGATCTCATTTATTGATTTTGCAAAGTCGAGTTCGGGCGGTGCGGTGTTGATTAGGTGCCCATGTAATGATTGCTATAACCATCTGATGCAGGACTATGATACAGCGAGAAAGCATTTGCACATTAACGGAATGATGGTCTCATACATGTAGTGGATATATCACGGGGAACCCATAGTTCAACCCGATGATTCGGATGAGAGCGAGGCTGAAACAGAAGATAATCATGATGAATGTGATGAGTTGCTAGAGGACCATCGTAGGGGAACCTATTTGGATGAAAATACTCAAGAGAGGGATGATGTGCATGATTTTGAAAATTTGTTGAAGGCTTCTCAGCGTGGCCTGTACTCAGGATGCAAAACTTCGGATACTTTGTTATCGTTTATCATCAAGATATTGCATGTGAAGGTAGAAAGTGGGTGCAGCAATAAGTCATTCGACAAGGTTTTGCAAATTTTTAAGGACTTTTTACCCGAAGGTCATGTGGTGCCGGCTTCGGTTTATGAGGCGAAGAAATTATTGCGTGAATTGGGCATGGGATACAAGAACATAGATGCTTGCAAACACAATTGTGTGCTATATTGGAAGGAGAATGCTCAATTGGATAAATGTCCAGAATGCGAAGAGCCTGGGTACAAGGTCAATGATGGCAAGCGAAAGAAGATCCCTCATAAGGTGCTCCGTTACTTCCCATTGATACCGAGGTTACGCAGATTGTATATGTCAAGGAAGACAGCCACGGAGATGAGATGGCATAGTGATAAGCGGGTTGATGATGGGATAGCGCGGCATCCGGCTGATTCAGTGGAGTGGAAAGAATTTGATATGAAATATCCAGAGTTTGCCCGAGAGACACGTAATGTGAGACTGGGGTTAGCCACCGATGGATTCAATCCTTTCGGTAATATGAGCACCTCGTATAGCATGTGGCCTGTCATACTTGTGCCTTAAAATTTGCCGCCATGGATGTGCATGAATGAGCCATTCTTGATGATGTCATTACTCATTCCAGGACCAAACTCACCGGGAAACGATATCGATGTATATCTGAGGCCCTTGGTTGATGAGTTGAAGGAGTTGTGGGATCATGGTGTAGCTACTTATGATGCCTCCACTAAGGAAATCTTTCAAATGCATGCTGCTGTAATGTGGACGATAAATGACTTTCCTGCATATGGTAACTTGTCTGGGTGGAGCACAAAGGGTTATAACGCTTACCCCTCGTGTAACGACAGCTCGTTAGGGGTGAAGTTGAAAGATAAGATTGGTTACATTGGCCATCGTAAATACTTGGAACTAAACCACCAATGGTGTAGAAGCAAGGCCTTCAACGGTCAGCCTGAGCGTGAAAAGAATTCTTTGGATCTACCGGGGCAGAAGGTACTGGACCAGCTCGAAGAGATAGCGCCGGTCAAGTTTGGCAAGAATAACAAAAGACTGCATGACTATGGAGAACTGAACTGGATAAAGAAAAGCATCATATTTGAATGGCCTTATTGGAAGTGCAAAAAAGTCCGACACAACCTTGATCCTATGCACATTGAGAAGAACGTATGTGTAGCTTTGGTTGGAACAATTTTGGGCATAAATGGCAAAAACAAGGACACCGAGAAAGCGCGTAAGGATTTGAAAAATATGGGCAACAGACCAGAGTTGCATCTAGTGGAGAGAGGTGATGGATCAAGCTTGAAGCCGCATGCCTCTTACGCTCTCCAGCCAAAACATAGAGATGGATTTTATGAATTCTTGAAGTCCATCAAATACCCAGACGGTTATGCGGTGAACCTCTCGAGGTGTGTAACCTCAAAAAATGATAAATTAGCTGGTTTGAAGAGCCATGATTGCCACGTCCTTATCCAACGCATCCTTCCTATTGGCATGCGCGACTTTTTGAATAAGGATATATGTACAACATTGTTTAAGTTAGGCAGCTTTTTCCAAGACCTCGGTTCGAAAACACAGAAACAAGATGATTTGAAAATTTTGGAGGAACGGATAGTTTTAATATTGTGCAAGCTTGAGAGGATCTTTCCTCCTGCTTTCTTTGATGTGATGATCTATCTATCGGTTCAATTGCCACGCGAGGCCATGCTTGGTGGACCTGTGCAATATCGGTGGATGTACCCGATTGAAAGGCAATAGCTGGTGACCATTGATTAATCATTTATGTATTAATGCTATTGCCTTGCATTGGAAATCATGGTTCTTATCATTGGTTGTTTAAAGTTTTCTGAAGACCCTAAAAGGGTACGTTCGCAACCGAGCTCGGCCTGAAGGTTCGATCGCAGAGGCTTATATTGTCAAAGAGTGTCTCACTTTTTGCTCAATGTATTTAAGGCAGACTGATCGAGTAGAGCGTTATGATGATGGTGGCGAACGTGGTCCGGGGATGTCGGTCTTCACACAAACTGCCCGTCCCCTCGGAATGATGCCAAGGGCACATGATCCTTCTCAAAAAGATCGTGACATGGCTCATTGGTTTGTGTTGAATAATTGCCCCGAGGTGTTGCCATATCTTCAGTATGTGCTTCAATCTAGCCATATTTATGCATTGCTTTTTTGACTCCTTTATTCATTATCTATATTTACTTATTCAGTAAAAAATACCTTGAGTAGGGAACACAAGAATTTAGTGCAGGAACAAAGAAGTGGAGACGTCGGGCAGATACAACGAAGAGAATTTGCAAAATGGTTCAAACAACGTGTAAGACATAAACGTTGGATCATTATAATTGTTAGATATTATTGGATTTGTTTTTAAATAATATATATCCAATACATCTGACGTAATTTGCCTATGTAGATGAATCAATTGCGAACTCTAGGTTCACCGGAAGCGTCTGATGAGATGTGGTCATTAGCAAATAGCCCTATGTCCCAAGTGAATCTCTATCAGGGGTGTGATTGCAATGGCGTTCGATACCACACTAAAGATCGTGAGAGATGTCGTAGGAGCCAGAGTAGTCGTTTGGTTGTGGAAGGGGAATATGAAAGGGAGAAACATGACTACTATGGCTACATTTGTAAAGTATGGGAATTGTCCTATCGGCACGGGGGTAAGGTGGTCCTATTTGAATGTGAATGGTACAACACTAGTACCAAGCACAAGATAAACATCGAAGACCATGTTACAAGCATTGATATCACTGGTCGTTGGTGTACGGATGATCCATTTGTCCTACCAGGTCAGGTAGCTCAAGTCTTCTACGTCAATGACACCAGCAGAGGAAAAAATTGGAGAGTCGTAGAACGGGTCAAGCCTCGTGGATTGTGGGATGTACCCGCTAAGCGGGATGACGACAACGACGATTGTGATGCGCCTAATGATGCATTTCAGCAGGACGAATCATCATTTGTTGTCCCAGTCCTCGTCGATGGTACTAGTGTCCAACACTCTATGGATGATATAGATCCTGAGATCATTCTCAATGATGAGTCTGCAGACAAGGATGGCCAAGACGAGGATGAAACACTGGCGGAATACGAAGATGAAGAAGAAAATGATGTTCATAGTGAGGAAGATGAAGATATAGAATATGACATGTAGTGTTTGTTTAAGGTTTTACACATGTAATTATTAAGTAAATTAATAAAGATCTTGTCTTATATAATGATATTGTCTTCAATTTCATTTTCTCTTGTGATATGTTCAAATATTGATAAATTTTTTTTTACATTTCACATTTTAATCCTGTTTATATAATTCATAGTTGCAAAAGATGCCAAACAAAGGGAAAAAATGGGTCAAACCAGGGGAGTTGTCCCGTCAATTGCAAGCTTCCAATTATTTATCAAAGAGAAAAAAAACAATTAAGCAGAATGCGGAAAAACTTGCATCTCTAGGTATCCAGCGAACCGCATGTGCTATATTTGGTTCGGCTAATAAAGGGACAAACGAGAAGGGAAAGAAGAATGTCATTGAAAATGATAAGGATGAGGACTATATTCCCACGGCAGATGATGATGTAGAAGATGAGGCATCTTCTTCTCAATCGGAAGAGGTAATCGTTATGTGAACGTCATGACATGTAGTTTAAAATTATTATTTTTGATGTTGACACTCGTGCTAGAATGATTTATATTTACATTTAATGTGAGTTGCTGACATTCACTTTACTAATAATATTGATCTTTGCTATTAATTATTTATGTTCCTTGTCACTCTGCTTTAATCCAGGTTGCAGTTATGCCTCGGGACAGTAGGGTCAAACGTGCTCAGACTGTTAAAGCTACACTCAGTTCAGCTGGTGCAGATTGCACACATGGGGCCATACCGACCACAGGATCCATACCGACCCAGCTGCTGACCACATAGCCCTTACCGACTCAGCCTCGCATCACACATACCTTACCGACCCCTCCTCAGCCGTCCCAGCTGCCGCTGAGTCCTCAGACAGCTGGTAGCAGCGTAGGTGAGAATATTATGACCCTTTAAAATCCTAAATTCACTTCAATTTAATGATTTGTGTTCACTAACTCATTTACCGTTGTCATCTTAACATCATCAGGCCCACCTTCTTTGCAACCGACTCGCATAAGGGGTGTCACGCGAGGGAAGAATGCATCAAAGCTTAGAAGACAACTGGGTCATAGCATCCCAGTTCAGATCCCGACCTCCAGCCATAGGCCAGAAGGGGAACATGCCCCTTTACTGGTTAACCATCTTGGGTTAGCCATTAGAGCTGTTGTCCCAGTAAAGTCCCATGGCTGGAAGAAGCTTGATAGTGGGATCAAGCTTGGCGTTATTGCTGCAGTTAAGGTAAACTGAAATAAGAAATATCCATCCACATTATGCTAGTTGTGATCCTCATTACAATATCTGATTATATTTTGTTATCACTAATCTTTATATGGCTCTCCCCTAATACAGCAATATTTTGATATCGGGGACTGCGAGGGCGACATGCAGATCAAGGCGGACATTGACCGCCAATGTGGTACTTTGTATAAAAGTTGGAAATATGAGCTGCATAGTCACTACCTCGGATTGTTGGAGCAGGGGGTTCCCCAACCCCAGGACCACCCGGCACCGGGTTGTGATGCAAATGATTGGCGAGTTATGATCTCACAATGCTGGGAATCACCAGCTTGGAAGGTACCATTACATGTTATCTACACTCAATTTACTATATTCCATCGTAATTCTATTAGTAATGGTTTTATAAACGATTGCCATTGTATTATTTTTTTTCTATGTAGGCGAAGTCTGCAAAGGCTAAAGAGAGTCGAGCCAAATTGCCATATAATCATACTAGTGGCTCGAGGTCATTTGCATCGAGGATGTCTATGGTGGTACTAATTATATTCATATGACGAAACTGCATTGACTTTATTAATTTATCAATACATAGCTAGATTAATATCTTATACAAAGCTGTTTCAAATAACAGATGGCGACGAATGCCGGTCAAGCGCCGCCAATTACTCAGTTCTTCCGCGACACCCACTACAGAGAAAAGAGCAAAGAGTGGGTAAACGAGGTGGCTCAGCAAAGACATGTACGTTGGCTAATAAATAAAATAATAATCGACAAATAATGCCATATAAGCATTCTAAATCCCTTATTGATTTAAATGGCAGGATGCCTTGGTGCAGAGGATTGAGGAGCAGTCGCAGCCCTCTGTCACAACTCCGATGAGTGAGGAGGAGATTGCTATTGATGTGCTTGGGAAGAGGTCTGGATACTTAAATGGATATGGCATATTTACGGGATCCTCTCCATCCTCCACACAGTCTCGGGCATCGCAGTCTGAGCTGATCACCTTGCGGGAGCAAGTAGCTGAGCAGGCTAGGATGCAGGCTGAGCAGGCTAGGATGCATGCTGAGATGCAGGCTAAGCATGACAAGAGGTATGGAGCACTTGAGGCCCTCGTTCAACGGTTGGCATCTGCAGCAGGGATGGATCCGACCGGCTTATTGGATATCACGAGAGGGACAACTTCGGCTGTTGATAGCACGGCTATTGGAGATCATGATGCGACGCTGGGTGGTGGGGACGCTCACCTAGGCCCATAGGTAAAACAAATACTCGTGACTGTAGTTGTGATTCCTTTATTAATGTCATTTCCTTATGTGGCCCGTTCCTCTGTTGATTCATCGTAGTTATCTCTTAATCTGATCATGGGTTTCAGATGCTATGATAGTTGCTGGTCATGCATTATGTTCGCTTTACTCCATAAAACAAAAAGAAGTTATGATTCCTTGTTGTAAGTCAGCTATGCTGCCGGTATTTTGCACTCCATAAATTCTACCGTAATAATTGTATCTCCGAAATTTTTGTCATATGATGAACATTTTGGAGTTAGAACTTTGACCTTAGGAATATTGGTTTGGCCCCATCAAATACACAAGAGATTTAGATTATAAATGATGATGATGATGAATGTCTTCAGAGGATTTTCTCTTATTTTTCCTTGTCAAAATAAATTGTGTTATAAAACTGATATCTGCTTATTCTTTTGTTGATTATGTAATTGACGGTTCGCAAATATGCTTAGGGTCTTTTGCATGGAACACTCTATGTTGTCCTGTTGTGACAAAACAGCTCGAAAGTTTGTGAATTAATGGAACACTCTTTTTCATTTTGATGATATATAAATCTATTTTTTTCCTGTCTTTTAGATATGATGAACTACAATGACTTATATTCATATGACGAAACTGCATTGACTTTATGCTTTCCTTTGCTTCTCTTGCATCCCTCTTTCCCTTGTATTGGAGTAGTTTTTTTTTTTTTTTTTTGGTCAAAATTGGATGCTTGGGATGACTGATATTTAATTATAGTGGCACTTGAATATCTTTTTCCTGAGGAGGCAATGGCTTTATGCTGCTTTTTCTTATTTTCCTCCTATGTAGGGAAGCTTGATTTCTTGGGTTTCTAACAGTAAGTGCTTTCGTTTTTGTGATTTCAGCTTGATCTTCACTCAACATCTTTGTTTCCTTCTGATCTTGCTTATGGTTTTGTCAGTTAAGGTAAGCTTACATTTTTCTTTCCATGAAATGAATGTTGGATATCCTTGTATTTGCCTGATATCTTATATTATCTAGTGACCTCCCTTTATAACCAAGAGTTTTTTGACTTGTTTGCACTACGCATTCCTGCACACTTACGGCTTGTGAATATATGTTCATAATGATGATTCTATGTGACTTAATCATGAAGAGTTTTTTACTTTTTTTTTTTTACATGTTGGCATGCCGTGAATTCGTTTATTTTTGGGTGTTTGATTAATTGAAGTGGAAAAAGTTATGATTTCAGAGACTTGATTGGAACAATAGCAAATGGTTGAAATTACAGTCGCTTAAAAATCACATCATATGTTAATAAGGTGGACCCTATGCTGTGGGTCTAGAAGGACCCCACTTGTGTCAACTAAACCCACCCCCAGCAGTGACCTGGCCGTGTGTATCAGCCCTGCAGAGGGCCTGCAGGGTTCGGCTGAGCATGGCTGGTGTGGCTTGGGTCTGGCTGTACCTGGCAGGCTTGAGCAGGCCTAGTGCTGTCTGATGTGAGCCAGCTGGGCCTGGCTGGGGCCTATCGACCCTGGATTGCTCCTAGCCCACTGAGCATGGATGCATCAGCAATGCTTGACAAGAAGCAGTCTATGTAGCAATCGTCTATCACTTTAAAGGGGTATATGACTAATATGGGTACCATTTGACCTGGCATGCCCAAGTCATCTAGAAGGAGATTAGCCAAATTGTCCAAGTGCGAGTTGCAGAAGCGGGTTTAGTGCCCTTTTTTTCTAAACATGAGAAGCCTTTGGTTGGTTCTTTTTTTTTTTAATGGTGACTTTGTTACTATAAGAAAAACTTATTGACTGTCATCTGGAAAGTGGATAGAAGATACACTGTTATTTGGTTGTTTCTTAGTTATGTGTCTGCTGCCAGCTTTATCACTTTTGCGTTGGCTTCCTGGTGATGGCATAAGCCCAGCTGCTATGATGGGAACAACATAGGTGGCAATGGCTTTATGGTGTGACAAATACAACTGCCTAGAAATTGCCTTTTAGGGCATGTATGACATAGGCTTCTTGATGAACTCATTACTTGTCTTGAGTCTTGACCGCTTCTGTACATGGCTTGACTTGAAGGAGTTAAGAAGTTTTAGCATACTTCATACAAATTATAAGGTGAAAAGAATTAAATTTGTTCGTGCTACACTTCATTGGGACCATAAATGGAGATGCAGGTCAGAGATTAAAAGGGTGTACAGCAGTTGGAAGCCTTTTACAAATTGCTTATCAGTACTACTGTCTTTGGAAAGTTCATAGTGTAAGCATTGAGAGATATGTGATTCAGGATGACAAGTTTTGGAATGTTTTTTAGGATGCTGCCAAGGAGAAGACTGGTTCACAGATGCAACATAGTTGTGCTGCACCCTAGGGAGACATGACTCATACTTATATCCCATTTTTAGGAAAATTCTGTCAATGGATATAGTTCTACAAATCAAATCATGTATTATCCACCAATTTTGAGGATATTTTCGCCTTCAATCATCTATTGCAATGTACTTGACAGAAATACGTATCTGCATTGATTTTTTTTTAAATAACTTATGAGTGCTGATAGATTAAAACAGGTGCCACTTAAAAAGGCTTGCTGAAATAGATTGAATTTTACGGATATCATTGCTCTTAAGCTGTTGTTGTTCCTAAAGTAAATTGCACTATACAAGCTATTGTTTGCTTTTGAGTGATGTTTTGATATTGGAGATGAGTCTAGGTTATTTTCGAATAAGAACAAGTTAGGTTGATCCATGAATTCCGAGCATTGATGCAGTTGTGGTCCCTGGTGGCCCACATAAGTCATTAGCATTACTTGGCTATCTTTCCATCATTGGGATTGCAGCAGCTAACCTTTCTCATTCAGGATGGGAATCTTAAAACATTCTTGTTGGAGTCCAGTAAGAAATTGGGACTGTTTTTTTTTTTTAATGGTATGAAATTGGGACTGTTATACTCTTAATTGTCGACTAAGCACAGTGGACGTAGTTATTAATTCAATGTTCAGAAGAATGACCTTGTAATTTTTTTTAATTGATTGATAAAGGAAGTTTTGAGGAAATGAACCACATGAATGCACAAGTTTTATCTTTGTTTGTTGCATTTGTTTTTCTTCTGAATCTATGGATATAAACATATTGGTTGAAAATTACGGAACTTTCTTCCTTCTACTTCTGAATTTATGGATATAAAAATTTTAGTTGAAAATTACAGAACCTTAATTACTATAGTCTATAGGTAAGAAAAAGAGTGAATATTCATCCAAGCACTTCGCTCGAGGGTAGACAGACCTGTAGGAGCTGACAGTACGCAGATAGGACTCCCGGTTAGAGAATTACGACGAAACATGTGATTTTCCAACACTTAGGCTCGAAAATGGCCCGCCGGGGGGTCCGGAACAGGAAACGGTCCCCGAAAAATTCAGAAACCGGCACGAGCACTTCGTTCGAGGGTAGACAGACCTGTAGGAGCTGACGGTACGTAGATAGGACTCCCGGTTAGAGAATTACGACGAAACATGTGATTTTCCAACACTTAGGCTCGAAAACGGCCCACCGGGGGTCCGGAACGGGAAACGGTCCCCGGAAAATTTGAAAATTGGCAAAAGCACTTCGCTCGAGGGTAGACAGACATGTAGGAGCTGACGGTACGCAGATAGGACTCCCAGTTAGAGAATTACGACGAAACATGTGATTTTCCAACACTTAGGCTCGAAAACGGCCCGCCGGGGGTCCGGAACGGGAAACGGTCCCCGAAAAATTCGGAAACCGGCACGAACACTTCGCTCGAGGGTAGGCAGACCTGTAGGAGCTGACGGTACGCAGATAGGACTCCCGGTTAGAGAATTACGACGAAACATGTGATTTTCCAACACTTAGGCTCGAAAACGGCCCGCCGGGGTTCCGGAATGGGAAACGGTCCCTGAAAAATTCAGAAACCGGCACGAGCACTTCGCTCGAAGGTAGACAGACCTGTAGGAGCTTACGGTACGCAGATAGGACTCCCGGTTAGAGAATTACGACGAAACATGTGATTTTCCAACACTTAGGCTCAAAAACAGCCCGCCGGGGGTCCGGAATGGGAAACGGTCCCCAGAAAATTCGGAAACCGGCAAGAGCACTTCGCTCGAGAGTAGACAGACCTGTAGGAGCTGGCGGTACGCAGATAGAGCTCCCGGTTAGAGAATTACGACCGAAACATGTTAATTTCCAACACTTAGGCTCGAAAACGGCCCGTCGGGGGTCCAGAACAGGAAACGGCCGCGGAAATTCCGAAACCGGCACGAGCACTTCGCTCGAGGGTAGAGTAACATGTAGGAACTGACGGTTCTCAAATAGGGCTCCCAGTTAGAAAATTAAGACCGAAATATGTTAATTTCCAATACTTAGGCTCGAAAACGGCCCGCCATGGGTCCGGAACGTGAACCGGCCACGGAAAAAATTCCGAAACTAGCACGAGCACTTCGCTCGAGGGTAGAGTAACTTGTAGGAATTGACGGTTCGCAAATAGGGCTCCCGGTTAGAGAATTACGATCGAAACATGTTAATTTCCAACACTTAGGCTCGAAAACGGCCCGCCGGGGGTCCGGAACAGGAAACGGCCGCGGAAAAATTTCGAAACCGGCACGAGCACTTCGCTCGAGGGTAGACAGACCTGTAGGAGCTGACGGTACGCAGATAAGACTCCCGGTTAGAGAATTACGATGAAACATGTGATTTTCCAACACTTAGGCTCGAAAACGGCCCGCCGGGGGTCCGGAACGGGAAACGGTCCCCAGAAAATTCGGAAACCAGCACGAGCACTTTGCTCGAGGGTAAGCAGACCTGTAGGAGCTGACGGTACGCAGATAGGACTCCCGGTTAGAGAATTACGACGAAACATGTGATTTTCCAACACTTAGGCTCGAAAACGGCCCGCCGGGGGTCCGGAATGGGAAACGGTCCCCGAAAAATTCGAAAACCGGCACGAGCACTTCGCTCGAGGGTAAGCAGACCTGTAGGAGCTGACGGTGCGCATATAGGACTCCCGATTAGAGAATTACAACGAAACATGTGATTTTCCAACAATTAGGCTCGAAAACGGCCCGCCGAGGGTCCGGAACGAGAAACGGTCCCCGGAAAATTCGAAAACCGGCACGGGCACTTCGCTCGAGGGTAAGCAGATCTGTAGGAGCTGACGGTACGCAGATCGGACTCCCGGTTTGATAGTTGAACCTAAAAACGTTTAATTCTGAATACTTAGACTAAACTCTAGGCAGTCGTAGGTTGAAAACGGGAAACGGCGATCGAACAGTTCAAAAATCTGCACGAGTACCATGCTCAATGCAAAAGTAACGTGTAGGAATTGACGGTTAGTGAATTGGACTTTTGGTTAACAAAGTTTTATATATACATGTTTATGTTTCATTTATAATTTAATTAATTGAAAAGATTTTAATGTTGTTTTTTTCATTGCAGATTGATGGACGCTTTTCAAAATGTTGGAGTTTTGGGGTCGGTTGCAGACTTGTGGGGGTGTTGGACTTTTTTTCATTTTATTTGTATATATATTGGACATTTATATCAGACTATATCGTTAGTGATTGTAATATTAGTTTAATGAGACGAATCATTTAATGAAAAATGTAGATGGTTGTTTGTTTACTTAGTAACTGTTTTGTCATTGCATTTTTTATCTTGAATATAGGTATATGAACAGGTGTATAAATAGGTTTATAAACAGGTTTATAGGAAATTATAATGAAAAAATAAATAGGTTATTAAAAAAAAACACCTTTGCCGACGAAAATATGGCAATTTTCGTCAGCGAAAGTGAAAATTAAATTAAAAATATAAATTAAAATACTTTTGCCGACGAAATTAGTCATCGGCAAAAGTAAAAAAATAATTAAAAAAATGAAATAAATGGGTTTTGCCGACGAAATTTATACGTCGGCAAAATGTGAAACTAAAAAATAGAAAAATAAATAAACGAGCTTTGCCGACGCAAATTATCGTCGGTATAACAAATTAAATTTAAAAAAATTAAAGCCCTTTGCCGACGCAGAATTTCGTCGGTAAATGTAAATTAAAAATTAAAAAATAAATAAATTATATTTGCCAACGAAAAAGTTCATCGGCAAAATGTAAAATAAAAATTTTTAAAAAATAAAATGACATTTCCCGACGAAAATGTTCGTCGGCAAAATGTAAAATAAAAATTAAAAAAAATAAAATGACATTGGCCGACGAAAAAGTTTGTCGGCAAAATGTAAAATAAAAATTAAAAAAGAAAATAACCTTTGCTGACGAAAAAGTTCGTCGGCAAAATGTAAAATAAAAATTAAAAAAAGAAAATGACCTTTGCCGACGAAAATTTTCGTCGGCAAAATGTAAAATAAAAATACAAAAAGAAAGTGACCTTTGCCGACGAAAAATTGTGTCGGCAAAATTTAAAATAAAAATTGAAAAAATAAAATGAAGGGCTTTTGCCGACGAAAGCTTTCGTCGGCAAAAGTAAAAGCAAATAATTAAAAAAAGAAAAATCCTTTGGCCGATGAAAAATTCCGTCGGTAAAGGTAAAAAAAACGTCGGTAAAGATATATTTTGGCCCACGAAGACGATTTTCGTCGGTAAAATGTTTTACTGACGGAGTTTTACCGACGAATGGCCGACGAAAATATTTTCGTCGGTGATAGGTTTTTCCGACGAAAAGATGACATTTGGCGACGAAAAAAATCGTCGCCAAAAGTGCAGTTTCTTGTAGTGATTTCATTTTTTATTGGTTAAGATAAGATCCACAAATTTGTGATATAGTGATTTAAACAAAATGTGTGAGTTTCCACAGTTACTTAGGGGTCGTTTGTCTTTTACGCATGTGATATGTAAATATAATTTACACATGTAAATGATGAATATTCAAATTTTAAGTATGTAAGGTTTACACATGCGTTTATTTTTACAACGTTTGTATAATAACATCATTTTCACACCATTTACACATGTGATTCATTTTACCATGTTTGTTTCAATGACATGTGTAAATTCATTAGATGATATTGTAAACATTAATTAGTTATTAATCAATGAATTAAATTCTACTGTAATAATATGAACAAGAGAAAAAAAGAAGCCTATTTTATATCAAAGGTTTCATCTGCATTTTAGACCATTTAAAAAGGAACATGTCTTTCAACATGAAATATACTTTTCAAAAATATAAATTTCTATGAACGATCAACTTCACAAAATACATTCCAACATGTTTGGTAATCTACCTTACAAAATAAATATTTCAAAATAGAAGAACTCCATCTTCACAAAATATATATTTCGGATTTCATTTCAAAAAATAATTGTACGTTCACCCATGAAAAAGAAGTTTCATTGCATCTAGTACTCATCTAACTGAATTCATTACATCATTTACGCTGCACTAACTCTTCTATTTGCTGATGCATTCCACATATCTGACGCTATTGTATCTCTAAGGCGATAAGCATATTGGCTGCCAAACTCGTCCTCAACTACATCATCTTCATTGTCTTCTTGGTCAATATTTATCACTTCATGATAATGACGTTGGCACAATTCATCATTGTTGGGATTTCGCATCATGATGAAATTATGTATTACAGCACAAGCATTTACAATTTTTGCTTGTGTTTTTACAGGATAATTCCGTGGTATATGCGTCAAAATAGGAAATCGTTCCTTCCACAGGCCAAATGTTCTTTCCACAACATTTCGAAGTTTTGAATGACGAAGGTTAAAAAGCTCAGTCGACGTCCTTGGAGCCAATGCTTGAGGTCCATATTCCTTTAAGTGATATCGGGTTCCACGATAGGGTCCAATAAAACCTCGCTTATGAGCATAACCAGCATCAACAAGAAAGTACTTTCCTATTAAGAATTAAAATGACAAGTTTAGTATATATATTATTTAAATATATATAATTAAAACAGAACTACAATTTACCTTCTGGAACTTGCATATTATATATTCCTCTATTTTGTAGAACATCCGAAAGGACTTTTTGATCATTGGCTGAGCCTTCAAAGCCGGCACATACAAACTGAAAGAGCATGTCAAAACCTACAGCTGCCATCACATTTTGGGCAATGAATCCCTTTCTACAACGATAACGTTGATGATCTTTAACTGGGACCCATGCTGGAACATAGGTGCCGTCAATAACACCAATACAATCCTGCACAATCGTTAACAATTTAAATAATTTTTCATAAAGAATTAAGAAAAAATTAAGTTGATGACTTGATTACTTAATTACCTTGAAAAATGGGTAGAATGTTCTATTTGAAGCAATATGTCCCGGTGTTGGTGTATCACTAGTAGGAACTTTAACATAATCGGGACATATATATAAAAGCGCTTCCAAAACAGCATTAAAGTACTTGCTAATTGTTTGGCCTGAATGTTGAAACTGAATCTGTATGACCCGATTACGCTCACTGTGGCCTATCGTATTTAGGAAGATGGCAACTTGTTCTTCTACAGTGACATTTTTCGTTGCACGCAATAACCCTTCTCTTTTCAGTAAATCACATAACTCCAAGAACACATCAGTCCTCATACGAAGTAAATCATATGTTAAACGCTCATGACCATTAATGAGGTACTGTGTGAATTCATGGCCAGTTAAAGATGAATTGTGAACTCTCCTCCTTTTGACCCTCTTCTGTTTACAATGATGGTCTACAAGCATAAGGACGAACGTTGATAGTGCTACCAACCACAAAAAAATGATCTTCTTCTTTATGTCCATTACTTTATACTGCTTCATAATCAATTCACACATAAAAAAGTGAGTAACTATTTTAGCCCATTCATAAAAACATTATTGTCACAAGATAAATCAACATTGTCCATCTAAAAGAAAAGCAAACACAACAATTGGATATGAAATAAAAGTTAAATAATACTAAGATAACAATAAAATATAAAAGAGTGACAAAATTTTAAAATATTAAATAGAGAAGTCACACTTGGTCCAACATAAAACTACAATATTAAATAGAGAAGTCACACTTGGTCTAACATAAAACAACAATATTAAACAACATCCAAAATGCAATAAAACTACTATAGTCTCAAAAAAAAATCACACTTGGTCCAACATAACACTACTAGATATCATCACTTAATTCCTCCAAAATCCAATCACGTTGATCCTCCTTGGTACGAAATGCAAGGAATTGACTCGACGCTTGTGGATCCCTTAGCATCCTAAGCGCCTTTCCGCGTATAGATTTTTCTAATTCTAGCTCTTGAACAGCAGCGACAACATCTGCTTGACTCGGCCCTGATTGGTTCAGTTTTTCAGCAACATAAACAAGTGTAGCAGTCATCTCCTTTACTGCACGCACAATTTCACTATCAGATTTAGCTTCACCTCGTACATTACGTCGAGAACTTGCATTTGTGTCTTTTCTAGTACGCGGGGCTTTGGAACGTTCAACCACCTCATCTGAACTAGATGATTGTACTGCCACTTCATCAATTGGTACTTGGGGGCCTGAGATCGGATGTGGTGGGCGTTGGTTTGTCAGTACCACATCTCTTCCATCTGCGATTGTATCTCCATATATAATGACCAACTTTTCATAGTCGGCACAACTTTTTCCTCGATACTTTGCATAATCAGGATGTACCTAAGTATACAAATTTGACAATACAAAGTAAATAGTTTATAACTTAAACAATTGATGAAATATTTTTTAACTGAAAATTAATGATCCACTCACCTTGACATAGTCATCCCAGACTTGGTCTTCTGCAGTAACCTTTTTCTCCTTATCATCCCATCCAAACCCACTTAGGTCAATCAAAGTCTTGATCTGTTTGTAACGGGTTTTTAATGTTCTAAGGCGATTTCTAATTTTACCTTTATCATAGTCATCTCCAAACTTTTCCATCATTTTTCGTTCTATCTCTTTCCACCCTTCAGTGGTATACCCACCTTCATCTTTTCTCCCAAGCTTTACTTGTTCTATAAATAAGTCCATTAAGTAATCGTTAGAGTAGTCCGTCCATGAAATATTCTTCTTTTCTCTTCTACCACGCTTGGTTCCGGTTGGTGCTTCAACTTGGATGGATTGAACATGGTCTTCAACTTGTTCAGTATCCATTTCTAAAAAGTAACAAAATTGTTAAAGAAAAAGATATAACTTTAGATAGATTGACATTCATAAATTTGTAATTGCCCATTTAGTTACTCTTTTCCACTCATGATCACATGCATAAACAAAATATTACACTAGATTAACATATCAAAATAAATAAAAACATCAATTTCTTGAGATACAAGAGAAAAGGACACTTTTGAATGGAGTTCCAACAAAAGCACTTAACTTATATGACAAAGAAGAAGCTCCACAACAGCAAGAAATAGGAACGGGCATAAAGGGGTTTTCATATGTAGACAATGTAATCAATAGTAAAACAGAGGCTCCTCTCCCAATTGATCATGATGGGATGGGCCACTTTTTAAAATCTCTTAAACTGGTCAACCAAAATCTCTTAAACTCGAGTTGAGCTCAAGGTCAATAATCTACTTAACAGGAGATGATCCAGACCAGGCCCACTATATGAATAAGCCAACCCAAACCCCAATGGGCCGCATAACCAGCAGGCCAGTGAATTGCCTGGACATATATTACACGAGGGAAAAGGCCCAGAACCCTTTCTGAGGCCATTGGGGAATGTGATACACAAATGGGACCCAGTATCTTAGCACATGATAGCACATGACTCCTATTTAGTAGGATTCATTTTTCCTAAGTTTCTGTCATACTAGGTCATGTTAGTGTTAGAAAGTCCTATATATTTTTAGATTTTTATCATTTATAGGAAGGTAGATTTGCTTTTTAAAATGGAAAGTGCGTAACTAGTTCCCATTATGAAACTAAATCAAAGGAGGAAACTAGAGGGAATCTAACTCTATCAAGTGTACTCCTCACATTCATTCATTCCATTATCAATAAAGTTTCAGAGCTTTCTTTTACTTGTGGCTCTGCACATTGCTAAATTGCTATTTTTTATCTTTGGATGCTGAATCCCAGATCTTAATCATGCTTTTGCCAAGACTTTGATCTTCGGAAAGATTCCATCTTCTACTACACCATTATTGGTATCAGACCTTCAGCTGCAACAGACCCATAGGAGTGAATCCAACTGGTGCTCACTAACAAACTGGGGGCTCAAAGCCTGACCATTTCTCATTCTATACATCCCAAGAAAGGGATAATTTCCCCTTTCAAAGAGCTGGTTCAACAGTCATTGTAATTTCAAATGGGGAATATAGGAAGTCCTTTTTCATTTTTGGAATAGGGAAGTCTTTCAGTTTCGGTTGAAACTACCAGGTTCCGTTTAAAACCCCTTCCAGTAGGCAGTATGAAAGTAGGCCTCTTTCCTTCTTTATAAATGTCCAAGTAAGGTACAGGCTTGGTCATAGAAGGGTAGGTCTTGAATAGCAGGTGAAGATTGGCAATTGAAGGATTCTTTCCCAAAGCTACCTCACTCGCCCTCTCTCTCTACCTCACTCTCCCTCTCTCTCTACACCCATGTCACAGAATTATTTCAATTCCATCATAATGCCACAGATTCCACCATCTCCAATATGATCCTCACTCTCCTACCTCTCACTCTCCTTACTCAATATCATGGTACTCTCTCTCTCTCTCTCTCTAGTCATTGGGTTCTTTTTATCCATTTGAATGTTGATTTTTGCAATGATTTCTTCTTTTGTTCTATTAGTTTAGCCCAATGATAGGTTGAGATTTCTCTCACTCGGAGGTATACCTGCCATCTATGATGGGGCCTATTATCTCAGTGGTTTGAAATGTTGCATGCTTGAGAATTGTTTATGGTAACAATATTCCATAATCTATCATGTAGAATTTGTTTCAATAACTAAAAATGTTCCCATCTTTTGAGAGAGCTACCATGGATTCCCTGTAGAATAAGTACCTTGTACAAGGTAGAGACTCTACTCTTGATTTATTAATTTTTTATTTTATAGCTTTAGATCGGATGATTATCAATGTTAATCCTGTCTAAGTGTTTGCAAATTTTATAGCGTTAGATCAGATGATTATCAATGCTAATTCTATCTAAGTGCTTGCATTTCACTTTATAGCTCAAGAACGGATGATTGTCAATGTTAATCCCATCTGTCGCTGTATTGCCCATCCATACAGGCTTAATGGGTAGCTACTAGATGAAAAATGTAGATAACACATGCATCTCAGGAATGCCAAGCCCTAACCCCGATTTATGTAAACCCTCAGCCTCATCATTGCATATCACCAACTATAAGCCCAAACATTCCCACTTATGGCTGAAACCAAATAAAAAACATTACAGGTGTTCCGTGGTAATGAAGATGTTATAAATGACTAAGTTGCATTGAAAAAGAAAAAAACAGAGACATGATCAGGCACATGGTTACACATGGTTAGTAATTATAGAGATAGATTTTTCTGATTGAAGGCCCCTACAAGATCAAACACAAAAAATAGTTCCGATCTAATGCCGCATATACGAACTCATAACAGAACCGAAAGAAACCCCTTAGTTCGAGTTTCTTCACTAACACCAAATAACAGAACACCAAATCCAACAAATCGAACCTCAAAACACACAAAAACGACAACATATACCCTAATAACAGAGAGATCCAACGTACCTGTAACAGCAGCACCTCGAAAGATGATCGAAAGGAAACCCTATGGTTTCAGATCTCAAAGCTGCAGACACGCCAGAGGGAGAAGAAGATGAATGAAAACTGAGAGGAACATAAACTGGGAGAGAGATGCAGGGCGGGGAGAAAGACGTGGGTTTTTCTCTCTCGGACTCTTGAACTTCTTGAAATATTGTTTTTTTTTTCTTACGTTGGGGGGTCTCGAAACCTGAAAACTTGTTTGACGGAAACACCTCCGCTTCCAACGGGTGTTCTTTCAAATACCACCCATTTTGGTATTCTTTATTTTCCCATCTCAATAGATGTTCAAATTTTGGTGTGAAAATGGGCCCATTTTCACACCATTTACACATCTCATTTACACACAAGATGCGTAAATAATTGTACACAAACATGACTGATGTGTAAGTGTTACACATATTCTCGATTTACATATGTAAATGTGCGTAAACAAACGACCCCTTAGTTATATGGGCCCCAAAAATATATGAGTGTGATCCTTCCACAGCATGTCATCCATCCAACAGTCAAGGTCACCTTATCTGTGAGTCCCACAATATCTAACAGGAATATTTCATATTGAGATTAGGTGTATTTATATTTTGAAACTTTACAGAGAGAGGCTAGATTCTATTAAAAAAATATTACATGATTTGTTTAAATGTAGCCTCTTTCTAAAAAAAGGATTGGGATGATTGAAATTTTAATTGAGGCTCAATTTCTCAATCAACCATATATGCCCTGAATACATGTTAGAATATCCCTGGCTACATGTATCAACGATATATGCCTTTCCTTAAAATAAAATAAAATAAAACTATATATGCCTTCCATGGAAGACCTTGGGAGAGATTGAGGTTCTAGTAACAGTATCGGATCTTATGGGCAAGTCAAATAATCAATAAAAAAAAAAATGCAATCACAATTCACAGCTGAGATTGTATCGGTTGAATCTGCATAATTTCTTCTTTCATCTAAAAATGTTGACTAATGGCTTGTATTGAGAAGGGCTCCTTACAGGAGCGCCACAATTCTCGTCTTGCTGTCCAAGGTGCCTATTCTAAATAGGCTACCTCTTTTCACATTGGCAGCACCCTTCCTACTTGTGTGGGGGCTGGGATATAAAATCAAAATAAAAAATGGCTTGTATTAATTGGCCTGCATTAGCTCATATTAGCCTATAATGTTGATTTACCTATCACGTGATGACATCAATAGGATTCGGTGGAAAATGTTCTCCTGCAAGAGCAGTCCACTACTATGGGGCCCACTTGGGAGTTGGCACACCTTTTATCAATGTAGTCCCTTGGATTATCTTTTCATCCAATGATTTGGTATGAAACCCAATTTTACACTCATTGAACCTTCACTCATTATTGGATTGAATCTCTAAAAAAGCTTGTAACTAAGATGCCATTAAACTTTTTTGATTCAAATGGTGAATAATATAAATATATATATATATATATATATACACACCCCAACCTGCTAGGAGGCTAGGATGCACGAGAGAGCCTACAAAATATGGGAAGAAAGCCCCAACCTAGGAGGTTAGGACCCATGAGAGAGCCTATAAAACATGGGAAGAAAACTCACACACGTGAAAGAGGGCAGCATGCCCGGTGACCAAAGGTAAAAGGCTGGTTGGGAGATGGGGGCTCCTAACTAATCGAGCAACCCCTAGTACCCAATAATTACCACAACTTGGATGACGAATTTAGGCTTGTGGCAATTAGCAGCTGGGAAGGGATCATGTATGTGAGGGATCAGGGAAGTAACTTGATTATAGAAATCATACATGCTATTCCCATCCAAATATATGCACGGTTATTAAATATGCTCTCCATCCTATTTTTTGGGCCACCTAGTTTACCTATGATAAAATTTTATTGGACTTAGAATTAATGGTCTCTTCTTGTTGTCAGCCCGAATATAATACAAATGAGATTACATTTAAAGAATACAGTTCATTTAATTTTGTGAATCAGTGAAATGAAAAGGCTAGCTATGGGGATCAAGACGGTTAATTTAATCCACTAACGAATTTAAATCTTGATCTCTAAAACTCCATATATGGGGCTCTCACTTTAATATTGGCCCCACTAATGTCCGGAGAGAACTTTCTAGGCCTAGGTTTAATATATTGATTTTTTTTCTTTTTTTTGCTATTGGAGGGTTTCCAACTCTTTGGGCTGGAGTAATCCCTCTGAATCCAGAGGAAAGTCGAATAAACTCTCTTATAGCTCAATGTGGTAGTGCAGTTTCGAACCCACAACTTTCGGGTACAACCCGTGGTCATAGGCGCCCAACTGAGCTACCCCTTGGAATTAATAGATTGAAATTCACCACTATTATGTTATGTGTTCCACTTAAACTATTTAAAAATGATCGTTACAAATGACATGAATGAATCCAAACCTAATTAAAAGTATTTATATAACCCCACAATGGATTCACGCGAGTAGAGGAGCAGCAGCTTCCATGAACTGGATTTATCTTTTATTGGCGAGTTGCATGTGTTTAAAAACAGACAGGCATCCCCCACAAAGCACAACAAAGCTCCATTTTACACCTCTGACTCGGTCAACCCATGCATAAAAACCTATGGTCAGTTCCTTCTTCTTCTTCTCTCTCCGTTGAAAGGAAAGGAAGGAGGAGAATTGGCTTCTGTTTCTCTCTTTCTTCTCCTTCCTTCTTTCAGGAGAAATGTCATCTGAACGCTGCTTTCTAGCATTACTCTTCCTCCTTTCGACGGGCTTCGCCGCTTCCACCTTCATTTCTGGTATATACCATTCTTTTGCTAGTTGTATTTTTAGAACCAACACCATGTTTGGATGCTTGGATTTTCATGGAATCCACTTCTTTTCTTATTACATGAAAGATATATAAGACTAGAGTTTCGTATAAATGTGAAAAAAAAAAGACATTCAAACACCACTACTTCCTATTTATTATATGAAACTAAGAGCCTACTTGTTAATTGCATGAAATTAAATTCCTACAGATTCAATGTGAAATGAATTCTAATAAAGGATTAGTAAGGAGATGAAGAGGGGAAGGATAATGTAAAGATGTAGATGGGACCCAAATTTTCTCTTCATTTTGATTTACAAGGAGATGGTTGAGTTTTCATATTTCCCTTCTCAATTCATTTTTCATCAAGGAAAAGATTTTTGTATGGCCTTTTATGGATCTTCACCATCGTACATTTAATTTTAACCACTTCTAGAAACACGTACGTTACTTAAATTCATTAAGATTCAATTCCAAGCAACAAGCTCTTAGGTACGTTTTCATGAAAATAAACATATCCAAACATATAACTCAAGTATTGCAATAAATATTTTGTATTTAATGCTCTAATTTGTAGTTCTTACATGTTGTTTATTTCACTTTGCAGATGCTATCTTTGAGTCTCATGGATCGACGGGTCGCAATCTCCTTCAAACAAAAAAGGGTAAGCCTCCATCCTTGTTGGATTTTTTAAAAAAGTTCTTTAAAATCTCAGTCAAGTTTGGTTACACCCTGAATTGCAATTGTTTCGAAATTGAATGTGTTGGAAGAATAGGTGCATTTGGTTATGGATTTTGCTTTTTGATTATGGAAAATTGGAAGTGACTCAAATAAATATATATATATATATATAAATATAATGCATGATAATAAGAGTAAGAAAAAAGAATAAAATAAATGATTATATAATGTTGACTTCACCATGTATTTCTAAATTAAATCCATATATGTAAGCCCACTTTCCAAATATTCGAACAATTCATATAACTCATAAGAAGCAAAGATGCTGCAGGAGGAGGGACGATGATTAACTCTATCCCATTGAAGGTGTAAAAATGATGTTTGGCTACACACATATTAATAGATATTGTTGGGTCTTCCCTCTTCGCCTCCGGTATTTTTTTTCATAGTGATTTCATTTTCTTTAAAAGTTCTCCTCTATGGTCTCTAATTTCTTTTTTTCAATGTGTAAATACATTTGAAGTATGAAAATGTGTTGAAATAAAGGGATAATCCAGTGGTTGGGTGTCCCTTTCTCACCTAACTACCCAGCATTTGATTCATGAGTTCTCTCCCTTGTATGTAAAAGCAAGTCATCTCCTTTTCATGTGCAAGTGGTATTCTCCCGATGTATACTAGGATTCACTCCCACGTCAACCGAGTATCTCAGGGTCCAGCCTCCTTTGGCTAGTATACCAAAAAAAAAAGAAGTATAAAAACGTGTTTTCAGCTGCGGTGCAACACTGTGGAAAACTTTTCTTACTCTCGAGACAGAAACTGGTTTCTTTGAAAATGTGTGAAAATGGCTCCAAATGACACATTCTACTCTGTAAACTACAGAAAATATGACTATTTTCCCCTTTGACAGTAGCTTTTATTCAAAAAAAGAATAAATAAAATTGACTCTCTCTCTCTCTCTCTCTCTCCCTCTCTCTCTCTCTCTCCCTCTCTCTCTCTCTCTGTGGATGCAGATTGCCCAGTGGACTTTGAGGCCCAGAACTACACAATCATCACAAGCCAATGCAAAGGCCCCAATTACCCACACGAGATCTGCTGCAAGGCCTTGAAGGAATTTGCATGTCCATTTTCAGATGAAATAAATGATGTCACGAATGTCTGTGCTTCAACCATGTTCAGTTACATCCACCTTTATGGCAAGTACCCCCCTGGCCTTTTTGCTAACTTGTGCAAAGAAGAAAAAGAAGGGCTTCAATGCGATGCATTGCCCCCAGATTCAAGAAAGGCTGATGCAAGTGAAGGTCATATGGCTAAGACCTTCTCCTCAATCCTCCTCATGCTAGAGATTGGCTTCTTTTTCTTCTTCCATGTTTTCTAAAGATACCTTCCTTGAAGAATGTTTACACACTTCTTTTGAAGCTTTGGAAATACCATGCATGGTGGGATGGCATTGTTTCATTACATAATTTGTTTTGATTTCTGAAGCAACTGGTTATCTAATTCTAACCATGTAGTTTCCTTTATCAATATTCAGAGATGTCTAGGTCCCCCATGTTTGTTAATTGTGCCCGGAATTCGTTTCTCTCTTTCAGACTGGAACATTATAATCAACTTATTTAGCAAAGCCATTGAGTAATGTTGGGGTGTTGTGCTTGATATCTACAGATTTGAATATTGTCATATTTCATCTGCTTGGAATAAAATATTGTGATTGTAATATTTTTGCGGCCTGATTTGTTTAGCTGTTGGTAGTTTATAAGATTTTGAAAAATGTTGGCCGGGTTGGGTTAAAATCAACATACAAGTAGATGGACCAAAGGTGTGATTCATGTTGTGTTTGCAAATATTGCAATTACAAACGGATCTGTCTATGGTGGGTTTCATGTTATGTTTGCAATTGGAGACAATCCGAGAATGAGGTAAATGAGGACGAACGTACCTCGAGTAGGAATCAAAAGAAAAGCGCTTTTTTTTTTTTTTAAAGTTCAAAACAAAAGCTTTAAAGACAATAATTGTCAACGATGCTTGAAAAGTAAGTTTTTTTTTTTTTTTTTTTTTTTTTGGTACCCCAGCTTAGGAGGGGTTGGAGCCCTTAGCCCTCTGGAGAGGGGGCCCTCAGGTGAGGGGAGTAAACCTAGGGTGAGATGGGGGGCCCTCTGATGAGGGAAGTAGACCTCTGGGGAAGTATTACAACATCGAGTGAGGAAAGATGCTGCCCGGGTTCAAACCCAGGATAGGCAAGTAAGAACTAGCACCTCTTACCACTAGGGTAAGATGTCGTTTTTGAATAAGTAAGTTAATGGCTGTCAGCATTGCAATAGGTTCACCTTCATAGACGATTTCATTTAAACATAATTTTGTAGTTATTGGTGTGGTTAATTTGTGTAGGTTGGCTCGTTGTACTTTCAGAGTTCATGGTCTAAGGTGTGGGTTGCTTTAATAACTTACAGCCTCTTAAATTAGAGGGTCATATTCCAAGAATATATGCTTTTATTGAACAAAACAATTGCTTGAGAATCAATATCTTCACTTGTAAGAAGTGCTTCAATTTGCTATGGTTCAGGTTCTGATTATCTCTTTATATTTGCATTTAAAATGCTGAACTCTATTTTAATGTGTAGTTTTTCAAATTCAAGTTCTCTTTTGTTCAAATCTCAAATTGTTTAACAAAACAATTCTAATAAAGTTATTTTCCTAAACACAAAATTGCATTTTTCTTTGGGATTTTTGTGATATGATCCATAGATTTTCTATGGATCATCACAAAAAACTCAAAGAAAGGGAATGTGAGAAAATCCTGGATGAGGGTAAATCTGGGTGATGACGATTCACAAGGAATAACAAGAGAAAGGGGGGAGATGAGATAATAGGTGGCGGAGGGAGATGGGATAATAGGTGGCCTCCATTAGACGTTTTCCCCCATCCATATATCCTACAAGGCATAAGATCACGCCCAAAGAATATTTGTGAGACCCACTCAAAATACTTCTAGTCTTGCAACATATTAGGGGGTGGACTAATATCACTACAGTTGGATGATATATATTATGAAATAGAAATTCTCTCTATTAAGGAAAACTCATTATATTAATGACCAAGATCTCCCGACATGGACCACCACATCCATCTTCCATCATCATATTAATGATCAAATCACCTAACATGGCCCACAACATCCAACTTCCATCATTAACACATTAATACGTGTGTAACAAAGATGCATCAAACCTAAGTTGGGCGCAAAAATGAGCCCTCAAACCTAAACTCAAAGAAAAAAAAAACAATATATAATATTCTTTAAAAGTCCTACTTCAAAAGACACGTACACCACTTAAATTATCTTACTCTAAAAACTGGGTGAGAAGAAAATGCATTAATCCACATTTCACAAGTTTTAACCATCCCTAGAGAAAAATCTCAAAAATAAAAAAATGAGAAAAGGATCTGTCATCTTAAAAGATTATAAAAGGGCCAATCATACATTTAATAAAGATTAGGAAGATTAAAAAGTAGGGTAAATTAGGGAGAGATCCCTCATTATTGGGCTATAAAGTCTCTAGGACAGAGCATTAATGTTTAAGGCCTAGAGTCCCTTGTGCATGAAATTAATTCAGGCGGTGGTCCCTAAGCATGTGACATCAGATTTTTTATGACTCATTTGCCCTTCTAACCATTTAAATGAGTGTGTGGTCATGTGACATCAGATTTTTTTATTACTCATTTGCCCTTCAACTATTTAAATGGGTGTGTGGTCCCTAAGCATGTGACATCACTGTCTTTCTCGAATTATTTTTACAAGGTCCTTACCATCTGTAATGGGTTGGGTCTTGGACCATGGCAAGTGAATTACTTCATAATCCTCATGGCTAGTCCTATAACAGCATTGATAAAAGTCTTTCTTTATCGACATTGGAAGAGAACCTTGATGGAAGACACTGTTTCAACAGAAATGAAGAACTAAAGAAAAAAACCTAAGAGATTACTTGAACAACTGATTGCATAAGTCACATGGGGTAGGTTGCTAGATTCAAATAAATTTTTATCAAAGCTAGATAAATTTAAACTAAATCTAGTCAAACCAAACCAAATCTAATTAGATAATTTCATACCGAAGTGACATAACTTGTTTTCAAACATAAATAAATTCGTATAAACTCAAATAAACTCATGCCAAAGTCAAATAAGTTCACATCAAAGTTAGATACATTCACAACAAACTCAGATAAATTCACTTAATTCGTAACAAACTCAGATAAATTCAAAGCAAACACAAATAAATTCATATCAAACTTAGATAAATTCGTACCAAACACAGATAACATCATGCCAAAGTCAGATAACACATACAAAACTTAGATAAATTCACAACAAACTCAAAAAAACTCATTTAAAACTCAAAAAAACTCATGGCAAAGTCAAATAAGTTCACATCAAAGTTAGATAAATTCACAGCAAACTCAGATAAATTCACTTAATTTGTATCAAACTCAGATAAATTCAAAGCAAACACAAATAAATTCATATCAAACTTAGATAAATTCGTACCAAACACAGATAACATTATACCAAAGTCAGATCACATTATACCAAAGTTAGATAACACATACAAAATTTAGATAAATTCACAGCAAACTCAAAAAAACTCATTTAAAAACTCAAAAAAAACTCATGCCAAAGTCAAATAAGTTCACATCAAAGTTAGATAAATTCACAGCAAACTCAGATAAGTTCACTTAATTCGTATCAAACTCAGATTAATTCAAAACAAACACAAATAAATTCATATCAAACTCAGATAAATTCGTACCAAACACAGATAACATCATGCCAAAGTCAGATAACATTATGTCAAACTCAGATTACACAAACAAAACTTAGATAAATTCATTGGTACAATACCATCTTCATTTGAAAATTTACTGCAACTTAAATCATTGGATTTATCAATGAACCAGGTCTGTGGAGAGATCCCTATAGAGCTGGCAGCTCTAACATTCCTCTCAGTTTTAAACCTCTCTCAAAGCAACTTCATTGGAAGACTACCACAGGCCCAACAATTCCTTACATTTGCAAACGATTCATTCAAGGAAATCCTGGATTATGTGGGCCCCCATTGTCTAGGCAATGTGAGGCACCATGGCAGCCGGGAAGTGTGAGTTTTCCATTTGAAAATAGTTTTGATTGGCAATTCCTATCGGCAAGGTTGGGATTTGGCGTTGGTAATTGGATGGTTATGGGGCCACTTATATTTTCGACGAGAGTGAGAAGGTGGTTTTTCAAACATGTGGTCAGGATCTTATTTGTGCTCATGGTGTGGTGGGACATGTACATCAAGCATTTGGTTACTCCAAATCGGAGAGCATCTTTTTGACGGAAGTAGTGCGTGTACATGTTTGGTGACGTATAGAATATATAAAGAGGGCATTTTTGTCTTTTTGACTCATTTAATGTTAAAAGAAAACCGATGCCTTTATGATAAAAAGACTGGGACCACCGTCAATGAAATGTAGTGTTGAGGGACCTGCCGCCAAATGCCCCTAAAAAGTAGTACATGGAACAATGCGGTACATAGTCGATCAGGAGGAGAAGCTAGCTAGCAGAGAAAAGAGGAAAAGGTCACACACAAAAAGCCAATCCATATTGCAATATACTATCACTAGGGGTATTTCATTCATGTTTCCTACATAAAAGCAAGTACAACTGTATTACACACCTCTGGGAATTTTTTTTCAAATTTTGACAAGATATACCATATCTAATTCTAAAGGCAAGTATACGATCAAAATCCCTACAATAAACCCTTGCACACTTCAGGCAACAAGACAAATGGTGTTTCATTATCCTAGGGCCCTTCACAATTAATCACAGCTAGTAGTATCATGACCTTCCAACAAAACAAACCAGCGAAGATTGACTCCTCATTTGGCTGGGTTACATTAACTCATTTGGCTGGGTTACATTAACTCATTTGGCAGTGAAAAGTGAAGATTCAAAATCATCTTAAACCAACCAAAAACATGATGTTACATGGCTACCCCGCCCATGTGTGGGCTGATAAAAGATAAAATGTTCAATCAGTCCATTAACTGTGAACATGATCATTCACCCACAATCACAGGTTGCATTAAAATCCAAAGCCACTAAAGGCATTTGTTTTACTCTTTGCCATGTCCATCTGGAGACAATCGGAGGTGCAGGCAAGCCATTGAAGAGCCCCTGAGTTCAAGGGCCCCTGCTTATTCTAGTAGGTGATAGATAGGTCTTAAGGAAACAGGATCCAACAAATCTGACCCACATCCCATGGCAAGAAAATAACACAAAAGAATAGAATAATATAACAGATAAGGGGGAAAAGGTGGTGCGAAACAGAATCCAAAATATCTGACCCACATCTCTCAAAGCAAGCACAAATAAATAGAATGATAGAACAGAACAAAAAAAAAGGGGGTGTTTCATTGTCGCAGATTAGTCTGCAGCAGCATCTCTTTCACTCTATTTTTCTCCCTACTAGTCCTTGGAAGAAGTCAAAGCTGCATAAACATGGCAACCACTTATTTAATGTAGTTTTCTTTTTGTTTAAACATACTAATGCATGCGGTTAGATGCTAATGGGGATCAGGTTTCATGTAATATACCATGAGAATATATAACTCTAGTGCAACCAAATGAAAAAGAACAAAAGGACCGGAGAACATAACATGTCGAGGAACCATTCTTGTACCCCTACTGTAGTCACATATATATTAATTATATGAACCTTGGCATAGGAAATGCGTCGCATCCTTAGCGCTCACACATACAATTGGAGTCGTGACAAGGTGGACAAAGATTTTATCCCCATATTGATGCATCTCATCCCAGAGTTTTTTAAAATGAGATAATCATAATTCTAGACAAGCCCATTGTACAGTTGAAAGGTGCTCAGTGTCAAGGTTGTGCCTTTTTTTTTTTTTTTGCCAAGTTGGAGCACTGTTCAAGAGTGATACTTCTAACTTAAAAGACCAAGGGATCGATCCCTGGGGCATATGTGTGATACAAAGGTGCCAACAACACTCAACCATGCGAGTGTTAGCAAGGTTGTGCTTTCGAGTCATGTTACCATTCAAAAGAGAAAAATTATCATAATTCATCAACCCAGCCAATAGAAGGAAGGCCACGGGAATAACAGTGTGATCCACACAAACAATAGTATGGACCCCACACACCACCCCACATTTACAAACTCAAGGCCCTAAGAAACTATGCATAACTTCACATTGGAGATCAAATAATTCCGCATGGAAGTGTATAGTATCATTCATCCATTGCAGCCCTTTTGAAAATGAACCATACAGCTATCCCCACATGGGCTATTCTCATACACACATCCATGGATCAAAATATCAGCCACTAAGTAGCATGGCCAATATATCAGCCATGGCAGTCATGGCCACTAAGCAAAATTGAAAATATCGCCGCTGCGGTATAAAACCTAGCCGAGCCAAGCGAATTTCATTTAAAATATTGCTTTCCCTATGTCTTCTCCCTAAGAGTCATTCCTAAAGTTGTCTCTACCCTTAATGGTTCCAATTTACTAAAACACAAGATTGGCCATTACATATGATTCAAAATAAATAAATTAACACTTTAAAAAATCACACCGCTACGCCACTACGTATCACCCGCTATGTAGCGTTTTGACAATCAGCCGCTACACCCGCCGCAACCACTATTTTGATCTTTACACACATTAGCATTATGTAATCTGCCATAATGTTGATTCCCTATAATTAGTCTCTTCCTGGCAACACATTGGCATATGATGCCAAGATTTTGATAGAAATGGAATCCTCATGTGCTATCAGAAAACAGTGGCAAACAACCTCTGTTAGGACAGTATTACAAGAGCTGGCTGCAAAGAAACTAAAACCAGTAAAAAAATGAAGGATACTACTTCCCATGCAAACTACAGATTTGAAATCCCTGAAGCTTGCAGCAGGTCATATCCAATCCAAAATGAAGTACATCTTCTATGATTCCAGCATCACCACCACATATACTAAGATCTGGACCATCTATCAGACTAGCCCCTGCATGGATGAGGCAGAGTCTAAAAATTGCATCAATGGAAGTAACTGACCATGGCAACAGGAGTTTTGCGTGTTACATGCTGCCTATTTTCGCTTCTAATGTTCCTGCCTCCACAGTTGAAAGGTGCTCACTGTCACAAGCACAGGGTTGGAGGTCCAAGTCATCTTACACCTTTCGGTGGACATTTGCTCAGCCTAAGGGTTTGTCTATTAAAATGCTGCGGAAGAGGGAATGCAGATAGCACATTGTTGGTCATCTCCCCACAAGGGGGCAGGTTCTGGGGCTCGGATCCAGTTTGTGAGCATCCATACTAGTTTTGGTCTTACCTAAACCAATTACATAATGATGAGAAATTGAATAATTTGAACAATTTAAGCTTCATAAACCACATCAGTGTAATTAAATATTTTCATTATCACCATCATCATCATTATCCCATAATTAAGTCAGCTTTGTGAGTTTTATTCCCCTCGTCCTTTTTCATTCATTTCATGGATAAGTTCTCTCAAAAAGCCTCAATTTCTCTTCTATTGAGACTACCCATTTATTTTCTCTTATTTACTCTTTCCTAATCTTATTTCTCATTACTCCATACATCCACCATAGCATACACATCTCAGCCGCATGTACTTCATCTTCTACCCATCTCCTTGTTATTAGTCCTTAATATCCACATATTACTGCAGTCTGCAGTTAAGGAGTGCTATCTGTCTTCTACACTTTGCTCATCTTGCAGTTATCCTGTTTGTGTATTCTATGCAGGCCATTCATTTTGTTAGATGGTTTCTCCTAAAAGTAAGAACATACAGCATTGTGGGCCTGTGGCCCCAAGCACCATTCAATTTATACCAAAATTCCCCCTTCTATAAGAAACCATTAGACTTGCACTTCATAGTGCATTTTGCGAATTTTTGAATTGTTGGACAGAAACATCTTCTCCAAAGTTATAGCTTATATACTATGTGAACTTTTTTGTCAAACTAAATAGCACCATATTGCCTGCAAACAACATACAGCATGGAACTTGATCTTGAGTTTCTGTTATCATTTATCAACAACTAAAGTTTCAGAGTAGATCCTTGGTGCATCCCAACTCCAACAAGGAAATCACGAGTCTCTGCCTGCGAATTCTTACACTTATTGCCACCCTTCATACTTGTATAATCTTAATAGTATGAAGCATCATTAAAGACACATTTTTTCTTCAAATTCTCCCAAATTCAATGCCTTGGCACTTGATCTTGAATTTGCATATTCTTTATTTATCAACAACTGAAGTAGAGACCCTTTGGTGCCATCCAACTCCAGAAGGAAATCAGTTGTCTCTTCACACAAATTCTTACACATCTTGCCATCCATCACATTTTTATAATATTAACAGCATCATTAAATATGCATTTTCCCTTCAATATCCCCCAAATTAATTGCATTAGCACTCTTTTAAAGGCCTTCGCTAAAAACGTGTTTTTTTTCTCCACTCTATACGTTCGAAGAGTTGTATGAATATAATATGTCCTCTACAATAACTTACACATTACCCTATTACTCTCTCCCAAACCTTCAGCATTCAACACAAGTTTTCTAGCTTGGTAGTCTGCAAAATTTTGCAAATCTCCTTTATTCATAAAACAAAGACGACCATGCACCCTTCCACGCCCTCACCACCTAAAGGCATAGTAAATGCATAAGGGTCTGGTAACTATAATGCCACAAATGAGTATAAAGGAATGCAAAACCAAAAGAAAAGGGTAATTTAGTAAGACTTTGTGAACTAAAGATAGCTCAAATATAAGCTCCAAGGTTCATGTTTAGTTAAAGATCGAATCGGCTGTAAGGGTTAACCAAATTTGACTCATACTCAGACAAAAGGCATTTTCTATCCGAAGGTTGAAGGAGAACGGAATCATAACGGTCCTCTTCACGGTATCCATCCATTGGAGAGGTTTTCCAAAATGTTTAATGCAAGAGAGGCAATTTAGTGACAAACCCCATGAGAGAATTTCTAATTTTATAGAATGTCTGAAAAAGATATGTAAGATCACTTTTCAGATAGGGTAGGATGACCCCTAGAGGTGGTTGTCCAGCCTAGAGTAATTAATGGATTTTCTTCCCCTTATCTTTGTCCAATTACATGCCAATCTTGATAAATCTCCTAATACAATTGTATCAATACAAGGAAATATTCTTAAAATATGCTAAATCTAAGGAATGTGCTATATCTAGGGAATATTCTTAAAAATATGTTAATGTTAAGATAGGTCTAGTTGGACATGAGGGGGACACACTTGCTTTAGCATTAATTAAGCACTTGCATAATTATGGAATTAAGTGGTGGTGTTGCCCATTACTAGGCTGGTCAACACTGGTTAGGTGGTATTCCACTTTGGGTTGGCCTTGGGCCTCTGTTTTTACAATCAAAGCCCATGACTGAGTCACTCCTGGTCCATATCCAAGTGACCTTGGGCCTTGGATTGCATCAATTTCTTTGGCAATTCGTGGTTTCTACGTGCATAGGTGTGGGTTAAGGTTGTTGGAAGGATTAGTGAAATGGCTGTTTCCACCTAAGATTAATAGTTAAACTTAGATGACAATGCTCTAAGGAGTCCGGTAACATTGGAATAAGAGGATTCCTTGTGCTTAAGAATGACAAGAGCGGGGTCCATGATGTTTGTCTTTGACTGGAGGGGAATGCAATTTACTGAAGCAGGGAGGGAAAGTTGAGAAATTTTCGCAACCACTTTAATTGCCACTCGTGGTGGCAGACTCTCAATTGCATCAGTTGGGAACTGTTTATTGCCAAGAATCGTGCACTTTTCACCTTTTCTATTTAACTTAAAGTCAATATTTTTCCAGAAATCCCAATCACCTTTCCTATATTTCAAGACAATAATAATTTGACAATTTTATTATTTAGAAGAATAAAAGATGACTTCCACTTAAAAAAAAAAAAAAAAGGTCATTACCCAATTGGGTCCCGCCGAAGTAGGGTCTTGGGAGGGAGGGTCCAAACTGGAGACAGACCTAACCTTTGGCAATTTTGCACAAAGTGGCTGTTCGCAGGTCTCGAACCACCATTATCATACATGGCATCCAAGACTTTTACCATTTCACCAAAGCAATGACTTCCACTATAGAATTATATTAAAAACAGAAGGCCTTACCTTGAAGGCAATTAAAAGGAAAGTTTCATATAGAAAGTGCTTCATTAAATACATCAATCAGTATCTAAATGTCTCTAGATGTTGGCAAGAATAGCGAAGATCCACATAATCTTAAGGAACAAACTCTGCAGAGACAGATTGGTTTACATAAGATATTCTAGATCTAAAGGCAGTGTAGGAAGCGAAATCTGGTCAGCACAAAACCTACCTACATATGTGCAGTTGTTTGTGTTTAGGCAAAAACCCTTAGAACTAAAAAGTCTATAAATGACCTTTCATTCAATATAAACATGGCTTGAGAAATTAACAGAACATTCAATAGGAACAATAATTATACAGTTGAGTTCCTTCTATCACGATTCATGACTGCTCATTCGGTAACACAACAGGAGGAACATGAAATAGAACTTAATAATACCTATTGCCATCAGGATGAAGTTCACAAGGCTTGTTGTCCTCCCCAATAGCCAATAAATATCCTGATGACGTCAAACCCTGCATTCAACCATGCACAAGTTACGTAGATGATCAAAATCTCAAGATCTAACAGCCTTTTTACTATTTAGTTTCACCTGAATTGTAACCGTAGTGGCTTCCACAGACTATGACCACCTTCTGCCCACTGCATATATAAAATCAAGCAAAACATTGTATCATAGTCTGGCATTATGAAGTGTTCGTGTAATAAGTACACTGGCAAAAGAGGGCCGCATATACTTCAAACATTATGAGCGTATTAAAATTGTAAACAACAGAACATTGTGGAGATCTGTGAAGATACTCAGATTAGTTCATAGTATCAGATACTGTAATTCTGTAAACCAAATATCAGTTTCTAACAATAGAAGGGAACTAGTTACCATAGAAATAAACAAGGGTATCATGGGCCAACCCACTATTGATCAGTGGCAAAGCACGCCCCCTACATGGGGAAAATAGAGGTTCAAACCATGGTGGAATGGCACTAGCCAATATATGTGTATGTATGTACGTGTGTGTCTGCCTATATATTACCAATCTAGAAAGAATGAAAACAAAATATCACGGAAGTTGGAAGTTTTAACACTTGAATTTGAAAATTATATCTACATTAACTTGTCTGTTTGTACTTGAACAGACTGCAGAAAAACAAATTGCCAAAGGAAAAACAGTTGTCAAGACATGGGAGAGCTCTAGGAGCTTATTATGACAAACATGTGCACACCTCTGCAAATGAACGTACGTTCTATGATACTTCCAGCAGTAATTCTGTATTCATTTATATTTAGTTGCATTGTCCAGAAGCAATAAACAGATTATTCCATTGCATGCTTATAATAGCCACAGATGTTGGCAGAGCAAGAGAGAACAGGAGAACAGATGCTGGTGGTTCCAATAACAAATATAGTTCAGAGGAAATTACCGTCTCAGAAAAAATGTCCAGATATTATCAAATTTGGGGTTTTCTCTGGATATTACTGGGAGAAAATGTCATGGGAAAAAATAATTCTTAAATAACAAAAAATAACTAAATACGAATAGGATTTCTTTCTGCTTAGCAGGGGCAGAACTAAGGGCGCCCCCCCCCCCCCCCCCCCCCCCCAAGTTCTGGAAATCCTATTTAAGGTTCTTTTGGCTTCTGGCCCTGTGATCTTATGATGGATGACCCCTCTTTATAATATTAATTAATCAATCTAGTTTTTTATTCTAAAAAAAGTAACAAAATAATAGTAGATTTTGGGGAAGAAATATTAGAATGATGGAAGAAAAGAAAGAAAAGGAAGGAGGAAAAAAATTCTAAAAAGGGAACAAAATTATAGTAGATTCTAGGGGAGAAAGATTAGAATGATGAAAGAAAAGAAATGAAAGAGGAAAAACAATTCTAAAAAAGTTATGTTTTAATTATGATTATCTATGTTAGAATAAATCTGATTGAAGTAAATTCTTTTGACGAGATAAAACTAGTGGGACCACCCTTTTGAAAGGTCTAGATTTTAAATATGGGTCCTGCTCATAAATATATAAATAGCAAGAAAGACCCGTGCTAAGCCCGGGTCTAAAAATATTACTAAATTCTTACATCAAATTGCGATCTCCTTTGATCGGTTAGGAAAATAAACTAAGATCATTTAAACTTTGTGGCAAACTTAACTAAAAATTATAATAAATTTTAATAAAGAGAATTCATTGGGTAAAAAGAAAAAAAATTAATATGAAACTTGATAAGAACAAATTGAACCCATGCTGCCCGGGCCGTATTTTGGAGCAGCATGGGTTCAATGTGTTCTTATATTTATATATTTGTGATTAGTTACATAAAGAAATTTATTTTCCTTATTTAAAGAGAATTCGTTAGGTAAAAAGAAAAAAAATAATATAAAACTTGATAAGAACAAATTGAACTCATGCTGCCTGGGCCGTAATTTGGAGTAGCATGGGTTCAATGTGTTCTTATATTTATATATTTGTAATTAGTTACATAAAGAAATTTATTTTCCTTATGTGAGGCCCCACCCCTTGTGGACCCTCACTTATATTTGAATTGTTATAGTTATATTATATAATATCTATTTATACTAATTAATAGGGGTTAGTGATAGTAGTTATACTAATATAACCCTTAATTAATAGGATATTAAATGTTTAAGGGAAGTACTGCCTAGTGTCAAAATTTCAGATTTTTCTGAATGAGACACATGAGGATTGGTTTTTGTCTTATAATATAGATAGATAGATAGTGGGCATATTTGTTTGTTCCAAAACAATAATCAATAATTTCACTTTTGAGTGCTAGTTGACAAGGGTTCTGACATATTGACATGAACTTCTAAGATACTGATTTTTCTAAATAATAGTAATGTAATTTCACTTTTGAGTGCTATCTATTATGTATTTAATTATTAAATTTTGTAGCTTTTTAATGGATTTTGTTTACTTTGGCCCCAAAAAAAAAATTCTTGGTTTTGTCCCCCGCTGAGAGGTAACTCTCACGGCTTGTGTGGAAGGTAACAAAGATTTTAGTACCATGTGGGATCCACCTATCATCAATCCAACCCCCTCACAATCACTAATCCCCCCATGAATCAGAACTCACTGTTGGACTGAATTGAGTGAATTCCACAAAATTTGTAACTTAAGAAACTGTTAAAATTTAAGGCCGCTAAAACAATAGTTATGATGCTCTAATTCAGAAGATTTTTGGACCAAAGTCATGTCCACAATAAGACATTTCCATCACACTATCCTCCCATGATTATCATCCATCCAAGTGGGTCCCACAAGGGACTAAGATTTTTACCAACCACATAAGCAGTGAGAGGTACCTCTCGGCAGAACGTAACCTTAAAAAAAAAAAAAAAAAGAACTTTACAGAATGTTCCCTATTTATGCCTTCTTTATTCCGATTTCTCCTGACTTTCTCTGTTTCTCATGACATTTTCAAATTTGCAGTATTTTGAATTTTTTGTGACACTGTTAAGCAAAAATCATTTCAGGAACAAAATTATCACTATATTTAAAAAAATTGTCCATATTTGTGACAGTGGGTCCTACGCAGCCAAAAAAAAAAAACAGAGAGAGTGGTCATGGCCATTGCCATGCTCAGAAGCATTTGGTTAAAGACTCTTTCAGAAAATGGCACTGATAATCCCATGTTGACTTCTATAATAAGACTAGCACCATCCAAATTGTTAAAGTCTCTCAAATTGCAACGAAGCATCAAATGCTTAGCTTTACTAATAATCAATTGTTTGGACTGGCACACAAATAATTCCAATGGAACTGTAACTAAATAATTTCTATCCAGTTTGAGAGTGTGCTGTAGGGTATTGCATAAAACTGTATTTTGTCATTTAATACTTTTAGTTAGTTCTTTTATCTCTTTAGTCACTATTAAGGCATGTGTAATTAAACTTCCCAAACCTCTGTATCATGTAAGGTTCAAAAATAATGACTTGTACTACCATTCAAGGGGGAAAAGGGCATAAACATGCATACCGCGGCAATTTGTGGAAAATAATGTCATCGCATCATAAAAACATGTTCACTTCTACCAATTAAAAAAAACAAGTATGATAGATGAAAAATCAAAGTCGCCTGATGTCCGTACCCCCATAGTGGAAATCCATTATGCAGTTAAGCCAAATGTTTATCCATTCAATGGCTTAGAAATTGGATTATGGGACACTATGTTTCTTCCCTATTCTCACACAAAATACATAAATACAATCATGTTTGGCAAGGAATTGATCCAAGTATTATGGAGATGTGAATATAAAAATTAGAGAAATAATGACCCCATGGAAGCACTGTCGCAAAAATCGGCCTAGGCGGCCGCCTAGGTGCTAGGTGGCGCCTAATCGGACTAGGAGGGGGATTAATCGAGCTAGGCGGGGATTAATCGGGAATTAATTCTTAGTCCATGCCCACCGCAAAGCGTCTGCCTAGCGATTTTTACAACATTGCATGGAAGGAAATCCTAGATACCTATGGAGCCATGTCTTGTAGTACAAATCCTCGAGAGCTTCAAATCCTGAGTAAAAAGCAGTCAATGATCACATTGTTCTCCATAATTAATGAAATAACAAACAATCCTCTAAGTACATTAGTATAAACAAATGGTTGCTGCCAAGGATCAAAAAAGAAGTTGCAAAAGGCGTATTTACCTACCCCCAAAAAGCATACAAATTGGGATATCATTATTTAATTTGAGGTCCAAATTTTTTTAGAAAAAAGTGTCCAAAAAAGAAAAACTAAAATAAATGTATGTATCAAACCCTTATGTTGTTATACAGGTAATGTATCAGTACTGAATGATCATAGAAGAACAATATTAATGTACTTGTTCACCTATAGTCATGTTAGAGCCATATTAAGACCAGATAAAATGTTATTGGTCAATCAGTTGAATCACTATTTAATATATTCTATGTATTTACCATGTAGTGGCATCAAGTACTTTGTAGCGTGCAGTATACTAGTTTCTACTCGGTACTTCTCCCCTGTGGCCCAATATGGTAGCGCATTTTCGAACCCTCAACCTCAGGGAGCAAACCGTGGTCCTAGACCAATTGAGCTACCTCTCAGGGTTTACTCGGTGCTTATTTAATACTTGTAGTGTGCATAATGATATATAAAGTGCAATTAGAATTGAGTTATCCCAACTCCCAAGGGTTCTTGAGTGTGCTAAATAAGAAGATTGATGCTAAAACTGAGTAACTGACTAGCTAAGGAGGTACTATGCTAGCTGCATAGTTTTTCTTTTCCTGAAACCAAGACTACATTTGTTGATTTAAAAAATTAAAACTGAAAAGGAATTTAGTCCATTTCAGTCCGGTGATATCAGGTAATCGTTGTTGACATTACTTGACAACAGACAAGTAAGAAAATAACAAAAGTCCCTGATGTGAGTGTGTATATATATATATATATATATATAGAGAGAGAGAGAGAGAGAGAGAGAGAGAGAGAGTTAAATTCTGAAACAAAAAATATAGTAAATGGATGGTTATAAGACTATTCATTCACCTTCGGCCATGAAAGCATCTCACACACACACACACAAAGAGAGAGAGAGAGAGAGAGAGAGAGAGAGAGAGAGAGAGAGAGTTAAATTCTGAAACAAAAAAAATAAGTAAATGGATATTCACCTTCATCCATGAAAGCATCAAAAAGAACTTCAAATTTGTTAAAAAATGCTGCAAGTATATCTTCTTTCCTTAGTTGGTGTGCTGAACCCAACTGATGTAGCTTAGAATTCAAGCATGTTGTTGGTTTGTCATTATCCATATTCAAGCCAACTCCTGCAAGAGTATCACTTGCTTAAAAAACTCAGCATGACATGATTTCTTAGAGAGTCCATTTCCAGAACATATTGTACAGATAAGAGATGGTCGGCTCATGATTAATACAAGAGACCACAAAAGGAAAAACACAGATAATGATTATGTTAACAATGCAATCAAGGGATTAAGAGCCTAAGGCATCACAAAGATACCTATGGAGACTGCCATCTCAACCAAGGCACATACAAATGATGCTAGCCAAATGAATTTAACACAAAAGAAAAAACAGGCCCTTTTACCAGCACTGACATTAAACTTCTTTGATTTGTATGTTGAGGTGCAAAGGATGCCTCCAACTTTAAGACCATCCAAATAAAGGTCATTTGGCCATTTTATCTTTACATCAAGATGTGGTAAGCCCTGAAATTGGATCATAATTCCCAAACAATGTATGAGATATCAAATCATTCCAATTTGTACCCCAAAATAGGAAAAAAATGGAACCTGATATGCAGAGCATGAAGTAAGTAACTTAAGGGCACACAAGATCCATGCAGACTAAGAATGTTCTAATTCAAACTCCCAACCATTTCCTTGTTGTAACAGTGTGAAATGTTAATGCAGTTACCTTGTCAAAGGCCGTTTTAATTTCAATGCTTCAAAGTCAGAACAGTATTTCTGGGTACAGGATAATTAATAATGGCATATATAATCATTAAATAGCATTTCTTCAGGATCATCTACTCACAGTGAAAGGTGAATATGATAGCCTGTACCACTCTACATCTTTACAAAAAGTTAGAAATGATACCATTGGAGAAGCTTGATACTATACAAGTCCTAAACAAACATTTGGATGTACCTCAAATTGCAGTTGGTTCAAATATTGTAGGAACAATAACTGGCTCTCTGACAGATGACACAGGCCTTGATGATGATGATGATTTTGGCGTAATGCATGGATTTTTTTTAATTTTCATTTTCCTTATTTTTTCTTGCAATGATGATGGATGGATAACAGTTATAAGAATCATGACAGAAATTACAAACATGGTGGAATTCCATTTCCAACTTTCCTGCCCAAGAACAATACTGACGATCAGATTGCATGAGGTTTGGGCAGAAAAGGCCATCCTGGCTATTGTGCTTCCCAATTTCACCAACACTTTAAATTTTTTAGATAGAAGGATCGTTAATAATCCATCATCACAATCATCAATAAAGACCTATCCCATCTATCTGGGCTCAACTTCGTGTGTTACCTTTACACTCTTCCCTTCTTTGGGCTGTATTCTTGTCACCTCACAACCTAACATGTTTTTATAACTACTTCCTTCCAACCAGACCCTGACACCTAGTGCTTTCAACACTTCAATTCTTCATTCAAAGTCTACATTCAAAGCATATGCCAAAACTTTCAAACATCATTCCCTTGATTTCTCGTATTGGAGACACCCATCTCTCTTGTTTTATATACCCTTCACAATTTCGAACTTTTTTTAATCCACATATCCATCTTAGCTTCCACATTTCAGCCAAATCTTATTTATCATCTTGTAGACAGGAAAACCACCCATTCTACCATATTATTTAAATTGCTTACAATGGACTCCCATTTTAACATGCACTCAAGATACCAAAAAAAAGCCAATTCTTGAAAAAATTTAGACCTCATCATGTCTATTTTATTTTGTCTCTGCTGATACAAAGCTTATAAAAAAGCTAAATAAATAAAGTATGAATCTAAACTCATTCTTTAGCATTTTTCTCCAAGAACAGAGGATGCTGTAAAAAGCACAATTGACAGGATAACAAATACACAACAAAAACACAAATTTTACTCGTATCTGTTTCCCTTTTTATTCTTTTAGGAGGATCACATATACATATACTCTTTAATTTATTAACAATCCAAGCTTATAAGACCTGATCCTATCTATAACTTTGCTTCACAAACCATCTTTATTGCCTCAGTCACTGCAAGGGACACCACATATTGCAAAAGAGGGACGACGCGACCGTCCTCCATCTGTAAAGTAAAAGAGAACAAAAGGCAGCCAATGGGAGATTCCCATACATTTTCCGACCGCCCTATCATCCACAAATCCAAAACACACACTCAAATTAGGCAATCATACCAATTCAGTAGGAAAAAACAACTCCTAATCGTTCCAAATCCAACCTCTCCCTTTGAACTGAACATCAACAACACAGACAGAACCAATTGGAAGCTCGCAGAAATTCCTGCTCGTAAACGAATACGTTACAAATAATGCATCAAAAGGAGAGGAAAAAAAGAACAAATTTTTAAGAGATCTTCTGCATACTTACTCTGAAATGATATTGTAAGTGCCTAAATAATACGGACTTTATAATGGGGTTTATCTTGAGTCTGATGCTCTTTGGAAGATAATGGAAGATCTGGGAACCTGAAAAGGAAGAAGATTTGGGGTGTGCATACCTGTAATGGAGATCGCTCCTCCTTTTATAGAGGAGGAGGCCTACGTTGCATGGAGGGGCATCATCATGATGTCCTAGCATGCCTAGGGGAGTCGTGATATCAGCCCACCATTCATTAAATGAGGGTCCAATCAGCCCACAATGTATTAAATGAGGGTCCGATCAGCCCACAATGCATTAAATGCTGGTCTAATCGAACCTTACCATAGCTGACTTTTGGGCCTAGTCCCATCGGGTCTGGTTGGGGGCCACGCTGTCAGGGATAAAGGGCAGCCAGGGTGGCTTTGCCAGTTCCAGCTGGACATTCCTGAAAGTACAGCTGTTGCCGCCCGTCTCGGCTAGGGGCCTGGCCTTGGTGTCGAGCTGAGTAGCCGAAGTAGACGCTTTGTATTGAGATCGGGGTGCCCGAGACCGGAGACGGTCTTGAGTTCGGGTGGCACACCAGCGGTGCTTACCGAGGTCTGAGTGCGACTAATGGGCATAAGCGCTGGGGTTAGCATAACCTCAGTACTTCGGGAAATATCCCCACACAATTGCCCCCTAGCTTCTGACCTTACGAAGCTCGCCAGCAAAGTGAGGTCGGGAGCTATATGACAGGGAACCCTTCTGGGATAGAGTTCCTCTTGGATTCGACCGTTGGCGCTTGGCCTTCACCCACAGTTGCTTTGAATGACCAGGGTAATAAATGATGCTCGCAAACCGATGTAGGAGACATATCGACGGCTCTACGTGCCATCTTCTGATTAGTTGTCCAGTCGCCTCGATGGTGCGTGCGCCGTTTTGTCAGGGACACATTCAATGTTTGAAATGATGTGCGCGGGGCCCTAAAGATCGTCTGGCATGCGCCTCTAGGGCTTCTGAAGAGGGGATCCTTCCCCTATTTATAGGGTCATTGCAGTTCCCTTCTTCCCTATTGTCATTCTGAATCCGAGAAGACGAAACTGTTGCGAGAGAACTTCGCCTGAGAAGAGGAGTGCTACTGAGATCTTCGCTAGCCTGCACCCCGGTTTGGCCTTTGTAAGTCCTCCTTCCTCTACCATTTCCGTAGATTTTGGGTCTAGGGCTTCTTCTCTGCTTTTAGGTTTGGGTAGAAATGGGTATCTATAGCCACTGGTTAGAGAGTGAGGCGGCGATTGAGGGTTTTAGGTCAACTTTTAAGATCCCCGCCGATGTCCGAGTCAGGGGGGCTGATCCTAATGGCTTCAACTCCCGCGACTTTTCGGGAGGCTGGATGCCTTTCCCTCTGGTGGCCGTGACTGAAGGTAGGATTTGTTTCCCCCTTCATCCCCTTCTTAGGAGGTGCCTCAGTCAGTGGTCCATCTACCCCTGCCAGTTGCTGCCCAACATCTTCAAGATCGTGATGGGCACGGCCAAGCTGAACGAGGTCCTCGGCATCGACCTCGGCGTCTTCGATATCGAGGACATTTACGACATATGCAGGTTTGGAGATTCCTACTATCTCCGAGCCAAGCCAGGTCGGGAAGGCTTCGTCCGCTACTTGGAGGACTCAAGTAAATACGCCGGGGACGATCTCCTGTACGTCTCGGGTAGCTGGGAGTTCGGTGTAGCCGACACCGATAGAGCCTACCAGGTTCCTCGCCACTTCGAATCCGTTCCAAGTAAATATCATCTTCCTTTGTGTATTTCCCATATGCTTTTTCCTTTCTTGCCCCGCCGTACTGATGCCTCTGATTGCTATGCAGCTGTTAAGGAGAGGAAGCGGGCTGCTCGGCACATCTGGGCGAGGAACGAAACCTGGCTCACACGGGTTAAGCCGTACAACGGCCACGAGGGCAGGGCAGCTTGGTCGCTACTTGGGTACCAGCCGAAGTACCGTGGGTACATAAGGGGCACAACCGAGCTGTCCCGAGAAGGAGGTTCAGGCGGAGCCGACCTCGAGGCTGAGCGAGAGCAGGCCGATCCTAGAGCCAGGACCGAAGCAGGACCTTCGCGGGCGACGTCTGATATCAGAGTCGCGTCCGATGCCCAGGCTTCCACATCGGGGTCGAGGCCACACGAGGCCTCAGGAAGTGGGTCACGCCAGATCGCCCGATCTCACTCGCCGAGCTCAGAGATGCGGCGCGCCCGACGTCTGCTTTTGAGGACCTCGAAGCTCTAGCACTTAGAGTCGAGGAGGCTCAAGTTCCTCAGGCGCCCACGAATCCGGACCCCTCCGAGATTCCTTCTCTGGGGGCTCGGGCAGCTTCTCCCGCGGCAGCGGTAGAGATCTTTGCCCCTTCCAGTCCTGCCGAATTGGAGGTACGCTCGCCCCCAGCTGAGGCCGGGCAAGAGGAAGGTCGGCCGCAGAAAAGGCCGAGAACCGAGGCAGGTCTAAGTTCGGCTGCGGCTTCGCCATCTGCTGGCCCACGCCCATGGGAGCCGAGCTTCGTGCTCGAACCGGGGAGGCCGATGACTACAGACGATCGCGTTCTCCACAGGATCGATCCCCTTGTCCTCGATGCGCTTGTGCGGGCCTGCGCCCTTCCCCGAGATATGGCTCAATTGGACGGGTACAGCGATCAGAAGTTGATACTGTCGATGCTACAGTCGAACTTCGTGGTAAGTCCATCTGAACCTCTATATTTTTTGCCCAGTTGTTTTTAACATCAGTGAATGTTTTTGACTGAATGCCTTGTTTCTTCAACAGGCAGTGCAGAAGTCCCTGGTCGCGGCCGACAGACTGTACAAGTACGGCGTTGATACTACCGAGCTAACCGCAGAGAAGAACGGCCTCGAGGAAGCCCTCGACACTGTTACTCAGAAATTAGCGAGGGCCGAAGGAGAGTATGCAGCGGAGCTCGAGCAAGCGAAGGGCGAGGCCGAGGCATAGAGGAAAAAGGCGGCCGAACTGGAGGCCTCCATCGCGAAGCTGGAAAACGACTTGGCGGCTCAGCTTCAGGTCGAATCCAAAAGGGCAGACGAGGCCGAGGCGAGACTCGAGTCGGAGTGTGATGCTGCTTTTGAGGACACCAGGGCGCAGGTCACGGCTCACTACAAGGTCAGAGTCCTCGCTGTGAGGGATAAGGCCTGGGTGAAAGGGTGGCACGCTGGCCTGAGGGAGGCCGGGGTCTCAGAGGATCATCCGTCCTTCCAGGAACCCCCTCCGTTTCCAATTCCGACGCCGAGCTCTGCCCCTCCTGTCGCTGTTTCTGCCGGCGAGGCGACTGCTGCTGGACGGGTCGGGACAAATACTGAAACAGTTGCTATCCCTCGCGTCTCTGATCCAGCGTGACCTCGGGGCAGCTTGTCGACTCTGCTCGTGGAGAAGGCTTTTTTGTTTTTTGTTCTTGTAATTTATGTCTTTTCCTTCTGAATGTAATTTCCTTCAGTTTTAATGAAAGGCGGAGTTTCTTTACTTGTACACTTGTGTTCCCTTTTCTCTCTCTGTTTTTTAGCTCGGCTCTTTCAGTCCGGCTGAGCGCTTTTTGTGACATGACGTGTGAGTTTTGAGTTGGAGAGAGTACCGAACGGTCTTCATAGTTATCTGCGTTGATACTCCATATTCTGAAGACCATAAATCGCAGTAAGTGCGGTGGTACGGTCAATGAGAAAAACAAGCGGATGGCTCCACGTGTCACCATCGGAACCGCCAGTCAACTCGTTAGAAAATGTGCGCTCCACGTGGGGCATGGCAGACCTCGCCTCATAAATTTTCTTGAGTGCTGAGCCCTCCTTCCCCCTATAAATATGTGGGGTAAGTTCGCCATGGGAGAGAAAAAGAACTAAACCAGAGGCCCTTCTTCTCTTTTATTCTTCACTGTGATGAGGACCCTCCTGCCTCTGCCAGACATTCTGGCAGCTACGTCCTGTAGAAGTTTAGGAACCTTTGCCCTGAACGAACCCCCTACGACTGAAGGCAGCTCCCTCCGGGAGGGGCTGTCGCTGGCGGTCGTGGTCTGCGCGCTCTCTGAATCTAGATTCCGTGGACCACGCGCTCTCTGAACGTGGGTCCACGATCAACTCCCCCCGATGCGGCTGAGAGGAGATCAGCTCTTGCCTATGTGGCTGGGAGGTGATTATTCTCTGTAGCCGGGAGTTGGTTGCAGACTTTGCTCTGTGGAGATCCAAGCATCGACAGTGGACCAGGAGCTTGAGTTTGTTTGCAAACTTTGGTCTGACCAACCATAGGGTATTGTAGAGCTCCTGGCACTGAGGACCAGATCCAGACGCCTCCGGGCTGCGTACCAGTGAAGATTAGGGTCTCCTAGCAGTGGATGAGCGAAAAGCAGTCTCGAAGCTTCCTTTATTTTTCTGTTTTTAGAGGACTGCGAGCCTCCTTACTGTATTTTACTCTTTTCTATAATCCTTGTAATGAAATAATTGTAATGAATAAAAAATAAGGTTTCTGATCATATGATCTGTGTACAATATTTTTACAATCTTGCATTCTTTTTTTTTTTTTTTTTTGCTTTTCTGAAATTTTGCACGGGTGTATGAGTTCGGTAAGGGTAGGTGCCGAGCTGCCCCTAGGTTGGTCCTGGACCATGATAGTAGGATTGCTAACCCGTTGGTAGATAGCATGTCGGAGGGCTGGCATGAGCGCTGAGGTGCAGTCAATGTTAACTGGAGAGGACCCACTGGCTCATTGATAGGGGCGCGTTGGCAACCTGGCTAGGGCGCCGAGGTGCATATAGCGAGAACTGGATGAGACCTACTGGCTGGGCGCCAGGGGCGCTTCGGCAACCTGGCTAGGGCGCCGAGGTGCGCACACAACGCGAACTGGATAAGACCCATTGGCTGGGCGCCAGGGGCGCGTCGGCAACCTGGCTAGGGTGCCGAGGTGCGCACATAACGCGAACTTGTTAAGACCCACTGGCTGGGCGCCAGGGGCGCGTCGGCAACCTGGCTAGGGCGCCGAGGTGCGCACAGAATGCGAACTTGTTAAGACCCACTGGCTGGGTGCCAGGGGCGCGTCGGCAACCTGGCTAGGGCGCCGAGGTGCGCACACAACGCAAACTGGATAAGACCCATTAGCTGGGCGCCAGGGGCGCATCGGCAACCTGGCTGAGGCGCCGAGGTGCGCACATAACGCGAACTTGTTAAGACCCACTGGTTGGGCGCCGGGGGTGCGTCGTTGGAGAGCTCTATGTTCTGGGGAGAATTGCGGGAAACAAAGAACAACGTGCTTTTATTGCTTCTCAAAGATCGGTTACAATTCAGAAATAGAACTTTTTTAGATGCGTTGTGTTCCACGGCCGTGGCAATGGTCTGCCATCCATGCTTTCAAGCTTGTAAGCTGATCGACCACAGATCTCAGTGACCTTGAATGGTCCGTGCCAGTTTGGCGCCAACTTGCCGTGGTTCGGATCTTTGTCCTGCGGGAGCGACTTCTTCAGGACGAGTTCCTCGACGGAGAATTTCCTTTCTTTGACCCTTTGATTGTAGCCCCTGGCTAACTGCTGCTGGTAGGCGGCCAGACAAACGGCTGTCGCTTCCCTGCGCTCATCGGCTAGGTCTAGCTCTCGAGTCAGGTTCACGTCGTTATGGCCTTGGTCGAAGAGTTCCGACCTCAAGGTCGGGAGGCCGATCTCTAGTGGAATCACGGCTTCCATACCGTAGGCGAGGGAGAAGGGTGTCGCCGAGGTGGAGCGTCTTGGGGTCGTCCTGTATGCCCACAGGACGCTTGGCAGTTCTTCTACCCATCTTCCCTTGGCTTGATCAAGCCGCTTCTTGAGTCTATCGAGCATCACCTTGTTAGAGATCTCGGCTTGACCGTTACTCTGGGGATATGCTGGGGTAGAGTAATGATTTTTTATGCCGAGCCCCTAGCAGAAGGTTTTGAAAAGCTTGGAATTGAACTGAGTCCCGTTATCCGAGATCAATGTTCGTGGGATTCTGAACCTCGTGACGATGTTTCTCCAGACGAAATTCTTTGAATCGTGCTCGGTGATGGAGGAGAGGGCCTCTGCTTCTATCCACTTGGTGAAATAGTCAGTGACTACTATCAGCCACCGCTTATTTCCTGGAGCTCGGTGGAGAGGTCCTACGATGTCCAGTCCCCATTGGGCGAAAGGCCATGGGCTGGAGAGCGGACTCAGATCCTGGGCTGGTTGGTGGAGGGAGTGTGAAAACTTCTGGCACTTCTCACACTTCTGCGCATATTTCTATGCGTCTGACTGCATATACGGCCACCAGTAACCCTAGTTGATAGCCCGGTATGCCAGCGACCGTCCGCCGATATGACTTCCGCAGATTCCTTCATGTATCTCGTAGAGGAAGTTGTCGACGTTGTCGGGGTGCACGCACTGAAGGTAGGGGCCGGTGAAGGACTTCCTGTAGAGCTTGCCTTCTGGGCTTAACCAGAATCGAGCTGCTTTGAGCCTGACTCGCCGAGCTTCGTTTTTGTCCTCTGGGAGCTGGTCATCTCTGAGGAAGGCAATGATCTCGTCCATCTAGCTCGGACCGAGATTGACGCATAGAATCTCCCGAGGTGGAGGGAATTCTGTGCTCGGTCTTTCTAGCGACCCTACCTCGATAGATCTTTTCCTCCCAGCCTCAATCGCTGAAGCTAGGCTGGCGAGGGCATCGGCATGCGAGTTGGAGTCTCTTCCAATCCGCTTGACCTCGGCCTTTTGGAACTGCGAGAGGAGCTTTTTGGTATGCGCTAGGTAGGCGACCATCCAGTCGTCGCGAGCCTGGTAGTCTCCGGTTAGCTGGCTCGTCACCAACTGTGAGTCACTGAATACCACTAGCTGCTGAGCTCCTAGGATTTTGGCGCTGTTCAACCCAGCTATGAGGGCCTCATACTCTGCCTCGTTATTGGATGCTTTGAAATCGAGGGTGAGGGCTTGCTCGATAACCAGTCCCTCTGGAGATTGAAGGACTACGCCGGCGCCAGCCCTCTTGGGGGTGGAGGATCCGTCAACGAACACCTTCCAAGCGGAAGTAAGAAATCGGTTCCAGGCCTGCTCTTGCTCCTGCTCCGTCCCAGTGGTCTCGTCCTCACACCTCCTGCCCCCCAGTTTGGCGTCGACTGGGGTCAGTGCTGAACTCGGAGAGGTGAATTCAACAATAAAATCCGCCAGAACTTGGGCTTTGATCGCCGTTCTAGGTCGGTACTTGATGTCGTACTGCCCCAGTTCGACGGCCCACTTCGAGATTCGGCCGGAGAAGTCTGCCTTTTTGAAGATTGCCCCCAGCAGATACTCTGTGATGACCATGATGGAGAAAGTTTGGAAGTAGTGGGAGAGTTTGCGAGAAGCGTTGACGACTGTCAACGCGAGCTTCTCCATGGGGAGGTACCTGGTCTTGGCATCAAGCATGATTTTGCTCATGTAATAGATCGGCAGTTGCTGTCCGTCGACTTCTCTAAGGAGGACCGAACTGACCGCATGATCCGAGACTGCAAGGTAGAGGTAGAGTACTTCTCCCTATTTCGGAGTCGAGAGTAGGGGAGGTGAAGAGAGATAAGCTTTGAGCCTTTGTAGTGCCTCATCGCATTCTGGTGTCCAATTGAATTTCAGGTTCTTCTTCAGCAGTTGAAAGAAGGGCCTGCATTTGTCTGAAGACCTGCTGACGAAACGGTTGAGGGCGGCTGCCATGTCGGTGAGCTTCTGGACCTGTTTCGTTGTCGCCGGACTCTGTATCCCCAGGATCGCCGTTATCTGATCTGGATTGGCTTCGATTCCTCTTCTGGTGACCAGGCTTCCAAGGAATTTGCCCGATCCGACTCCGAACGCACACTTGGAGGCGTTGAGTTTCAGCTTGAAGCTCCTGAGTATGTCAAACACTTGTCTGAGGTCGGCGAGGTGGTCCTGGGACTGGTTAGACTTGACGACCATGTCGTCAATATAGACTTCCACCGTCTTGCCTAACTGCGCCTGGAACATCTTCGTGACCAGCCTTTGGTAGGTGGCCCCCGCGTTCTTGAGTCCAAAGGGCATAACCTTGTAGCAGTAGATGCCTCTGGGCGTTATGAACGCAGTCTTTTCTTCATCAGGCTCGTACATCGGTATCAAGTGACAACCCCGATAGGCATCGAGGAAGCTCATCCTTTCGTGGCCTGCGGTGGCGTCGATCAGTTGGTCGATTTTTGGGAGTGGGAAGTTGTCTTTGGGACAGGCCTTGTTCAGGTCGGTGAAGTCGACGCAGACTCTCCACTTCCCCGTTTTCTTTTTGCCGACCACTGTGTTCGCCAGCCACTCCGGATACTTGACTTCTCTGATTGCCTCGGCCTCCAACAGCTTCTCAACCTCCTCGACTACTACCTCTGACTGTGGTACCCCCGTCCTGCGCGACTTCTGCACTACTGGTTTGTGTTGAGGGTCCACACTGAGCCTGTGGCAGATGACTTCGGGGTCAATGTCGGGCATCTCATAGGGGGTCCAGGTGAAGACCTCCTTGTTTCTAAGTAGCAAATCGACGAGCTCGGCTTTTTCTTCCTCGGTGAGCTGGCTGCCGATCAGGAAGTGGCGCTTGGGATCGGTGTGATGGACCGCGCTCCGAATTGCTCGGGTTCCTACCGAGGTCGGCGGACGTGGGAGTCCGTTTGGTTCCGACCCTTTCGTAACCGGGGGGCAAGGGGCGTGCATCAACATTTCTTTTTTTGTGGGTGTGCCAGATTTTCTATTTTTACTTGGAATTGCAAGTGGTGATCCGGAGATCAACCTTCGCAAGTAAAAAGGAAATCAACTTCTTTCAAGTTTCCCATTGCACATATATTTAAGAAAAGAGACATTTTTCTTGATTTGCCGTGAAAGGCGATTTTTTTTGGCATTTATAGCCGATTTTGGCGTTTATAGCCGATTTTTGGCGTTTATAGCCGATTTTGGCGTTTATAGCCGATTTACAATCCTTATCAACAATGAAAGACAAGAATTGTGATTTTTGTCTCTTTTGAAAAAAATACAAACTATAATGAAAAGCAAGAAAAGGAGGATCTAACTTCTCAGGAGATTGTGGGGGACCCGTTTAGATTGACGGTCGCAAGCCATATGTGGGCTTCGCCATCATCCATGCAGATGAGAACAGAGGATGCTATTGATTCGCTTGGCTTGGCTATAACCTCAGGTTTTTAGAGGACAAAGACCAAAAGGAGGTCCTATGTCCAATAAAAAGCCGAGTAGACGGGCTGAAAAGCCATATCTAAGCCATTGGAGGCAGGAGGAGAAGGCAAGGACCTTGGGGGGGGTACCCCCCAAGGGACTTTTTTCACCTTGTTGCGGTGGCCGGTGTAGAACTTCCGCAGAGTTTTCTCTCTTTTTCCTTTCTCTGGATTTCTGTCTGTGTGTTTGTGCTTTTTTCTCTGATGTTTTCTGATGCTCTGTGATGTCCTTTCTTCTTGGAGAGCCCTCCTATTTATAGGCTTTTAGGTAGCCTTTTAGGTGGGTTTATGGGCTTTTATTGTCATTAAGCCGCATAATGGGAGGAGTTACAAAATTGAATTGTTTATTTTGTAACTCCTTTTTCTTGGCTTCTGATTGGCCGGAGGAGATTGAGGGCTTAATCGCCTTTAATCGCCATGATGGGAGGAGTTTCATGGGTTAAATGCCATGAATCTCTTGACTTGTAACTCCTGAATGCTTGCTTCTGATTGGGCCGTCCAAAGAAATGGATTAATGACTGTAATAAAGCTAGTCAATTAATCGCATTAAGTGGTCGCCGAGCAGCTGAAGAGTCGCGCGCCGTGCCACGTCTTTGGGATTCTTCTGTCGATGATCATTGATGGATCTTCATATAAATCGACATCAGATGATCATGTAATTTCAGGTGTTTGTTGCCAACAGCGGGTCGGTGCCATCTGTCCTGTCGATTTCTCGATCGGTCGGGTAGAAAGCACACTTTTTTTGGTTGACCGGGTGGCGATCAATATTATTTTCGATACTCTTGATGATTGACCCGTGTTTTGGACGGATGTCAGAGGACTTGGTGTCTCAAAAGCATGAATTTTGGAAAGTACCAGAGGCTGGGCTCTTCGAATCGCGAAAAAACGGCGAAAACCGGGGTTTCCGGGGCCTTCCCGGCGACCCCGGGTTCCAAGGTCGCCGGCGACCCTGGCCCAGGGTCGCAGGGGCCTGCGACCCTGGCCCAGGGTCGCAGGGGTCTGCGACCCTGGGGGGTTTTCCCCCTTTCGTGTCCCGTTTTGTGTCCGTTTTTGCTGTTTTTCGATTCTTTTTTCTCCTGCACTTTTCCTTGACATTTTGACCATTTATTGGCCTGATTTCTTTGTAGGAAACCTGATGAGAATCCTTGCATTTTATTTTGCAAAGTTTCCAATTTCCTGAGAAAGCCGAAGACTTTGTCGCGCAGAGCTGCCGATTTTCCGTCAGAAGCTGAAACTGGGTCAAACGATGTCGGAATGACCTGAAATTTGGTGTGAAGCCTCCTGAGCAATAAATAAGACCAACCATAGGCTTTTGTTTGAGTTTTGAAGCCGTTTGGGTCCTATCACTAGTAGACTTGCTTTTTGTCGCGATGAAGATGTCGCGGTTTGATGTGCGGTCAACCGGTGTCCGATTGACTTGAGATTTGACAGGGAACCTATAGGAGTCATTTTAAGATGATCCATAGGCTCTGTCTTGGAAACCATGGTCCCGGAGAGCTTTGCCGCCGAGAGCTCCTTTTCAGCTGTCGGAGAAGTGAAGTTAGGCCAAATGATTTTAAAATTGCCCGAAACTTCTTGTGTACTCCTCTTTTGGCTGTCTGGAAGAATCTTGCAGTTTTTGTTTGATTCTGACAAGATTTGATTTTTGGAAGCAGCATTGCCTATTTATGGCAGGTTGCGACTTCATGTAGCTCTTTGGATCTTGATGAGGCAAAGTGACATTTTTGGTGTCAACAAATGCCCCCTCGAGGTACAGCGGCGAGTTGCTTAACTTTTGTAGTCGATGTGCCTCGAAGAGATTTTTGAAGGAGAGCCTGTGACTTGACCAAGAGTCTTTGAGCAGTCTTTCTTTTTGGTATTTGTAGCCTTTTGAGCTTCCAGGGGAATTTTATGGTAGTGAAAGGGATCACGTACCATCTCGAGGCAAAGTTTTGAAGATGACATCAGGGATGTGGATTTGGGTTTTGACCTTGTGACCTAACAGGCTATATGTGGCAGGTTAGGGGGTCGGGTTTGGTTTTGATCGTGTGACCCAACAAGCTGTATGTGGAATGTTGGGGGATCAATTTTGGTTTTGATCTTGTGACCTAACAGGCTGTATGTGACAAGTCAGGGGATCAGGTTTTGGTTTTTGGTTTTGGTCTTGTGACCTAACAGGCTGTATGTGGCAAGTTAGGGGACCAGGATTTGGTTTGATTTTTGTGGAATGTCAATTTCAAGATTTTGGCTCAATTTGGTAGATGAGGCTGGATGGTTTGATTTTTTGGAAGCTCATGGGGCTTGGAATTTTCTTTTGTATGGTCCAATCAACTCAAAAGAGGCATGGAACCATTTTTGTATGCTCTTGGTAAGAGGGATTTCTCTTTGACTAAAAGCCCAAAATTTTTTTTTTTTTTTTTTTTTTTTGTGCCTAGGTGGTCAAACCTGGCTCATATGGGCTAACCCATGGGACCTTAAGCTTTTTGAAATGGCTTAGATCTCATATGGTGTCATTTTTGTAAAGAATATCCAAAAATATCTCATTTGGATAGAGAATATCTAAGAATATCTTTACTTGGAGAGAATCTCTCACGATCCCTTTATTTTGGGACAGGATATCTCAAGATATCTTTCTTTTGGGAAAGAATCCGTCATAGATTTCTTTTTGGGAGAAAATCATTCAAGATATCTTTCTTTTGGGAAAGAATCTTTCTAATCTCTTTCTTTTGGTAAGGTTACTAATTAGTAACACTTACCTCTTTCTTCTTTCCTTCTTTGGTTTGCTCTCCTCTATAAAAGCAAGGAGAAGGTTGGATCTCTTGTTCTTATTACTTTCTTTTGCAATAATCTCAAGAGGGCTTCAAGACCAAGAGCTTTTCTTCTTCAAGATCTTCAAGACTTTTCTTCTTCTTCTCCATCAATGGCTTCAAGTAAGTTCTCCTTTTTTTCAAGAAAACTCCATTGTAGGAAAAATAAAGAGTTCTTCTTTCTTTTTTTTTTTTTGTTTCTTTCTTTTTCTTCTTTTTTTTTTCTTTCACGTGTTTTCCCCTTTTTTTTTCACACGTTTTTTTTTTCTTCTTTCTTTTTTTTTTCTCATGTTTTTTTGTTGTTTTTTTTTTTTGTTTGTGGGCCGTACGGACAGATCCGTACGGATCTGGCCGTACGGCCACGTGGCCTGTGGGCCAGCCCTCTTTTTTTTCTTTTTTTTTTCTTTTTTTTTTCTTTCCTTCCCCTTTTTTTTTTAGAGTTTCTTTTCTTTCTTTTTTTGTTTTCTTTCCCCTCTCTTTTTTTTAGAGAAAGTTTCTTTTCTTTTTTTTTTTTGCTCATCATGATAATGCATTTTTTTTTCGCAACCAAGATGTTCATGCATGCATCAATTTGTAAATTAAATTTGTAGCATGATGTGATAGCATACCTGAAAGTTTTCGCAAATTTGGGAACTTGGAGCTCGCAGTGATGTTGAGCCCTTCCTGATTTTGCGGAGACTTTGAGGTTTCGAAAGTTGGGAGTTTCGGAGCTCGCAGTGATGTTGAGCCCATCTTCAAGCTTTCTTATTTCTTTCGGGATAGTTCCTTTTCTTCGGAATTGCCCCAGTCATCATGTCAAAATTTCGCCAGATTTTTTTTTAACGAGATTCTGTCATTTTGATGTTTGATCTTTTTCTTTTCCATCCTTTTCAGGTGGTTCCTCTAGAGCGAACAAGGGTAAAGAGCCTGCTACAAGCGTACCTCGTCGATCTTCTAGATCTTCTAATCCGGCCGTTCAGCAGGCTTTTGAGAAGGTCCAGTATGTTGAGAGAAATCTGGAAGAGTGCGACTCCCTCAACAGAGATGAGATGAGGCAGCGACTGATTGCTCTCAAGGGAGAGAAATTCTATAAGATCATGGTAAGCAGTCGTCCATGGGTGATGGAAGATCAGAGCGTTTTGCCCAAGCCTACCTTCTTCTTTGGTGATGCAGTCCCTGATGACATGACATACCAGAGGAGATGTTTTCAGTTTTCCTTCACAGCAGATGGTGAGAAGAAGACTGTTGCTACCCGGTCGACGTTTGATCGCACCGTCTCGATTCTGAGCCTTGCCCCCACGTGTCCTAAGAGGGAAGATCCTCCAAGCTGGGTGAGAAGGACAAATGTAATCAAGACCGGGGTTTTTGTTGGCGGTTCTCCTGGATATACGGAGAGGTCGCCTGTTGACATGGACCTTTGATGCCCTCCAGCGGCTACCAGGGCTCTGATTATCCGTCGGTCGATTTGAGACCGGTGGGCCTTGGTATTTTCAGTGGTGATGGCTGCAATTGGATCAAGCCTTTTCGACTTCGAGGTCGTTTCAATGCTGACTCCGAGTGGAAGTCGTGGACTGATCGCGTCCTGTTGATTGGTGGCGCCGTTTTGAAGGAAGCCGGGATTTTTGATGCGGTCCGCGCCTTTAGGGAGATCGTGATCTTTTCCGATGAGGCCTTCATGGCTATGCTGGAGTCATTCCTCCTTCAAACCAATACCTTCGTTGTGACGATTGGTGAGATTGGTTTTTCTTTGAAGGAGGTGAGCGCCATTACCGGATTGCCTATCCTCGGCCAACTCTATGAGGAGTTTATGCCGATTGACAGCGTCCTCGAGGGGCAGTCTGAGGAGTTCAGGCTTCTATACTTTCAGCTTGTCGCCTTCTATGATTTTTGAAGGAGAAGGGGGGTTTGAAAGTTAGATCCAGCAGTTGGAAGAGTTTTAGCTCTTCATTCCCCAACTTTTTTTGATAGCAGGGAGTCTTCTGATAGCGTGACCCAAGAAGCCGGAGCTCAGGATCCAAGTTCAAAGAAGATCTTGGCCATGCAAGAAGAGTTGAGAGATTTATGTGCAAGTACAGACGCCATATGTCCTGACATTGCACTGCGGAGAGATCTCGCTGTTTACCTCACTTATTGGCTTGGTGAGGCTGTTTTTGCTGGAGGAGATGGAACGCACATCAGGCCGCATTGTATTTTTCCGGCTTGTCAGATGGCGTTTGGAGAGCAGCTTGCTTTGGTGCCAGCTCTTTACTCCTACTTGTGTACCGAACTGCAGGCTGCTGCTTTTTTGGTTCGGCTTGGGCTTCCCATGAATAGGGTATTTTCAGCCCATATCTTTTATTCGTGGTATGTATACCACTGTCCTGGCTTCCATCGGCTGGGTGCTGCACAGGATGATGATCCTCTGATGATTCGACTGGCTAAGGGCAAAGCCGTGTCCGAATCACTTTTGTTTGCCCGTATGAGGATCCGACGGTTCAGGGACGTCGAGATGGGGCAATCTTCAGTGAAGCTTTCTCCGGAGTTGCGGAAGAAGGCTTTTGATTTTGGTGCCTCCCGAGACTCTACCAGGGCGGGGTCGGGAAGGCATTATTCCTTGACAAATGCAGAGAGAGAGTGGCTTTTCAGCATACGTGTCGGCACAATGGTGTACCACAGACATCTTTTCGTCGACATCCAGCCGTATGTACCCTCTCGCTTTGCTTTGCAGCTGGGCTTTTCTCAAGGCGTTGTTGGAGCGCCTTCAAGCATGGTGAAGCGCTTTGGAGGCTTACAGGACGGGAGAAATGCATGGGCTTTCTATAGTGCTGAAGACACTACAGCCATGATTTCTTATCATGTGTTGCTGACTTCCCGGACTGCCGGCTTTGCGAAGTGGTTCGCGGAGAGCTTTTCAGCATATCGGGGGCTTTCCAAGAAGGAGCTTGATGTGAAGCTGGCATCTGGAAAGGGCCTTGGAAAGTCGGATGGCATCCGGATGAGAGGAAGTTTGGGCCTTCCTTTCTGGAGAGAAGCACAAGATAGGCTTTCTCGGTGACCAGGGGCGTCATTGGTTCTGAAGCTGTTCGAGAAATACCTGATGAGGCTTTGGAGCAGCTAGAAACAGGAGGAAGCCGAACTTGGCGCTTGGATGCAAGCGGCACAGAGGCAAGCTTCCGTGGAGTCTACTGGCAAGAGCAGACCATCCAGTGAGGAGTCAAGTGGGAAACCTGACTCTGAGAGCGGGGCAGGTTCTTCTAAGAAGCGAACCCGCCGGAGTAAGAGGGGGAGGAGTCATCATCGCAGCAAGGGGCAGCATGAGGACTCTCCTGACTTGGAAGTTCCTCTTACTATCAATGAGGATGTGCCAGTGGATGCTGACGAGCCTCCAGAGAAGAGAAGCCGAGAAGAAGAGACCGTCGGTGAAGGTATGATTCTTCCTTTTTCTCTTTCCATTTCTTTTCATGGGATTTTTTTCCATGTTATGATTTGCTTCTTGTTTCTTCTTTTCTTCTCTTTTTTTTTTTTTAGCAGAGGAAGACTTGGTGATGCCTGAGGTCCCAACCGATGAGGTGGTGATGGATCCTGTTGAGGCACCTGAAGAAGAACCGAGGGACGCTGGAGTAAATCCAGAATCTCCAATTGGTACGACTTCTTTGCTCTTTTTTTTTTTTTTTTTTTTTTGAGTTTGTGACTCGGTTTGCTAACACATTTATTTTTGTCAGCTGACTTGCCACAGGGTTCTGATGACTTTGAACCATCGATGGACGCAAATGTTGATGATGCTTCCAATGAGTTCATGGAGGAAGAAAGTGTTCCGCCAGTCGTCGAAGAAGGTATTTTGTAGTTATAACTCTGATAATGATTTTCAAACAGGGTCATATTCATACCTTTTTGTGTTTCCTTTGCAGGTTTTGAAGTGGCAGAGGAGGATCCTTCGTTTCCAGAGCAAGGGATGCCAGAGGTTAATCCAGAGGTAGAGACTCCTAGGACCAGTTCTGACAATGTTGAGGAGATTCCTCGCGCTGAGATTCCTTCCCGAGCAGGAGCAGCTTCAACTGGAAAGAGTTCTTTTGTTACTCTTTCAACAGATGATGACATGAGCAGCCGACCAACGGAGTTGGGCGAATCTTCAGCTGGGCCATCTCTTCTTTTTGCGAAGAAGGTGGTGGTGCGAGTTCTGAGCTCTTGGATTGAGACTCTCTTTTCTGGGCACTTGGAAGCCGGATTTAGCATGATCCAGCATGTGCGTGAGATTCTCGGTGATGCTGAAGAAGCTGGTTTGGATGTCACATATGCCAGGGCGATCGTTAATAGGATCATTGAGCTGGGTGACAAGTGGTTGTGAGACCATGGGTTTTCCTGACGATCAGTTTCTTCAAGGAGATGTTCTCGGACCCTGCGGATAAGGCTCAATCTGACCTGGATGAGGCTACAGAAAGCAAGAAGCAGGCAGTCCGAGAGAGGAACTTAGAAGAAATAACCATCATTAGGCTGACACATGACCTTAACATCCTTGATAGGGAGGTCGATGAGGCCAGGAAACGTCTTGAGCATCTGCAGGCACAAGTCGCTGCCAAGTGGACTGAAATAACAGAGGCTCGTGAAAGGGAGACTGCTCTGATTCACCGAGTTGAGGATGCCATTCGAGTTCTCAAAAGGAAGTCTGATGATGACAAACAATGGAAAACCGCTCGAAGGAAGCTTCCCAGTGCAGAAGAAGGGTTACAGCCCACCCCAGCATCTCATGGCAGGTTCCTGAAGAAGCGTGCCTTGGAATCCTTGACGGATGAAGCCAAAAGCTTGCTTAAGGAGCTGAACCCTTGGCTGGAGACCGTTTTTGATTGAGCTCCTGTATACAGAAACCATCCTTCTTTCTTCTTTTTTTTTTGTACCACTTGTATTTTTTTGGTACTCTTTTTTTTTGTAGTGCTTGTGAACACTTTCTTTTTTTTTTTTTTTTGGTACCACTTGTATTTTTTTTGGTACTCCCTTTTTTTTTGTGTAGTGCTTGTGAACACTTTCTTTTTTTTTTTGTTATCCCTACGCTCACTTTAATCTTTTTTGATAAAAGTAATTGCCTAAATGGGATGCTCTCTCTTTTTTTTTGTTATCCCTACGCTCACTTGAATCTTTTTGTGATAAAAGTAATTTGCTAAATGGGATTTGATCAAAAGGTTGTCATTTTGTGAAAATCTTTTGTCAAGTAATTGTTTTGGCATGAAAGCCAGGTTTTTGTTTGTGGCATGGAAGCCAATTTTGGCATGAGAGCCAGCTTTTCTTGTGGCATTGATAGCCAAGTTTTTTTTTTTTTTTTTTTTTTTTTTGTGGCATCTATAGCCAGTTTTGGTGGCATTGATAGCCGGTTTGTGGCATTGATTAGCCTGTTTTGTTTTGGTGGCATTGATAGCCGGTTTTTTTTTGAAATCCAGTTTTTTTGTTTTGTGGCATTGATAGCCGGTTTTGTTTTTGGTGGCATTGATAGCCGGTTTGTGGCATTTATAGCCAGTTTTGATGGCCTTTATAGCGGTTTGTGGCATTTATAGCCTGTTTTGATGGCATTTATAAGCCGGTTTGGTTTTCAAAAAAATGCAAGTATCGACTAAAAAGTCGCCTCCCTGCTGAATGTTCTGCAAGTATCGATGGAATGTCGCATCCTTGCTCATTCGGTTGCGAGTATCGATGGAATGTCGCATCCTCGCGGATTTGGGTGCAAGTATCGATGGAATGTCGCATCCTTGCTTTTCAAAAATTTTGGTTTTGCGGGTACTGACTTGATGTCGTTTCCCCAGGATTTTGAAATTTGTGGTTTTCTCGAACCTTTGAGTTATGGATATCAACTGAAATGTTGCGGTCTCCACAGTTTTTTAGGTTTTTCGAACCTTTTGGGTTATGGATATCAACTGAAATGTTGCGTTATCCACGGTTTTGGATTTTGCAAGTTTTGACGAAATGTCGCTTCCCTGCGTTTTTGGAAGTGTCGAACGTGGTTCGCTTGCTTCCGATTTTTGGCGAGTATCGACTAAGCGTCGCTTCCTCGCGGTTTTTGAAAAAACCATTTATTTTTTGTTTAAAGACACGCGGGTCATAAGTTTTGACCTAAAATCATTTTGGCGGTAAAAGGCAGGGTGGACTAGGGTGGAAATCCCTGAATCCGGGATTTTTTGTTTCAAACCATGAATTTTGGGTTCAAGGGTTGAAAATTTTGGTCAAGCTAGGGAAGGTTCCTAACTTGGATATATATTTTTTTTTGAACAATGAAACGATGAAAGTAAGCATTGGTTTTAGATTTCTAGAAATTTCAACATTTGATATGAAAATTCTAAAAAAGGGTGGGTTTAGCGAGCGTGTACCTGGAAACCGGCTTTGGCCGTACAGCCATTGCTCTTACCCAGTTGGGTAAGTCTTCAAGGGTAGTACCGCTTTAAGAACTTGCCATTGATGGGGCAGCATACATCTGTCACCTTCCATGTTTAGGAGTGCGTATGCGCCATTGGAGAAAACTTTGTCGATGACGTAGGGTCCCTCCCATTTTGGCTCAAATTTGCCTTTGGACTTGTGAGCGAAAGACCATTGGTCTTTTTACCGCAAGAACCAAGTCACTCTTTTTGTAGGCGCGTTGCCCTGACCTTTTTATCGAAAGATCCTGCCATACGTGCTTGGTAAAGTTCAATGCTTTGTTGAGCTTCGAGCCGTCTCTCATCGAGATTGTCCAGCTCATGGAGTCGCAATTTGACATTGCTTTCTTAAGTCATGTCATTTTTGCAAGGATACCCTCAAGGAAGGAAATTTGTACTTCCAAGGGCACGAAGCTTCGCATCCCTAGACCAAGGAGAATGGTGTGCTATGGGTTGGGTCCTCGACGGTGGTTCGATAGGCCACAAAAGCTTCAGACATTTTGTCGCTCCAGTCTCTTTGTGACTAGAGACCATTTTTTGAGGATTTTGCAGAGTGTCTTGTTGAAAGCTTCTGCTAACCCGTTTGCTGCCGGATTGTAAGGAGTCGAAGGACAGCTTTGGATTTTGTATTTGTCGCAGAACCTGTAGAATCGATGATCCCGGAACTGTGGTCCGTTATCATGGACGAATCTTTTGGGTATGCCGAAACGACAAATGATGTTGGTGCGTAGGAACTGAAGGACTGATGAGGTCTTCATTTCGTTAGCAAATGCTTCTGACCACTTGGAGAAGTAATCCGTAGCGGCGAAGATGAAGCGATGACCTTTGCTTGAAGGGGGAGAAATAGGACCTATGATGTCCATACCCCAGGCTTCGAAAGGCCATGAGATCGCTGTAGGATCAGCCATTCTGGAGGCATGTGAATGTAATCTCCATGAACTTGGCATTGTCGGCAGCGTTAGCAAATTGCATTGCGTCAGCTACCATGGTAGGCCAGTAATATCCTAACCTTTTTATCTGATCATAGAGCTTAGGTCCAGCCTGATGAGCTCCACAAAGACCAGCATGAACTTCTTTGAGTGTTTCTTCAGCCTCTTGTTGTGACAAGCAGCGTAGAAGTACTCCGTTGAAGGATTTCCTGTAAAGGATTTTTGAAGGAATATCCAAATGGAAGCTTGGGGTTCGCCTTTGGATGCTTACCCGTTCTTTTGGATCTTCAGGTAGATTCCGAACATAATGTAATCAATGAACGGATCCCTCCAGTCGCCAATTGAAGTTTGAAGGATTGAAATCCGACTTCCGACCACTTGGTGGCATTCAGCAACTGCTTGGTGTGTGTTAAGAGGAGGAAGGATTCTTCTTTCGCACACTGTGACTTGCATGTTTTCCCCTTCCTGGATTGCCATGGATGCGGCAAGTCCGGCTAGGGCATCCGCACGTATGTTTTCACCTCTACGAATGTGGGTGATGTGACAGATGTCAAACTTTTGCAGAAGTGATTGTGCCTTGTTGTAGTAGGGCAACAAATCTGGCTTCCTGACTTCAAATTTCTGATTCATCTGGTTGACGATCAGTTGAGAGTCTCCAAAGACTTCCAGCATGGTGATACCGGATTCGATGGCGAGTTCCAATCCTAAGATCAGAGCTTGATATTCAGCTGCATTGTTTGTGCATGGTTCCAGTAGCGAGAAAGCGTGTGGAATCATGTATTTGTCGGGGCTAACAAAGAGGATGCCAACTCCCGAGATCAGCTGTCTTTTTTCATTTGTCCTGGTTGCACCGTCAAAGTACATGTCCCAGGAGGCACTTTGTGAGAAAGTCTCCACATTGTAGACTGGTTCGTCTGGGAGATCATCTCTGAGTGGAGAATCTTTAGGCAATGGATGCTCTGCGAGGAAGTCCGCTAGAGCTTGCCCTTTGATTGCTTTTTGTGGTACATACCTAATATCAAATTGTGACAGAAGGATGGACCATTTTGCCAGTCGAGCATTAGAGAACCTGCCTTTGTGACAAGGACCTTCAAGAGGTTGACCCTCGAGACCAGGTAGACTGTATTGGAAAGCAAGTAGTGACGCAGCTTTTGTACGGCGAACATCACTGCAAGACATTCTTTTTCGACTGGAGAGTAGCGATGCTCTGCACCTACTAGCATGCGGCTGAGGTAATATAGAGCAGCTTCTTTTCTGATCATTTTCTTGCGCAAGCAGAGCTCCCAAGAGTGATCAAGGGCTCTTGTGTACAAGATGAATGGTTTTCCAGTGGTAGGAGCAGCTAACACTGGAGGTTTTGTCAGGTATGACTTGATGTCTTGGAAAGCAGCTT